>JAJTUV010000423.1:0-715659 GCA_021653895.1 Mastomys natalensis | reverse complement strand
CCACAAAGATGGCACCGGGATCTGGGACAAACACACTAGGGAAGGGAACACAGATATGTTTTTACATTAATTTTACTACCAGAATGAATGTACTTCAAGACGTACTTGCTGAAATTGTTCACAGTGTACAGTGGTGAAGTGAAAGTTCCTCTTGAGACTTTATTCCAGGAACTATTACCTCTGAATCCAAATCAACAGCGTTTCAGTGGGCTTGCACAGACTGACCACTTCTCTCCTGGATATGTGACATGTGGGGGCAATATTAATAACAGGATGAGAGGCAGGAGGTAGTAAGTTTGAACTCCACCCACCAAGGCATAGCTAAATGACTGATTTCAGTAAAAATCAGTGGAGACAGAGATAATTTTTGTTTGTGAGCAGAGATGCCTCCTGCTTTTTGTTTCAGGAAACAGAGGGAGAAAGTTTCTGAAACATTTAGGAAAAGGGCTGAGAGCCTGAGCTAATCTGAACTTTTACATGAGGCCTAGCTAAATTATCTGCTGGGTGTCATTTGCTCACCTTTTCATGTATACGTTCAGAATCACAGAATCTCTTGTTTCACTGAGCTTCATATGGCAAAGTTTGGACCAAGAGCAGGGCACTAAGCTCCAGTTTTACTGCCCATTCAGCAATGTTCTCTCAGAGTGCCACAGTCTCCAAAGTCCCCTCCTCACAGAAGATGGCATTACCAGCAATGGCAGCTCACTTAGCAGGCAGGCAAGCTCCATGCTGATCCAATGGAGGTACCTCAGGAAGACTCTGTGGCCATTAAATGGTGCCCAGCCACAGAGGCCACAAAGAAGCCATAAGAAATTAGAAAGTGCTTTAGCTAGAAAGACACATATAAATACACACACACATACATATGCATATACACACATATATATACACACATGAACACACATATACATACATACATGCATACACATATACACATAAATATACATACATATACACACATACATACACATATACATACATATTAAACACATATACATACACAACCAAAATACACACAAACACATTACATACACATAAACACAATATACATATTACACATGAAAAATACACACAACATACAAAAATACATACAATGCATACACATAAAATCAAAATGCATACCCTACACACATACACTACACACACACCACAACACACACACACACACATCTGATCCCCAATAATGCCCTCATGAGTACAAGTTTTAAGGAAGTACCTTGAGAGAAATGCCCTGTGAGCAACTCCACTTTCAAAAATTCAGTTTTTCTAGGGGAGAAAATGCTTCAAAACCAATGCAGGACATTTCCTATCGAAGTCCTATACATTTCCAGTGCAGCTGGTAACACATTCTAGTCTGAGTGCACACATGAATCCGGGGACAATCCTCCTGGAGCCAACATTGATGTACCAGGTTCATCTGCATTGTCAATGGAAAGAGCCCCCATGCTGGCATGTCAGTCTCCTCAGGGTAAACTGAGTCTCTCCCAGGACCTGCCCCCTATGCTGCCAGGAGGCAATAAAAGCCTTCTGCAGTGGAGATGCTGGTCCCTCCAATACATGGCGGCAGGTTTATTTTCTCAGCCTCCTTGATGTCTGGCATCCTGCCTGTTCAGGCTGTGGAAGGTCCCCTGGGATTTGACCACCATCTACTTTCCTTTATCCCAGAAGCAAATCGGAAACCAGATCAGCAACACACATGGCTGCTTTCCCTTTAATCAAGTTCTTCGCAGTTACAGTAATGGCTTGACAGTTTGAAAGCTAACTACCAAACCAGAAAGTGGTTTGGGATTAATGGCAAGTAAAGTTGTGTCAGCTTAGGAAGACGTGGTGATTTATGAACAAGAGCTGTTCAAAGGGTACGGGCCTCACCGTCCCTGCCTAAAGGGGTCCCTCTTGGCACTTCGCTCACCCAGACAGGTCGCCTTGATCATTAGCAAGAACCCTGCTGTTGAGTCTGATTTAGTTGTGGTTTTTATTTGCCACAATCAGATCAGGGCTCTGCTAATTTTATGTATTGCCCACGGTGTTGGTTCCATTCTCTGCTGAACTTCAGTAGAGCAGCACCAGGCACAACACCAAGGCACAGATGACAATAACAAAGGTTAGCATAAGTCTCACCTTGGGTGGAGGAAACCTGAGATAGGCAAGGACCGTCTTTATTAGTAATGGGAGTAAAGATGTGTTGGTCAGATTTCTCAAAGTAATCTCTCTGAGTGGTATGGTCTATGAGAGAGAGAGACAGAGACACAGAAGACAGGGACAGAGACAGAGAGAGCTGTGGTGTGTGAGTGTGCTTGAGTATTCATGTGTGTGAGCGTGTCTGGGTGTGTTATGTGTGGTGTATTGTCACGTCCGCCTTGACCAGCAATTAAGACACAACACAGTCGGATCCTTCTCAGTCAGCTTTATTGCAGGAAGAATCTTGACTTATGGATCGGGGACACCTCCGCAGCAGAAATGGCTGCTTATATAACTGCCCAAGGCAGGCTGGGTGACGGTTCTCTCAGGATAGGTTAAGCTGCCAATACCTCATTAGCAAAGCCTGCTCAGGAGGGGCACGAGGCCGATCGCATGCACAAAAGACTTGTTTACCAGTTTTAGCTGAGCTGGCCACGCTGGAAGCCAGTGCTTACATTGTCAGGTGCTGTCATATGACTTTGCAACTGTCCCAGGTGCTATCTTAAACACGGCTGCCTACAGTGTATGAATGTGTGTGATTGCGTGGTGAGTGTATGTGCATGTGAGTGTGTATGTGAGATGTGAGTGTGTGTATATATGATATGTGATTTGAGTGTCTGTTTTTGGGTATGATGTGTGTGTTGCATGTGAGTGTATGTGCTGTGGTGTGTATGTGGATGTTAGTGGAAAATGATAGTGAATGTTGAGTTGCGTGTGAGTGGTGTGTATGAATGGTGTGATTGTGTGTGGTGTATGTGGCATGACTATGTATGTGAGTGCGTGTGTGTATATATGATATGTGAATGTGTGTGTGCATGAGTGTGTATATGTGGTGTGTACGTGTATGTGTGTGTGTGTGAGTAGTGTGTATATGGTCTGTGTGAGATAATGATCAAGGTGACCTGTCTTGTTGAGTGAGTGCCAAGAGGACCCTTTTGTATGTGGAATTCACACTTCGAGGTGGGCTCTGTGTCTTCACACTATGGGGTGGGTTTCAGGGTTTTCAGACTGTGAGGTAACCTTCATTCATAATATGAGCTGAGCTTGAGCTCTTGGCAATTCCAGATCTGTGTGTGGCATCCTGTTGGAACATCGTTTATTTACGGTTGTTCCTTATCTGAGAAAGACTAACAGTCCTCATCTGCAGCTGCAAGTGCGCATGCTCAGAATGTACTTCCCATGGGACCTCTGCAGACCAATCTCTTCACATGTCTGGACCAAAGGCCAACAGGAAAACTGCAGGGTACAAGCATGTAAACCGTGCTTGCTTCCATGCTAGTTTCCATTGTAGTCCAGCCCTCCCCACCACCCTGGGGATCTAACTCTACATGAACATGGCATGCTTACCTCAGAGATGTCTAAGACCCAGACTGCACACAGACAGTGACAGTTAGAAGCATCTTCCATAATCCAAGTTGAACTGTCCTTAGTTATTACACCACGGCCACAGATCCAAGAACAGGTGGATGTTTAGAAAAGGACATGGCTACAGGTACATTTCGAAGTGAGGCAAACTTTGATTTTTAATGTACACGTATGGAGAGCTTCCTGTCTCCATGGTGATGTAGCTCTCACCCCTTCAGGAAACACCTACATTATGGATTCATTTGCATTCTACTCTCTCTCTCTCTCTCTCTCTTACACACACACAGTACACACATGCACACACATGTACACATACACAACACATATATACACATATACACATGTATGCATACACACATGCACACATATACACAGGTGTACATATATGCACATATACAATCTCACATACACATATACAACCCACTTACATGCACATACACACATATACACAAAAACATACACATACACACATGTACATATCAATCACATATACACACACTCACATACACATATACACACATACACACATACACCACACAACATAAACACACATATACACATATGCACACATATGTACACACACACCACACACCTACTGATGAAAGTCTGGAAAAGGAAGCCAGACCACAACCAGACCCTGCTGGTCCTAGTCGGCCCCTGTGTCCCCTGCCTTCTCCTGAGGAAGAAAGTCACCTGGAATCACTTCCCCTTTCATGTTCAGCTGCATTTCCTTTGCAGCAGTGGCTTGCACTGCCCTTGCCTTGTGCTAATGTGTGGCATTTGACTGACGTCTTGAATGAGCTGCTAAGGCGGAGAGTTTATTTAACAAAGACTGGATTGAGAGAGGTTAGTCCCTTGCTTCACTTCCTAGTGTCAAAAAAAATTTGCTCTGTTTTGATACTTGCCTTTGTTCCTCCATTGGGGAATTTAAACCCTATGATAAACAGACATTTTACAACTTGTTTTCTGGAAGTGAGAGGCTGTGGCTATGACGGATGCCCCTGGCTTGCTCTAGGCTGCCATTTCTGTAATTGCTGCACCAGGCACAGCATAAACCCACCTGCCTTCAGCCCTCTTTTTGGACATGTGGCCTTAGAATCCTCCTGCTCACCTCTGAGTGATTTTAACAACTCCCTTGCCGTGTCCCCAGGCCTAGCTATCTTGGCTCTAAATCCTCCCATCGTGTAAAATCTAGTTGCTTAGGTACTCTTTACTCCCTGGGTACGATGTTCTGTGATTCCTGACCCTCATGCTGGCCCACAGGGTTTGAAGAAAGAATCACTTCGTTTACTCCAAGCTGTATTCCAGTTACTCATCCTTCCTCAGGAAGGGAGAACGCAGAATTCACACAAGAGGTACTACCAAGAGGTAATTCTCTTGTCTCAAACATAGATCCACTCCCTTACAATTGCCTAAAACCCTATTTTCTTTTATTTATTTATTTATTTATTTATTTATTTATTTATTTAATTTCCTTTCCTTTTCCTTTCCTTTTTCCTTTCTTTTTTCCTTTCCTTTCCCCTTTCCCTTTCCCTTTCCCTTTCCCTTCCTTTCCTTTCCTTTTCTTGGATTATAATGTAGCTTTCTCTTTTCCATTGGTGAAGAGGCCATTGATGCAAGAGATATTTTCTCTGTTTTGTTTTGTTTTTGTTGTTTTTTGGTTAGTTTGTCTAGTCTTGTTTTTGGGGCCATTTGAGTCTCTCTCTCTCTCTCTTCTTTCTTCTCTTTTCTTTCTTTCTTTATCTTCTTTCTCTTTTTTTTTTGGAAAAGCATCTATTGGTTTCTATGAATAGAACGTTTCGTTTATCCTAGTTCTCCAAAGTTTTAATTGCTGCAGGAATCAAACACTATTGACGACTTGTCCAAGATGAGCCCTTGCTTTACACTAATTTGGGCTGTAATGGAATTGTTAACATCTGGTAGTGGGTCAACCTACTTTGCAGCAGCAGCAGCAAAAAAATACTTGATTGTAATTTCTCCTTCAAGCGTGCTTCTAGGAACTAGTACTGGTTGGGATTCTGAGGAGAATTGAGAGATAACTAGGAATGAGAAACTACTCATAGGCTCCTGGATTTTTGCTCCACCCTTCAAAGGGTGCTCTGTAAAACGGCCACACTTTGTAAGACATAATAGGATGCTCAACTGTGATTTGAAACCTTAAAGAAATTGGGCTACTGACGTATCTTCTTAGCTTATTACAAGGGTTGATTTAAGTGTATATGACTTGGTGAGCTAATGGAGGTTCTGAAAAGAAAAAAAATTAATATGATTGGGTTTAGTACCTGAGTAATTTATTCATAGATCACATCACTGTTTTATTTTATCATATCATACGAGGGAAGAACACAGGAGTGCAGATGATCAAGGTATCACTTTGTTTCAGGGGGCCCCACAGCTCATTTTGAAGGATTTGAATTGCCAAAGTGGCATCAAATCTGTGCTTTTATTACCGGGAATTCACCGGGGTTATAAGTTAACATGCATAGAGGTAATGACAGCCACCCTCTCACTCAGGTCCCCTTTAATTTTATGTGCCCTGAGCAACTGGCATGCCCATTGCATCCATCTGTGGGCTTTATCTAGCCAGATTCCCGGGGAAATTCTCACGGGTCCCAAAGTTTACATTGTAATATGTGGTTTACTTGTTCATGGACCCCTTCATCCTTTACATTGTAACTATGTGTGTTTGCATGCGCACAGGCATACACTTTGCATCTCTGTCCTCATAATTGCCTCCCTTTAGTGCACAGCTCTCCTGCAGTACTAGCCCATGAGGACATCTGGCTTTGCAAGATGGCTTATCCCAAAGTGAATTAGGCTCAAGTGCTTTTCACAATCACCCTACAGTGTCAAGTACTTAGTCAGAAGAGAAAAGAGCCACATTTCTACTCTAAGTTGTCTGTAATTCAGAGGGCATTTGTCTCCCTCTACACTGTTCACTCTCTTCTAGGCTCTCATGCTGAGTTCTGTCTCAGTCTACATCATACCCAGTCCTTCAAAGCCACAGGCAGGGATCTTTCTCCCGGGCAGTTGGTACTGATGTCTCAAGGATCTTGTTTGGTTTCAGACCAGGGACAAAGGACTGGGGCACATAATTTACACATCAAAGCAAACCCGGCCCTGAGTTCTCCCAGCATCCCTCAGTCCCTACCTGGCATACCCTGGCTGTAACCCTGAAATTTTCAGTCCAGGGAAGGATTGGGATGTCCTTCTGCCAGAGGCTCTATCTCTCTATTCTCTATCTCTCTCTATCTCTCTATCTCTCCTCCTTCTCATCTCTACCCCACACCACCTCTCCATAGTGACTCCCTTAGCCTCAATTCTTGGGGACAGTGAACTCACTCCAGAACAGCTTCCCAATAAACCTGCCTTTAATATAATCTAATCTTGCTTGAGTTGGCTCATTTCACCAGTAACGAAGAAATAACCTATCAGGTCTCATTTCTGGGTCTAACATTGGAAGAGGCATGGATTTGTTCTGCCGGAAGACTAATCACTATGCAGTTGTTAGGCACTGAACTCAGGACTTCTGAAAGAACAACCAGTGTTCTTAACCTCTGAGCCATCTCTCTAGCCCTGCATCCAGACTTTTTAAAGGGACAGGTTGCAAACATCCACTGAAGCCTCCTCCTCTGCTTTTACCCCAACAGTTCTTCTGGAGAGGTAAATATTTGTCAACTTTAATTTTCACCTCTTTCTGCTTCAGCAACAGTAGTGATCCACTCTGTGCTTTCTCTCTTCCTCTGAGTCACACTCCCCCAACAGCCGCCTCCTTCCCATTCTGCCTCTCTTTTGTAGAGGATTGAGTTGTGTTTTATCATCTAATCCTTTCCAAATACTGTGTACCTTTCTACATGATGTCAACTCCTGACAAGGCCAGGGAGATGAGCCACATCTGAAGGGGCTGCACAATCTGTTGTGTCAACAGAGGAGTGAGGCTAGGACTTGCTTCATTTAGGGATGAATGCACCTCTGTTATGTTTCTAAGAGAGAGAGGGCAGAGGCCTGTGAGCATTTAGCCTGCCCCCTCTGCTTGTCAATCACATTAGCTTGAGGGGGGAAGAAAGATTAAAGGAGAGTAAGGGTGAAGTCTAAAGGGAGAGGCACAAATAAAGGAAAGATATGCATAGCTCTAAATACCACACATTTTCTATCACACAGTGGGATGATTACAGCTGCAGAGTCCACTCACTGGAGGAATGTGACTCGGGATAATTCACCTGCATTTCTGGCTTCTATCTAAGCTGCATAAGTCTGTCTGCCTGTTGTCTGTCCCTTCTTCCTTCCTTCTTTCCTTCCTTCTTTCTCTTTTTTCCTTTTTTATTTCTTTTGAATACTGTACTACCTTTAAAGAAAAATATATTCAGGGATTTTCTTCCCCTTGCTTGCTCAGTGAGCTACTCATTTGCATCAGCTTGTCAAGAGTTATGACATTTAATGTTATTAATGTCACTTCCATTATTCCAGGGGATCTCAGCTGCCTTCACCTACACAGTGTAAGTGTTTCTGATTACATGACCATAACTAGAGACCCCAAGGAGATGAGAAGCAAACACAGAGCTTCGTGCTGAGGGGAGGCCAGCCTGAGAGCACTCTGTGTCATTCACCACCATAAGTCTGAAAATATATTCACTCGGATGTCAGAAGCCTTACATGCATGCAGGCACTCCCAGGAAAACACACGGAGAAACACAGACACAAATACAACACAACACACAGGTGCACACATGCTTATTTTATTTTTTTTATTATAGGAATTCAATGCAAACAATGACACTCAACACTTCTGTGTCGATATTTAAAAAAAAAAAAAGATAAATTTACTTCAAGGAATAAACTGTAGGTCCAAAGATGGTCAGAAATCTGAAGTCAGGAGGGGTAAATCCTAAGGCACCATACCCATCACTTTCTAGAGTTAATGCTAGAAATGGAAATTACCAAATTCAACGATGACATTCATGTGTCACTCATGAAAATTTATCATTTGACATTCAGAATTGTAACACAATCAGAATGGTTTCTGTTAGCTTAACTTGGGAAACATGAATAATTTTAAATGAATTATTTTTATATTTTAAAGAACTCTTAGACCTCACACTCTATGCAGTACACACAAGTACCTGAAGTAATATTATTGTAAGCATTTACAAAAATGTAAAAGCAATTTAATAAGTTACTTGAACTCAGCAGTGTATTTTTGTGGGTCTTTTAATTGTATTTATCTTTCACCATCTTTACTTCTCTCTACATTTAGGTATAGAGAGATCAATAGATCAATGAGAGAATGGAGAAGAGGGATGCTTGGTACAAACTTGCCAACACATATGTAACACCATGTGCCCACAGGGTCACTGTCAAATGTTTTTAAATAAAATTAAATTGACAATTTTCTAATATCATTGTGCATACTTTCTGTAGTTACATTTAGTTTTTCTAAAATATTTGATCATTGGCATCTATAAGACTTGGGTTTCTCTATGTGTGCAGCCCTCATTTGTGTCTGTATTTTGTGTGATTTGGAATGGCCCCTTTCTCTGGCTGTTGAGAGGCTATGCAGTACTTTCCAGTGACCCACATTCTGGGTCTATCCAGTGGCTTCTTTGTAACATCCTTGCTTTTGTTTCTCTGGTGTTTCTATTTCCCATCAACCTAGCATCAGACCCATACACAGGCAGTGTGATGTTAAGGACGTAACACTCAAATCTGTAAGGTGGTGACTGTCAGATGGCCCTGCCCTTAGTGTGGCTTTATTAAGTCTCTGTTGATATGATGACAGCTCTCATCTTTGGTATTTAATATCCATGGATAATGCAATGTCTCAGTCTACAATTTTACTGAGAAGTTGCAAAACTATTTTTAATTTTGATCCTCACTTCTATGCTTGTGAATTGGCTTCTCATGAAAAGAACGGCTTCATTTTGTCAACTGAATTATCTAAATTTTCACTGAACACTTTTCCTGTGTGTGTGTGTGTGTGTGTGTGTGTGTGTGTGTGATGTAGAAGATATCAGATACCTGGAAGTGGAGTAGTGGAATAGTTCTGAGCCACTGTGTGTGCTGAGAACTGAACCTGAGTCTTCTACAAGAGCAACTGAGCCATCTTTCTGACTGTAACCACACAACACTTTAAGGAAGGAAGAGGCTCAGAATGGGAGCTGATACAGTAGTCACCTACAATGCAGGATCAGGCATGTGCTCTTTGCTCGTTATCTCCTCTTATTTACCTGAGGGACCACTGCTTTGCTTTTCAGTTCTCAGTCACACCATGTGACTGTACCCTCCATTTCTATTCCATGTGAGACTTTGCCTGCTTCATGAACATGGCCCCGAGGGACTACTTACATCCATTTATCTTCTCAAAGCTTGGGACTTGTCTAACTGCACACCTGGGATCGGATTTAATCAGATATAACAGGAATTTGTGCCTAGGCCACTGCATGCCAAAAGAGGCTGCATGGAGGCCCCTGAGGGTTGTGTGGGATACCTGCTGCATATACCTTCCCCAAAATGAGCTGGGTGACAGGTACATGGGTTTTGAAATGTAATATTATCAAACCCTACATCCAAATAAAGTTTATCATTAGAAGGGATTCTTCTTAACTTTGATTTTCTCTTTTTAATCTGTTTTTTTTTTTTTTTTCCAGCATCTCTGTTTGTTATGGATTTAGCATTTTCTTATTTACCCTGTGCAGCGTGCTGGTGAGAGTCAGACTCAGGGTACCATCAGCCTAAAGGCTACTGACCTGACCATGGTGGCACAGGTCTCTGTAATCCCAGCACTCTGGAGATTGAGGGACGAGGATCAGTTCAAGACCAGCCTCAGAGACACAGTAAGCTCAAGTTAGAGAACAGCCTAGACTACATGAGGCCCTGTTCCCCAAACAGAAACAAACAATAAAGATGAATTTCTTCAAAAAGCATGACGGCCACTTAGTGAAATGGAAAACTTGTCAGTAGTTACTTTATTCTCTGAAATACAACTCACTGAGCACATAACAATCAGCAGTGTGTGTTTAAAATAGCACTATTCCTTAACTCTCTGTACTGATGGTTTTAAGGTATAAAGCATGCCCTGGGCTCATGTGGTTGATTCAGCACCTGGTCTCCAGATGGCAGTGCTGTGTTAGAAGATTGAGGGGCACTCACTAGAGGAGCAGGTCACTGGAACCTGAATCCCTGCCACCTGGCCACACGTGATACTCCTTCCCTGCACTCTGTGAAAGCAACATTAAGAGTTGCCCATGCTCCTGTCTCCGCACTTTATCCATATCTCCTTTGTATTATGTGCAAAAGAAACCCTTCTTTTCTTAATTTGTCGGGAGTTTGGTCACAGCAACAAGGAAAACTAATTAATACAGGGCTTGTGGTTACCATTTAAATTAAATTTATTTTCATCAAACTATTAGTTAATCTTTTTTTTTTTGAGACAGAGTCTTACTGTATAATTTTACTGAACCTGTCATCAATAATGTTTCTTTTAAAATTTCCTCTCATTTGTTAACATAAAATGCCGAAATGATTCAAATGCTCTGTAATTAACTTAAAGAGCTACCACAGGGGTCCGGAGAGATGATGTAAGGGTCGTGCATGATCCTGCACAGTTCAGTTCCCTACATTCACAGCAGCCTGTTGCTCCATCTTGCCAGGGTCCAGCGCCTTCTTCTGGCCTCAGTGGGTGCTGCACACATGCACATGTTCCCACACAGACACGCTCGCATGCATATAATTAAATATGACATAAAGAACAGCTTCATCTCTCCGTGTTCACCTGCTACTCTATTTATAAATAGCCATTTTTGTTTGGGGTGGACCTGCATTTCACTGTTTCATTTTGGAAAGAAAAGTAAATGTGTGTATTGCTTTTAACCCTGTCCTTATACAAAAATGTAATAAATATGTTATTGTATAACTTTCCTCATGTTTTAAGCTATAACTATAATATGAATGTCACCTGATGATGCTATCTCCCTCATTTTTATACTTCGGTAATATTACCTTAGGTAACTGCGCACACTTTCCTTTGATGAACAGCCTCTGTCTGTGGGATTCACTCTTGGGTGCACCTTTGCTTTCTAGACTCGGAGGGAAACTTACTGTGCTTTCCTGTGGGAGAGGTGACGTTTGTTCCATACACAGAACAATTTTCGGGGTACTATAGGCTTTAGATTATTTTTTTTTTTGAGTCAAATGGCACTCACATCTAGTCAGTACAAAAGCCTGTGTTCTTAGTTATCTTGAGAATGTGTGTGTGTGCCTGTGTGTGGTGTGTGTGTGTGTGTGTGTGTGTGTGGCCTATGTTTGTGTGTTTGCATGCTTCCACAGGTATGGGTGGTAAATGGGTTTCAGAGGTGAAGAGCTACAGCCTGTCTGTGTTGAACCCTCACACTTTGGACTCCTGACTCTTTTGATGGCTTTCTTCATTCTTTTTTAATAGTTTCAATCTTTTGATATTTCTTCAGCTCCAATGTTATTTTAGTTGCACACTCTTACTCAGGCAGAGTACAGATTAATCCATTAGTGTTCTCTGTCTCTCGTTTCTCTATCGATCCAGCCTTATTCTGAGGACCCTCGGCCCCAGCTCTGACCTTCCCTTTCTCCAGCACCACCATGAACCACTGAGGTCCTGTACCACAGTAGGTCTGCATTATATCTGTGTTGACAAGAATGGTTACTGTCCTAAAGGATTAATATGGCACTTTAAAATGTCCTCTGATACCTAACAGTATGTATACATGTATATACATGCCTGTATATGAACCATGAATAAAGGTACATGCCTATGCAAGTCTATACACGTGTGTGTTCATGCATGTCTTTCAATGCATTCTCTTTTCTTGCATGAAGAAGTTGAATCTCAAAATAAATAGAGATATATATTTCAGTGAGAGACTAGTTGCTTAGAGTCTAAGAGACTGTGGTGGGTTCAATCCTCAGCAGAAACATCACTGGCCAATAATAAGTTAATTCACTGAAATAAATTGAAGGACAGTGTTTTATATGTCCTGGTGTGGTAATTACCTTGTGTTGGTTACTCTGTGATCTCTAGGTCAGCACTTTGAACATCATGGGGTAACACATATTACACATGGGCTGCATGCTGGTAAGCAACAGCTGAGCAGAAGGTGTGAAACTTTTCAACATACATCCACTGAGATGTATAACATTGATGATTTAAACAGAACAAAAAGAACAGAGAAGGTAAATAAAAAATGAATCTTCAAATACCTGGCCAGTAAGATTGCAAGGACAAAAGTAAGAAATATACAAAAAGTTATAAATAACACAGCTCATAGCTCTAATTAAAAGTGTGTCAAATTATATTCAGCAAATGAAAAATACACATTGTGTTTTCATGCAGACCATGAATTAGATAACAAAAGGAAACAGATGACTTCTAAATCATGGGTTTCTGCTGTGCTCCTCAGCCTCAAAACCAGTAATAACAATACAAAAAAAATCCCTAATATTAAAACCAATAACGGATAGATTCATGAAGTAACCGTGGTGTTGAAGGACAATGATAAATAGCGTGTGGTGAACACTATGGTGAGTGGAAAAAAACACAAAATGTCCTTGCAGAACAATGTAGGACCTACTCACAGATGAGAAGTAGAGTGACCAAGAGTCACCAGGAGAAGCAACCTGGGATTTAGCACACTGTGGAGACCATCAGGTTTGAGATTTTAGCATCTGCACTGGGAGGAATGGATGCTGACAAGTGTTGTTGGACTGCAGATCTCACTGGGTATTTAGAGGCAATGGGAGAGGGTGGGGATTCTACCATGAACCAAGTCCTTGCCTTGACACAGGGCTGCCACAGCCTGTCTGGGTGCTCAGTTTCAGAGCTTAGCTTCCACCATGTTCCCTTGAGAAACTCACTGCCTCCCCCAGGGATCACCATCTTTTCTCATTGGATACTGCCTTCCCCTGCACTGTTAGGTGCCATTCATGGTTCTTTGGGTCTAGAGAGCTTATAAAGACCTCCGGACACATGAAAGCCTACAAGTTAAAATGAATAACCCGCAAGTTTTCACGTTTCGATGCAGAAAGGCCATCCTGTAGGCCATGGGCACCAAACTATGTAGGAAGCCCACAGGAAAGCCCATGGCAACTATACACAGCTAGTTGTTTCAAAGTAGACTAACTTTTGTTAAAAACACCTCACTGGGACATCTGATGGAGTCAGGATAGCATGAGGTCAGACATAGGTAGTCTGGGTTAAGCTCCATTTCTGCGGGAACTTTATGTGATACAGAAGTACTTCACCCACAGGGAAATACACAATGAAGTATGTAGCTATAACTAGGCAACAGTTTG
Organism: Mastomys natalensis; assembly: GCA_021653895.1. Classification (NCBI taxonomy): domain Eukaryota; kingdom Metazoa; phylum Chordata; class Mammalia; order Rodentia; family Muridae; genus Mastomys; species Mastomys natalensis. The sequence continues at coordinate 701,799 of JAJTUV010000423.1, read as the reverse complement.
GGAATTTACATTCAAAAGGGAAAAACAACAACTTTACTCATACTTTTAATATTTTTTCAAGGTCCATAATTGTTTAAATATAAATGAAGAGAGAAAAAGAGAGGCAGACAGAGAAAAAAAGTAATAAACTTTTCCCCAGGATTTTAAACATGTTTATGTTCTTAGCTGCCCTTCTAGAATGTTAGCACACCAGATGTAATAAAGCGCTATTTTTACTAGTTCATCTGAAATGGATAAAACGGCCACATTGATTTGACCATCAATATAAACATCCTATCACTTACATTTTTATGGTTCTCCATGTTCTCAATAAAATAAATACTGGCTAAGATTTGACAGCAGCCTTTGTAAACCAGCTCTCATTTCTTCTCCACTTGGTGTGTGTCAGAACACCAGCTTGTATACTGCAGCCAGTCTCTGCAGAGAATCTTTTGGAGAGTTTTAGGAAGAAGCTGAGAGCTTCTTCACCCCCTGTGAAACTGGGATGAGTTAGCATACTGGCTGCTAATTGTCAGGCAGATAGGAAAACAGTGGAACGCCAAGATGTGATTATTGCTTTCGGCTCACCTGCTGGGAAGCACCTCCGAGCCACTCATCCAGGGACTTTATTTGTTGTTGATACCTGGGAGAGCTCCCTTGAAGAATGCAGAGCACATAATTACCAGCCTTTAATGCAAACCCTTTTGGAGAAATTCTCAGCTAAGCCCACTCTTTAGAGGTAAATAGCAAGGGGCTTGTAATTACATGAGCTCCTCTGTAGACATGAACTGACACAGATAATGCTAGATAATTAGTAGATAATTTTCTAGGTATTCCTGGCACTGAGCAATATATTCACAGTGAAGTCAGACAAAGCTCCCCGGGTCACCCATGGCCAGCCTGTGGACAGTGCTAATTGGGGAGAGAGAGGTCTGCACTCTGGAATGGGAGCAGACATTGTCCAGTTGATGGCAGGCCCATAATACCCAAAGCTGGATAATGGGGTAATTGGAAGGCGGTGTGCACAACAGCAGCTGCTGAATGCAAAGATATTTAGCCTTTCATCACACGTTGGGAACTGCTTGAGCCTGGTGGGGTAGACCTGGAGTAGCTACTCAGCAATCACACACGCACTTTGTAATTTTTTTCTACTTCACTTCATGGACTGAACTGCTAATTTGAACAGTCACACCTCTATGAGGAACAACTTGGTTGGGTGTGGTGTCATCTCCTTAGGAATTAATATGGGATATGACAATGTGCTCAAGAAAGACAACAGTGAGAAATTTTAATTACATCAGTAATTTCTAGAAGGACCTCAAGAGAAAATCGGGTTCAGAGTCGGAAGAGCAAAACAAAAGCAACAACAAGACAATTCCACTTGAGGAAACCTGAGGAGAAACCCTGGGGCTTCCTTGGTGAATTGTATTAGAGCAGCTTGGAGCTATGCTCCTGTTGCAGCTCCTCTGGCTGCCAAAACTCCGTCCTGTAACCTGCAACCCACAAAGACAGTGTGAAAGTTATGTGACTGCTAGCTGAGGCTGCATGCACTCCCCCGTTGATAAGCCCATGCTTCCTGCAAGACCACACCTGTAGAATCTCTTATTCCTCAGTTTCCTCATCCGTACAAACAATAAAACCCATATCTCCATGAGGCATTACCTGAAGGACCACAGAGGAGGATGTACAGTGTACAAACCACAGAGGTACCTTTCATCACAGGTGGGAGCAGCCTGACCTGGTAGGCTCAAGCCTACAGAAGCCATGAGGGACCACTAAGTGCTGTTTACACTGCTGTGACAGACAGCTGAGGGGGGAGATGGAATTAAAGCTCTAGATAGGAATCTACCCCATCAGAGGAAACTGAGGTGATGCTTGCAGTAGTGAGAGACATGTTGTCAGTTAAAACGGTAGCCATATTTTCTCGTTTTTTTTTTTTTTTTTTTTTTTTGTTGTTGTTGTTGGTTTTTTTTTTAGCTCCTTTGTCCTTGTACTGGCAGGTTCAGCTTTTCGTTACATCATGTTCTTCTTCTTCAGGCCCTCTGAACTGATAGATTCTTTTCTCTCCTATCTTTGCCATCTCTTCTTACCTCCCCACCCCCTTTAAATGGAGAAGAATGCTCAAATGCCCCTGCTGCAGCCTTCTACCTGTTCCCTAACTGCTTCAGTCACACACACACACACACACACACACACACACACACACAAAATGTCCTAGTGGTCACAGTATTCTTGTAATGATAATGTCTATAAAGATGTGCTGATTTGATTTGAGCTTGTATTAAAGTAACAGATAATTTGGGCACACCAGAGAGACATTGTTTTTTTTTTCAAAGTTACAAACCCCATGGAATTGAGGACACACTATCCACATATATGTTAGGATATTGGTTTTGAGCCTTTGAGCCCTGTGGGATGGTTGGAGGAGCCATCGTTCAGGCAGCTTAACTCAAAAGCCATCTCTAGAGGGCAGGTTGGACAAGTCCAGATCCTTTTTCTTCCTATCATTCACAAAGGAGAGGAGAAAAGCCACCTGGTGTCTGGGGACATCTTCAGGCTTCACCCTGCAAAAACTGGTTTTTAGAATACCTTTGGAAGAAAATATGTGGGGTGAGGGGGCTCAGAGCTTCCATCAGACCTTGTGTATGGTGCTGGGAATTCCAGGAATGGGATGTCTCCCATCTTCTGGAAGAGTTGACATCAGGAACTGAAGGGCTCCCAAGAGCACACAGTGGGCTCACTTATCCTACAGTCCTGGAAGTATCAGGGATAGTGCCAGGCACAGATGTTATTATTTGATGTAAAATTTGTCCTTTGTGTTTCCAAGACACTTTTTTTCAAAATTTAATTTCAAAATGAAAATGAGCTTTTAAATGATGAGCGTTCTTCAGATCAGAGTGAATGACAACGCTGCCATCCATATGCAAAGAACAGGTAGCACTTCCGATATGGAGACCACCACTCTAGAAAAACCACTGCAGAGGATTCGTCCAGGCCTCTAGGCTGTCCATCATGCCTGATCTTCAGCAGCAGATCTTCAAAGCTTGGTCTGTGTGCATTTAGTGGCTTACTGCAATTATCCGTGGAAGTCAAAGCCTACTTATTACCCGCCAACCTTGCCTATGTCTCTCCACACAGTGATTTTTATATAGTAATTTATTTAAATTTCTTTTATTGCCATATGCTAAGTATACAAAACAATGGGTTTCACTGTGACATCTTCAGATGAGCACAGAATGTGCTTTGCTTATATCTGTCCCTTTCATGGAGGGACCTTTTAACATGTTGATAACGCCTTAGTTTTGTTGGCAGCAGCAAAGCAGTAACCAAAGGTCAACATTAGTGAGCTGAAGTCATTCTTCCTGTCTGAATACTGTTGTGATGAGCTGCACTGAAAGGTCACGAGGTCACAGGGGTGTTGTCAGATCCTTAGAGATTGGTCAGTGTAGGTTCTGGAGGCACTGTGATAATATTAGTTGGGACATGAGTTTCACTGTGAAGCAATTTCTCAGCATCTTCTCATCCTCTTAGAAGCCTCAAATGGGTCCTGCCAGCTGGATGGGCTCTCACACAGGTGTCCTCCACAGCTGTCTCTGCTCCTGTGCTCTAATGGGTCTGTGGCTCCTCTAGGGCTAGAGAGTCTTAGTCAATGAGAAGTCTCTGGACTTTCTTTTAGTGCCTCATCTCACAAGAAGGATAAATGGGTAAGACGTCAGAGAAAGAAGCCCTGCTGGTTTACTGAAGATGGCTGAGCCACACCTGCGCAGATCATGGACGCTCACAATGCCATGCTCTCCCTTAGCCTGATCTTCCGAACTCTTGGCATTCTTCTACCCGCTCTGTCTTTCTGTCTTCAGAGGCAGTTGATCTTCCTCAGCTCCACTTTGCAGCACAGACATGGCCTTCAGTGGTCTTTACCTTGTCCAGAACCTTTTTGTTAGGGGGATAGCCAGGGGTGACCCTCTGCTCCCTAGGGGGTCTCATGGTGACTTTTTATATCAGGTCCTTATAGCACTGGCTTCCCACCCATTCCTTCCTGAAACCAAAGGGAACATGATAACTGTGAGCTGGAACTCAATAGAAAGAAGAATCTTCCCTGTGAGAAGCTGAGCCCAGTGACACAGCCACTGTGTCTGGGCAATCAGTGCCTGATAGTACAGCATATGGCTCTAGAGAGAACAGGCTTTACAAGTCCCGAATGTTTTCTTATAATGTACTCAATTCTAACTATTCTCAAGGGTAAGATATTGGACCTGAATTTCATCCATAAAAATATCAGAGGCTCTGTGGAGATTCTCATAAAGCAACATGCAGTTAGGTGTTCCCAACCTCTGGGAGACTGTCTTCCCAGGAATTCGGATGTGTTGAAGTTGAGATTAATGTTAAGTCAAATGTATAGATAGTTACCACTTCTGACCTACCCAACTAATGCTATTGCATAGCCCAATCTTCCTTGATTTTCCTTCCACTGGGCAAAATCATCAAACACAGAGCATAGTTTGTAGTGAAAGGTTTTTTTGTTTTGTTTTGTTTTTTTTTGTTTTTTTGTGAAGCACACTGTAGAGAAATCTAATGGCTACAATCAGCACCATAGGAAAGAGCTTTCCTAAATACACTTGCCTCAGAAGAGGTAGAAATTTAAAGTGAGAAATTCATATGCCACTGAGTGGACTTGATGGTTAATACTGTCAACTTGAGAGACTCTAGAACCACTTAGGAGACAAGCCTCCGGACATGTCTGCTCTGGAGTTTCCAAGCTATGCTAATTGAAGTGAGGCCTGCCCTGACCTTGGTGGCCCATTTCCAGGGCTGAAGTCCTGGACTAAATAAAAGGAGAAAGTGAGCTGAGAGAGATGTTAGTTGCTGTTTGTGATGCAGCCATAATATGACCAGCTTTTCATGAGCCACTTCCCTGAAACAATGGACTGGACTCTAAAGTTGCAACCAAAGTATACAAAGTATATCTTTCCTATTTTAAACTGTTCTGCCAGGCCTTTTGTCACAGTAGCAAAAAAAGGAAACTGTAGCAAACAAACAGATACAGTTTACATAGCTTCTCATCTTCCCAAAGTAAAAACATTGTTACATCAGACAGTCCTCAGCTGGGGATGTGTAGTCCTATATGAGATTGTCTGTTGGGGCCATTTTCACCAGCTGCATGAGAACTGAGGCTACAGTAGAGTCAGCTCCCGCTCCTGCCCACTACCCTAAATTTGTGCCCTCTGTGCTATCTCTGCTTCCATCATACCTGCAAACAGGATCAGGAAGATGCTTCTTTTAGTCACTGCTGTGAGCAAAGCCCGGAAGATTCAAGAAACATAAGTCGTATCTGCATGTACAACTCTCAGGGTAATATATATATGAAGCCAGTGCTCATTTTAATATGCCTGCAGCATGCATCTCTCTTATGATAACATATCTAATGTATATCTCTCATGATAATATACCTGTATGCATATCTCTCATGTTAATCTCTCACTATAATATACCTGCATGCATATCTCTTTTGATAATACACCTGCATGCATATCTCTATTTATATCTGCATACACATCACTCATTTTCATTTACCTTCTTTCATCTAGCAAGTTAGTGAGTACCTTACCGACTATACTGTCATACAAACTACTACTGACTGGATTATTAACCATGTGCCAGGAAGGACACTCTCCTGCTCTGTGACTGTCACATCCATAGTTGTTTGGCTTAGTGGGTGCATACTCCTGCAACATCACTGGAGCTGTGTCTGATAGTAAAGAACACTGAAAATTCTTTTTCAAATACTAAAAAAAAAAAAAAAAAAAAAAAAAAAGATACAGCTTCTTTCAAAGATGTCAAGCAATTAGAGTTAGGATGTCCCTGAAGTGATATTATTGCTAAAAGTAAGAACTTCTGAGCTTTGGATGCTCACTGAATACACACAAGGTATGCGTTGTTCTTCTTACACGAACCAATTCATTTCATCTTGACAGGAATGAAGCCAGAAGACCCTATTTTGTGTCTAGTTTACATATGGGGAAACTGAGGCACACATCCAGATCTGTATAAGCTTTTGAGCATGCTCCTCACCTAACTGGAGTGGTGCTGTACTGTGAGCAACCGTGTCCACAACCAGCCCTCCTGACAGCCAGAATCAAAGTCAAGGTTCATAGCACGCTGAAAGCTCTTCAGTTATGCAGTGCCTCCGTACCAAGGAAGCACTTTTCATAGTGCAGTCCTGATCACATTGGTCAGAATTGCCACTGCTTTTAGTCAGCACCACTGAGGAGTGTTGCGAGGAAAGAAGAAAAGGGGGCTGGACCCAAGCATCCATGTGTGCCTCTGTGCTGTGCATCTGCAGACTGTCTGCTAGGGAGTTCTGGGTAAGGTAAAAGGTGGGATGTATGACTCAAAGGACCCAGAGTGCAGTACCAGTGCCTGAATTTAGGATGTATATCTCTCATAATACGTCTGCATGTCAAACAGAAGGACCATCTCAGTATCAGATGATCTCTGAAACATCTCTGAGAGTAACTATGGGGTTTAAAACAGGTGTGCAGAAATGAGTTTCTCATAGCCAAGGGCAGAATCAATTCTAGCTCCTTAACTTTCTCTTCCCTCCTCCTTTTCTTCTTCCTTCTCCCCTTTCTCCTCCCTTTTCCTTGCCTCCTCTTCCTGCCCTTTCTCTCTTCTCCTCTTCCTTTATTCTTCTTCCTTCCCCCTTCTATTGGGGGGAGAACTGCTCCCTTAATACACATATTGTGAAAAGAATTACTCCTTGTCTTTTCATGCAGGGAAGTTACGAGAGACTATTAGCCCAGGTATGAGCTTTCACTCAAGGTTTCCATGTTATTTCTGTGGCCCTTAAATATTTATTAACTACCAGCAACAACTCTGCTTCCTCCAAAGAATCTAATGCTGCCAAGGTCCCTTTGCTGTGGGGTTCAGATTCTAGAAGCAGAGCTGACAAGAAGCTGGAGAAAGGCAGATAACAAGCACACAAACAGGCAGAAGTGTGTCCTGGAGCACAACCAATGTTCCCAGGCTTAGGTGAAAGGGAGAGAGCTGCAGAGAGGAGCTAGTCTGAAGCTCGTGTTGGAGGCAGAACACAATTCTCCAGATCCACATGCACCATGTCCTACCCATGTGCCTTGACCTCTGCCCTTCTCTGAAACAAGCTCTTTACTTTTCATAGAATTTGTTTTCTTGCAAGGTTCCAGGCTACATGCAGAATAGAATTTCGACACTGGTGCAACACATATGTTGTTGGAGGAACGGGTATCTGCATGTAATCCCAGGGTGGAGCATGTAGACCAATGATTAGTCCTACCCAGATGTTCACTCTAATGTCTGCTCAGGAGACTGACCTGAAAATCAGAAAAAGACAGAAATGGAAGGAAACCATTGAGCAAACCTCCTAAGCCCTGGCTTTAGGCTGTTATTTTAACTCCATCATTTATTTTGTGCTTGATGGTGCATGAGGTCAGAGGCAAATAAAATCGGAAGTCTTTAAAGGCATCTTTACATGACTACAACTTAAAATTGGACCCAGACATGACTAGTCAATATGTTCTTTGTAGTTACTTAAATGCCTTAATTTTAGAAACTACCAGAAGCTACATACGACCTCTTACTAGCAATAACCTATAACTAGGACACATAAACAGGTTCCTCCTAAAGCTCTGACATTTTGCTAGTAGTGCAGCCATATCTTGTCTGTTCCTCAGGATGTTCCAGGACTATTTGATGTCTTTTGAAGTATAAGCCTGTACTCAGGGCTGCTCAGGACATCTGCAAATACCCCTGGCGCTGAAAAGGCAGGCTAAAAAGACAGGCTACGTGCTGGGCTGCTGCTGCCCAGCATCCCGAAGTTCTTCCTTCTTCTCAGACTGACCCTACAAGGTTCTTCAGTTCCCCAGTGTCGTCCTGGGCCAGTGAGAGTGAGACCATGCTCCAAGCACTGAAGCTCCTGACTCACTAGGGTATAAGGGACTAGCCCATTTGTGGTGCCAGTGTTTCCCCAAAATGGAGGGCAGTAGCTCTGTCTGGAGCGCCAGGTGTCTTACTGTACAAACTCAGCTCTTTCATTACATTCGCTCTTTGTCACCCATTACAGTTGTGCCTTTTCATTCACTCAAGAATAAGATTCTTAGTATCCTTCTGTACTCAGCCCTAAGAGTTCGGAGTAGCCTTCTGTATTCACCCCAGAGTGAACCGAATGAGCCCATCTCCCGATCCCAGTGGTTGCTCACACCAAAGAGAGGACAGGCTCACAAGTCCTCAGGGCTGTCTCAGCAAGTCATCCATCTTCTCCCCTGTAACTGGTGACTTTTAAACATGCTACCCTTTTAAAGCTCATGGCTCTCCTGTGTCCATGCCAGCTTATAACTGGCTTGAATTAAGATTACTCATGATTGGAGAACCATCCTGCAATCATATGACCTATCTGTTGCTCACAGAGCTAAGATTAAACCCCAGGGCTGAAACTCAGCTTGCATCCTCTCCTGCTCATATCTACCTGCTACTTAACTTGATAGAAACGGAAAAACCTGTTGAGGTCAATATTTGAGAGTTAAGGCTTGGGATGTATTTTATAATTCAATTATCTCTCTGTTAGACAGAACAAGAAGGATGGGGCAGTGTTGAGGATGACCTAAAGGGTAGGCATTGTGTTCTGGCAAATGGTCAAGGTTTGGGTGTTTTCTAAACGAGAGGAATAAGGAAGATAGAGAGAACAAACACTCCTTCCTGGTCCAGAGGAGATTAAAAACAAAATGTGTGCTTTCAGCAGGCTTTCTGTAAAGAGGCAAGGTTTGCTTTTAGAAAAGATTTAAGATAAAACAACGAAAGCCCAGTGTTGGCTGTCCACATGACTGTGGCTGGCTGTCTGTCCCACAACCTCCCTCCACACCTCTCTGAGTGTCTTGGCCAGACCCCAGGAAGATGCTTGGAGATGGATGTGACAGCTGCTGAATGACGGTTTGTTTTGTCAGCCTGTCACGGTAATCCTATCGTTTGCTATTTAAGACAAAGTGTTCATTTGAAAACATCAGATGTGTTTTATTGTACACACCCGTGTTGGGGACGACCTGCCAACACAGGGGCTTTGTTCATTTCCATAAATCAGACGTGTAAGGATCAGGGGGGATACACGCCGGAGGGTTTAGGGAACATGGGCTTCCAACGTGCAGAGGCAAGGGAGGGAGGGCACTGGGGACTCTCCTGGCATTTCCCAGAGGTGCTAATGACTCAGATCCTGTCAAGAATGCTTCCAGTTTATGCTGGAGAGAGAGGCTCCATCTGCTTAATAAAGTAGGAAGCATTTCCTCCAGGTGAGTGCCACAGATCAAGGATGAAACGGAAGTGTTAGCGCCTGTGCTTTTGAAGTAAGTTTTGAGGGCTTCCTACCAGATCCTATGTTGAATGGGACAGGGGACTGTATGCACAGTGACACCGCACAGTGTAAGTGCCAGTGAGAAGAAGCAGGACACCGAGGCCAACACTGGGCACTTCTGCTCCAGCTTTGTGTATACCTACCACAGCAGCACCACAAAAGTATTTGCATAAAAATAACTCAGTCCACCCACTTGTTTATTTTCTATTAAGGAGGCCTGGCCAACTTCTTAAACCCCTTTCTCTGGTGGAACAGGAAAACCTCACAGACCCTTCTTAGAAAGGTCAAGGTGTTAAGGAGGAACCACAGCCTCTCCACTCTAACTGCCATGCTGGTATTAAGCAGAGACACCTGTGGGAGTTCACTCAGCAGGAGAAGGGTACCTTGTGAGGCAGGTGTCCTCCTCATCCATCTGTCTGTCTCAGATGTTGATACAGCAGCATTTTCTACACCGAGATGTGATGTCCTGACTCATTCTGAGCTCCGGCCAGCCCAAAACCAAAGACGCCAGTTGCTCGGTGTGTTAGTTGCTGGAATAAAACAGCTTCTGGCAGGAATGGTTTGTTTTGCCTCATGGGTTTTGAAGGTTCAGTCCATTGCGGTGGGACACACAGCAGAGTTCACAGCGATGGAGACTCTGGTTTGGTAGAATAAAAAGCACAGGGCTTAGGCCGGAAGCAGAGCCAGTCTGGAACACTCCACTACATTTACAGGTAGACCAGGTGTCCTAAATGTTTATATGATCTTCCTAAACAACACCACTAAGTGGAAAATCCAGTGTATAAACAAAATGGGACTTGGGGAGATTTCCTTCAAACTTTAGCGGGTAATGTGTGAAGGTGACTGTGTTGCTGACTAGGCCTGCAAAACACACGTACAAGAGAAGTCATGGAGAAGACTGTGGAGTTAGCATAGTAACAACACACTGCTTTCCTGAGAAGGACTTGAACACAATGAGCCCTTTTCTACAGGAAACCCTTATCCACATCTCTGTCCTCTTACTTCTTTTTTATTTCTCAAGTTTGACAATATTAAAATCCCCCACCCCACTCCCCCCTTGGAGAATGCAGGAGGGCATGAAGGAGGAAGTGAGCTTGAAGATCTATTAGAAAGAAAACTCGCTTCTGCACTGGGGGCCTCAGGATAACCCAGGGAATGTTGCCACTCTTAATGTTGCCACTGGTGTGAAATTTAAAGAAACCCGAGGCAGAAAACAGAGATTAGACATTGATCAAGGCCTCTTTTAAAATGCCCCATTGATTGAAAGGCCTTATAAGGCTTCTTCCTACAGCACCAAACACAAGCAATATGTAAATGTTTCCTTTGTCTGTTTGTTTTCCAGGTGAAGACTCTTCCTGTCTGTGACAGGCTCTTTGACCACAGCTCCCTTGTTTGAAGAAGAAGAAAAAAAAAAAAAAAAAAATTCGGAGAGATCAGGTTCCTCTAGTGGGGGAAAAAAAAAGAAAAACAAAAACCTGTTGTCCAACTTCAACTCTAAAATCAACTTATCTGCTCCTGTAGTTGGCTGATGAATAAAACCTATTTAGATAAAGGTCATTTTAATCTGTATTACAAGGAGTAGGCTGGGCCTCCAACCCTCCCCAACACTGACAAGAAGTAGATACATACAAAAACTTCTGTTAACTTTCACCTGTGCTTTCTCATTGGAAGGTAAACAAAGACCCTTGTGGAAGAATAGGTTAAGATTTGTGTCTCCTGGATACAACCCTGTTGTGATAGCAATGACATTTCTGTTAAGCCACTATCCCTCTCTCCTACCCAATTCCATCCTAATTAAGCTTTCTCTGTAGTTTTTCAAAGTTGGATCACAGTTGGGTGGTACGGGCTGGGCTTTTTATCCTAGTAACATAGTGAGATCCTTATGAATGGTCTCTCATTGACAGTGTGGTAAGCACGTGAGCATCATAGTGTGGGTGCTCTGAAGTCCAGATCCAGTCCTGGGTTTAGGGAAAGCACTGCACACATTCTTGGGAGTATGTGCTGACCTTGTGAACCTGTGGCTTCAGCCTGCCTGATGATAGGAGCTCAGAAAGACAGGCTAGACTCCTCACTCATCAGGAAGCCTGGCTGCCTTGCCCTTCTGCCCTGAGCTCCTCATGTCCACTGACAACAGAGGTGTCTTTTAGCTAGGTTTCAACAGCATCAAACCAAGCCTATGTGTCCATGCATCCAGGGCTCTGACCTCTGGCCTGAGGTCCTGGCCTGACTACCTTTCAGAGGTGTCTGAGTTTCTCGACCTCTGGCATTTCAGTCCTGGATGGTGTCATGTGGATGTGCTCTGGATGCTGTATGCAGGAGAAAGCTGCAAGAAAATCTTCACTGTCGAGAAAAAAATCTAGAATAAAAGGAAAAGAAATCAGAATGCATTCAATGAACACTTTTAATTTAGAAGATACTAGGAGGGCGAATGATGAGTTTCGCTGGAGGCTTCAATTTCCACTTGCATTGTCTTCTGTGGAAGTTGATAGTGCCTGTCACAAGGTTGAATATATAGGAATTGTGATAATCTGGAGAGCTAACTCTACCATTTAGAAAGCAGAGTTCTTGAGCTATTCAATAAGCTATGCTGACAGGCTATAAGCCAACTTCTACCCTACCATAGCACAGGGGAATTCACATCATTGCCTGCAATATCCAGATACAACTCAGAGTTAAATAAAGGCTGAAAGTCTCCCTAAAATAACACTGCACACTAAGAACTCACCATGACCGGAGGGATCTACACACAGGGAGACGTGCAGAGCTCAAAGATTCCTTTGCTGAACTGAGAAATGTGCAGGATCCTGACAGCTGTTCTGTGAGGATGGCTATTCCACAAACCAAATCTGAAATAAGGGCAGAAGTGGGGACTAGCAGGACAGGGCCAACAGAGGGCAGAGGGCAGAGGGCAGAAGGCAGAGGGAAAAAAAAAATCAAGTGAACATATTACAGTGACATTATTAGGTATGAAAATTGTGGCAGCCGTGTTTAAGATAGCATAGGGACAGTTGCAAAGTCATATGACTAGCACCTGACAATGTAAGCAGCTGGCTTCCAGCGTGGCCAGCTCAGCTAAACTGGTAAACAAGTCCTTTGTGCATGGGTCGGCCTCGTGCCCCTCCCTAGTGGGCTTATGCTAATGAGGTATTGGCAGTTTAACCTATCCTGAGAGAACCCAGCCTGCCTTGGGAAGATATATAAGCAGCGCGTTTCTGCGGCTGGGGGTTCCCATCCCCGTCCTAGTCCCAGTCATAAGTCAAGATTCGTTCCTGCAATAAAGCTGACTGAGAAGGATCCGACCGTGTCGTCTCTTAATTGCTGGTCAAGGAGGACGCGACAGAAAATGACACAACAGAATCTTTTACTTTGTATGTGAACTTAAACATTTAATAAAGTTAAAGGAATGAAGTATGCCATTACTCTTCTGAAGCACCCTGTAAGTCATGCCTCAGCTGGAGAATGGGGGGCAGGTCTCAATCTCTGCTCCTTGAGTATGCCTGTGATATCTGGGGGTTCTTTCATCAGCCTTCATTTCTTCCATATCTTAGAAACATTCTGTCCATGCCTGCACGGAGAAGGCTCTGCCTACACATACAACACACAGAACTAGTAGGCTTTCCTGGTTATCTTTAGACTGCCTCGAAGTTTGTAGAACTTTTATGCAAATCCCCTAATGAGCTGACAAGGTCACAGAACATTTATTCAGCCCCTGGACTTTAGGGTATAGGTTGAAGTGTTGAGGTGATCAGAGCTGCTCTCTGCATCTGGCAATCTGCAAAGCTGTGGCCAACATAAACCATCCCGAGTTGAGTGTAAGCTATGAATGTGGGAAGAAAAACAAGCTGGGACTGGCAGAAAACAGATCAGGGCCAGAAGTCCTGGGTTTCTGCTGCACCTTGAGGCTTGCTCTTCACCCCAGTTTTTCCCTGCCTTGAATTCTAGACTCAGGCTTGCTTCATGCTTCACCGTGATGTTCCAATTGTCAATGTCTCTAACACCAGCAATGCAGTAGATCAACTTCGAGGTTCTTTTGACTCCATAGGGACAGACGGTAGGATAGATACAACACAGTGCAAAACTCTCAATGCATGCCATTGTTAAAAATACAAGAAAACACACTTTCTCCCCCAATTTTTAAACTGAGATACAGAATTACATGTGTACTTAAGAACACAGGTACCACCAGAGCAGACAGGCTAGATCTGAGAGCTGGCCTGAGCTCTGATTGACCAATGAGAATAAGCTAGCAGGGATCAATCATTTTCCAGATCTACTTTCTGCAGAGGGAAGAATAATCCCGTAAGTGTGTGTGATGGGAACCACCAGCCCCTCATTTCTACACGGTAGGAAGAAGACCTTGGCTGACTTGCTATTGATCCAATGGAGGAAGAATTGCTGTGTCATACATTAGGTTTTTAGCCCTTTTGATCCATTACCTCAAAGAAATGAGGAAGTTTTGTGTGGATCCCGTGAATCTATACCTGTTCTTCATCATCGTCGAGTGCACTCCTGTGGCTCCAGGTACTCATACTTCAGTTTCGCCAGATACCTCCAATGCCCAGACTTTGCAGATGCTATTTTGTTCCTTTCCTTTTGCTGAACACCACTGTTCTCCAAAGTCAGGACTGTGCAGTGCTCAGGAGTCCTGTTGCCACCAGAATTATGCCACAGACATTAAACCCTTAGCACAAAGCCGTCCTCACAATGCTGTGTGCTCTTACTCAGTGTCATATGAAACCAAGCTCTCAAAACCACTTACCCCAATCACTCATCAAGGATGAATTACAGCATGGGTAATTTAAGTGGAAAACTTAATTTTGAAGTTATTTCTGAAAATATCTACTTTAGGTCTTAAATGTGATCTGGCAACATTAAATTAACATCGTATAGTCTAAGAAGGTAGCTTTTTTTCTTAATCTCTTAAATTCTATCTACAGGTTATCTCTGTATTCAGCCAATGGGGAGCTGGTCCTGCCAGCTTTGGGATTCTATGAAGGAATGTTCTTTGCATGTCTGGGGCTTTTTGTAGAGAAATGGGTGGCTGTTAACTGGGTGTCTGCTTCAAATACTCAAATCTAGAGATCATGGGGGAGGTTGTTGGTGTTCTTAAAGAAAAGATGTCTCAGCTCCTTATCTTCCAAAACATTGTAACTTTCAGGGAGGACGTGGATTCTTTCCCAACAATGGTATTCATAATAGTCAGTTAAGAGTAATAAGCAGCTTGTCTCTTGGAGTCTTTCCTGTGTGAGCTTTGTTTGGAAATCTGGAACTGACAACATGAATCCCAGTTAACTAGGGCTTCTAAGAATGGCCTGGAGAGTGGCCAATACAGGATACCTTGTTTCCCAACCATGATCTTAAGTCTATGCTTCTGGTTGAATCCTCTGATATTTCTGAAGGATTTCAGTCCTCTTGCCATGATTGACAGGTCAAATTCTTCTCAGCTAAGTCTAAAGTCTTGGGTGAGCAGGATGAACTGAATACAAGGAATGATTAAACCTGCCCACCTCACTCTCAAGCTCAAGTAGACTCCGTTGGAGTGTAGATTTCCATATGCACACTGCAGGAGAAGGTCCTTTGGCCAGCCTGGACATAGTTGCGATACTGGAGGAAGAGGACTCACCTGTTTTCTATTGTTTGAAGATGGGATATGTGGGTGCTTGCATGCAGGAGGCTTTGGTTCTCAGAATGTTCCCCTTTCAAGACAGGTGTGTGGTACAAAGCTGCACAGCATTCTGTGCTTATCCTGAATGGTTGATTGGCAGTTTCTTCCCCAAAGTCCTCACACTTCCTTCCAGTTGATCTCCTGAGAGTCCTGCAAGAGAGATAAAGGTAACTTGGAGCTGCTACCTGGCATCTTATCGGCTACCATGTGGCTCTTCCCTATACAGATCTCATGGTCTGTCCTTAATGGGAGGTGAGGACTATGGAATGCAGATTGCATTGTTTAGCCCTGGCTGCTCCTGCTGGCCTCCAAGTGGGGCTGTTAGCTGTTGTTCTGAGCATCAGTCCAGACAAAAGGGTAGGATTCTAGAGGAGCACATCCTCTTCCTATTACCAGGAAATGGGGAGGAGTTCTGATTTTGTGGTACTTGAAAAAACCCCATGCTGTGTGGATTCCAGGAGGTCATAATGACCCTAGTGACAGGGTTTTTGGTTTTGTTCTTGTTTCTTATCAAGGATACACACACACACACAGCATACATATACACACAGACACACAGACACATAGACACACACATACAAGTATATACACATGCACACACGCATACAGACATACACACATGCATGCATACATACACACACACACAGGCTCACACACACACACACACACACACACACACACACACACATATATATATATATATATATATATATATATATATACACATATACACAGAGAGACACACACACATGCACACATACACAACACACACACACACACACACACACACAGGGCTTATCTCAAATCCAAATAGAAGAAGAAAACCATTGGTCATCTTAACCCCCTAAATAACATTATAATCAGAACAAGCCTGTGTTTTAACAATTGAATTCAAATAAATTTGTTCTTAAGTAGATTTTCTTTGCCCGGTTTCTCCTTTTGGCTCCCTTCTTGTTCTTCTGTTCTCACCCTTCTGAAGCGGCCAATTTAGCTCACAATGGAAACCAAATGCATCTTTGAACATCTAAATTTACTTTAAACTGACTCGGCAAAAGGAGGCCTCCCTAGTTCTCCAAGCAGCAATCTCCCCACCCCCGTTTAGTCCTTAAAAGTGCTTATCAAGATGAATGAGAACCATGGTGTGTAATTTCAGAGATGAAATTGCTTTTCTGTCCAGCTTTCCCTCAATGTTTTCAAGGTCACCGGCAACAAGGAGCCACCCAGCCCTGTTCTGGCACCCCAACAGGCCACATTAGGCTCCCGGGGAAGAACTGGGCCTGGAGAAGTGGTTTGTTTTATGTTCCCCCTCAAAACAAGGTGTGAAATTTCTACTTGTTTGTGTGTTATAGAACAAAGTTAAATGGTGAGAAGACTGGATAGACTCTACTTTCCTGGGTCGCTAGCAACATGTTCCTGAGGCCGTGTGGCTGGGCCACAGGCCTACTTTCTGGAGGTTAGGGAGGGAGAATGGAAGCATTCCCTGAAGAGAAATGCAGTGTGAAATATAAAGCTCTTTATGGTCCTCAGCCTCCTCAAACTGTGCTTGACTTAAGACAGCAAAATGCTCGTAGTGCTCTGTCCACATTGTGAGGGGAGCTATGTTCTGAGGAGGCACAATGGCAGCCTGAGGGTCTCAGTCATGACACAGTTCCACAGAATTCAGAGCCCACTGGGGAGGCTCAGTGGATAAAGAACTCATGCAAGTGTGAGGAAACCGAGTTCCAAGTCCCAGGACTCATCTAACAGTGGGGCAGGCATGGCAACACCTGTGACTCAGGGTGAGGCAGGGAGATCCAGGGCAAACTAGTTAGCCAGGTGTCAGCATTAGCAAGCTTCAGAAAGCCTGCCTCAATGAGTGAGACTCTGGATGTCAGCCTCTGGCTGTCACACAAATACACACACAAGCACATGTACACCTTCCCAATATCAGAGCCCAAACACATGTCAATATGAATACCCACATATGTAAAACACATGTACAGACACATGTGACAATCTGAAAGCCACAAATGAGACCCACACCCAGCGTGATATTGATTTATTTAAGAAATAAACCATGTCTTAGTTGTTTGAAAGGGAAAAGCCAACAGTGGGGTGTAGGGCACATGGACTGTGCCACCAGATGGGCATGGGACTGGTCAGGTGGAAGCATGCTCAAACCCTGGGCATCTCAGAGATCTGAGACTCAGGAGTAGGGCTGCTCCCTCTCTGCTTCTATGCCTGCATGTAATCATGACCCTTAACGAATGTGACCATGGGCACTCAGTCATGTAACACAGCACCTGAAACATTTCATGGTAATGAGGCATCTCAATAGCTTTAGCCTTCAGTCATGACCTTCTCCTCCTGGATACTTTTCACACCCTTTCCCAAAATGATTTAATCCCTGGTTCACTGCGTGTGTGCATTCACAGCCATCCCCAATAAAGAAATCCAAACACAGATCATCGAAGAGAGCTGCTTCATTGAAGATCACCATGGGGAAGGCCTTCTACCTACGGGAGACTCTCAAAGAAGGTCTTCTCTTTTCTCCTTCCCCTCCAGGACTCAGAGTTCACTCCCAACCAGATCTGACCAGGATCCTGCTCTTCCTAAACTGCAGTCTCCCCTCTGGCATGGCATACAGCAACATACTGACAACCCTAAGGGCAATGCTTGTCTTCCCTGAGCCTGTAGATCAGTGGTGTCCAAGACACTACCATAGCAGAGGCAGAACATGAGATCGCAGTGGGGCCTATGACTTTTCTTAGATTCGTGAGAAAGTAAGGTTTATAGTCTCAGTAAATCTATCATTAATAAACTTGAAAGGTATCTAGAAATAAAAACTTATCATCCGCTGACATAATTTTTGTTGAAATCCAGGGAACCGCACCTCGTTCTGACAATTAGCTTTCCTTTCCCACAAGATTCTTGTTTCTAGGCATATAGTAAGCAAGCATCTAAAAATTTAAAAGAATATGATGGTATTGAATAGCTAGAGACAGAAATACTGATTGGAAGTAAGAGAAAAGACTCCTCAGATTTGTGACTGGAGAGACTCTGGTTCCCGGGTCCAAGTGGTGTCGTCTCAGCTGTGTGTGAGGGGAAGTGACAGAGTAAGTCACTGTGAGACAGAGTGCCTACTTACTGTCTGTCACCTGCTTGTGGCTTTTCTCCTCCCACATTAGAAAACTTGCATTCCAAATCCTGAGCAATTACAGGTGCAGTTGTCATTGGACGATTTTGCTCTTTAATTAGCAACAACTTTTGCCTTTTGTAAGGACAGATACCCCAGTCCATGAGCCCTCCAGCCCTCACTTCAGACCACTGGAGCTGGTCAGCAACTGGAAACAGGAGGATCTGCACAGACCTGGACTCTCTGACACAGGGCTAATCCTCAAGAGAAAGGGAGAGGGTAATTTTTCTTCTTCATTTTGTTTTCCACCCTAAAAACAATAACAAAAATAAGAGCGATTTTTCTAGTTTTTTTTTTTTTATTTTATTTTTTAAGAAAACTCCTGTCTCTTGCTTTAGAGTAAAGGTATCTGTGAGTATATGTGGAGAGTAGAGAAAATGAAAGTATGTCTTAGCATTCATGTTTTACACAGTCACACGGGGTGGTCAGTGCACACAGATCATGTGAGAAGACACTCTTGACTACACTTGCATACATTTATACACGTATGCTTTTAGCTTGGTCATTCACTTATACATTTAAACACGTAACACTAGGTCACACATATGGTATCATGTTTGAAAGATGAAAGAATATATCCACTCCCTGACAGTGACAGTATAGAAGATACCGCATGGGCATTGCCACTGTAATTTAGTGGCAAGTTCTTTACTAGTGCACATTTGCTCTTACAGATATTCACATTTTAGTCACTGTTGTTACAAAATTGGTGTGTACATTTTCTGAGACAATGTTCAGAGGTGGTTTTTTTTTTTTTTTATGTCTAAAACTGCTTCATCGACACATTTCACCCTAATTGTGCTTGTCCTAATACAAGTTACACGTACAGATAGCTTCAGTGTTTGGCGCTGTTTTGAAGCCTTGGTAATTCTGAGAAGCAGATCGTATCACCTTGAGTGTGCCTCTGTGTAATTATGTGTAACACTGGAAACCTTGCACACATGTCTGTCTTGCTTTTTTGTATGTGAACTTTAGTTTCTGCCTCTATCTTCCTGTTCATCGTTTCGATATACAGGTTTTTGGGTATGTGTATGTCAATTTTTAAGATTCAACATAGGGCCACTCAATTTTTTGCACTTGGGAAAGACTTTTTCCCTTGCTCTAGCACATTTTCTCACAGGTAAGGTCATTTTTATTCTATATTTATCATTATGTTGGAGAAGGACATAAACTCAAATCATCAGAAAGGAGCATCAACTCCTCAAGTGCACACATACCCATTACTTCAGTAAACAGTTAGTGTCTGAAATGAAAATTTAATTATTGCTTACTACAAAACAGTAGACAAAATTTTAAACGTAAATATATCTTATGTTTTCATTTTCCTTCTTTTCCCACCTAAAGAGTAAAAAGTCCAAACGCTATGCATCTGTCAAACTCCTGGTGTCTGAAGAGCTGGCGCAAGCTGCTCTCAGCCTTGGCCTGGGGAGATTCTTGGTACCATGCAGCAGTCAGTGGAGAGATTCCAAAATGGACTGAGAACAGGAAGCTGAGCAACCAACCCTTAAAGGGACTGTTGTATTTAAGCCTCCCACCACCACGTCTCATGGAACACTGAAGACCAAGAGTAGAAAAAGGGTAGGAACCATAGACTGGGGAGCAGTGCAGCGAAATGCTGTTCTGTGGACATGACATGGTTTCTGTTTGAATGAAAGCACAGCCTTGTATCCTGTGTACACTATCAACCAATCAACATCCACATGAATGGGGGAGGTGATCTCCAGGCCCCACCTCTCACTGAGGAGCAATTGAAAGTTGTTAGTTGCTAGGGGCAAAGAAAATACTCTTTTTTTGACGGTGTGGCCATATGTAGGATTCCCAAGTTCCACTGGACAGCCCTGCACCCATGAACAGGTGGGCAACACTATCAGACTAAGTGTATTATTTTTAAAAAGACAGGAAGTTGGGACAGAGTTTCTGTTCAGCACTGGGTCTGTATTTATCATGACCAGTTTTGGTGCCTCAGTCCTGTTCTTGGCCCCCACACCATGTCTTGCTGGTTTAGTAGAATGACTCACCCTGTGTTTCTCTGCTTTCTGCTGAGTCATGGGATCCTTCTCATACTTCTGTTCATTATTTTCATTCTCATTATATCTTGTCTTTTCTAGGTATGTTTTAGAACCACTTTTGTGGTGTTTTAAAAACTCTGGCGGTATTTCGCTTAGAAACCTTGACTCTGTAAAATAAGTTGGGAAGAGCAGAGGGTTTAAGGAATTTAGCTCTCCCTACAGAAAACAGCTTTTTTTCAATACAGACATTTATACTTGAATATGCAACACAGGCTTACTTAAAATTTATTTAGTAGAACAACAAACATAAAAACGGGCTACAAATTTATCTGTGGCAACAAGGCAAGCTGTGCAGATTGACCTACCTTCTAGATAGGCCACAGCACTGTGGACTTGCCCAGACATGAGGCTGGGAAGTAAAACGTAGGACTCAGAATGCAGAACTCCCTTTCTCGAAAGAATATTCCACATTTAATCCATCTGTTATGAATTAATGGGGTGGATCACTGAGTGTTCTGAACCAAGGGTTACAGCTTTGAGCACCGCTGGGTAAGAGCGATGTTTCATCTCCCTGTTGCCTGCTGGTCACGTGGGGCTTTCTTTCATCTGGTGGAAGTTCGTTCTGTCTTGCCAACTCCAGGGTTGCCTGCCCTCTGCGTTTCCTTTGTCTGTAGACCTCATCACCATGTAAGCTTTGATTATGTCTTTGCTAAGTCCTAAAACTTAATACAAGAAAATTCTAATACATTTAGCCTGGACTCCTACAAAACCTAACTTTTTGATTCTCCTGTGTAACAAAGCTGTAAGCCCATTGTCTCCTATTAGCAAATTAAGACCTGAGGCAGGGAGGTGAGTAAGTCTCCATGCTTGGGAAGTGGAGCTAAAAGCAGAAGCAAGCAGCCTTAACAGGAATGAGCCCTGCAGTTCCCAGGACTCCTTGCCTGCCCTGCGGGGCTGAGCTGCGTCATGTCAGGCTGTGAAACAGGGACAATAGTGATACAACTGCAGTCAAGCAGGAGAAAGGGGCTTTTGAGAATCCATTAATGAAAAATCAGTTTTACACAGCTCTTCCCAAATCTGAAATCTGCTGGTGTACTGGCAGGTAGCTACCGAGATACTATAGTGATCATGCTGAGGGCATTGTCCTTGGAAGGCTGAGCAGCTTCTGCCAGGCTTGGTCTTTATGTCTGTGAGTCCATGCTTGCCTATCTGGCCAGCTAGCTGGTCCTGGACTCTTCATGAAGGTAGAGAAAGCCACACCTACTATGTCTGAGCTTGACCCATACAAGACCACGATGACCTCACCAGACTCCCCGTTTCCTTTAACTGAAAGAAAGGATGGTCCCACAGACCTGACATGCAAAAGGTGATTGTAGCAGGCCCAGCTGCCATGGACAGTTAGTCAGATGGCTAACCCAGTTAGAGTTCACCTGGAAGAATGAACTGCTTTGGTGGGGTTTGCTCTGCTCTATATTTGGGCCTAGGCTATCTGTGAATATTACCAATTTGTGTACTCATATATCTGTTTCTTTAAAAGCCATGGAAACTGTGATTTAAAATACATGACCCAGTTAATTAGGGACAAAAGCCTGTGGCTAAGGTGACCAGGACCCAAGGAGAACCTATAATTGTTATTCTGCTAAACTGATGCACCATTAAACCGCCTCCTGGCTTATCAATATGCCCACAGATTACTGTGTCCCTCAGGTTTCTGTCTGTAGTATGTGATATTATACAGAGACCCATGAAGGCTCAAGGTACAGAGGATAGGTGAGTGCTAAATGTTCAGTCCTAATTAGGACATCCGTACCACAACCTCCCTGAATGACTCTGGGGTTCTTATATGAGAAGGGACAGCGATGTTGGAAGAGTCAGAGATGGACAATGAGTAAAGGAAAACTTTTTTCTGAACACAACGGTACGCCTGCTCTCATGAGCTCACAGCAGCTGTGACAGCCTGCGCAGGACCAGTGCATCCTGAAGTAATTAAAAACACCAGTCTGGAGAAGGAGGTGGATAGGAAGTCCCAGTCCTAGCTGAAGAGCTAGCTATTGGTAATTGACAGCTTCCAGGATAGGAAGGGTGAGATTTTTAAGGGTTCCCTTAGTAGAATGACTGTGGCCAGTGAATGGCTACTTATCCAGGAAGGTACATGCAGCACAAATAGGGCTTGATAGCATATTCTCTCTCTCTCTCTCTCTCTCTCTCTCTCTCTCTCTCTCTCTCTCTCTCTCTCTCTCTCTCTGTATCCATAGAATAGAGTGGGTAAGGAAATGAGTGTGGATCTGAGAGGAACTGAGAAGGGATGAATATCACCAAAGTACAATGTTTGAAATTTTCAAAGAATTAATGAAAACATTTAAAAATACTACACATTAAGATGCATTTTGGATTTCTGAGACTCTGCAAGAGGATGAGCATAAGAAACCAGAGTAGAGCCGGGGGAGAACCTGATTCAGGGTAAGCTGTACTAGAAGGCCCTGTGGGCTCCAACTTAGGGACAATTCTGACTCTAAACTGGAAGCAAAAGGAGTAATGGAAGCAACCGCTGAGGAAGGCACAAGGACCTTTATCCTGAGTGACGGAGACTGGGTCCCGATTCACCTGTACAGACACAGGCAGAGGAGGGTCACACGAACACAGGTCATGGTCACATATATGGACTGGACTTTAGACTTGGAAGGAGATTTATAAATGTCTTCCCTCACTTTCTTTTGCCCCATGAATGTTCCATGTGTGACACTGTGGAACTCCCAGGTGTTGACTCCTTACACCTAAATTCCTCTGCACGCCACTGCATACAGCACCCGTGGCCATTCCTGCTTACTGTGAATTCTCTCTTCTGTTGTTCCTTGTGGTCAAAAATATTGAATCCCAACCCAGGGTTTCTACCCTGCCTTTGCCCATTTGGTTCCTGGTAAAAAACACACACACAGCCATTATATTTACAATAAGCCTTAAACACACAATAACTAGGCAGATGTCTACCCTCTATGCTATTAGAATTTACTTTCATATTGGTAGTCCCAAATTATTTCTTACTATGTCTCATCTGGACTGCTCTTAACTTCAATTGGCCAGCCCTCAGGGCCATGTTCTCTTGATACCTAACTCATGGTGGCTTCGCCTTCTTTCTCCTGCACTTTCTTCTTCTTGGTGGTCCCTCAAGCCTAGGAAACCTAAAACCCACCTATGTCTTTTCTGCCCAGCCATTAGCTGTTGGCATCTTTATTTACTAATCAGAAATGACTTGGGGCCAAGGAATAGGTGTGGACTCTCTTGTCTCTGGGACAACCAGGTCTTGGGAGCTGAACTTAGCCTTACAATAGATAGCAAAGGAGCCAACTTCAACATGTGTGACACAGTGACACACCTGTGGCTTGTCCCCATGACTTTATATCCTGTGGGTGCTGGTATCCCTCAAGTGTGTTCCAAATCACTCCTGCCTCTGTGTATTCTCTTCTTATCTGTGATGTGAACTTCTAATGCCAAAAGCTAGTCTCTGCCTTCTTCCCTCTCCTAGTCACCCTACCCAAAACTCATGATTTTCTCCAGCTGAGCATTGGTAGCAGATCAACCAGCAATTCAAACCCTGTGACCCATATACTGTGTATTTATATTTTCATTGTTTATCTCCATTATTTTGTTTTCAGACAAAAGAATGACAAGAATGAATATATTTTTTATCTAATATATACTATGTAACCAATATAAACTCATTGGAGAAAACTAAATATGGAACATCTTAAGAAAGAGAACTGTAGTTCTGTTGCCAAGAGGAACCCCGTGCACATTTTTGCATAGTTCAGGCTGGTTTTGCTTTTAGTCTCTTCATACCTGGTACTATGGCAATCTTCCCGCTGACTTTTCTCTAAGCGTTGCAATTTACCGCCTTATTTCATATCATTCACAAATAGAATTTCAGTGTTTGTTCATACTATTCTATCACACGAATACATGTTTTTTTTTCCCTCGTTAAAAATTCTAATCAAAGGCCAAAGGTGGTTACATGAGTTGCTATAATATTTAATTTAATATTTAATTACACTTAATTTCATTTCAACAGGAATGACCTTATGAAGTGAAGCCACTGGGCCCATGTTGCCATCATTCTGAGTTTCCTTGGTTGCGTTTCCGCACTGATTTCCCACATGCCTTCCAAATTGTAGAAGCAATGTCTACGAGGACCCGAGTAGCTTGCTGCAGTCCTCCATGGAGCCTTGCCCGTATCCTGGCTGCCACTCTACTGAAGCTTTTTCCATCACTCTTAATAAATGATATGAACTATATTGGGAAGAAATTATCATCCAACAGATGACCTTTCATCTACACAGGGAGAAAATTGTCTTTGTGCCCTCCTGTGCTCCCAGCTCCTCCATGCAAGAGAAAACCTTGCTGTGGCTAATACAGGTTACAGGATACTCAGACAATTTTCTTGCTCTTTATTGGTGATGAGACCTGCATGTGCCAGCTACCTGCCAATTTTCTATGTCATCTATTCTTGGAGATGTCAAAATGTAAGAATAAGGATTGTAGAATTTTGTTTCGATTCTCTCTCTCTCTCTCTCTCTCTCTCTCTCTCTCTCTCATCTTCACAATTAAAGTACTGTAACATTATCCTGCCACCTAGGGGTATTGGCAAAGAAATTTCTACTTGTGTAGTAAGAACAAGCTAAGCATGTGTGCCAAGACTCAAAAAGAAATACTCCATCACTGCTGTACATAAGTCACAACCATTACCTTATAACCATATTTCTTTAGTCATCTGTTTTATAATAATCCATTATCTTAAAACAAAATGAGAGTGGTGTGCTGGGAATTGTAAGCTTCCTGTTTTAGGACCAGGAACATTGAAAGGCTGACTGGGTAAGAACTTTGTGCCTTCCTGCCTTTGGAGGCCTTTAGCATTGTGATTCACCTGGGACCATTCGAAGCAGTCAGGAGACAAGTATCTGTTGAAAGGACACTGTTTTTGTATACTTTCCTCCTTTCCTTAGATGTTCTGTATTTCACATTTATCTTTTGCTTAAGTGATACTAATCTACATTGAATGGGGAGAGCTGCATTTGGCTACTGAACAATTTGAAGCCCATGCCACTCAAAGCAGTAATAAACTCCCACCCACATTTGGCTTGGTCAGACTTTTAGAGTACATGGGACATGCATATATTGCCAAAATTTCCCTTGAGCTGGGCAAAGTCATCATTTTGAAAAATTAAATTTACCAAGGTGAAAAATCTAAATGCAACCCCATAGTAAGTTCTCCATGTTTTGTTTTTCCCTTGAATGTTCTAACAGACACAGAATGAACAAATATATAGAACAAATACCAGGACTTTTAGCTAAGCAGTTTGCTGTTCTTTACAAAGGCAAGAAAACTGAATCTGGTTTGTAAGTGTGCACTGTGTGACTCCCAACCATCTCTGCTTGTCCAGGAATTTGAAGCATTAGCAGACAGACAGGAAGAGAGATTTTTACCACGTTCTATCCCAGCGTATAAAACAAGCTAATTGATCAGAGGAGTCCCTCAAGTCTTAAGAATTTGAGGAGACTGAGGGAAGGGTCAGGTAGACACTGAATTGTTCTCTAGGCTGAGAGCTGTCCTTAGTCTCTCTGACCTTCCATCCACCAGCAGGAAAATCCTGTCCACCTGTTTCCTTCCATTTTCTCTTCTCTGGCAGTGAGATGTGAGGACTCAGGTTTTTACCTAGCCTGGGCTTTTCTTCATGGTGACAGGCCTTTGTTAACTGCATAGAGGGTCCCTAATTACACCTCTCCAGCCCAGGGCGCAGGGCGATGTGGCGGGAGCCGTGTAAATGTCATTCTTTCCCCTCTCATTATACCTGTCTCTGTCCAAGCTTACTGCCCTCCAGAAGGGTGGGGCTCTTCTTCATTCTCTTATACCTGACAGTTTTGCTCCAAAATTCACCATGTTCAGAAGCAGAGAAGATGCTGCTTGCAACTTCTGCTGTGTGCGCAATATTTGGATTCAGAAACTCACTGATGAGAGCATGGAATTGGCCAGGTAGCCCTCACACTGACCAAGGGTGGATGCAGGAAGACACCAGAGTCTTTCAGACAGTACGACTGAGTCTAGGGCAGGACACCTCTGACATCATGACCAAGGCCATGACATAGACCTTGAAACACCTCTCTATTTGAACTTTTATTTATTTTTTTTTAACAGAATGTGATTTATGTTTGTTGAGTTATTTTTGTTTTAGCTTGGAGGTTCTGCTGATAGCACTTTCAATGTAAATTTCTCTGACATGTGAGCTTTGGAGCAGTCAGTGTAGATTGGCTGGGAAGAAGATAGGGCAGCACAGTCCGACTCTGGGGCAGGAGTTCTATACAAGTTTTCTAGGTTCTGTTCTTTGTTCTGTGAGTTTGTATAGCAACAATATCCTGCAGAAGTCTGCTTTCAGGAGAATTACACTTCCCATCCCTCAAGCAATAGCTCAGAGAAATTCTCTGAGGCTTTCTCAATGTTTAACCTAAGAAACAAACTTGAGATGTTTAAAATCTTTAGGTTTGGCCATAAAAATCTAGCTAAACGTCCATGAATACTGATAACAATTTTACAGAAACCAAGTTCACATTATGAAAGTGATGGAGGTGAACCTGGATAGAATCCAGTGCTTTCCTATAGAGAAACATTATTTTCTTTTTTGAGTGCTCAATAATGGGTAACTGGCCATTTTTCATATCCTATTAAAACACTGTTTCACTATTAGGAATCAATACATATTTAAAATGAGTCATTTACAGGAAACAGTTGATAGTTTCTGAGAGGACACTAGGCCTCAGATTCCCTAGATAGCTGTTAGAGGTGGTTTTGTATCTGTGGAACTTATATAAATAATTCTCCCAAATCAAAAGCACTGAGCAAGGACTCAGCTGTGTTCAAAGGATAGGCATAGAATGCGTGTATGTAAAATCCGGACACAGGCAAGTATGGAAGACTTCTTGGAATCACTGACGGTGTCTATGTGTGCTGCAAGGGATACTGAGAAGCCAGAGCATCTTTAGGTGCCCTATTGGATAGACACAGCCTGCACACTGGCAGGCTGAGCCTTACTGAGCTTCAAGAATTGCTCCCAAAACTCTGACAGAGAGAGGGAGCCTGAAGGCTCTTTGCTGCTCCTGAGTATTTGCCTCTTCCTGACTCGAGGAGACTCCCAGGTTGGAGGAACTGAATGCCTGCTGGTGAGGATGTATTTTTGATTGATTTTTTTAATATATAAAATAAAATGAAGGATTGAATCACTTTAAGAAAAGATTAAATGTTGTGTTTGTTGGTGGGTAGCACATGCAAATGATACGGTTGTCCACAAAGGCCAGAAGAGGGCATTGAGTCCTCCAGAGCTGGAGTTACAGGAAGCTATGAACTGTCTGACTGGGTGCTGGAAACCAGACGAATTCTCTACAAGAGTAGCATACGTTCCAAACCACCAAGTCATCTCTCTAGGTCCTTGAGGCACTTTTTGATGGAGCACAAATGTATCAGAAATATCCTTCGTTGTTAAAATTTGAATTGATAATATGTGAAAAGCCATGGCTAGCTGACCACATGCATGAAAGGAACTTTAAGAGGCCTAAAAGGTGGCAAAGTAAGGTCTATTTGCACCATTTTGTCTTAACTCTGAGTGCATGAGTGTTGTATGTATGCGTGTGTGTGAGTGTGTGTGTATGGGTATATGTGTGTGAGTGTGACTGCGTGTGTTTCAGTATAGGTGAGTAGGTCAGTATGTGTATGTGTGTATGAGTGTGTATGGGTGTGTTGTGTGTTGTATGTATGTGGTGTGTGATATGTGTGGAGTGAGTAGGTGAGTGTGGTGTGTGGGTGATGTGAGTGTTGTGTTATATGTGAATGAGTGAGTGTGTGTGTATGGGTATATGTGTGTTAGTATGTGATTGTGTGTATGTGTTCCAGTATATGTGAGTGTGATCAGTGTGTGTATGTGTGTTTGAGTGTGTGTATATAAGTGAGTGTATGCGAGTGTGTGAATGTGAATGAATGTGTGTGGGGGCATACATATGTGTAAGTGTATGACTGTGTATGTGTGTTCCAGTATGTGTGAGTTATGTCAGTGTATGCATGTGTATGTATATGTGATTGAGTGTGTGTGTGTGAGAGTGTGGGGGTGTGTGCATGTACAGGCATGCCCCTGAGGATCTTATGACTTCTGAACTAGAATAGAGAAGAGAAAGCAAGTTGCATTTTTGGTACGTAGGTCTGCTGTGGGAAGAGAATAATTATGCTCATTCATAAAATGAAGAGGAGAAGAAAGGGTAGGGAGGAGGATGTGGGCAGCCTCCTCAGCACTGCAACTGTTCCTAAAGGGAGAGAGCCAGGGAAGTAAAGAAGACAGAAGACTGGACTAAAGACAGAAAGAGGAAGACGTCGACTGTTGCACGAACCAGCGTTTAAACACTAGAGTTTCCTGATAAGAGCTCGATATCGTTCCACGTCATACCTCTGTAGCACAAGGAACAAGACAAAAGGGGTAAGCAACAGCACATGTTCACACACTCTTAAGTTGTGAACTGACACGGGAAGCAGACAGGGCATCTTGGTAATTAAACCTCACACATGGACATAGCCCTTTGTTGGGCGGCTGGGAGCAGCCACCTGCCATGTTTCATGTGTAGATGTGTGTGGAGATAAGTCTGTACATGTGTGTCTAACTCTAACAATCCTAGATTGATCTTCCTTATAAAAGTCCAATAACATAGAAGAGATATACATGAGTGATATGTATATGTATGTGTATGTATATACACAATATTCAATATTCTTGAAAGTTTTCTTTATTATTTGTGTGTGTGTGTGCATGCACACACAGGCGCACGTGCGAGCACATACACACACACACACACACCACACACACCATACCATAAGAGGGTGTTGGGCTCCCTGGGCTGGAGATTGCAACTGTTGTGAGCCACCTAATGTGTGTGCTGGAAGCCAACCTCAGGTTCTCCTCAACAGCAGAAGCACTCTTAACTGCTCAGCCACTTCTAGCCCAAAGTGTTGTTTAAAATATTCTTGAAGAATAACTTTCTAATCACTTTCTCCTCTGCTTTCTATGTTATGATTGTTATTTGTAGCTTACTGTGTTCTCTTCTTCTATACGAATGTGAGATTATTCAGCTCAGGGACACATCTTAAGCTTTCTGGTTCAGTACTTCCCACACAGTAGGCACTAGATAAACACCAGCCAGACGCAATTCAGTTGGCATTTACTGCCAGACATTGCAATTCTTTGTTCATTTCATGAGTAGAACTTAAGGGAAGCCTTGTTTTGCAGGTTTGGCATTCATGAGAATTCTGGACCATCTGCAATAATCAGTTAAATTCACATTCAAATTCTCTTTTTTCCTCCAAGTGTCATATATTACAGAGAAACAGCCAAGCTCATGGGGACTTTTCTGAACATTCTGAGATGCCTTGAGCTAGCAGATAATGCAACACACTGAGTGACAGGAGAGGAACTGTATTTTAGAAGAGAAAACAGACTCTAAAGGGTGATTCTTGACTTCAGATGCACATCAGAAGTCAAACATAAACACAGATGGCACCTTTGGCAAAATAGCCATGAGTGAGAGGTCTATCATCACTCCTGGTCTGTTCTCACACCCTGCAGTGGCACTGAATCTGTGGAAGGAATGGCTTTCCTTCTGCTCTGCATTTATTATGCCATTAGCACACAGATGAAGATCTCCAGTGTTTGCTTTCAAAGTGGTAGTGCTTAAGGACACACATGTAGCATAATAGCACGTCTTCTCCTTATGTCAAAGGCTGCTATTAACTAGATAAAGCGGTTCCAGACCTTATTAGTCCAGGCTTGTCTTGTGGCAAGCCTCAGCCCTCAACATGAGAAAGGCTGAACTCTTTTCACCCCTGTTTGATTTCCAAGTCAAGCAGGGTTTATGTGTAAGCCCTCTGGCATCAGGCTGAGGTGCAGGGGCCTCTGTCTATACTGACAGTTAAAACAAGACAGGTCTTTAAATTGATTGGGCTGCCAAATGGGGTGTGTGTGCCCAGGTGCATGTGTACGTATTTGTGAGACCTTTCTAGCCTCTACATGGGGTTCTGTTGGGAAACTGTAGCATCTATCCCAGAAATAGACCCACATCCAATTGGCATACTTCATTATTGAATTGATCAAACAAACCCAAAGCTCAAGTAAATGAAGCAAACTGATAAAGCTTGCAAAGATGAGTGACTCCTGAGAAAGCATAAAGAGAACCTTAGATAACAGTCAGCTGACTTTCTGTGTCTTGGTTAGTGTTTTCAGGGGATTCTAATCAGAGATTTTTGGCAGGAGGATTAGGGAATAAAGGAAATCCAGAAAACTATGAGAAACAGAACCGCCATCCATATGATAGCTCAGGGGACAGTATGAACGATGGGGAAAGACACCGTGTGTTTCAATAAAGCATCTAGCTTTGTAGCGTGGTTTGTACAGCATGATGTCACTGAGAGGACAGGGCCAGCCTGTTAGGAAGCAGAACTTAAGGTAGAAGGGACACTGAATATTAACACTGTTTAGAGCCCCCTCAACAGTGGGACACATGCCCTGTGTGCATCCTAGAATACTCTGCGATGTGAATGATATGATGGTGACCATGACCTCATGAATAGGCCAGGTGGAGGAACTCCGAGCCTGTGGTTTGCTGGTCTCTGTGGGCTCTCTCTCATTTTCCCTTCCCCTACACTTGGATGCATGCTTCATTATTCAGCATAACTATTAGACTGTCTATCCCTAGGGATAAAGGAAACCCCAACTGTGGCTAATCTCTGCTGGCACCAGGAAATGAGGACAAGATACACCATGGAGGCACAGTGCCAGACCAGCAGCATCACACTGGATGGAGCTTGGGACTCCTGCTATGAGCCCTCACAACCAGTTTCCCAAGAGTGGTTAACCTGTGTTCTTTTCAGATCCCTTCTGTCAGCTAACTCATGTGCAAACTGGTTTATGCTGGTCAAGTACTCACTGCTTCTAGCACACACAGGACTGGTGATGGATTCCTAACGACTATTAAGAAAGTCTACTTCATGATGTACTGAGGCTGCCTCAGTGTCTAACAAATCCATGCTTGGAGAAGAACTATAGTCCTACTCTATTTTGTGAAACTTAAATGGTTGGTTAAAAGTGTGCAAAAGGGTGAGATATATATAAAACCAGGGAACATGCACTGCAATAATTCAGGGAGTTTTGATAATTTGTTGTTTTCACAAAAATTGAAACCTACCAACTGATACAGAGCAACAAAGACAGAACGTATACTGCTGTCACACAGGGATCTCACTAAGCTTCCTCTATGTTATTTTCAAGTAATATTTAACCTTGAGGCTTAGAAGAAACATATCAAATACGAAAATTCCCCTAATTAGTATAAAATGTTCTCTTTAACGGGAGACATATTCCATTAAATAACAAATTTTAGGGTCTCATTTTATTATAGATCAAAATAAGCATTGTATGTCACAGTGTTTTCAGAAGCTGGCTTTGTAGGAGATGTTTTTCTTTTCTAGAAACTCTGGGGGCAAATATTCCTGCCTGACTCTCTGGGAAGTAGAGGCTAGTGTCCCAACAGTTGATTTTCCCCTGGGAATGGGTTGGTTCTGTCTCATTCTTAATGTAGCTACAGCTAGCCATTCTGATTTTAGATGAGCCTTTTGGGTAATTAATAATATTTATTTGCCTCTTCTGGCCACACTGTATTTTTAGACCGTCTCCTTCTTCCACCCATAGCTGAGTATGGATGACTCTATCCATCTACATAGCCACTATCCCTGCGAAAGAAAAGCAGGTACCCTTTAGGAAGCACAGGCATTTCAAAAGAAGGGTCTACCATCACATACAAAGAATATAGGGTTTAGTGTTTCTGTGTAAGTCAATGAGACTGTCACAGACCTGATTACAGTTGGGGGAGCAAATGTACAAGTCATCTTTTCAGACATGATTCTGAAGATGGTCATCTGTCAAGAGCCTCTTGACTCAGTTACTAGCACATGCCAGCAGACTGCAACAAGATGTCAGAATGCTGAACCTAGAGGTACTGTGGGAAAGGGAATCGTTGTTCTGAAGGCCAGGGTGGTTTAGAGCCTGCCGCAGTAAATTATCTATCAGGAGGATGGCTCAAATTCCACCCAGGCCTACATACACATCTATCAGATGAATCTGACAGATGACACAATTATACTAAGTCATTATTTATGGCCACATTGCCTCATAACCAGACAGGGAGAGCAAGGCTTGCTCAAGGTTTTCTTCCCATTAGCTATGGAGAAGAGCAAAGCCCTTTTGTTCAATGGTGAAGGATGGGCAGGGATGCTATGCTCTAACCTGCTTCTGAGACCTGAGGCTGAACTTTAGACACCTTTGGAAGCACACAGTGTGGCTGTGAATGCACACTAGCACAGCTCCTAGTGTGTGCCCCTCTGGTAATAATCACCTGATGGGATGCAGCTAGAGTAAGCAGTGAGCAACTAAGCCTTTCCTCCAGGAGAGACGCACCCTGAACCCTCAAGTATCCTGAACAAAGACTCACCAGCAGCTGGCTCCGCTGAGGGTGTGAAGCTGCTGGTTCAAGCTGCCTGTAGCAGCAGGTGGCAGCATTGTCAAGGCCTGCAGCCTGGCTGCTCTGAGAGTCAGTCCCACAGGGATGGCCCGGATTTAGACCAATTGTGAATTCATTGTCACTTCCTCTAGGGTTCCATTGTCTGCCTGTGACCAAATCTAGTAATTAGCCTCACCGGTCCTCCCGAGCCGACTTGTCTGAATTAGGGCCAATCTGCCCTTTGACTGCTTGGCTCAGCCTGAATTCCTTCACCTTGAAGTTGCCAGAGGAAGCCTTGAGACCACACAGGAGAACAATGACTGTACTCAAGGGTTAAAAAACAAACAAACAAACAAACAGCAGCAACAGTAACGGTAACAGCATCAAACACAAATATCATGGCAGAGTGGTGTAAAAGAGAGAGATTATGAGACAAAAGAGGCAGTAAATGTATTATCTTCTTTTAAAGAATCTTAATACTGAGAATGGCATAAGTATCTTATAGTTAGGGAAGAGATTATCCCTCAGTGATCAACCCACAGCAGCTGCCAATACAATAAACACCTGGGGTTCTCCTCATATATTACAGGAACGAATGCCCAAGGTTTGGAACAAACTATGTTCCAAAGACTGGAAAGTGAGGAAAAGCAAAGTAGCATTCCCAGGCCCTGAGTCTGAGACAGAGGGGCAGCACCACACTCAGGAGGGTGTGCCAGGCTAACCTTACACTCTCCTGAGCAAAAGGGAAGAGTTGATCAGCCCTGGCTGAAGGCTGCCTGCTTTACCATCAGCCAAGACCCAATTAGGCGCCGATGTCTCATTGTGATTGTGACATGAAATGATTCTCTTTCTTTCTCATGGTTTTAGTCCTGTGCTAATGCACACAGGACATCCCCATCCTGATTAAACCTCTCCCTGTCTTGACAGCCCAGCCATTTGAACATTCTTTCTCTCCTTCTCTGGGCACACAAGCACACACACACACACACACACACACACACACACACACACATACACATACCACCACTCCACACCTCTTTGGCCTCTCTGCCTGAGTAAATTAGTACTGATTGCTTATATATGCTCGATAGTTTGCAAGGAAATGCCTTCCATTAGGGACACATCCGCTGCCACACAGAGGCCAAAGCTGACATGCAGAGAAGTAGATGCAAGTTCTGTTTAAAATGACGCCTGGTGAAGATCCTGGATTCATTAAATTGGGCAGAGTTCCTCATTAAATGTGCAGATTGACAGTCAAAACTCACTGTCATCTGTGTCTTCCTTACAGTCCCCAGCCCAATCGTTTATAGACATATACACAAACATTACACGTACATATACCCACACTGCACAGGCAATATTATATTTAAATCCAACTATAAAACTGTGACTCTTGGTGAGTAAATTCAGTGTGGTGTAGAAACAGAACGCTGTTTATTCCTTGGCTGTGAACAGCCATACTCAGACAGGAGATTATTCAGAATCATTGAGACCAATTAATAAATGAAATGGGTAGATGGTTAACTCTACCTGCGAGACAGTTAGAGGTTAGTTAAATAGGAACTCGCAGCTAAGGCTTTGTAGATTTTTTTTTTAGCATTTAATCTATGTGTGTATTTCACTTTAACTACATACAGTTAACTCCTTTATGGAAATTTTTTTCTTAATATCATTGGGGAGAGAGGGTCAAAATATTAACATGTCTTCATGCTTCAAAAAGTGAGTTGATGGGGGAAAAGGATACACTCATTACAAAAATACCATTTCTCCTCAAAGATCTGAGGCCCCTAGGTGACACTGCTTTGCATCTTAACATAAAATATGTAATGTAGAACCTTCTGGTATTAGCAGATAGCGCCAGAGTACTCTGCCCTGGGCAGTTTGCAAAGATGCAAGATACTCAAGCCTTGGGGGAATGCAAAGAAAATATTCCTCCCATAAATACAGGACCCTGATCACCAGTGAGCGAATATTCTGGAAGGCACTGTCAATTTGGAATGTCATCTCCAGGCAGAAGTTTTTTTTTTTTGTTTTTTTTTCTGAATTAAAAAAAAAAAATAAAATGTGCACAGAGCTAGGTGTGTATTGTGTATTTACATATTCAAAAAATGTATGTGAATACTGGGAAAAACTGCAGGAAATGTTCTGCAAAAACAAACAGTGCCTTCTAGGAACAACCCCAAGGACCTACTCATTACTTAGAGGTCTGTTACTAAGAGAAGGCTTGCACCAATCAGCTACCCTGCTAGGATTCACATCTCAGGCCTCACTTCCATGAGTGTGCTATTTATTAGAAGAAGCCATGAGCAGGCACTCTCTCCCCAAAGCAGTCTTCCCTCCTCTCATCTGCTCTATAGCAGAAGCATTTGCAACTGACAATGCACTGATTTCCAGCTCACAACCTCTTTTTTATACTCTGGCAGGAGCTTAGATTGCTCTTAAGGTAGATCCTCTAAGGCCCCTGAGCAACTGTGAATCTGAAAGCAGTTTGTCTGAGAGCTTTTCTTCCTTCTTTTTAGGCTCACCCTTTCACAGGGAGAAGGCATTTCAGGAAGGTTGCTTTGTACCCTTTGTGTATAAATAGAGACAGATACAGAGTATGGAAAGGAGCTGCAGAGGCAGATGGAGCCCTGCAGTGTTGGTGTGCCAGTTACCGGGTGTCACTCTGATTCCCAAGTCTCCCCTGTATCACTGTCCCCTGGGGCAGGTAGAAGTATTATGCCCTTTCTTGTATACCACTGACAACCCTTGTCAAGTGCTTTAACAAAATAAATGATTAATAATTTTTGGAAAAAAATTTCACCTTTGTCCTTGGATCTTAAAGTTTTACTTGAATGGCTTTACTGAGTACAACATGTGCACTCTTAAATCAATGGTATCTGCTTGATCTAACATTCATAATTCTGCAAGTCAAGCCAAGATCAAAAACAATAGGGCGCCTTTAGCTATCTCAAATGTTTTGAATTCATATGGTATGAAAGAACTCGGAATATCTAAAAGTATGTACGACAAGGGAACTTGGCAAAAAAATAATTATTTAGAAGGATATGATGAAATCTATGAAAGATCTTTCAGTTTTATTCAAAAGGATTTTGAAAAATAAATTTGCCTCAGGAATTTCTCATGGTTTTGTGCCCATAGTGGATTTTCTTTGGAGTATAGTTCACAAGAAAGGTTAAGAAGAAAATTAAATGTATTCTGTTCAGAGTTCACTAAACATTGTGATGTTTTAGAGTTTATATTGTCCAATAAAATATGAGATTGGCATATATTATAACATTGTCCCACTAGTGAGGAGGATGGCTCATTTAACAGATAGCCCTGACAGGGCTGCTAGAAAACTAAAAATCTTTAATGGCAAAAATAGTAAGCAGTTGAAATTGTGTATATGTATGCTAAAAATAAAGACAAATTAAACCAGAGACCACTGTGGGGTGAATCCACAATGCTCTAGAGTTTAGAAAAAGAACAACTCATTTTTTAATTGTATGCAAAAATCCCTCAATGTCACTGAAAATTAAAATTTCTTCTTAATTGAATTGCAATTTAAGACAATCGTGTAAAACTTTCTGGAAAATAAATAAAGCAGTGCTTTGGGAGAGATTTAGAGCACCAAAGATTTATATTAAAAATAAAAAAAATGGTCTCAAATAAATTGACAAAACTCATTAAAAATTAGATGATAAAAAATTACATTTAAGCTAAATGGGAAGAGGAAAACGACATATAATATTGCAAATCAAGAGAAATAAATGCAGGAAGCAAATGAAGAAGGAAAAACAAAATTACTGGAATCAGAGTAGGTGATGTTTAAAAGAGCAACGAAAATAAACAAAAGCTCAAATCTGCCAAATCCAGAACAAAGGCAGAACAGCGGTAGTCTTACAAAGTCTGAAATGGCGGAGTGTTTCTCTAAGCTTCACTGCCACCAAAAGATAGTAAGGGAGCATGCCGCACACATGGCTGCAACATCTGTGGCTTACTTGGACAGGCTTACAGGCTCATATAAACTATCAGGTCTCATTACGGGGGAAAGTAAACTATATTAATAGTATAGTTCTACTAATAATAAGTTATCTATATCTTTCCTGCACTTTGTCAGGAGTTAGAATGTCTCGTCAGGTGTGTCCCTTTAGGTTGCTGAGGTTAATGGTCTGTCAGAAGGCATGTCCTGGGAAGCGTTTCTTCACCTGTCTATCCTCATTCTTCCTCAGGAGAAGTTACTTCAAAAGGACGCTTTTGTACCCGTTGTGTATAAGTATAGAGAGGGATACAGAACAGAGGAAAAACAGAGAAACAAACAAAAAAAAAAAAAGCTCACTGTTAGCTCAAAACGGGTCTACAAGGAAAACTCTGGTTCCAGGTGTCTTACTGGAAAAATATATCAATGTTTTGAGGTGAAAGCAACAATGTCTTGCAGAATACAATATAAACACAACTTCCCAGCCTTTAGTTTGACATCGTAAAGCCATCAAAACTAACAGATATTAATTATAGACAGACTGATAACCATCACGAACACAGTCACTGAAGGAATCAGCATAAGCCATATATGACATTATGATAGGCTAAAGGACAGGGCCATCTAATGTGTGCAAAGTCTTCAGTGTAGTTATCAATGCTAAAATGAGAGAGTTATAAAAATTGTTTCCAACAGCCACCCCAGATTGAAACTCAGTAACTTAACGAGGAAGAGAGCTGAACCGACCTAAGAAAGTCTGTCTCACAGGATCCCACAGCTAGCACCACATCTCCTGGGTAGGTTGGGTATTTCACCTAATATGAGTACCAAGCACGTTCCCTTCTCAGCCTTATCTTATTATCTACATTATCATACTATTGTATATATTGCCTGTTGCTGTGGCTACACAGCCACAGGCTCAGGAACTTAAAGCAGCCTGCTGTGGTTCCTGACTACCTGTGGGTCAGAATGTGACATGAGTCCACCGAGCAGAAACAGGTTTCCCACAGTGCTTCTCCCTGAAGCCACGGAGTAACATCTTCCTTGTTGCTCAGTCTCCTAGCAGGACTGAAGGACCCATTTTCTCCCTGGCTGTATGTCAAAGACTGCTCACACATGACTGGTAGGCTACGGTAGCCTGCTTGCATTCCTTCCCTCCAGGTCTCCAAGTTCAGAGCCCCAAATGATTACCCATGCTGCTCTTGAACATTAACCCCTCCCTTTCTCTCTTATCGTTGCTATACTTAACAAATTCTCTCCATTTCCACTCTCCCTTGGGATTCGATTAGATTTGTGTGGATAATCTAGGATGGCGCAGTTACTGAAGGTCCATATAATTCTGTCTTTTGTTTGTCTGTTTGCTTGTTTTGAGACAGGGCCTATGTAGCTGAAGCTTGCTTGACACTCATAGTGTAGCTCATGTTGATTTTAAACTCTTGATCTCAGCCTACAGAGTATTGGAATGACCCATGAGCACTGCCAAGTGAACCCGGGGTTTGAGGTCTCTATTCTTAATATCATCGACAAAGTTCATCTTACCATTCACACATTCACAGGTTCTGGAGACTGGAGGTGCACAAACATGGAGGGAATTATAGATATGGTATAATTTTGTCTACCAATCATTAAACATACCTAAAACTAAGAGGAAAAAAGACAAGTTTTTTTTTTTTAATTGATAGATTTGATGGGTATCTTAAATACAAAGCATAAATGAGATAGAATACAGGAGTTTGAAAGTATTTCTTAGAATGTCAGGGTTTTAAAGCAGTGAACTGTGTTTCTACACTATCAAAGCATAACTAGATATTGATTTTTAACAGAAGAAAAATTTTACAGTAAAACCAAAGAGTTAAAATGATGCTTGACCTAAGAAAATTTACTTAATCAAATTTATGAGATTTATTGGTAGAGAGATGGCTTAGTAGGCAAAGCACCCCTTGTGAAATCTGGGAGACAGAGTTTGGATCACCACAACTGAAAGAAACATTGGGTGGACAGGTTGGTTTGCCTATACTCTAAGGCTTCAGGAGGCAGAGATAGCTTCCCAGGCTAGGCACGGTATCTAGACTATACACATCACCAAGCTCTACATTCAAGTGAGACACCTTGCCTTAGCATAAAATACATAAAGACATGTAACATTACAATTACACTAAGAACCATAGTATTAGTGACAAAAAGTGGGTAAAGTAGTGGCTATAACAGACAAAACTATCACCAAGTCATTGATTATAAAAGGAGGCTGATGGGTAGAGCCTCAGAGTTAGAAATATCATCTGAAGGTAGTAGGGTTATAGGGGAAGCAGTAGGACTCTAAAATACAAGACTAAATATCAGGTAAAAATAAAGAAAACTGAATGGAAAGGCATTTGGCTCCTATGAAAACAGAACACATATTAAACAATACCACAAAACTTTTCCAAACATGTTTTCTTAATGTCTAAAAGTAATCAATTTAGAATTATTCACAAAGTAAGATTGTGGTTTATGCTGCTTAGTAGGATGTACTTAAACCAAGAGGATTCTACCAAGATTGTAAACACATAGAGCTACTGCAAATTGGAACAAGAACAAAAGTCTTTAGATATAATCTTCATATCAGAAGGAAGAAGTAGTCACCATTAAATGGAACCAGATAATATTGAAAAACGAACTGGTGGTAAGCATGACAGGGTTGGACCTCTGGGGAGATTCAGAGGAACAGGTATTGCCTGAAGGGCGAGAGGAGTCACACACTGTGGCCACTTCAGTCCTTTCTCCTTGACTCAAAAAAGACTAGCTTGTAATAAGTAAAGTTCCAGTAATATACTTAATAAAGACAATTGACCCTGGATAGACAAAGACCTGGTGAGCTTGAACTTACTGAGGCTGCCCAGGAGTCAGGACTTCAACAGAAATGCTGCTTGTACTCACTGTTGCCTGTAGTCTGACTTCTCACAGAGATGGGCACGCTGTATCAATTAGGACGTGCCCATCTGTTCTTGATTTATTAATTTTTCTAAAATCGTGAATGGTTGTTGAATGTTTCCAAATGCCTGTCAACATCTATGGAGATGAGCCTAAAGTGTTTTCTTTAGATCTTTTAATGCTATGGATTAAATCAATATATTTCCTGAAAAATCAACTCTATTTGTATCTGGAATAATCTTCAGTTATTGTTAAGTTATTTGGTTTATTAATGTACATTCTGATATGTTTACTCGGTTTCTGTTTAGAATTTACAGTAATCTTTGCAGTGGAACAAACAGATATATTTGAATAAGAAATCATGACGTGAATACCATTATCTCTCACTTGTCAAGTTTGTGTAATGGAGCAATGCAATCAGATACCAGAGAAACAGAGACAAAATTTGGAAAAGATAACTCATTATCTGATAGCGCTATAGTTTAATCGATAAAAGAGAATCATTGAAGCCAGAATTAAAAAAAAAAATAAAAATTCCGATACAGAGTCAGTCGTTGAAGCAAGTTAGTCAATCTCCACAGGGGAAGTTTCCCCACGTAGTCTCCAAATATAAAATGAATAATTTTGAGAGCAAATAAGCAATGTCTCCTTGGATGAGCTTTCCAACACAGTTGACATCTAGAAAAGCACAGAGCACAGGAAGAGACAAACGACGTGCCCGAAGGACTCAAAATCAGACTTTAGCACCAGGTTAACAGAAAGCCAACAAGCCTGGCGTGGCAACACCATGTATTCTCAGACATTTGGAGATGGAGGCAGGAAGATCAGGCCTAGAAAGCCAGCCTTGACTGTATTGTAGAACCTGGGCTACATGAGATTCTGGCACAGTGAGAAAAAAACAGCAGCAACAGCAGCAAGCAGCAACAGAAAGCTAACAGATATTTTGGGGATTTAAGGCTGTTGACCCTAAGGCTGACATGGAAGATAAGTTTGTGAACTGTTACAGATGAAAGCGATCAAAGGTTAGTAGTTGATTGGCCTTTGTCCTTGGAGTTGTTGTATCTTGCTGGGCCTCTTCCTGTAAACGACTTTATCTTCTTTCCTGGCTATCAACATATGAGCTGATAAGCCATGCCCTACACACCACTATGAACCAAGACTTCTAAACTATGACCTAAAACCAACGGTTCATCCATTAGCTTGTTTCCCTTGGGTATTTTGTCATAGTGATAAGAAAATTCATATTCACATGCTTGATGATCCTGTCTTGATTCAAAAAGCCAGGAAGACAATAGCCAATCCCAAAAGAAATGGCCATCAGAAGAGGATACAATACCATCTGCCATCTGCCAGTATTAGGAAATATTAGAGATTTGGATTTAGCAATCCCATTCCCTGGAATTTATTCTAGATACATCTTTATACAACTTGCAAACCAGGAATGTGTGTCATTCTATTCCTTGGCATTTTCTAATAAAAGTAAGACAAGCTCAAGTATCTAGCAATGAGATGCATGGAGTAATCATATCATAGTCAGTATGCTTGTGTGAGATATTGCTTATATTTCTGTATATGTGCATATGTGTGTGTATGTTTGTGTATGTGTATGCATGTGAGTATGAGTGTGTATTTGTGTATATGTGAGTCTTTGTGCACTCGAAAGGATGTGTGTGTCTCTGTGTGTATGTAGTGTTTGTATGTCTGTATGTCTAATTTGTGTTGTAAGCAAACATAGGCATATGTAGAAATTTATATAGAGAGCATGCATACATGCCTTGAGTCGCCTCTTCAGAGATGACTACATGACCAGAGAGAGACAAAGAGACAGAGAGAGAAAGACAGGAGGAAGAGGAAGAAGAGAAGGAGAAGAAAGAGTGAGAGAGTGCACATGTGTGAGAGAAAGGCAGAGAGAGAGACAACAAGACACAGAGAGATAGACCTAGAGGAAGAGGAAAAGGATGAGAAAAAGAAGATGAAGGAGAAGAAGAGAGAGGATTGGCTGACCTCTGTTGACTGGGATGTGATAGGATATCAGTGTTTCCTGCCTCTGTACTGATGTCCTTCCACATTCCGGATAGTAGAGGTCCAAGACAGTCAGACTGCAAGCCCATTGATGACTGTGGGTCAGGCATCCAGGGAGCTGATGGTAAAGAGCTAAGTCTATGGGCAGAGCAGATGAAATAGGATGAATCAGCTCAATGGAAATGACAAGATTCCTCCTTCCTCTACTTTCTACTGTCTCTAGACTCTACATAGCATAGAAGAATTTTTCCTGTAGTGGGAAGGTGTGCTGGTTAGTGTTTTGTAAACTCGACACAAGCTGGAGTCATTTGGGAAGAGGAAACCTCAACTGAGAAAATGCATTTATCAGGTAGGCCTGTAAGTGAGTCTTGTGAGGCATTTCTAAATTTATAATTAATGTGAGAGGACCCAGCCCACTGTGGGTGGTGCTCCCCCTACGAGGGTGGTTCTGGGTTGTATAAGAAAGCAGTTTGAACAAGCCATGGGCAACAGCCCAGTAAGCGTCACTTCTCATGGCTTCTGCTTCAACTCCTGCCTTGATTCATCTTCATGAGGGACTGTATCATGTTTTAAGTGTGAAACACCCTGTTCCCTCCCCGAGTTGCTTTTGGTGACAGTCTTAATCACAGCAACAGGAAGCAAAGCACCACGAGAACAGTACAGGGTGTCCTCCCTTCGCTCTGCTTTCCAAAGGGCAGTAGGTTGCATGCTCAGGACACATGCGGAGCTGACACCTCACCCAGGCACTTTGTGGCCCAGGCTAGTTCTTGTCATAACACCATCAGAGTGTGAGCTTCCTAAGGTATGTGAGCATAGAACACTAGCATGTCATTTGGGAGTTACCCGAGGTTGGTGTGAGCAGGGACACAGGGTGAAGTGGAAAAGCTTAGGCAGAAGGAAGGCTTCTTGGACAACGGAAGCTGTGGAGCTCCAGGGATCAGGGGCACCAGCAGGAGCTGGAAGCCAGCAAAAGAATTCTCTTCTGTGTCTTCTCTGCCTTCAGCTACACTAGGGTGTGTGTCTTGGGTGTTGGCCTTTCCCTCCGGCCATTCTCGTCCCTGACTGGAGAGTTCAGCTGTTCCACATGGGCACATTGCAATGAGGAAGAGAGTGAACAGACCTGGGCTTGAAGGTCTGATGGAAAGAGAGTCTCCAGGGAGTGGGGTTACAGCAGGATTAGCCTGGGGGTGGGGGATCTTGGCTATTAACAACAATGTCTCAATAATTGCCTTGGCCCTTAGCAAGCATGGCGCAACTGTAGGGTATTGTAGCTCAGCATGACCTATGGAAAGAGTGCTCCTGTGGGCCTGGGAGTCAAATGGGTGTGCTGTGAGTAGGGAATGGGATCATCAGTCTTTCAAAGGGTTGACCTCTACACTCATTGCACAAAGGTGGCCTGGAAGGGGGCCTCTTCTCTTTGTGGAGAGGGAGGTTTGCTCAGTTTCTTTTTGTCTTAGCAGCTGAGGAAGTGTGATCTTAAAGGAAAAGAACAAATCATTTTGGAGGAGGGACAGCAACTTCTGCCTTCCACATGGGTTAATGGAGGAGAAAAGGCGAGAACCCCTAAATTCATGAGTAAATGACTCATTTGAACAGACCATCTGCAGCGAGTGTCAAGTGCCGGCTCCACCTGTGATAAAAGCCCGCTCACAGACTTCGCCAGATGCATAAATTATTTCCTCAGTGCTTCCTTATCTGCAGAAATACTGTGTTCTCTCTAAGGAAGACCAGAGCACTGTCTTCTGTAATGAAGCAAGCCGTGTCTACTTCTCATCCCCCACCTCAGAAAGTGACCCTGGATTTGTTCTCAAAGTACAGACTTTAAACAAGTCACCTCTTGATTTGTGTTGGGAAACACATGTTTAATTTATACATTAGTTTTTTTTTTATTTTCACTTTTTGAGATTATAATTATAACACTTCTCCTTTGCCTTTCCTCCCTCCAAACCCTCCTATATATCTATTCTTGACCATCAAATTCATAGTTTCTGTTTTCACTAATTGCATATATGTCTGTCTATCTATCTATCTGTTCATAAAACAACCCGCTCAGTGCATATAGCATTACTTGTATGTTAATTCTTTATGTACACTTTTAGTGTGTTGCTTACACTACTTTAATGACTGCTGTTATTCATGAGATTAATTAATGTTTGTAAGGCATTTATTTCTAAAGTACTAAAAATCCTACACACAAAGAACTTCTTCAGAACATAGTGGGAACTTAGCAGCAATGGTATAATCCATTGATTTCAGAGCATATGTCTTTGTAGAACCTGAGTGGCCTATGTTTTGGCTTCAACAATCTTTTCCTTTTTGAAAATCACATATTCATTTTTTTTTTTTTTTTTTGAGACAGAACGAACTGATTTTAGTTTAGGAAAGTGTCCAACCAGTAT
The DNA here is from genome assembly GCA_021653895.1 of Mastomys natalensis. Classification (NCBI taxonomy): domain Eukaryota; kingdom Metazoa; phylum Chordata; class Mammalia; order Rodentia; family Muridae; genus Mastomys; species Mastomys natalensis. The sequence continues at coordinate 657,733 of JAJTUV010000423.1, read as the reverse complement.
GAAGTGTTAGAAACACAAAGTTTATTTAAATAGTTGGTTCTAAAAGTTCCATATCAGGAGCTAAGAGTAAGCCTCTTCTCCCCTGGCTTTGTATGAACGGCCGCTGGTTTTTAAGAGTCCATAAAGTTCAGTGAGTGCTTGCATAACATTCCATAAATTGAATTATCTTTGCATCAGTGGACAAAGCACAGATTAGCTTGGGGCAAAAGGTTGGGAAAGAATGAATCAAGTGCCCCAATGTCACATGCCACACTCTGGCCCCAAGGGCAATGCTCTACCTCCCTACAGCTAGTGTGTTACGTAACAGAGATGAACATATGAACTGCAATTTTCAAAGGGCCACAAAGATAAAACCATTGACGCAAGACTCTACCATCTAATTTCAGCCTTCCCTTCGCAATGTGCAATAAAGAACTTTAATTCAGCTCTGTGACTGTGAGCACTTCCTAGCCTTGGAGATAAATGGCCAGGTAGCAAGCGCGCTTGCTCGCTCTGCTAATACAAGGCATTGAGATGGAAGCCAGCGTGCTTATCCAGGCCAGGGTCATGGTGTCTCTCCACAGGACTGCTTTCCCTCAGTGTCCACTAACCAGGTTTGCCCTCCGTACAGGTAACCAGACAAGGAGAGTGGAGGCTGAATCGCTTCCTCGTATAGCAAACTGTGGTTCTGATTGTCCTTTGCCTCACAGTGAGGGAGTTTCTACACAGATGAAGTACAAAAGGCAGGTGAATAGCAGTATCAATAACAGCAGTGAACTCTGGGAGAAGGATGTCCTGTTAATGATGCTAAGGAAAAATAGACAGCAAGACTGAAGGCCAGCCCAATCCAGGAGGCTGAAGCACAGCCCGGTGAGCATGGATGGTGCATTCTGGGTAATTATGACAATACGTCATGGGCCACGCACACTGCAGTCAGAAGTTCCAAAACCTCCCTATCCAATGTTTGCCATGTGAATGACAATTAGAAATAATTATACTGGTTTCCACCAAACAGTGCCTAAAAAACAACAAATCCTGAAGGCTGGCAGGAACATTCTAGTGATAACTCTGGTTTCATAAATCTTGGCATGCCTGTTAAATTATTCATGCAGCATTCCATGAGAACATATGACAATTTTTTTTTTAAAGAAATGTATTCTTTGCAGCACCGTGCGGCCAGCCACAATGCCACTCCCCGGGTTATTTCTCTGGATGCCATCTAAATGCTGCGAATAAATTTTGCTTTATTCAATAAGTTCCGCTGTTGTTCCCGGCACTTCCTTGAAGGCTCCTACGGCTTCAGCTTCACTGCTATTGTATTACCCTTCTATTTTATTTCTCCCTCTGTCTTGATGCTCTTTTATACCTGCAGTGTTCTTCATGCACTTCCGCAATCTATCATTTCAGCTTGGAGAAGACTTATCTCCTGTCATCTGATCTTCCTCAGGTGCACTTGACTTGGTGACACCCGTATTTCTCCGAGTGACCTTTCTGATATAATTCCTCAGCACTACATCTTGAAATTGCCTTCTGACAGATTTTGCCAGTGCCCTTTTAATTCCCACACGGGAAGCACCGTCCTTGTCTGCGATATGCTTTCTGCCAGCCCCCGCATGCCCCTGCTTCTTAGACCCCAGGTAGCATGACAATAACTCCTGCGTGTGACTATCCCCAGTCACCTTGCACATTTCTCCTTTTGGAATTGTCAGGCGACTTTTTCATCATAATTTGCCTAAAGAATTTACAGTCAGCCTAATGGAAACATAGACATCGTCGCATAGCCCTTCTGGTGGGGGCTCAACAGATGTCTCACGGGCTCCTTCTGATGCACTGGTGTACAGAGTCATGTATACCTGGTCCCTCTGTCCCCTCAGGCTTTGTTTCCATTAATGTTCATTATTTTTCTGATATTCATTTTATTTTATTTTTGTCTGACCGCCTAAGTCCACAAGAAGGTTTTCTCGGGTTCAGACCCACTACCAGTTTATTTATTTTATTTCATTTTAAAGATTATATTATTATGTATGATGCTCTATCTGTATGCACACTCATGTCAGAGATGATCAATCTCAGATAGAGGTGTGACCACGGTGTAGGAATGACTCATGACTCTGAAGCAGAGAGCTTAACCTTGAGCCATCTCCAGCCTACACTTCTATACATCTGCCAAGATGTCTCAGTTTTGTCATTCAGTGACAGGCATTGATGCTAGTCTGATCCTTGCTGATATCTGAGACAGGACCTAGTCCTCAAGTGCAGGCCTCTCACAGAGTCCCACCCCACCTCGCTAACAAACCACATGCTCATTTCATGCTCTAGTCTAGACCATTCCCATTTTTAGTTTTACATTATACATCTGCCATCTCAGTGCCTGGAAGGCTGTAGCAGGAGGATGGCTGTGAGTTGAAGTTGGTACACACTGTCAAGTAAGTGATTGTATTTGTCAGGGTTCTCTAGAGTCACAGAACTTGCGGAATGTCTCTCTATATTGAGGAATTTATTGTGATGACTTACAGTCAGTAGTCCAATTAACTGAACAATGGCCAGCTGTGAATGGGAAGTTCAAGAATCAAAGTAGTTGCTCTGTCCTATGAGGCTAGTTGTTTCAGCTGGTCTTCTGTAGAAGTAGGTTCCAGATATGCTGGCAAGTAAATGCAAGCAGTCAAAGAAGAGACTGAGTCTTCCTTCTTCCAATGTCCTTATGTAGGCCTTCAACAGAAGGTGTGTCCCAGATTAAAGGTGTGTACCACCACTCATGGATCTGGGACTTAATGATCCCAAACTGACCTTCAATTCAGAGATCTCCTTGCCTTAGTATCATGGAATTAAAGTCATGTGCTACCTTGCCTGAGCCTAAGATTTTCATGGCTACTATGCCTCAAGATCTCTATGCCAAGATCCAGGTCAGAAACTTGTGTCTTCCAGCCTCAAGATCTGGACCACAGGTGAGCCCTCCAATTCTGGATTGTAGTTCCTTCCAGATATAGTCAAGTTGACAACCAGGAATAGCCATTACACTGTATTAAACAAAACAAACATAACAAAACAAAGCAAACTAAACCACAATAGCAACAACAATCCTTCAGACATGTACAGCGCTAATCAGAAGGAATTCTCACCTCGAGAGTGTTGCTCTTATTCCACAGGTAGTTACGCCATTGGTACTGCCTTTGATCTGGTGAACATGTCAGTGTCATGAGAACATCACAGGGCCTGAGACCTCAGTCTGTGTATCTGAAAGAATCGGTTTTACTGAGCTTCTGAAAGATACTTTACTTGTACTCTGTATCAATGGTTTTGTTTTTCTCTCCACAATCAGAAGGAGCTGAGTTCACTGCAGGAATTCCAGCTGCTTCTCTGTAAGTGATGTGGCTTGTGTCTCAGCTTTGACATTTGTTTTATTAGAATCTTTGAGCATGCTGGTTACTGTATAACTTGACTGTGGTTTTTTTCGTGTGTCGTTGTTGTTGTTATATTTCTTATTGTTGGAATTGATTGAAATTCTAGATCTATTCATCGGTGATATTAAGCCATTCTTTCATTTGTGTGGTGTGCCTACGTAAGTGTATATGTGTGTAGTGCCCAAGGAAGTCAGAAGAGGGCATCAGATCCTCTGAAACTGGAATTAGAGACTGCTGTGAGCCATCACATAGGTGCTGGGAATTGAACCCAAGGCCTCTGGAAGAACAGCCAGAGCTTTTAGCCACTCAGTCATCTCTCCAGCCCTCAATGTTATCTTTCCCATGACATGGCTTTACTCTCCCTTCCTGCTCTCAGAACATCTAAGTCTGTGCCTGGTTTTATGTTTGCAGTGTGTTCAGAATTTCATTCTTTTTGTGTTTCATTGCGTTTAGCATCTTTTACAACCTGATCAAATTTGGCAAACACTTCTTGGGAATCTGAACTGAAGTTAAGAATGGATAAATAGTTTTTATGTCGGATTCATCTCTTGAAGTTCAATTTATTTATAACCTCTAAATCTCTGTGTCAACTCTTATGTGTATGAAGTACAATTTCAGAAGTTATACACTTCTACATTAGCTAGTGTTAACATCCATGCAATTTCTGGTTACTCTTATATGTGATTTTTATTTTCTTATAGTTGTAAATTCATTTTCTGCTTATGTCTGTGAGTTTGTGGCTAATTTTATATGTATGTTGCTAGAGAGTTTTGTTACCTTATTAATGCTCCTGATCTGCATGGACCACATTGTATTATAACAAGAGTTTCTCTCCCTCAGGTCTTGCTTTTATAGTTTGTTGCTGGGTCTAAACCACTAACCAGTCCATGATTTGTTTCTCCTCTGCTCCTACAAGGGTTTTTGAGGATGTAACTCAATGCTGGGGATTTCTGGTTTTCTCACCTGCTTGATGCAAGTAGATAGCTTGTATTTACACCGAAGTGTGTACCTGTTCTTTTTCTTTGTTTTTTTTTTTTCATTTAATCTTAATTTTTATTTATTCACTTTACATCTCCCTTACTGCCTCCCTCCCAGTCGACCCCCTCCCAAAGTCCTTCCACCATTCCCCCTCCTCTTCTCCTCTGAGCGGGTAGTGTCCCCTAGGTATTCACCTACCCTGGCAGTTCATGTCTCTGCAAGGCTAGGGACTTTCTCTCCCACTGAGGCCATACAAGGCAGCCCAGCTAAAACAACATATCCCATATACAGGCAACAGCTTTTAGGATAGCACCCATTCCAGTTGTTCAGGACCCACATCAAGACCAAGCTACACATCTGCTACATATGTGTGGGGAGGTCTAGGTCCAGCCTGGGTATGCTCTTCGGTTGGGTGCAGCTATTTTTTGCCCTACTTGCTGTGCTGATTCCCTCACTGTGCTGTGGGGTGCTCATCTCTGAGGATTTCATTCTTCCCTCTCTTGTTTGTACCCTGTTCTTCTAAACTGAGGCCAATTTCATCCCCTATATATGTTCGACTGTGTCATCCCTGCACCCTGGCTTGAAAATTCCAGGGCAGTGAAATAACCTCAAGGCTCATCCAGCTTATACAAAATCTCAGAGCTCTACATGGCCTGGTGAATTCAGTATAACCTGCAGTTTAAATGTTCTCAGGTTTTTATCCAAAATGACGATGCTGTCTTCTGTCTACTGCATCTTATTTGGAACTGATTGTGTAAAATAAATGTGCCTTTGTGATCAACGTCCTGCTCTCTGAGTTAGTAACTAAGTTCAATTAAAAAGCCCAGGACAACAGACAAACCAGTTACTATGCCTGCACCATGTATTCTCTCACCACACAACCTTTTCTAAGGTTGCAGCATGATAAATAGGGGGTATTTAAAAATGTTAACCAGGGAGCACCTCCTCCAATCACAAGCTTCTCCAGCATCTCTGACAATTCAAACTTAATGTGAACTGCTCTTAAAAATGGTGAGGCTTTTGTTTTTTCAACAGATTTTCTCCTGTATTTGGCTACTTCCCACATTTCGATGTTTCCTCTTCATTGATATTTTCTACTATGGTTTCTTCAGTAAGAACTTGGATACAAAGTCTCCAATTCGTACATCTTCTTCTCTTTGAAACTAAGTTACACACTGTAAGTAATGGGAGATATATATTTCCCTAGGTGCTGGGTTTTGTAATGACCTATACATTGATTTAATATAAAGAACCACTCTGGAGAATCAAACAACATGCAAACCAAGTATTTCCTGTCCACAGTATTTAGGTGTTTGGATTGTTTGGTTTGTGGCCCATTTAATTAACGTCTTTAATTATAAAAAAAAAATAAATTAAGACTAAATGGAAGCTAAGCTCCCTGAGAGAGTTTGCTTTCGCAGTTTAGGTCTTTCGGGATTCTGTTCTGCTCTGTCGCTCTGCAGGCTGTGGTGAGGATTTTAATGGTGCTCTCTTATGCAAAGGGTGCACTCTACAAGTGAAACACACCAAGACGGGAACGGTACACTTTGTACCTCGGGAAGGTTGCATGCAGAGGCACAGAGAACTTGGGTTATAATAACATCTGAACTGACTGGGGTGGTGGGAATGTCGTAGTACTGGTTCCAGAGGAGACCCAGGTGAGTAAGCAGTGAGGTGATTTAGGGCGTCATCCATCATTTCCTGCCTGTCATTTAAGCAGGCCATCTATATGCATGGTGAGACCACGAGGGGAGGCAGGAGGCCTGATTTATGGGTGAGGGCAAACACCTGTGGGTCCAGCAGCTCAGAAATTAGCCACAAGTAGCATATTAGTGGAGCCCATCAGGCACGGTTCAGGATCCCAGCCTCTTGATTTGCCCATAAATAAGCTTCTACATGGCTACCCCGAGGCCTTCTGGTGATTAACGGCCTTGACCTACAGTGGAATACACAGATTGAGCAGCAAATGGGGCTTGCAGGTGCACACTATAATCACACAATCTCAAACTTGACTGTCCCTGGGCAGAAGAGCTGCAATCGCCGGGAATCCTGTTAAGGCAGCTTATCAGAAGTAACAATTTACCTTTCGTTCTCCAGCCCTGTCATTATGTTGACAACCTTGTAGTGGCTGCCCTGTGACTACTCACCAACCATAAAACATTTTCTCCTTTGGTGCCCAGTGTAGAAGTGGACAGAACCTGCAATTACAGACACATCTACTATGGTTAGTGTTTTGATGTTTTCTTATATCCTTTGTATTGGGGAGACTTTTTCATAGTTTATCATGTATTTATGTTTATTTGGATATTTCTTCACATTATGTTCCATTTTTAGTCTAGTCTAGCCTTAGTTTTATGGGACATAAGTGAGACAAGGACATAACTGATAACCACACTGTTAATATGCCATGTCATGGATGGTACATCTTTCTCTGGTCATTGAAAACAGAAAGGAAGTTTTGGATGAGGTAGAGAAGGATATAATAGGAATCCTCTGGAATTCTGAGATTTAATGAAAGGTGTTTACATAAGAGAGGAGGGTCAGACAATTCAACACACCAGTGGTTCTCAACCTCTTTAATGCTGTGACACTTTAATAAAGTTTCTTCATGTTGTAGTGACCCCAACCATAAAATTATTTTTGTTGCTACCTCATAACTGTAATTTTGCTACTGTTATGAATCATAATAAAAATAATTGTTTTCCAATGGTCTCGGGTGACTTCTATAAAGGGTCATTCAATACCCCACAGAAGTCATGACCCACAGGTTGAAGACTGCTGATCTAGAAGGTATTGAAAAAGTACAAATAAATATAATCACTCCAGAGGAACTATGATTCACAGGAAAACCAATACTATTTCATATTAGTCATGAGTTTTCTGGACTCTTCTAGCCTGTTTTATGCTTTATATGTATCTCCTAAAATCCTTACATAACATTGGTTACGTTTAAGAGAGGTGGAACGCTGACAGATTCCACCATCTCCTCCTGGTTGATACTGGATCTATCATTTAAATTTTTTGAATAAAGTTAAACATCTCCAAGCTGCTTAAAAAAACACCAACTCCCAAAGTGTATTGAAGGCATTATTACATTTAGCTCCATAGAAGGAGGGAACAGATGGGCTTCTAGAGGTCGTGGCATGCCTGACTGTTGTCTGAGAGCTAAGGGAGAGGAAGAACTCAAAGCCTGTTGGAAAACTGAAACTTTACCTGAAGGGTTTGGTAAACAGACTGGAGACTGTGGAGCCAAAGGGAACAGAAGTCAGAGGGCTGAGTTAGGAGCCTGGGGACAGTGGCACCACTTCTGGGAAAAGCAAGTTAAGAGGTTGCTGAGAGATAGTCAACTAAGTAAGTGTATTTTCATTTGTAAGTTAATAAATTCAAGAGAAACCCAGCTGAGATCTGAATGCGCAGCCTGCTCAGGGTGAGAGTTACATTTTAAACCAAACAGGCTCCATCAGTGATGGCCCTTAAGGCAGGCAGTGTCCCATGAATTGCAAATGCTGAGGCTAATAGCTTTCCCAGGAGTTTGCTTCCTGTTAGGGCCCTTCCATGCCTTCATCCACTTAAGTGTGGAAAAGCCTTGCAGTTGTGAGCTCAGACCTCAGTGCAGAGTGTTTTCCACATTACGCTAATATGGAAAAAGCACAGGTATGGTGTCCTGTCCGTGCTGTTTATCATAATATCTATGGTAGTTAATACTGCTGCCACCCTTGCAATTCTTCTCTTCCCTAAGCTCCTAACCCCGCCCATGCCTTTTCAGTAGTACCAGAGTCGAGGAGACGATCCTGGTGAGTCCTCTGGCCTCTCTCCAGGACTATGACTGCTCCCTTTCAATGAATAATCCAAATACCAATGTCCCATGACAAAACAGAGACTGAAGAAAGCCAACCGGATTGGATTAGATGCCTTTCTCACTACTTTGATACAACATACCCGAAACGCAACTTAAAGGGTTAGTTCTGAGTTTGGCTCACGTCTGAGTAGATTAGACCTTCAGGTGGGAAGATGCATCACAGCAGGAGCTGGTTCACATCTGGGTGGGTCAGGAACCACACAGGTGGCTGGAAGCAGGTGCTTTCTTCTCAAGCTTACTTCTTCCAGCTATGCGTACCCTCTCCAAACAATGCCAGCATCTGGGGATTAAGTGTGCAAGCATGGAGCTGATGACTTTGCCTCTTGCCATCTTGGGCTTGCAAGCCATTGTATAGTAAAGACAGACAAGGTTCTTTCCTGTTTATAACTTAATCTGTTTCTTAAGGATTGATCTGTATCCTTAACTACAAATGGTTCTGTGCTGCCTGTTTCCTGAAATGGCAACCATGCCTTTGTTTCAGAAGGTTATTATGACCACCTGCTGTTCTGACTACCTTGGTTTGATTACCTTGTTATAATCACCTTGCAACAATGTTTTTGTTTCACAAGAGGTTGTTGTGACCAGCGTGTTATATTCTGCCTATGTAACCCTTCTTATTTGCCTGCCAGATCCTCTATTTTGAAACCCCCTACCCCTGAGCTATTAAAAAAACCCTGTATCTTGACTATATCAGATGCTAACCTTTTGAACCCCACCTTTGGGGGAGACAGCATGTGCACACAAATAAAAATGCTTCTTTAATTAATGTGTCCATAATGATTCGAATTGGTGGTCTTTCTCCTAACATCTTTTGGATTAACAGAACCTGTTGGTAACATTTCAAATTTTACAGTAAAATTAATCATCCTGAAGTAATCATCACCCTTCTTAAAATTAGCATCAGATCTCGTTGTTCATGTTAGTAATGTTTTCTCATGGACTTTAAGGTATGACAGGACACTTTTAGGTCACCATAACTAACAGCGTGTGAAATGTATCCACCTTTGTTCCCCAATGTTCCATTCAGTCCTTTTGCTGGAAGCAAGTTGCTCAAGCACGTGACGTTTTGGTGTGTTGACATCCTGAGTCCCTGAGTCACCACCAGGAACGGAGCTACTACTGTGGGCCACCAGGCCCATTCTGTAATAGCACATCAGCAGTTTGGGCAAGTCAATAGGTAGTTGTTGATATTTTATATATATATAATATACAACACAACAATACACACACACACACACATATGTAAACAGTGCCCCTGAGGTTTAAAGGACTGGGTGCAGAGAATACAGCTGAGCAGGCATGGAGATTACCTGGGAAGTTTCTCCACACACAAAAAAAACAAGCTTGGGTAAGGCAGCTCTTTGTATTTCTCCAGTGAAGAAAATAGTTGGGTTTTGTGTGTGTGTGTGTGTGTGTGTGTGTGTGTGTGTGTGTGTGTTTTGGTGGGGGTTTTGTTGTTGCTATTGTTGTTATTGTGTTTTTGTTTTGCTTGTTTTTCCCAACCCAGAATTTTCAACATGGTTTTATTTTCAAGTGGAGGCTATCACAGTTGAATCCTATTAGGGATTTCTGTTCATATCTCAGGAGGATTGTTCTGGGATGGTCACTAACATGAACTGGTTTCACCTGTGTTTATAATTTTGTATGCCTTGGTTGGGAAGATCACTATTTCCCCATCAAAGCCAAAGCCATTGGAACAAAACAAAGCTTGCCTGCCAGGAACACTAACAGGAAGAAAACCAGGAAAGGCCTCAGTGCTGTTGCAAACATCCAGGTTCCTGGGAGATTAACTTTAGTTGACAGTGCTTTCAATTCATCGTTAATCACTATGTGTCATCTTCGTAGAAGAGGCACACTATAGAAGAGTAAGGAAAAATAATCTGAGCACTGTTTCTTCCCCAGAGTTGAAAGAAACTGATGTTTATTGTAAGCATGCCCGTCAGAACGGTTAGCAGTGCTAGTCACCAAAAAACACACCTGGAGACTCTTCGGGCACAGAGACGGAGGAAAGGTTTTTACACTCATTTGGACCCCAGAAAGCAGAGGACACACAACATTGTTATAGCTACAGCCTCACTGACATGGCATGGTCCTCATTGACAAAGTCGATCCACATAGCCACCCTCCCACTTTTTCATCCATCCATCCATCCATCCATCCATCCATCCATCTATTGTCTTCTTGTTCATTCATCTGGACTTACTCTCCATCCATTTTCTCTTCCTTTGTCTGGGCCCAGTCATGCTTTTATCTGTAACTTCCATATTGCAATGTCTTGATTTCTGCAGCTTGACTCTGACAATGTAGCACCAACGGTTCCACCATCACTCCCACAAAGACTCATTGCATTCCTGCCAGGTTTGACCTCTTGAGTCTCTTGGAAATTACTTGAACCCTGCTGCATCTTAATAACCCTTTACAGCCATTCATTGACCCACAAATGTAGACCTATAAAATAAATAAGTAGACGACGGACAAACAGATGGACAGACAGACAGATAGATGATAGATGATAAATGATAGATGATAGATGTATTACTATGTGATTGATTGGAAAGTTAATATTACCAATCAATATTGGAACAAAAGAACCTATGCTTGTCCTAGCTAGCTACCAAGGAAAGCAGAACCACTTCAACTTGGCAAATCCCTGCCTACTGTACCAGTGAGCAGTGTGAGTTGGTTATATATTAAGTTCTGTCACTGGAGAGACACAAGCTTGGCTATCTGTTTCTGGCAGCACTCTTGTGTCAGTACCCAGCTCAGGCCATACAGAGCCTAGTGTTGACCTTTCTGGCTTCTGCGTTGTCATGAGCTGCTTGTGTCTTGGAGATCTACATCAGTGCTGTTGAGGAAATACAAGATGTAGCTCTGCAAATTCCATAACTACTTTATAGGTACTTATAATTTTCCCTGCTTTACAATAAAGCTAGAATCAATATGTATCATACTGAGATAATAAGATTTAAAACATTTGCTCTTTAGAAAGGAGTCTCAGTAGGTGAAAAAGATGAAGAGCAAAGTCTGAGCTATGAAGTTACCTTGATGAAACTGCTACCCAGTTACCCGACTTACAAAAAGCTAACTAGGTCAGTATCCTGACATCATTTTAGTAGACCTGCAGTGTTCTTAATCCTATAGGTCATGTATCTGATATTTGTGGAACACTTTACTGGTATTAGACATTTGAACCTTAAAAGATAATTAGTATCCAGACACTACCTCCCAAAAGGTCAGCATTTCCACTTTTGTATCTTCAGTATGTCCATTTTGACCTGGTCCACTTGAACCTTAAAACTGTCCAACAGGTTTGATGTGATGTCTTGGTTGAAGATTAGCATATTAGATTACAAAACTATCAGTTAGATTAGCTGGTGGGAACTGCTCGGTGAAACTATCTTATTTAATGTGGCCTTTTCCTTGTAGTAGGAGGTTTTTATTTGTCAAGCACAGGTGACTCAGAATGGTTGCATTAAATTAAGAAGTTAAAGAAAAAAAAGAAGAAGAAGAAAAAGGAAAAAAAAAAAAAGCAAAGATGTATTGTAAGGTCCCCGTTGGTGTCTGATGACGCCTGGAACAGCCCTCGAGATGTCAGAGATGATACTGTAACGATATTTGGGGAGTATTTCTGGTCTTACACTTAGCCTTTTGGCAGGAATTTATTAAGGCAGAATAAGCCTGTGACTTTTCAATTCCAAGTACAATTTGTTTCTCTAATACATCCGCAGGAGTAATGTGTGATGGAATTTTTCCTTCCTCTGCCCCTCCGCCGCAGACAGTGATAGGCTGTAATAGGTTCTCACAGGCCATATCTCAGCAATATAAAACACAACACACGTACATCTGTGGCCCACTGTCAGTGCTTTAAATGTACATCAGAAATGCATTACATCTTCTGATTGCTATTCTGTTTGTACAGCTTGTTGTTTCAGGTTTTTCCCTGTAATGTACTCTGTTGATTACCTGGAATTATTGGCATATAGGACAAGCATGCCCTGTTGCACAAATACAACCATGATGTACAGCACCAGCACCCAGTGTTAGGAAAACAGGTTAATCCAGCAACCATGAACTTACAGAAAGCCACCTACCATTCAGAAAGCCTTTTCCTTCTGCAGTGGTCTGGTCCAACCTTCCCAGAGTACTCTGGAGGTCCTCCATGCTGCCCTTGACATGGCTGTGTGCATGGGCAACCTTCTCCTTTAGAAGAGGAGAAAGAAAGTTGGTTTCTGGATGTCCAGGGACCTGTGCAGGAACAAGACCTCTTTTTCTCTCTCACAGAGCTTCAGGATGTGCACATAGGAGTCACCAACCATAACTCTGAGGGTGAGACATTGTTCTGTCCCATTCCTGTCCCCAGTGGCCAACCACAGGTTATAATGGTTATCTTTATGTTGAATGCTGTTAGCACTATCAGAAAATTCATGTGGAGCTATACCAACTGCTGTCATATGGAAATAAACATCATCTGGTATATAGGACATTTTACAAATGATGGATGTTGGCTATTGTGTGGATATGTACAGTCTTCTTCTACATACTGACTGTTTCTTGCTCCCGTATGGGGTGTATCTTTGGCTATGTTTACTCTATTTCATACTTATTAAGTAAATTCTACAGCTTTTTAACTCATTTTTATCGCTGTCAATGAGGTTGTGTGTATTGTGTGTGTGTGTGTGTGTGTGTGTGTGTGTTCGCGCACGTGCGTGCGTGCGTGCATTCAAGTGTGTTTATAAGCAATCTCAACAGGCTTCTTGGCTTGCTTATTGAATAGTAAAGATCTACTGATTTGATAAAGATCTATTGATTTAGACTTTCTCTTTTGTTGTTGTCCTTCCTTCCTTCCTTCCTTCCTTCTCTCTCCTTCCTTTCTTTCTTCTTTCTGTTTGTTTTTTGAGGCAAGGTCTCACTAATGTAGCTTTCTGGCTGTCTTGAAACTCACATCGAAGACCATACCGCCTCTGAATTCATAGAAAACCACTTGCCAAGGTCTCCACAGTGTTGTGATTAAGTGCCTGGCTTAGCTTTTATTTTATGGGTGAATGTTGTGTATTTGTAATAGTTGAAGGTGTATTCAGTGGCCAAAGACAACATCATAAATAAATAAATAAATCTTACAAACCAAGCTGGTAGTCTAAAATACAATCTGCCCCCCCCCCCCATATCTACAGGAACAGTAATGGCTCAAAAACACTAATTCTCACATGGTTTTGCTTCACACAGGCTACAGACCACCATGTACTGATGTCCTTATTTTCTTCAAACACTAAGTTTTAACCCACTGTCCACACAAAGCGCTGTCTGCCAATGACCAGCCTTCATGTTCCAGGTACTCTGCTGATTACAGGAGAACAAAATAGAAACTGAGCATGCATCTGGGAATGCAGAGAAAGCTGGTATGCTAAACTCCTTGGGAAGGTCACTTGTCCCCTGAAAAAGGCTTGCAGAAGGTAGCCAAGAAACTGAGATGTGGTCACCAGGATCCTAGCAAGGGGTTCAGATTCCTCTCCAGTAACGTTCTTTTCCTAAATACAGGGCACGGGTCACAAAGAGCTAGATGCCTGTGAACTGTGTTCTCTTATCATTTACTTTACTGATTTCTCAGTAGAAAAATATTTTGTTCAAACGTTACATTGGAACTCTAAAATGATGTAAGAAAATGCAGTAAAATCTTCTGCTTTGGGGTGAGAAGTAGCAACACACCTTGTTACTTGGAGTTTCAGTGGCTCCAACTGTCAACAGGAGACAAGGAGGAGGGTGTGGTCAACAGTGTTAGGAATGTCATAGAGAGTTCAGCTTTCCTCCCTTAGGCTGCTATGAGTCAGAGCACGTGTTTAGTCTATGGAAAGGAATAATTTTAAAACAAAATCTGTGAGGTCAACTAGCTAAATAGAGTAAGTAAGTCGTGCTAAACAGTAGTTAAAGTTTTCAAACAAGGATGCAAATTCATATAAAAATGTTTAGAAAACCATTACAAAGTCTTTCACTAAGTTCTGACATCATGATGTTTTTGAATTTTCCAATTATTACGGAATGTTTTTCCTAAATGCTAGTGTTTCTTGCTTTTAACAGTGTTTCCTGCATTTGGAATCTGTAAATAATCTGGCAGATTACTGTCATGAAACAGTAACCTAGTACTGGTGTTTCAGTGCTGCTTGTTCAGTCACTGAAGGGTGAGGTTGGGAAACTGAGTCACAACTATGCAAAGTGAGGTAATGAACTAGGAAGGACTTACACGTGTGAGGCACCAGCACACACCTCCTGTCCCAGCTGTTTATTGCTATAATAAAACAATGGAAAAAAAAAAAAACAAAACAACAACTTGGGGAAGAAAGGGTTAATTCCATTTTATAGCTTAGTCTGTCAGCAGGAACTTAAGGCAGGAACTGTTGCAGAATCCTCGGAAGAATCTTGTGGACTGACTTGCTCCACCTACTATACAATCCAGAATCACCTTCAGGGTGCACCACCCACAGTGGGCGGGACCAACTCCCATGTCAACTGTTAACACAGACGTGCTCAGTGGATCATCTGATGAAAGTAATTCCTCACTTGACTCTAGTTTGTGTTAAGTTGACAAAAAGTAGTCGTCTCCCTTCCAAATCTTCAACTCAGCTGTGAAAACCAACAGCAACAATGATTAATATTTATCCTGTTGTAAACCTAACTCATCTAAATGCATAGGGTTGTCATAAGAAGTAAGTTCCACTTCTCGCTTACAGTTGGAAAATGCACATTACCTCTGATTATGAAAGAAAGCGTTCATTTTAATTTATTCATAGTGAATGAATACTTGTAATTAAGTACCCTAGGCTGGATCAGTTAGTTATAAATAGCAGATTTTGCTAATTTTAGTCTATGTGCTGAAAGTTCAAGATCGTCTTACTCGCAGATGCACTGTCTGGTAAGGGCTTCACTGTCCTTCAATGATGTCATCTTCTTAATATGTCCTCATGTGGTGAAAGGGAGAGGGGATCCCTTGGGGGTCATTTACAGCTTGCTGATCCTACTCATGAATGCTGAGGAGGACTGTGACATTCACTGTCTTAGTCAGGGTTTCTATTCCTGCACAAAACATCATGAACCAAGAAGCAAGTTGGGGAGGAAAGGCTTATTCAGCTTACACTTCCAGACTGCTGTTTATCACCAATGGAAGTCAGGACAGGAACTCACACACACAGGGCAGAAACTTGGAGGCGGCAGCTGATTCATCGGCCATAGAGGAGTGCTATGTACTGGATTGCTTCCTCTGACGTGCTCAGCTTGCTTTCTTATAGAACTCAGGACCACCAGCTCAGGGAGGGCACCACTCAAAATGAGTTGAGCCCTCCCGTCTTGATCACTAATTGAGAAAATGCCTTACAGCTGGATCTCACAGAGGCATTTCCTCAAGGGAGGCTCTTTTCTCTGTGATAACTTCAGCCTGTGTCAAGTTGACTCACAGAACCAGGCAGTACACTCACCTTATCTGAAGGCTGCTCCCATTGGTAGGACCGTACTGGGGAGTGCATGTTGAGCCTCTAGTGGGAGGAGTCAAGTATGCAGACCACAGTACTATTTAATTTGAAGATTTTTTTTTAATGACTACCCCCCCAAAACATATTTATCATTACCCACATTATCCATAGATTACGGCCGTTTTCTTAAGGATATTAGGTAAAATTATTGCCTTATTTTTATCAGAATTTTTTTTTTAACTGATGCTGTTAACATGATGTGATATTTGACTGGAGGCTGCATAATCGTTGCTCACATGATTAGAAGCAGATGATTTACTAAACAAAGTCTTACAGAATCCAATTACTCAAATATTAGCAAGATTAAAAAGGGGAAGTAATCTATGCTGTCCTCACTGAGCTGTTTCGAGAAGAAAAGGAACATGATTAAATATCACTCTGCAGTGTGTATTCAAACTGAATAAAATTCAAGGGTGAAAATGTCTTCGATGACTTGAAAATGGTCTAAATATATTGCTGTGAATAGCAATAAGTTATACCCTGGGTTAGGCACTAACTGTGAGTTGCTGTCTGAGCACTGCGTGTGGATATGGATTTGAGAAAGGATTTGCACTGGTTCTTCTGAACCCAAACCTAATATCACAGAGATGTTTTACTGTTACCTATTTCTCTATGTAGTCTCTCCATGATCTGCTTTCCAAACTTTCAAGCATGTGGAAAGTAGTACTCTACATTTTGTAGTCCAAGGACAACCAGGGTGAGATATCCTGTGCTTTGCACAGCAGGGTAAGGAGGTATAGAGTGGGAAACACATACACTGTTTGGATCCTCAAGAGGTCAGAGGACGCAGGGACATTCGATGCCAGAGTCCAATTCTGCACAGAGTCATAGTGACCAAGGAACAGGACTTCGAAGAACAAGAAGGCTTCTCAAGTTCTGGTGGTTGAGTGAGGACAGCTGTTACATTTGAGTGCTTGGTTCCCTGTTGGTGAAACTGTTTGGAAAGGATTAGGAGGTGTGGCTTTCCTGAACAATTATGTCACTGGGATAGACTTTGACATACCTGGCCCAGTCTCTCTCTGTCTCCGTCTCCATCCCTCTCATTTTTCCTCCCCCTCCCCCTCCCCCTTCTTCTCCCTCCCTCTTTCTCTCTCTGTCTGTGACTCCCTTCCATCCCTCCTGACTGTAGATCAGTAAGCTCTCAGCTAGTGCTCCAGTGCCATGCCTGCCTGCCTGCTGCCAAGTTTCTTCCTATGATGGTCATGGACTCACTGTCTGAAATGGTAAAGAAGTCCCCATTAAAGCTACCTTCCTCTTGGTGTCTCTTCACAGCAATAGGACAATAACTAAGACACAAGCACAGGAATCCATTTGCATTTAGTCATTTGTCCATTTCCTTGAATGTGAAAATTTTGAATTATTTGAACTACAAAACAAAGACCTCCTTTGGGCTCTTCTCTTTTTCTTAAAATCACACTGTTGCTACTCTAGAAAATTGAATCCTGACAGAAGAGTTTTATATTCCTAGTAATTGTTAATACCAATCTTCTTGAAAGTAAACAAGCAACATTAAAAATAAAGGGATACTAATTATACTTGCTAAGGAAGCACTCCTTTGTTCACACGCCTCAAAGACCTGTGACATAGAACCTAGCCACACTTTTTTTCAGAACTAATATGTCTACTCAGACATTAACTCCTATTTCCGAGTGTCTTAACTCTGTTCTTAATGTTAATATCTTTAGTGTAGGACACCACAAAATTTTTACCTCTATTTTCAAATTAACTTAAATAATTCAATTGAGAATGGAGTAATAGGTCAGAACTGTAGATAAGCACTTGGCTCAATTTTATGTTTTCCATTTTTTTAATATGTTGAGACTATTTTAAACTGATCTGATATCTATTGATCATTCTAACACAATGACCCAAACATTTCATGAAACTATATATATGGTGAAATTCAATATATACTGTGAAATATACATACAATTTGAAATATATATATTCACACACAAACATACATACATACATACATACATACATACATACATGTATATTGCAGGTGCTCCACAATTCAGATGTTAATACAGAGGAAGTCAGAAGGAAGAGGAGAAACTGGAAGTAGAAGAAAACAAATAAGGGACATTGCCAGCACTGTCTGTAAGAGGCATACTGATGTTTTGTTTTGTTTGTTTTTGTCAGTGTGACACAGACAAAATGGACTGAGAAAATGGACTCTTAATTGGAAAAATTCTCCTATCACATTGGGCTGTAAATAGGCTGTAGGCCATTTCTCCATTGATGGTCATAGAAGAGCTTTAACCACTGTGAGAGATGCCACACCTGGGCAGGTGGTCATGGAGAGTACAAGAAAGAAAACTGAGCAAGCAGTGAAGAGCAAGCCAGTAAGCAGCACTCTTCCCTGGCTCCTTCAGGGAAAAGTTTCCAGGATCAGCCTTGATAATCTACCTTCTTGATGGACTGTAAACTGTAAGGACAGTAAATATATCTCTCCTCAAACAGCTTTCAGTTGTGGTCTTTATCACAGAAACAGAAAGTAAACCAAGACAGGGTGTTTTGAACTGCCTTGAATATGACAGTCTGAGTCTTCAGACTAGACAACCACAGCTTTGCCAAAGCAGGCAGGATAATCAGTGCCAAATGACTTCTGGTTTACTCATCTTTGTAAAAGGGTGGATAGAAACTCACTTGATACCTTAGTAACAGCTGGACCCGTATCAAGTCGTTGGTCAAGTTTAAGAGACTTTTGGATCAGTCCATTTTATAATGTGGTTAATGCTACCATCGGGAAGAATGGACAAAAATAAAAACAAAAACAGCCAGCTATGCAAAGGTTGTAACAAAATAGGCAAGCAGGCTCATTGATTCTCATCACATTGTTTGCTTTCTAAATAAAAATGCAAGCACAGCAGAAAAGTTTCAAAGCAGCTTTCTCAAAAAGCTGTTAATGGGCCAGCCTTTTCCAGCAGCCCACATCCTGGAGTACAGCCGTAGCTGAGGTCTTGTCAGGAGAAATTAGATGTGTGCAGTATTTTAATGTTAGGCGCTCTGCAAGCCACAGAGCCTGTTCCTAATGTCAAACATGGAGACACTTAAAAGGGGCTATGTTGAATATGGAATGGTATCTCCAGTTTCCCTCAGATGTTCCCTTTTTTATTATTTTGCTGAATTTTTCTAATTGTCTCCTTCTATGAAAATTTCTTATTTTGAGACATAGACATTTGACAGCAGTGTCATTAATGGTAAAATACTAATGTGTTTATAAGTCCTTTACTTTGCAAGACTTGATGGGACAAGGTGGGAGAAGGTCCAGCATCTCTGCCTGTGCAGATGTGCCAGCCAATCACCTCTTTTCCACATATCTCTGTGTCACTACCTAGTTTACTGAAATATATGCAAAGTCTCACGTCTGCACCTTCTACTTTCAAGAAGTGTCTAACATCAAGCAAAGCCTCTGTTCTACAGGTTCCACAGCACTCCACAGGACTATATGGGCATCTTTTGTGAGTGCTTATGCGATGAGCTTCAAATAGGAAATATAGTTATCATCACCTAGCCTGGATCAGACAACCTGGGATTTCTGATGGCTGTCTTCCCCCTCTTTCTACTACTCTCCAACAGTGGGTCTTGCTAATCCTTTGCTTCCTTGAGCTCAGGCTCAGATTTGTAATACAGATGTTGGTCAGGCCCAGCCTCGATACAAACTTCTTATTAAAACTTCACGAGAAATTGTTTTTAACTTGGGTATATGATAAAAATATGACCTAATAGAATGATTCAAGGAAGGAAACTAATACATAGGACTGACCTTAATAGATGGAGACACTAACGAGGAGAATAATCAAACATCTATGTCACCTTCTCCGTGACTCAGGGAACATTGCAGAAGAGGGATGAGAAAGAACGCCAGGGCTGGAGGAAGAAGTTGAGTGTTGCATAGCTATTTCCTCTGAATTGGAATGTTTCCATCTAGAAGGAGGAATCTTGTCAGATTCAGGAAGTAAATGGATGGTACAAGACTCAGAAACTAAGACCTACAAGACCCAGCAAGCTCTTGAAATTAGAAGATTCCCAAGGACTTTTCCCTAGGTATTTAAAGCTCCACAACCGTTGGAGAAAAGAGATGCTAACATGCCAATTTGCCTGCTAACTATGTAGAGACCTACAAGGATGCAGCTTCTATGAGTCACTATTCACACTGGTGTGGACATTTTAGAGATACAATTGAGCTGGAGTCATCTGTCTCCTGTAGGTAATTCCCAGGAACTCACTCTTTTCACAAAGCCAGACATGAGTGGAATTCTTTCTTGGTCTATTGTTAATGCCCTATCTGGCATATATAGACCTTTGTTCATGTCTCCTAAGAATTATCTCACAGTGTGGATGCTAACAGCTTTTCATTCAGCATACTTTCAAGTTATAGAAGCACAGAGCCTCATAAAATATTCCAAAGAGTGGTCAAGGCTGCCATAACACCATCACAACAGGAAAGGTGAAGAATGGTTTGTGTCTACTCACAACACATGGCCTACTTCAGAAACATGGATTTAGGAAAATGAGATATTGACTTCTAGGGGTGGGTTAGCTACTGGCATTGTGATCGGGATCCTTGTGTGGCACCTACTAATCTCAAAAATACTTAATGCTTTCCTAATGCCTATTGCAAAAATAGTTATAGCTGTAGATATACAGATATCAAGAACTATTCAGTCCTGCAGATAGTTTATACTTGCACATCCCTCTCTTGCTTCCTTTTCAATATACTAATAGTATCATTGACACTGACATTGGCATCTAAATCTAAATCACTCTATATTTCCATTCATGTTGATGTTGAGAGTGTCTACAATGACATACATGTGTTTATATATTTCTACATGTAATCGATATCTGTCAATACATGCATTGATGTTGCATGGTATTATCTACACATATTCCTGTATATAAATGGGTACAGTGAATTCATATTTCAGCTATACCAGTATGAATATTAACATTAATGTCTATCCAATCCATAGCTATAATAAATGTCATGTACACTAGCAAATACAGATACACACATATGTACATATACATATCACAAATGTTATTTGTCTATATTTATATCTATATGGGGATATCAAAGTTGATATCAACAACTATATAGGTACCTACTTCTAATCTAACTCTTTACCCATGTGTATGTTCATAGCTGCTCACCTCTCTACTTCAAAACGCAACGATGGGACTGGAAAGAAGATTCAGTGGTTCAGAATACTTGCTGTTTTTGCAGAAGATCCAGATACGTTTTCCAGAACCACCCCAGAATCAGGTATGCACATGCTACACATAGACAGTTGCAGGCAAAACATTCATGCACATAAAGTAAATAAATGCAATTTTAAAACAGCAATCGCATCAATGTGGACATAGCCATGACTCTCTCTGTTTGTATACTTAACAATGTTCATTTCTGTCTCCGCTCTCTTTAGTGTGTTTGTCTATGTATCAATGACACTGACACCAACTTCTTTATCAATTTCTAGGCCTAATCTATGTACTCTGTGTTATGATTTTACTTGTGTTGATGCAGACATCAATTTATATTACATGTCTAAATCTGACACTAAGTTAGGACCATGTATTTATCTGTGTCAATGGACCAGGTTCAATAACAGCATCGATATTGACAACAGAATCTGTATATTTAACTCATGATCCTGTCAATATTTGTATCAGTATTATTTGTGATGCTGATCCTGCCAGTGTGTCTTGTTAAAAATATAAATTTCCAAGTTTTTTATTTCCCAGCCCCTGCTCCCAGAATGACTTCTCTGAGACTAATTAGTTATTATTAAATGCCTTGACCATAAGATTTGGCTCATTCCCCAAGTAGCTTGTAACTTATTTAACCCTTTCAACTGTTCTGTCTTCACACGGTTAGTTATCTCACCTCCAATCCTGGTCCACTTTTCTTTCACATCTCCTCAGCTCTCTACCATGTCTCACTTAGCTTCTTCCCCAGTGCCTCTCCCAGCATCTCCTTCGAATCACCCTTTCTTCTTTCACTATTTCCCAGAATTCTCTCTCTTCCTGCCAGTGTTCCACCTCCTATTTTCTGCCTCAGTTCAAAGGCCAGGCTTTTTCCTTTAAATTCTATTTTTTACTTATTTACTTTATGATCCACTCGCTGCCCCTCTCCCAGTCACCCCGTCTAACAGTCCTTCCTTCCATTCCCCTTCCCTTTCTCCTCTGAGTGGGTGGGTGCTCCTGGCTATCTCCCCATGCTGGCATTTCAAGTCTCTGCAAGGCTGGACGCTTCCTCTCCCACTGAGGTCAGACAAAGTAACCCTGCTAAAAGAACATATCACAAAGACAGGCAACAGCCTTTGGCATAGCCCCCGTTCTAGTTGTTTAGGACTACATGAAGACCAAGATGCCCATCTGCTATGTATGTTCAGGGAGGCCTTGGTCTAGCCTGTATAGGTTCTTTGGTTGCTGGTTTAGACTCTTGAGAGCCCCAAGGGTCCAAGATAGTTGACACTGTTGGTCTTCCTGTGAGTTTCTATCCCCTTCAGTGCCCGTACCTTTCTACTCTTCTTCCATAAGAGTTCCCAAGCTCCATCCACTGTTTGACTGGGAGTGTCTGTATATGTCTGAGTCAGCTGCTGAATGGAGCCTCTCAGAGGACAACATGCTCTGTCTGCAAGCATAATAGACTATCATAGTCATGTTAGGGATTGGTGCTTGCCCATGGTATGGGTCTCAACTTGGGCTGGTTATTAGTTGGTCATTTCCTCAGTTTCTGCTCCATTCCCTGTGCCTGTGTATCTTGTAGACAGGATAAATTTTGGCCTGAAAGTTTTGTGGGTGGGTTGGTGTCTCTATCACTCCACTGGGGTTCCCGTGGACAGGCTTTTTTTTTATTGACAGGTGTTGTTTATAAGAGATTCTCTCTCCAGTGTCTATTTATCAATGTGTCCAAGACACAGTCATTTACAACTATGTCTACGCATGTATTTGTCTATCTGTAGCTAATTTGTTTGTTCTATTTTTGTAATAATGTATCTATTTTTATATTTATTCATTGTTCATGAATTTTATTTGTATTTATTTATTGTATATATTAATAGTTTATGGTGCTATGTCATATAAAATCATTTTCATAATGAATATACTGTACATTGAGTATGGCTCACATCCTTCCCCTAGCTTCCCATTATGCCCTCTTGCATTAGTTCCCTTTGTTCCCCAGACACTTTGCTTCTATACTCATGTCATATGTAGGCATGGTCTTAATGTCGAAGGCTAGGGACCACACGAGGAGAAACACACAATCTCTATTTTTCTGACACTGGCTAAACTCATTCAATATGATGATCTCCGGTTGCATGCACCACTTCCCACAAATGACATAATTCTTTTCTATGCATAAGTGTTTGTTGTTTCTCTCTCTCTCTCTCTCTCTCTCTCTCTCTCTCTCTCTCTCTCCATATATATATATATATATATATATATATATATATTATATATATATATAATTTTAGGAATATGAATTTTAATCTAGCAACATGGCTTCTCTGGTAAAGGATCACATTCACATGCAAACCCTTCTAGGTGTATGTTATCTACCTGGAATAGAGACATGCTTTGGATTGTAGTTTGATCTGATCTGAATGGGATACAGACACACCCTTAGTACACACCTTTAATCCCTAACACGTTAAAGTTAAATTGTAGAATGAAGCAGCCATGTTTGAAAGTGACATCTAATTGAGGGTTAGACAAAATGATGAATTAGAGACAGATTTGACAGAATGAGTCAGAGATAGGATAATGTCTAGGTGACAGGAGAACAGCACAGAAAAAGAGGCTACTTAAGAGCAGGCAGGAACCAAGGAAGATAAATAGTGTGGTGGTGGTGTGGTGTGTGTGGCAATTTTTGCCAGGAGACTATTACAGAAATAGGCTAAGCACAGGTTAAGATAGAATAAGGCAGAGAATGAGAAGGAGACCAGAAGATTAGAAAATATTACCAAAGTTAGTAGGAGGACAAGAAGAACAATTCAGTCAATGTCAAGAGAAGACAGATTGATTCAGTCAGCTTGGAAGATTAGATTGTATGGAGGATAGAAGCGTCCAGGCTTAAGCCTAGGGATAGTTAGAACAGAGAAAGAAATGTTCAGCCCAACTTATGTATGCACAGAGCTGGAGTATGTCTCTCATCTCATCCATTTCTCTGAAGAAGTAAAAGCTATTTTTACATACACACACATATATGTGAATATATATACAATGAAATAAAATGTATACATAATAAATGCATAGTCCATTATAAATAATGTATATTTATAGTATATATGTATACATATACACACACACATAATATTTTCCTTATGAATTTCTCTTATTCAACACTAAGTTTGGTTCCATAATTAGCTATTGTGAATAAGATCTTTGTGTTTACATGAATTTTGACTATTTAAAACTAATCTGTCTGTATCTACACATATATCATCAACAACATTAAATTTCCATTTCTCTCTGAAGTTTATGAATCTGTTCAGAGACATCCACAACATGCATACAGAGCTTGCATTATATCTGCCTTCATATAACTGTATCTTGATCATCTATATTTGTGGTTCTGCATAATATATAAATGCAGGATGCATAATTTTGTCTACAATACTTCCTTTTTCTTTCTTATATTTTTAGGCTGAGCTGCAAATAACATCTTTAAATGTATAGCTCCCATCAACCTAAGGAGATACTTAGAGACTTCCTGCAAGTTGAGTTAATTTTCAGTGTGCCCGTGGGAGAGTATGTAACCATCTCCCATTCATCTCACAAATGAGAATTTTCTAATCTGAACCTAGAACGTAAGGTTGTGTGTATAGTTTGCATACCATGTCCCCTCTCTGGGCACACATCTCAACCTCATTATCCCACCACTTCCTAGCTATGTATGGTTCAGAGCTCACTCAACAGAGTTGAGGGTAAATGACAAAATTTCAGGAGTCCAATGAATTTTCAGGACAACATTCAGTTTTTGGTGTTCCTTTATCTTCCCAGTGCTGTTTTGAATATGGAAGCTTAGATCACTCTATAGTAAACACTTCATGGCTGACTCCCTACCCAGATGGAGAAAGAAGTTTCTTGTCCTCCCAGCTTCATTCACCTTGAACATGAGAAGAAAGCATCCTGTGTAGTCAGCTGGTAACCATGATGCTTATCATTGAATCCAGCCTTGTCTTTACTGTCTGACAAGTTCTACCCTGTAGGGGGCGCTAATTAAAATCCCCTGCAGTCATGCTGCTGTTTTCACTTCCTATCAGGAGTAGACATTAAGTACGCCTGTGGCTGAGGTCAGAAGGAAAGGACAGGTCCTCAATGTTGTAATCGAAGTTATAGTGAGATCCAGACGTATATGGTTTATGTTTAAGTCTATGATTCGTTTGAACGTAGTGTTTGTATGTGGTGAGATGGGGGTATGAACTCCAGGTTTGCACATGGTTATGATTAGTCATTTAAAATGTCATCTTACTGGCTGGAGAAATGGCTTGGCTGTACAGAGCACATTATCTCAACCATGAAGACTGGTGTTCTCAAATCTCAGATCTCAACACACATGCATAAGCTGGGCATCACACAGACTTCCTGTATCTCCAACTCCAAGGAATCTAACACCCCCTCTGGTCTTCATGTGCCCACAAACGTGTACACTGTACACATGCATATGCACACTCAGAGATGCATAAAAATGAATAAAAAATTTAAAAAGAGCTTTAAAAAATGTAGTCTTTCCTCTATTGAATTCTTTTACTATTTTATTGAATATTAGTCATGTATTTTATATATTAGTTAATTAGTTATATACTTATCTGTTTCATTGATTTTGTTTTTTTTCCAGAAATATTTTATTGAATACTGTTTACTTTCTTTCTTTTTCCTTTTTATGTATTCTTTTCTCATTATTATAGTTTCCCCTACCTCGCCTCCCCCAGTCTCTCCTTCCCACCTCTCATTTATCTCAGATCCGCCCCCCTTTACTTCCTCTCAGAAAAGAGCAAGCCTCTCAGGGAAATCAGCCAAATATGGCAGAACAAGCTACAACAAAGCCAGGGACATAGTCTCACTGAAAAGAGTCCCAAAAGCAAAAGTCAAAAAGAGTTCAAAAACAGCCCCAACTTCCACTATTAAGATTCACAGATACACTGAGCTACACAACTGTAAAAGATACAAGAGCCTACGTCAGATTTATAGGCTTCTGATAGCCTGTGGATCCCACTTTGATTCCCATCAGTTGATTCTGTGGACCCATGTTACTATAGTGTCCTTGATTTCCTCTAGCTCCTTTCATCTTTTATATCCCCTTCTCCAGGTTTGCTGTGGGATTCTGCTGTCTGCTCCTCATTACTGATGAAGTCTCTCTATGATAATTATGCTAGCTTCTAGCCCAGGACACTCTGCAGCCATGTTTTATTGATTCTTCTCCATTTGATTCACTATTATTATATTTTATGTTGTGTTTTCTTATCTATCTATCTATCTATCTATCTATCTTATGCTATTCTATCTATTATCTATTCCATTTATGTGTGAGTGTCTACATTTAGATGTGGAATGTACCATCCTGGTGCATTTGGAACAGAGAGAGTGTATTGATTCGTTGGAAACAATAATTAAAAGCCATGTGGAGTATGAGTGCTATAACCCATCCCCCTCCTCGAGAGCAGTAAGTGTTCTTAAACACTGTGCCATCTCTCCATTTTCTCTTGTGTGTGGTTTTTGTAATTAGTCCACATTACAAGCCCCTCCTCTATTCCCAGCACCCCTTCATGCAAGTCCTCTTCCCATTTTACCTTCCCCTTCTCAAATGAGAAGGGGAAGCTCCCCTCTAGGTGTCACACATACACACTCACCCCCCCTCCAACCCCTGCAACACACACACACCCACAGATCCAGTTGCTGTGGGAGTGGTAGCATCCTCTTACACTGAGGTCAGAAAAGATGGTCCATTTAGAAGCACAGGATCCACAGGTAGACAGGCAGGCAGGCAACAGACTCAGGGACAGCCCCTGTTCCAATTGTTGGGAAACCAGCATAACTCTTGTGGCTTCTAAATAAATCTTAAAGTTACATAGTCTTAGTCTACATTTTTTTCACTGTGACACTGGTATATTTCCACTTGAATTTAAGAATCCATATCACAATTTATATAAAAGTAAATTTAGCAATTTGATTGAATACATAGATCAATTTGGAGAAAACTATATTCTCACAATATTGCATCTCTCCATCTGTTTGATGGCTCCTTAATTCCCCTCAGGAGGATTTCTCACATTTCAGCTGATACTGTAATTGTTCATATTTATGTGGTGCAATGTGACAATCTGGCTTACGCACAATGAAGTGATCAGATCACAATGGTTAGCTTCTCTCTCTCTTAAACATTCGTCATGTCTTTGTGAGGCAAATCTTCAAACTACTTTCTTCCAGTTCTTTATAAAATATGTAATAAATTGTTAATTATACGTAGCACACTGCTGTAGAGCACCAGAGCTTTGATATCTATTATCCACCCTGCCCATTCCCGGACACCACGTCTCTAAATATCCAGTCATTATTATTCTGTTTTCTTTTTCTACAAAACAAAACCCAAAACACCCTATCTTCTATGTGTGAGTGAGAACGAAAGGTGCTTGTCTTTTATCTTTAGTTAATTTTACTTACAAACTCAATTGTCTATTGAAGAGGGGTTTTTTTTTTGGTATATTTTAGTAGCATTTTTGATTGTTACATCAGATTTTTTTTTTTACAAAATAATCATGGTTTTGTATGCAAAGGTATTTTTACTTCTAAGTCAGTGTCATTTATTTCATTATTTTTTTATTTTTATTTTTATTTTTTTATTTATTTTTATTTTATTACTTTTATTGCACATGTCAATAACTCTACCACAGCTTTGACAGATAGAATTGTGAACAGAAACACCCTTTTTCTTGAATATCTTCATAAGTAATTCAGTAATCTCCTTGTCTGCCTCTTATTTGTAACACACTTTTCCTATTTTACCGGTTTGTATTAATTAGTCACCGTTTTCAATAAAGTGATATTAAACCCTTTTACAAACAGAATAGGTTTTTTTTTTTTTTTACATAGTATAATTAATTTTCTCCATATCTGTGCTGTGATTGATGTTTTTCAGTTTTGGTGTAAAGCCCTCTGAGTTATTTTTGTTTACTTACAGTCTTAGTTGCTTTACTGTTGCTAAAATAACATACAGACAAAAGAACATAAGGAAGGGTTTATTTTGTTTCATGGTTCCTGACTACAGTCTGTAGATAGAATAGACAGATAGAAACTGTGAAGACTTTCACCTGTCAATTATAACTTTATGCACTTGCCTATCACTATCAACCCCCAAATCCATGACAGAATTAAGTTAGAACACTAATTAACTTTATATCCTCTTCCATGCTCTTCTGTACATCACCTCCATTTAGCCTTTCCCCAAGGCATCCATGGATGGATGCAGAAGTCTGGGGATAGGCATCTAAGAACATGGTTCTCACTGACATGTCTCTTTCAGATTTCTACTAGCTGCCTTTGTTCCCATTAAGGAAAAAAGAATACACTAGGAAAGAGGAAAAACATTTGCAGTAGAAAGGTTAGAGCATTCTAAAATGCTCTCCTCGGATTTCAAGAAGATGTCATGGGAGGATTCTGAAGTGACACTCATTGGGCAGTTCTGTTTTGTCTATTCCTTGCTCCATTTAAGGGGAAAACAGGTACAGCAGACCCACACACCCTTTTATTTTTGCACAAACTAATACCAAAATCTGTACTTTGTCTCACTCCTGTGACTAGGATAGTTCTGACCTGGAGGACTGTAGTCCAAATGAAAAAACAGAACAGTACTCTTCACAGAAGCAAGGAAAAGTAGAGGTCAACTTAAAAACCATGACCATAAGTAGCCATGACCAGATGAGAGAACATGAAGGAATGTTTTAACTGCCAACATCCTTAAACCTTAATGTTCTGAGAAGCATGCACATGTGTATTTGATGGTAAGCCTGTTTTCCTTTAATTTCATTTTCATAAAAGCAGACATTAGTTACCTGTTGCTCAACATAAAAGTCTTTCTAGGTTAACATGTAGCAGGGAGTCGATGATCAAAGCTCAGAACATCCGTGTGCACAAGTAAAACAAATGCATACTGCTTGCTTTGATGGGGACTTTCAATGATGTTAGGTAAGTGTATTGTAAATATCACACCTGCCTGTTCTTTCTGCTGTGAGGGAGGCTCCTTTACAGTCCCAAAGGGACTCCTGACTGCATGCATGGAAGTAGCTTGGACCTACTCTTTTCTTTGGGGGGAGGAGGGGATATTCTAGGAGAGCTTGGGAGAAGTAGGTTGGTTATTCATGACCACAGTCTCCAGCCAGAGGTCAAAGTATGGGAGCAAGGCTACATGATAACCTGTCAATCCAAAAAAAATGGCATCCATTGGTAGAGCACTGCCTGTTCCTTGCAAGCAGGTCACATTAGAAGCTTCTAGAAGGTTTTCCTCACAAACTAAAGAATTAGGACAGATAGATAGTACTAAGACAGCTGGGAGTCCGAGTATGAGACAGTGTCTGAAGCAGTTGGGGAGGCATCTCTGCTTCTCTATTTCAATCTGGGGGGCAACTTCAGGAGCTAAAGGTCAGTAACTTTGGAGTATGGGCATGAATGCTCTCTTTGTTTCAAATTTACCCAACTGTAGGGCATGAGTTTTGAACACTGAGTGAAGAATTACATGGGTTTTAAAGATTAATTCATTGCAAACAGGCAGTGACAAGCAACATGCCAGCTTCCACTAATCAGCTCTCTCTACCGCCTTTTGGGGGAATCTGCAGTACCAGCCTTGGACATTCAAGAGAATTGATTCTGTTTTCCATCATAAAAATGTCTTTCCCTGATTACAACTTTGTACATACTGCCATAGTATGTTCACTTGATCCAAGTAAACCTGCATAGATTTCCTGGTTGCCTCTTTTCCAGAATCTTCTCTTAGGACTAAAGAGCATTTTGTAGGCTCAGTACACCACACTTAGCTTGCCTGCTGCTTCCTTATGGATGCGGGTACTTGGGGACTGCCTGGAAGCCTTCATTGGTGGCTACTGTTCTATTGATTGTTATTAATGAGGGACTTTTCCATGAATCACAGATATCTCCATAAATCTGTCCAGTGTCTATCCATCTTCATTCTGACTGCCTCTTTCTTTGTTACTGGTACATAACCATTATTTATATGTTGTA
The DNA here is from genome assembly GCA_021653895.1 of Mastomys natalensis. Taxonomy (NCBI): domain Eukaryota; kingdom Metazoa; phylum Chordata; class Mammalia; order Rodentia; family Muridae; genus Mastomys; species Mastomys natalensis. Next base: position 627,749 of record JAJTUV010000423.1, on the reverse strand, counting down.
AAGACAAGTATTCATCTAATATGTGCATTGTGAATATTCCCCAATTGCAAATGTTTCTTCTTTATGGTGTCTGAAGAGGGTATTACAATTTTTAATCACTTTTTTATTCCTTAATTTGTGACATGTTTAGAAAACTCAGTTTTTTTCCAAAAATTAAGATGACTTTCTCTTATTTTTTTCTACAATTTTACTGAGTCAGGCTGTAAAAACTGTTAGTGTATATTAATTGTACAAAGCAATGTGCTTTCAAATGCTATTTTTTGCTTTTGAGATTATAATTACTTTGTTTCTATTTCCTCCCTTCAAATTCTTCTATATATTCCTTGTTCTCTTTCAAATGTATGGCCTCTTTTAAAATTATATATATAATTATAAATAATTATTATTAATATATTTTCATAAATATAATATAATAAATTATTATAAATATATTATTAATATAATATTATAATGTTATAAAATACGTATATCTATATCTATATCTATCTATCTATATCTATATATATATATATATATATATATATATATAGAGAGAAGAGAGAGAGAGAGAGAGAGAAAGAGAGAGAGTAAGAGAGAGAGGGAGAGAGAGAGAGAAAGAGAGAGAGAGATAGTCCTAAATACATATATAGATTCTGTTAATGTTTTCAGGACTGAATACTTGGTATTGGATAACCAATTGGTGTGCTCTTTTCTGAGAAGGAATATTTCTCCACACCTCCAAATAGTACACCTCCAAATAGTGTCACTCCCTAGGCTAAGTATATTCAAACAATGACATTCCACGCCCTGGCCCCCATAGGCTTGTTGAAACATATGAGTCTATGGGGGAAACATATCATAATGAAAAATATATTTAGTCCAATTTCCAAAGTCCCCAAAGTTTAAAGCAGTGTCAACAATGTTAAAAGTTCAAAGTCTTTTCTGAGATTTATCCAAACACTGAACTGTAATCCACAAAGTAAGACAGGAAACAAGTTGGACAAACTCCAACCTCTGTGTCTCCATGACTCATGTCAGAGTAGTCTTCAGATCTCCAACTCGTTCTTCATTTTTGTTAACTGCAACAAACTTCTTTTTCCACGACCGGTTCCACTCCCTGTTAGCAGCTTTCCTCAGAGATATTGCAAGGCTCTGGCATCTGAACATCTTAGAGTTTCGAGGGCATCTTCAACAGTTAGAGCTTCTTGTTTCAATGTCTGGATCCACACATGATCTTCTGGGCTCCTCCAAAGGGCCTGGCTCACATCTCCAGCTCTGCCCTCTGTAGCACTCTAGGTTCTGGTTGATTCTACTCCACTGCTGCTGCTGGTTTGATCATCCCATAGTATGGGCATCTGCAATACTCTGGGGTCTTTACTGAAACTAGCTTCATCAATAACCTCTCATTAGGCTCTCTTCATGGGTGCAAGCTTCAACTTCTTGCATGAACCCTTCAGTCCTGACCACCATTGAACTTTCATTCAATGGCCTTCCATGGTCTCTCACAGTACCAAGCCTCAGCTGCTCTCCATGAGCCTTCATACCTTTAAAAGCAGTACCACCTGGGTGATTCTTACACATTACCAATTTCAGCTGTAGCGTGAAATACAACCTTGGCTAGCTCTGGGACACAGCTTTTTGGGCCCTCAGAAAACACTTCACAGAAGATTTCATCTCAGTGATGCTGGTTTCTTCTTAACCAGCATCAATTTTCCTAGTAGTTCCTTCTATTCTTGATCTAAAGCCAGATGCCATTGATGAAGTTGCTGAGTTCTGCTGTTTGCTGAGGGTGGAACATGCCTCCACCACCACCCACTACCCATTCTATTACATCATCACCAGCTTTCTGTTTTCCACTCCTTTCCTGCCTAAGCTTGGCTGTCTCAGAACTTGCTCTGTAGACTGACTTGAACTCGAGATCTGCATGCCTGTCTCCAGGAATTAAAGGTATGTACCAACATGCCTGTATCTAAACTTAGTTGGGTGGATCTTGCCCCAAAGTTTCACTCCCTTAATCTGTTATCTCCTAGAACATAGGTTCAGCTCCATTCTGGTTCCCTTTAATACTTAAACCATATATTTGTATTTTTCCTTTCTCAGCTTGTTATGCTTATTCAAATGTTCGTCATGAGACTTAACCAGAGAACACAGTCTCTGCTGGGCTTTCTGAAACTGTTGTCAATGCAATTAGTATAAACCTCTTTATCTTAGCCTCAGGTAGACTCTTCAGACAAGGGCCAAAAGCAGCCACATTCTTCACCGAAATAACACAAAAACAGTCTCCAGGCTATACTGAAATTCTTCTCCACTGAAACCTCTTGGGCCAGATCTGCACAGTTCGAATCACTCTCAGGAACGAAGACTTTCATATTCCTACTAGAATGACCCATTAAGCCCTACTATAAGCATTCCATGGCTTTCCAAATCCAAAGTCCCCAAATCCACATTCTTCCAAACCAAAGCATGAGCAGGCCTATCACAGCAATACCCTAGTCCTTGGTACCAACTTCTGTCTTAGGGTTTTACTGTCATGAACTCACACCATGACCAAGGCAATTCTTAGAAGGACAACATTTAATTGAGTCTGGCTTAGAACTTCAGAGGTTCAGTCCACTATCATCAAGGCAGGGGCATAGCAGCATCCAGGCAGGTGCGGTGCAAGAGGTGCTGAGAGTTCTACATCTTCATCTGAATTCTGCTAGGAAGAGACTAGTTTCCAGGTAGTTAGGATGAAGGTCTTAAAGCCCACACCCACAGTGACCTACTCCAACAAGGCCACACCTACCCAACAAGGCCACACCTACTCCAACAAGGTCATACCACCAAATAGTGCTACTCCCTGGGCTAAGCATATTCAAACCATGACACAGGGTGCTTTCAATAAGAGATTACCTTGAGTCTCAGAAGAGACTTCGAACATTTTACAATTTAGAGTCTGAAAGACTATAGGGACTATTGCAGTAGGGCTGATTACATTTTGCATTGTGATATGGCTATAAGCCTATGAGGGTAAAAGAGTGAATGTGGTGGTTTGAATTTGAATGGTCCTCATAAAATGTAATTGAGAAATCTTTGGTCCACACTTGATAGAACTGTTTGGAAAGAATTAGGATATATGCCACTGGGAGTTGACTTAGTGGTTTCAAACTCCTGTCATTTCTTAGTTAGCTCTCACTCTTTGCTTTATGGTAGTTGTCTCAACATGTACCCTCTCAGCTACTGCTCCAGCATTATTCCTGCATGTTTTCTACCATCTTCTCCACCATGGTGATCATAGACTCACCTTCTGAAATTATGAGCCCAATAACCTCTTCTATAAATTGCCTTGGTCATGGTGCATTGTAATCACACAACAGGAGAAAAGTAACTAAGATGGTGATTTGTATGCATATATGAATCCCTGTGTGTTTGCATGCATGTACATATGTGTGTATGCACATATGCATTAGCATGTGTTTGTATCCTCTCAATGGTGGTCTGTTTCGCTGTGATAGCTCTGTCCAGACACAGCAGAAAGCACACGCTTCTTGACATTTGAGGCTGTCTGTCGATACTACAATATCTTGATCCCAATTTGACCTCACTTGACTCCTAGAACAGGCAATATGGCAAGATACTCTTTTTAAGAGTCTCCATCTGTTCCCATGAGAGGAAGGCTTTATATGAAGGCTTAAGGCCAAGTAGAGCAAGATCTATGGGATTCTGGAACTTCAGGCTACCTGTATACTTGAGTTCCTTTTTCCAGGCACAAAGTGTCATGATTTCCTCCTACTCACGAATTATATGAATCTCTGTATTCCAATGCTCACTTTTTTCCTAGGTCCATGATGTGTGTTTGGTGTGTTAGTTATTCTTTTAGAACCTCAGAAGGTGATGCTGATCTCTGGGCTCATGTGTATGTGCTCACTGCCACTCACATACACCAAGAGTTATAGTGACAGTCTGAAGTCCAGGTAACTGGAAGTTTATATAAATTAAGTACTTGCAGGTGTGTCCAGGCTCCTAACAGTGTAATACCATATTGCCATCCACAAAGTTAAGGATCAAGAAACATGCAATCCAGTCACAAAAAATAATTGTAAAACAAACCTGATGTTTTAAGTAAGACTACACATGCATACACACAAACATACAAACACATATTAACATATACTTAACATATATATCCACACATTATATATTAAAATTTTAAAATGAATAGTACACAGTAGATTGTAAACATGTGCATGTAAATGGACTAGCACAAGTCAATTTTTAAACAATTGTAAATACACATCAAAGAAGTTGAATGTTATTTTACATTCTGTGTATTCTTATCCACACTGAGGACTTTGCAACATGTCATGAAATAGTCTTAAGTTTGGTGTTTCATTCTATTTGATGTGAGCAGCTTCTCTATGTAATCTAAATTATTCTGTTGATTTCTGTCTCCAAACAAAATTTTGTATTGTAAAAATAAATCTCTAGAAGATACTCCATATAGCTTCAAATACAAAATACCTTTCATATTTTGGTACAACATAGGGCCACATGGTACTATATAAAGCCACATGGTATTCTGTGGAGCCATGTGCTACCCCATGGAACTAAATGTATGACAGGGAGCCACATGGCACCACGTGGAGTCACATGGTACCCAATGTAACCACATGATACCACATGAAGCCACATGGAACCTCATGGAATCATATCGTACCTCATAGAGCCACATGGCACCACATGGAGCCACATGGTATTACATGGAGCTACATGGTACCACACAAAGCCACATGGTAACCACAGACAGGTTAGACAACACAGTTATCAGGGCAAGTAACTACTTATAGTCTTTTTTGTTTCACGTCATAGCCTCATTGTCTTTTCTGGACAGACCGGAAGTTTATACACCTGCTGATGACCATTCACATACACTAAGAGTTATATTCACAGTCTGAAGTCAAGGTAACTGGAAGTTTAGTAAATTAAGTACTTACAGGTATGTACAGCCTCCTGACATTGTAATCTCCCATTATCATCCACAATTGTAATCTCACACTACCATCCACAAAGTTAAGGATCAAGAAACATGCAACCTAGTCACAATCATAATTTTAAACCAAATTTGATGCTTTAAGTACATCTATGATTCTTGTTAGGCTGCATTCATTGCTTTCTGGGGATGCACGCAGCTCATTGGCTTCAAACTGGACACCCCCCCCCCCCCCATGGATATAGAAACCAATATTCGTGCTTCTGGAGACAGCAGTGTTAGATCCATAGTAAATGCTAACACAAACATGGCTTCTCCAGTTCTGAGCTTAGGAGTGATCACAGTTTTACAGGAGGCAGAGTGGAGGAGTGGAGGGCACCAGTGAGGTTTTGAAGATCACACAAATGATGTTGAAGCCATGGTTTAGATGAAGAGTCACAGCTCTGGAATCTGTTCTCTGTCTCTGGACCATAGAAACTAAAAGAACAATATTTTCAAAATTCCATACTTAGAGAATGAAGACAGCAGAGTGAGACTTCAAAGTTTCCAACTCAATAGTGATCAGGATTAGCTCCTGGGGAGTCAGGGGTTGTAGATACAGTGGTTCCCTGGTTATTCTGAGCTGTGAGAAGGAAACCTGCATCATCTTCACCGACAGGATACATTAAATGAGATGTTGGTGGGAGGAAGCACCAAAGTATTTGGATTCCCACCCATCTATCTTTAAATTCAGGAAACTTTTTTGGACGGTGAATATATTTATGTTTTAAATAATCTTTCCAGACTATGATACAGTGACAGCACTTTCCCTCCCCAAACATCCTCCTAATACCCCTTTCTCTGTTCTCTTTCAGATTCACTGCCCCATTTTCTTTTATTTTTGTTATATATTTTAAGCAGGTAATTGTCAATTATCGTAAGGTTTTATGGTCTCTTTATATATACTTATTTGAAAAATAAATTAAATAGAGAATAATTAAATCCAATTTCTTATCAGGTTTAACATTGCCTATGCAAACTGGACCCCTGAAATTAGCATAAACAACCTGAAAATGCATCTCTCTGACCATGCAAGGCTTGTGTTAATATTCCATGATTTGAGGAATGGCAGAATGGCTCTTCATTTAGAATCAGAGCATCCAGATAATGGAGCCATGAGGTGGTGATAAAGTGTGAAGGTTAAGATGATTGGACTTGCGGAGCAGGAGTTGATTTAACCACTTTCATTATCATGTCCCTGGAGCAGCCTTCATTTGAGCTCAAATCCTTTTACCAGCTGTCCAGATATTTCTTTTCAAGTTGTTGTACAGGGGCACCCTCGGTCCCTGCCTTGTCATTAGCTTTTTGCCTTGCAACTGCTGCTCAGGCTGAGTGAAGAGGCAGTGAGCTTGGGGATAGGTCTCAGCTGTTGGCATGCAGGAGTCTGCTTGTCTCTCAGCCCCAAGGATTTCAGCCAGCAATCCCAGCCAGACCTTCTCAGTTACAGTAACTATGCATCTGTTTATTCAAACAGAATGCACTGACTTCCAAATGCAGACCTAATATGAGAGGAAAAGACAGCAGCAGAGGTGCCAAGGAAATTACCAGGTTAAAAAAATTATATATACATACATACACACACACACACACACACACACACACACACACACTATATATATATATATATATATATATATATATATATATATATATATATATATTCATTCAATAGGACAAGAAGTTGAGCTTGTAAAGAAGCATTCATAGACACAGTTGTTCCTGAAAGCCCAGCGGGGGAGCTGTCGAGTTCTGTACCTTTACTCTTTGAATACACTAGGATTCTGCCGAAATGCCATAATTGAGTTATAGCCGTCATCCATATATTAGATTCCAGCCTGAGCCCTGCCAAGTCTAAGTAATAGATTGAAAAATACAATTATTGCTTACCTACAGAATTCCTTTGCTTGGAAGGTAAGGCATATATATCAGAGAAGTTGTTGGTGTTTTTCCCCAGGCCTATTCAATAAATGAGCATTACGCCAGGATTCTTACACAGAGTATCTCTGAAATGGGTTTTGTATTGATTTTTGTAACTACCCTGTTAGATGACGTTATCCTTAGTGTGTCGGGTCTAGACTGGTCCGCCCGGAGCAGGTCATTGAGGTGATAGCTGTCATTTGGAGGACAGAAAAGCAATCATAGCTTTTTCATTACTTACTGTTTTCCCCCTGCGAGGGTGGGATCATTTGACATATTATGGCTTCTGTGATTTAGGCTGCATTTTGAAACTAAGTGCCAGATTATCACACTGTGGGTTTAGAAACATCAGTTTGATGTCAAAAAAAAAAAAAAAACCCACCCATCATGGGCCCAGTGGGTCACTCACATCTGAGACCCTCTATGGAATTCTTAGGATGCTCAGAGCAAACAAGGTGATAACCTGAGAACTGCATACATCAGAACTGGTTTTGGAACGATTCACGTAGATCAGAACAAATCCAGTGAACTAATTCCTTCCATTTGAGAAAAATATAACTGTCACTAGGAACAAAGAAACTATTAAACAGTTTATCACGAGCATAAAGCAAACTAAAAAATTCTAGTGTGTAAAAGGTAACCATTCTTAAATTGCATCCGTTTTATGAAAAGCATTTATTTTTCTACCAAGTGCAGTTGAATTGTGGATAGAGACCATCAGGCCATGGTCAGATAGAGACCACACTCAGGATGGAGCATCCGAAGCAACATCTCATGAAGATTGTAAGGGATCAAGACTTGGAGACAGCACAGGGGCACACACTCTTATGGGGCTGGGTTCTGTGCATCATTCAGTCATGTGTTCTAGTCTTTTTAAGACTCTCCAGCTCCCTACCCCCATGTCCCACTGTTGAAAGATGAGTTAGCTGTGAGTGTAAAAGTCCCCCTATGGTGACACCCTACAGACTCATAACATGCTATTACTCTGATTTCCTGGGAGAAATTAACCACTCATACCCTCTCCAGCCACAGGGACCACAACTAGTAGTGCTCCCTCCAAAGCTTGCTCATATTTATTTGCATAAATCTTCTCACAGTTGAATAGATCCTCATCCCCAGCATCTTTGGGGCCTCCTCCTGAAAAGTACTGGAGCAGATTTTTCTCCTCTTTAGTTTGCTTTCCTTGGTGCAGAATTAGATTGAAATACTTTCAGGATCACATATAGTTGTTCATTCAGAATTGTTGACAGTTTTTTCTCTTTTCCAAGCCATCCAACAAGGAGTTTAAACAAAGATGCCAGTATGCTCTGAAGACATGGCTACCCAGAGAGCCATACACTGGAGTCTGTTCCCCCAGGTGATGGCAGTAGTAATCTTTAGTAAGTAATGACATCACTATAGAAGGGCCTTGTCAGTCAGACTAGTGACTTCACATAAGAAGTCACCAAGGATTTTACAGCTTGTAGACTTGCCACTCTAATGTATTGGGTTGGGGTTCTATGCAGTAGGTAAGTGTAACTTTTTGTAGATGTTATACCTGAATGCAATGATTTGGGAAAAAAATTAAAAGTTTCCTATAGTGACTGTTGGCATCATTTTAGTTAAAATTACTTTTAAAAAGATTTGTTTGTTATTTTTTAAATTTATGCACAAAGCACCTATTTTATGTCTGTGTGAGTTTATGTGCACCATGTGTTTTCAAGTTTCTGTGGCCAGAAGAAGGTATTTACACCCCTGGAAGCAGTGTTACAGGCTGCCAGATGTGTGTGCTAGAAACATCTGGAAGGGCATCAAATTCTCTTAACTGTTGAGTTTTCCTTCTAACTCCTAAAAATGACTTTATGCCTGGCGGTGGTGACGCACGCCTTTAATCCCAGCACTTGGGAGGCAGAGGCAGGTGGATTTCTGAGTTCAAGGCCATCCTGGTCTACAGAGTGAATTCCAGGACAGCCAGGGCTATACAAGAAACCCTGTCTCGAAAAACCAAAAAAAAAAAAAAAAAAAAAAAAAAAAAAAAAAGAAAAGAAAAAAAGAAAATGCCTTTAAAGAATTGATTTGCCCTTACAATCATTTTGAGGCAAAGAAATGGCAATTTTGCTTTATTCAGCATTCATTCACATTGTTCATTGGAACATTCCTTCCTTTTAGAGGGTCTTAGCTGAATAACTTGATATTTTATTTCAAGTTTGAATCAAAGATAACTTATCATTAGTAATGACCTAATGCCTGAACTAAAGATAAAAGCCAAGTATGTGCCCTGGCTAAGTCTTGAGAACCACACCTCACCATGTTATCTCTACTCTTTCCCAAGGACTTATTGATGTTTTCTAACACATCCCCACAGGTGGATTCAGCCACAAACTTATATGTGAATAAACGATATCCAAAGCTCTGAACCCTCAAGTCAGGTTCTCAAATTATCTTTTCCTCTCAAGCACATTGTGTGATACAGTTGCCTTTCTCTGTATGACTGTGCACATCTTCAAATGGTCCCACTGAATTAATAAATGTCTGGCTAACCTAAGTATGCGCTTCAGAGATGGATTGTAGAAGCATATCCCAGTCGCACAGAATCTACACTTTGTATCTCAAGAGCTAAGAACACACTGGGGCTCAGAGTGCATCCTAACTCACAATGGACATTTTTTGAGGATCATCCTGCCCTAATGATTCTGAATCCCAGGGAACCCACATCCTTGGATCTGTTTGATTCTGCTCACACATGCTGCCGCAGCCACAAGATGTCACCAAGTGTCACTCTCCCTGGCTTTTCATAATCGGTCCACTTTCATGTAGGAACATAAAAGGACTTTAAAGTACCTTGGATGGAAATCAGGCCAAAGAAAGATTATAACAAATCTCACCATTGGCATTGTTAAGTGTAGTCTGTCTTCATAAAAAAAAAAAAAAATGGAATTGAAGCCTTTGAATTTGGCAGAATATAAGTTTTTGTATTAGCCACAAATGTTATTAGAATGAGTATATAGCTAAACCCCTCATTCTCTTTGAAAATTTCAGAACACCTTTGAGAAACTAACTCCCCAGTTCATACTCAGTGCAATGAATTGAGAAGGGAATGATGTTTTCATAGACTGCAGTTTTAAATGAGGTACTGTAGGGGAACAAGTATCTCAGAAAACTCTCCCCCAAATCCAAGGAGCAGATAAGATGAATGGGATGAAAATCATATAAATGTTAAGAATCCAATGCTTTGATAAGACTATATAGCAATAAATAAATAAATAGAAAAGATATTCAAACATGCTTAAGAACAGCAAGAGTGCCTTTTTTACTTTCTGGCTTGGTTCACAGTCCATTCTTGATCCATCAGCACAGAGCTCCTTTAGAGTGACGAATGATTTACTGATCTGTGTTAATGCATAGAAGCTTCATTTAATACCATCAATTGTGCCTGAGCAGCGTTACTCACAGTGGCAAACAGACAGGAAAGGGTAATGTTGTGTGCTGTCCAAAGTTAAGATCTGGATAAAAACAGGGATAAACAACAAGTCAAAAGCCTCAGCAATCTTCAACAATGAGACAGGGGCTAGTATGTGGCAGCAGGCTTTGTCTGTTCCTTATAACCTTGGTAGCCTGGATGGCTGTGGACATGAACAATGAGATTGGACAGACAGAGCCTCAGGTAGCCTTGTGCCCTTATCTGAACCCAGGATTTTGTTTACTCATGAAGAAAACAGAGACGCAGGCCAGGTCCACACAACCTAATTTGGAAAAGCTCTTTAAATGAGACACGTCCATCAGTTCGAATTGCTGGCTCTGAGGAAATAGGAAGACCATGAGTCCTGCTAATATGACTTGACACCAAGAGAGCTGAGAGTAAAATTTAAACAGGAATAAAACAATACTTGGTTGATATATCATAGATGAATACTACTGTAAAGAAATTTCACAGCAAAATTTCCAACAAGATAGTAACTGAGAGAATGGCAGCAACTGAGGTGCTCTGTGGTAAAGACCAGAAAGCTCCAAGAATTGATAGCTGTCAACAGAAAAACAAAAATAAGAAAAATAGTATAATATGTATGTATAAATACATACATGATTTATATATGCATACATTTATATAAAATATAGTATATACATATACATGCATATAAATATACACACACACTAGATAGATAGATAGATAGATGATAGATAGATAGATAGATAGATAGATGTAGAAGTAGATAGATAAAGACAGGGAGAGATAGAGATATACAGCTTCTTGCCAAGTTCATTTAGTGTTCCTTGCATACATATGATTTTACAGTTGACCACTTGGGATTAGATAACCATTTAAGGGCCTCATTTCTGAAGAAGACTAATTCCTTCTGAGTGATCCAGAATTGTCTGTAGCACCTCATGAATTTTACCCCACCGCATTGGCACAGCAACTGGTGTTATCATTGTTTAGGTCTTGTTTAAAAAGCTGTCATTGTTGAGACTTCATGAATGTACCTTTCCTGTTATCTCCACAAGATATAATCTTGCAGCAGAGTTCCTAGTCCTCTGGCTTTTACAATCTTTCCACCCCATCTTCCACTAATTCCCCGAGCTTTGGGTCTAAGAGTTGTATTCTACATCTATCATCTAGGGTTAAAATATTTCACATTCAGTTGTTTGGGGCATTTTGACTGGTTGTGGCTTTCCATAATGGTCTATAAAGGTAAGTCCCTTTTGTTGAAGTCACAATGCATTTGGACCCAAGACCTAAAAACTTTCTCCTTAAGGATTACTTTCACAGTACCATAATGTGTGTTGTGAGGTACTAGGAGAAAAGCACTCAGTAGCCCTATCCAGTTGTGATGCCTACAACCCACACAACTGATCAACATTGCCAGATATCCTCAATGGTATGGTAGCAGTGCTTATTTCCTGGAGCCAACCAATAGCTCTCTAATTGGACTTAAGGGCCACTTAACAGGAGGGAAATCATGTCTGGTACAAGAAACCTAGCCAGACTGCAGGCAGGGCTAGCGAAGTCACAGATCTTAGAGGAGAATGTACTACTGCCATTTTACTAAACTAGCATAGGATCTTAGAGTAGAACCTTCTACCAGCATTTTACTAACAAACATAATTTCTCATTGCATGCTGAATACTCATCCTTACACTCACAGATGAGCATCCATCATCGTCGTTAATGAACTTCCTTCTGTAGCATATTGCTTAAGTTTTTAAAGGAAAGCAAGACATATTTTTATTGAAGAAAAGTTATTGTAAAAATGAATTGTCAAACAGAAAATGTTAATAAGGGATTCAAAGTCTGAAAAGAGACAATATTATACGTACTGGAGTGTTCGAAATTACAGCATATTTGAGGTACCAAAAAAAAAAAAAAATCAGGGAAGCTCAGAATACATCAGTAACATCACCTAATCTGAAGAATAGAAAGGAAAATCACGCAGGGAAATGAGAGGAGACTGGAGATCAGAGTAACAGACTTATACAATAGGGATTCCAGATGGAAAACAGAGAAAAGGGGGATTAAAGAGTGAATTAATGATATTAGGAGGAAAAGATCAACATTGCCAATCTGCTGGAAACTAGATACATAGATGGACCCCAGCATCAGATAAACAACCTCCAAGCAGGTATCAAGTTATGAGTTAACATCTAACCACTCATGCAGATTCAGAAGGCCAAGAGAGAGCAAGATGCTCCATCCACACAGATAAACGAAGGACCAGAACATTGTGTCCTGTGAAAAACTCCAGGTCCACAGAAAGACTCTTCAAATATCAAGGCAAGACTAAGAGCTTAATCTCAGATGTGTAGAGTTTAACAAAAGAGAACTAACAGAGCAGTTAAAGGTCTGAGTCTGCAGGAATAAACTCCAGGGAACAGAGACATCATAGCAAGGAAACGAGGTGAAAAGATAATTTACCCATGTGGAAGGCCACAGCTGAGGGGAAAAGGCAAACAGAAAAGAGTTCTGAGACAGGTCTGTGACCTTTACTTAGATGTATCATTCACTCCTTTGCAATCTTCTCATCTTAAGTCCCCAAAGAATGAAGAGGGAACTCTTTGTTGGAAACATACTTATACTTAGTACCTGACTCAGAGTTCACCTTCAGAGTAAAAAAAGAAAATGAACCCACACCACTGATAAAAGTACATGCTGAAACCCTAGTGTCCCCATGGCTCTAAAAGTGGTTGGTGAACATGTCACAATTAAATGAAGCACTTAGGATGGGCTCTAACCCAGTAGGATTGGTGTCCTTGTTTTAGAAAAAAGAAAAGAATGATTTGGACAATGTTAAAAGCTGTAAGGGAAAAGGCCAATTAACATATAAAGGCAGACCTATCAGAATTACACCTGATTCTCAATAGAAACTCTAAAAGCCAGAAGATCCTGGACAGATGTTATGAAGACCTTAAGAGACCGCAAATATCAGCCCAGACTACTATACCTAGCAAAACTCTAAACCACCACAGACAGAGAAATTAAGATATTCCTTGACAAAACCAAATTTAAATAATATCTTTCTATTAATCCAGACCTATGGAGGTTACTAGGAGGAAACTCAAACAAAAGGGGTAACTACATCCAAGAAAACTCATGAAATTAATCATCTCACAACAAACCCAAAAGAAGAGACTCACATGCTCATAATACCACTTCCAACAACAAAAATAACAGGAACTAACAATCATTGGTCATTAATATGTTTCAACATCAATGGACTCATTTCCCCAATAAAAGGTCAGGCTAACAGACTGGATATGTAAACAGGATCCAGCATTCTGTTAATACAAGAAACGCACTCATCAACAAAGACAGACAGTTACTTTTAGAGTAAAGGGCTGGAAAAAAAGTTTTCAAGCCAATAGTCCCAAGAAACAAGCCAAAGTATCCATTCTAATATCCAATAAAATAGACCTCCAACTAGAAGTAATCAAAACAGTTGAGGAAGGGTACTTCATTTTCCTCAAAGGAAAACCCACCAAGATAAAGTCTCTATTCTAAACATCTATGCCTCAAATGCAAGGACACTTACATTCACCAACAAAACAAAACAAAACAAAACAAAACAAACAAACAAACAAAAAACTTACTAAGGCTCAAAACACACCTTGAACTTCACACAATAATAGTGAGAAAGTTCAACATCCCACTCTCACCAATGAAAAGGTTATTGAAACAAATTAAACAGAAACATAGTGAAACCAACAGAAGTTATGAACCAAATGGATTTAACAGATATCTACAAGAACATTTCACCCCAATACAAAAGGAGTATACCTTCTTAGCACCTCATGGAACCTTCTCCAAAATTGACCATATAATCAACCCAAAACAAGCCTTAACAGATACAAAAATGTTGAAATAATCCCATTCATTCTATCAGATCACCACAGACTAAGGCTGGACTTCAATAACAACAAAAACAACAGAAAGCCCACATCTTCACTGAAACTGAACAACCATCTACTCAATGATAACTTGGTCAGTAAAGAAAGAAAAAACAAAAGATTTAGAATTCAAAGAAAATGAAGGCCAGCATACCCAAATTTATAGGACACAATGAAAGCATGGTTAAGAGGAAAATTCATGGCACTAAATACCTTCATAAAGAAAATGGAAAACTCCTATATTAGCAACTTAACTGCAAACACACCCAAGACAAGTAGATAAAGGAAATAGTAAACCTCAGGGCTTAAATCAACCAATTAGAAATGAAGAGAACAATACAAAGGCTCAACAAAACCAAGAGCTGGTTCTTTGAGAAAATCAACAAGGTAGATAAACCATTAGCCAATCTAACTAAAAGGGCAGAGACAGTATTTAAACTAACAAAATCAGAAATGAAAAGGGGGACTTAACAAAAGAAACAGAAAATTAAAAAAAAAATCATCAGATTTTATTACAAAAGCCTATACTTGACAAAACTAGAAAAATCTAGATGAAATGGAAGTTTTTCTAGATAGATACCATGTAACAAAGTTAAATCAAGATCAGTTAAACTATTTAAACAGCCCTATAAACACCTAAGGAATTAGAAGCAGTCATTAAGAACTGCTCAACCAAATAAACCCCAAGGCCAGATGGTTTTAGTGCAGAATTCTATCAGACTTTCAAAAAAGAGCTATTGCCAACATTCCTCAAACTATTCCACAAGATAGAAACTAAAAGAGCACCACTTAATTCATTCTATGAAGCCAATTACTCTGATACCTAAACCAATAAGACCCAATAAAGAAAGAGAACTTCAGACTAATTTCACTTATGGATATCAATGCAAAAATACTCAATAAAATTCTCAAAAACCGAATCCAAGAACACATCAAAAATTTATCTATCACAATCAAGTAGGCTTCATCCAGGGATGCAGGGATCTTTCAATATATGGAAATCCATCAACTTGATTCACTGTATAAAGAAACTCAAGAAAAAAGTCACATGATCATCTCATTTTATGCTGCAAAGGCCTTTGACAAAATCCAATACTCCTTTGTATTAAAAGTTTTGGAGAGATCAGGAATTAATGGCACATACCTAAACACAATAAAAACAATATACAGCAAACAAATAGCCAACATCAAATTAATTGGAGAGAAACTTGAAGCAATCCCAATAAAATCAAGGACAAGACAAGCGGCCTACTCTCTCCCTATCTATTCAAAATAGTACTTGAAGTTCTAGCTAGAGCAATCAAACAACAAATGGAGATCAAGGGATACAAATTGGAAAGTAAGAAGTGAAGATATCACTATTCTCAGATGGTATGATAGTATACATAAAGGATCCCCAAAATTCTACCAGAGAACTATAGCTGATAAACAACTTTAGCAAAGTGGTTGGATATAAAATTAACTTAAACAATCAGTAGCCTGTCTTTATACAAATGATAAATGGGCAGAAAAAGTAATTAGGGAATCAATACCTTTCACAATGTAATATAAAATAATATAAAATAATTAAATAATAATATATTATTATTTTATATTGTAATATATACAAATAACATAAAATATCTTGAGTAACTCTACCCAAGCAAGAAGAAGATCTGTATGGTAAAAACTTCAAGTTCCTGAAGGAAGAAATTGAAGAAAACCTGAGAAGATGAAAAGATCTCCCATGTCATGGATCTGGAGGATTAACATAGTAAAAATGACCATCTTAACAAAAGCAATCTAAAGATTCAGTGAACTCTTCATCAAAATTTCAACGCAATTCTTCATAGAAATGGAAAAAGCAATCCTCAATTTTGTATGAAAAAACAAAAATCCTGGGATAGTGAAAATAATTATTAAATTTCAAAAGACCTTCTGGGGGAATCACCATTCCTGTCCTCAAGCTGTACTACAGAGCAATAGTGCTTAAAAAAACTTCGTGGTATTGGTACAAAGACAGACAGTCAATCACTAGAAAAATAATCAAAGACCCAGAAGTAATCCACACACCTACAGATATCTGATCTTTGATGAAGAAGCCAAAATCATACAGTGGAAAAAAAGAAAGCATCTTCAACAAATGGTTCTGGTCTTATTGGTGGTCTGCAGGTAGAAGAATGCAAATTGATCTGTTTTTATTGCCCAGCACAAAAAGCTCAAATCCATGTGGATCAAGGATCTCAACATAAAACCAGATTCGATGAATGTAATAGAAGACAAAGTGGGAAATAGCTTTCAAAACATTGGCACAGGAAAAATTTCCTGAACAGAACACCAATGGCTCTGGCTCTAAGATCAACAATTGATAAATGGGACCTCTTGGAAACAAAAAGCTTCTGAAAGGCAAAGGACATTGTCAATAGGACAAAATGGCAATGTACAGATTGGGAAAAGATCTTCACTAACCCTATATTATCTGATAGAGGGCTAATATCCTAAATATATAAAGAACTCAAGAAATTAGACTCCAAAAACCAAATAACCCAATTAAAAATGGAGTACAGAGCAGAAAATTCTCAACAGAATGGCCAAGAAGCATGTAAAGAAATGTTCAACATCCTTAGTCACCAGGGAAATACAAATCAAAACGACCTTATATTCTACCTTATACCAATCAGAATGGATAAGTTAAAAAATTCAAGTGACAGCACAAGCTGGTTAGGATGTGGAGAAAGAACACTCCTTCTTTGCTGGTGGAATTGCAAACTGGTACAATCACACAAGAGTTCAATCTGGTGGTTCCTCAAAAAATTAGAAATATTTCTACCTGAAGATGCACCTATACCATTCCTGGGCAGATACCCAAAAGATCCTCCACCATCTTTTGCTCTCCATTATGTTCACAACAGCCTTACTTATAATAGCCAGAAATTGGAAGCAACCCAGATATCCTTCAACTGAAGAGTGGATACAGAAAATGGAGCCCATTTACACAAAGGAATACTATTCAGCTATTAAAAATGAAGACATCATGAATTTTGCAGGCAAATGGGTGAAACTAGAAGATTTCATCCTGAGTGAGGAAGATATTTTCTAGTTCCAGACCCAAAAGGACATGCATATTATGTACTCACTGACAGGTGGATCTTAGCCAAAAAGTACAGAATACCCCTGATATACCCTATAGATCCTAAAAAGTAAAACAAGAAGGAAGGTCCAAGTGAATATGCTTCAATTCCACTTAGAGGAGTGAACAAAATAATCATGGAAGCAGGGGAAGGAAGAACCTGGGTGGGATAGAAGAAGGAGAAAGGGTGGGGGATGAGGAGGGCAGGATCATGTATGAAGGAAATAAGAGAGAAGTCCAGAGGGCCAGGAGAATGAATAGAAATACACGGCTGGCTGCCAGGTTTAGGTGCTGGCTTGCAGAACTCAATGTGAGTGACCTCAGCCTAAATACCCAACATGGAGAGATGGGACCTGAAGAAACCACCTCCTGTAGTTAGACAGGGCCTCCAGTAGGTGGATGGGGACACCAACCTTCCAAATGTTTTAATTCAGGATTGTTCCTGTCTATATGAAATGCAGGGATAAAAATGGATCAGAGACTGAAGAAATGGCAGACCAGTCATGGGTCCAACTTGGGATCCATCCCATGGGCAGGCACCAAACCCTGACACTATTATTTATAGTGCATTTTGTGCTTACAGACAGAAGTCTAACATGGCTGTCCTCTAAGTGACTCTACCAGAAGCTGACTGAAACAGATACAGATCCTTACAGCCAACCATTGGACTAACTGAGGAGCTGAAAGGGATGTTAACCACGTAGGAAGAACAACAGTATTAATTAACCTGGACCCCTCAGAGCTTCCAGAGACTAAGCCACCAACCAAAGAGCATGCATGATCTGGTTCTCGGCACATGGTACATATGTAGCAAAGGATTGCCTTGTCTGGCCTCAGTGGGAGAGGATATGCTAATCGTGAGACTGATGCCCAGGGAAGGGAAACGCCCGAGGGGTACACCTTCTCAGAGGAGAAACTCTGAGGAGGGGTAATGGGAGACAGAAAACATTTGGGATGTAAATAAATAAAATAATCAATAAAATAGAATGCTTATGGTAGCTTATTCGAGAAACCTTACCAGAATGCCTGGGGACAGGTTCTAATTGCTCTGAGTTGCTTTTGTGATCTGAGCCCTCCTGGCTTAGATCAGTTTTTTACTTTTGTTGTTGTTGTTGTTGATGTTGTTGTTGCAGTGTTAGCACATCTAACAGAAATAATTGCATGGAAACTGAGTGTATTTTGGCCCATAACTCCAGAGGTTTCACTTGAGCATAGTGAGGATGCCTGGGCAGCAGGAGTGTGTGACAAGCTTGTTCTTATAGTATTTGATCAGGAAACTCTTTATAAAGATTGTAACCAGAGCAAGCATTCGAAGACTGCTCCATGTGGCCTGCATCTGCTAGAAGGCAGTCTCCTAAATGACTCACGTTTTACAGAATGGTTCCACTAAATGAGGAGCAAACATGAAGATAGGAACCATTGGGAAGATTTTGGATTCAATCCTTACATCCTTTGCTAAAATTGCAGAATTCCTGTAGGACCACGAAAGGATGACTTGGTCTCTGGTAGAGCACTGGCTTTGAGATAGCCGGGAGACTCAACAGGTGTCCATTGCCTGGGTAGGAACGCACATATCTCACCATGCCCCGGATTCCAACTCCTGACTAGAGGTCTAAGATCTCCATTTGATCTGTGCCTTGCAGTCATGTAGGGCTACAGGAGGCCATGCCTACAGGCTTCAGCCTCAAGAGATTTCCATATTAATGAGTTACCTAAAGGCCAGAGGGTGTAGCTCATTAAGAGACCCTCTCTCTCTCCCCCCCATCCCCTATTTAAATCAGGTCTGCCCTGACCTAAAGGGGGGGTGCACCCAGACTGTTTATATTCGCCAAGAACAATAAAGCCTTGGAACCCTGGACTCCACATGTCTTTTGGGGCCCTTCTCTGTGTTCCAGCCACAGGGACCCACAAATCCCCTTTGAGACTTTGGAAATTGTGAGTTAAATATTGTCACCTTTTCTTATTTTTCCAGTGACTTGTTCATCATGGGGTTGAGTAAGCGCCCAGCAGTTGGGAGGAGAGAGTCTTTGCTGCTGCTGCTGCTGCTGTCTCTTCTTGGTTCTGTTTCCTTTTAACTGTATTGCTTAAGATTATATATTATCCCAAACATTTTATTCAGCCTTTATTTATTTGTCTTTACGGAGCTTGCCATATTCTGGCCATGTTTTTTCTTCAATGTGTTGTTTTCTGTACTTAGTTTTAAGAGGTGGAATAAGGAGACCTTACTACAGCCATGTAAGGTTGGGTCTCATGGATTAGCTTACAGAGAGCAACTCTACTGTAGAAAGTAAAAACAAGCAAACAAAAAAAACACCAAAAAAACCCAAACAAACAAACATACAAAATAAAACGCTAAGTAAAATCAGTAGAATACAAATAAATCAGTAGAAATGGCCGGGAGAGCAGAAGCAGAAAGAGAAGAAGAGAAGGAAGTCAGGTGGGGGGGGGGGGGTATGATGATTGATATGTAGCTAAGGATATATGTTAAGTATCACTCGTTCCTTAGCAACTAACTTTTGGACCCCAAGCACTATGCCCTTGCCTCAGATTCTGTCATAGCCTTGCCAAGGCAACATAAATGAAAGGCTGCTGACTGTCCCCAGCCTTCTCCTGCCTCTGTAACTTTAGTATCAATAACACATGGATGTAGTGACTTCTACTCCAGGAAATGTTTTCTAAATATTAAACTTGGCTTATGGGCTTTGGATCAATTGGTGTTTGTTGACACCAGAGTGAAGAGCAGCATAGGTACTGAGGACTGAGGAGTGGGCTGCTGTTGGCTGACACCCACATCCCCATGATGTATCAGAATGTAAAGGACCTGCCCTTGAGCTGTGGAATCTAACTGGCCTGCATACCCATACTCCCCTGTTGAAGGATTAGGGCATGTTTCAGAACTCTTGGTGAAAGGATTGTAATCCCTGCATTGTATCCCAAGGACTCTCAGATTATCACTGAGGATTTCCTCACAGTAACTGATGATGATGTCAAAGGAATCTCCATAATACTATTTGTGAAGGTTTTATTTATTTATAACATGTTCATCGCTGATCTTGTTTGTTACTCTGAAGAGGAGGAAGACAGCAACTAAGGCCAGATCTTCTGTGGTCTATAAGGCATCGGTCACAGAGGATGGTGCCCCTACCAGGCGAGCTCACTGTTGCCTTTATTCTGCCTACAGGTTTTTGTTGAAAGGATAGGGAGAGCTAATTTCCACTTGAAGGTCAATGCTCCCACGAGAACACAGGGGCATATTTCCTTGTTCAGTTTGTGTGCACATTCAGACCATTATCAGTTACTAAATTAAAAGTTGAGATGATTGTCTATGTAGACTTAGCCAGCATAGTCCTCTAACTGCATCACGAGGCTTGCAATGACCTGATTAGGTCCACAGCTGGATCTTAATGATTCACTTGTTAATAGAAGCTAGAAAAGGGACTACAGATAAACTATAACTCCTTTATTTCAAACAGGCGGTCACAAAAAAATGCAAAAGTGTCACTAACATATGAACAATATTATAGTAACAGACCAGAAACACAGGCAAACACACATATGTGCATATACAGACACATATACATACATGTGCATACATATGCACACATATATGCATACACATGAGTACCCCACCACCACGTACACACATGCACACATGACAGAATCTCAGACAGGGCCAACAATCTCATTTGTTACATTGTATTTGTTAAAACAATGAGGCTTCCATTTTTCTGCTCAGGAGCTCCGCTGGGATTCTTCAGTCCACAGGATGATCCTAATTGAATTTTCCCTGTCTAAATGGAGTCTGACCTGAAGTGAACTTGCTTTGAACATGATGACAGGGTGGGCCGTCTCCCAGCTTCTGCTCCTAGACCCTGGCTCTCCTTCTATTACCTCCATTATCTAAACAAATAACCCTGGCAAATCGATTTACATTAATCCAACCTTGTGGTCCACAACTCCCAGCTCCATCAGGATGTCTTAATCAAGATTCAAATGAATTTGCATCCATATTGTGCTATGAAAGGACTTAATCTCCTTTTAAAAACTTGGGTCCATTGAACATTATCTTCAAATAAAACATTTTAATAATAAAAAAAAAACCTCCCAGAAACCTAAATGGAGAAAAAGCAGAGAGATCATATGGAATTATAGTTGTTTTATGATGAAGAATATTCAGAATTTGAGAAGAAATAAACTAGAGGAGGAAAATCACACTCTGCATGTGTCACGGCCATATTCACATTAAAAGCAACCTTTGGATCCCTGGTGACTTCTTGCCCTTAGTTGACGTTCAAGACTGCTGGGGTTTAGCACATGAACACTTCAGTGGGATGCAATGTGAAAACAGCCACCTCAGGCTTCTGCCCACACCATCTTCTCTCTGTCCCAAGATTCACTGTCTGATTCCTTTGGCTTCATGTTGGATAGGTGCATTTGGGCTTTCTTAGTTTAGTACCAGCTCACATAATTTGCCTGAACCACTGGAGTTTAGTGGAGGGAATTTGGTGTAGGCTGATGTTATCTAAAGTAAGTATACAATGCTCATATACCCAACAGTTTATACTCTTGAGGACCATGTCTAGACCCAATCTGCTAAGCTCAGTCTCCATCCCCAGCTCCTTAAATAAACACTCAAGGGGAAAGAAGTAAAGAGTGCTGGTGAGCAAATAAGTTTTGGAGAGAATGGATTCTCAAAGGCAGCCATTTGACTTGGGGGAATACCATGAACCAAAAGAACATTCTTTTATCTGCCTTAACATCTCAATCACTTGCCCTTGTGGTTTATCCTATGCTCATCTTATGTAGTGATTGATAAGCGGGTCTCTATATAAGAAAAGCCAAATGGCAGGTAAGAGGCACTAGTAACTTCCAGAAAAGTAAAGATAGGGGAGAATGATCTGACCTCACTTGAGATCTCAGAACTCTAGAGAAACAGAGTTCCTACTGGTAACAGACAGTAGACCCTGACTACCCTGCCTGGAGCCTCCCAGCTATGCTTTGGAACATCAAAACCTCTTGGAAGTGGCTGTCTGACATCTGATAGATTGCTTTCTTAGTGGGGATATTCTCTGCATTTGGTACTGTATATTAGACCCTGTACATTGAGAATGAGTGCAAACCTAGACAGACTGGAAGGTATACAAACCACACGACTTGTTTTTAAAGGTTTTCACTCACTTAACAGTCAAGACAATCAACTGTTGGGTGTGGCATTAGATGATTTATACACCATGCTTTGTTTACTTATTGCAAGAAAAATACTAAGTCAGTAAATATATTCAGTTGACATTTAGAACAATGAAAACGTGCACATTAAAGAGACTTCCCCCCGCATACTCAGCTGTCACACTGATAAGGTTGACCATGGCCTTTCTAACTTCAAAGTATTTGCTTTGACCTCTAGGGTCCTCAGCTACTCGTTAGTGACTGTTCTACGTCAGGAACAGAGACAGACATGTTCGCGTCTTGGCACAATGCTAGGATTCAGTGGGTAAAACAGCTTACCAGCTACTTTGGATTTATTGGCTGCACTTTACCAATTCGCCCTGATTTCCCTTGATAGTTGGTAACATTGATACTTTTATTATGAACTTAATTTACAGTACTAACTCTGATAAATGCTGCAGGTACTTGACACAGATATGGTAATACCTCGATGTAGAACAGCTGGGCCCAAGACCTCAGCTACAAAGCCATAGAAGCTAGGCACAGGTCAGGGTGTACACATCCCTGTAGTAATTCTGCTAGTCACATCCAACAGTTGTGACCATGCTGAGCTGAAATTCTGGGGACAATTTGCTATTCTTTACCTCTTGGTCAACAAATGCAGTAGTTGGGTCCATAATAGTCCAAAGGGACCATTAACATGTCTGATGTCCCTCTCTTTATGGGTTGAGAATGTCATACCCATCATGAGTCTAATGTACTTGATATGTCCATGTCAATAGATATGAAACTTTGAGGCTTTGCCCCACCCGATGTGTTGGTGTGTGTGTGTGTGCTGTGTATTTGTGTGTTCTGTCTGTCTGTATGTGTGTTTGTTTGTGTGAGAGAGAAAGACAGAGAGACAGAGAGACACAGAGAGAGAGAGAGTAGTTGCATATTATGTGCATTCACATGAGGAAGAGGGCAGTTTGGGCTGTTGCTCTCAGATCTTAGACTTTTTGTTTGTTTTGTTTTTGAGACATGACATGGAACATGGTAAGTGGTTATGCTAATGGAAGAGCCAGTACCAGTGACCTTCTTGTCTCTGTCTCTTCTGCTCTGGGTTTATAGATTTAGAACTCATTGTCCTTGGCTTTTAAAGACACATTCTGGGGCTCAGACTTAGGTTTTCAGGCTTATGAAGGAAGTGCTATACAGACTGAGATATCTCCCAACCCTGATACAGTGGTTTTAATATCCTTACATGCCGTGTGTTCCCAGCCTACTTCCATAGGTACATAGAAATAAACTTTAGAAATGTTGTCAGCCTGTCTCACGGTTGCTGCTAACAGGTGGTGCTGTCTATATGTACAAATGAGATAAAGAGTCACTCTGCTTCAGTGCTTGACTCCAAATGCAGTTTTGAAAATGCAGTCTTCAATGTCAAGGCACAGCCTAAAAGCCATAGTTTCACACAACTTAGGGCAGGTTCTTTTTTTCCTAAGAAACTTCAGGAGAAAAGGAACCACTTCCCTTCTGGGGTGATTTGAGCTCCGGAAGTTTTATGGAGCCTGTGGTTGTGGGGAGTAGAGAAAGGAGGTGTGTATATTGTTGACATGGGCTTGCAGGACTGTAGCCTCAACTGAAGGAAAAGTGGAAATGTCTCACCTCCTGGGGTGAGGCTCAGAAGGAAGTGACAAAGTCACATATGGACCCATATGTGGATTTCAATGGTGTATGCAGAAAATGCCCACCATAGCTTTCTTTTCCTAGTTATTTATTGTCTGAAGATAGATCCACTGCAGAGTCTGCACCTACTAAGCTTAGCTTCATCTACCTCCTTGTTCAACTGTAAAATAACCCTGCCTCCTCTTTTATCTATGTGATAACCCCACCTCCTTGTCCAGGTCTGTGCAGAAACCCTACATGGTTATTCAACTGTATGTAATAATCTCATCTCCCTGTTAGTTCTATGTAATAAACATGGTGAACTTCTTCTGAAGTGCTGAGCCTTCTCCATCAAAGAACCCAGTCCACTCAATCCCACCACTTCTTCCTCTCTCTCTCTGTCTCTCTGTCTCTCTCTCTCTGTCTGTGTGTGTGTGTGTGTTTGTGTGTGTGTGTACTCGAGTGCTTAAGTATCTGTATGTGTTTTTGTACATGTGTATATGCCTGTGTATGTTTATGTGTATGTATCTGTATATATGTACATATATATATATATATATATATATATATATATATATATATATATCACATAAGTGTGTGTCTATGTGTGGTAGGTCACAAAGCATAGTTCTATTAATAAGTTCAGCATCATTGAGAAGTCCACTGGATGTATGGAAACATTCCACCATCACACTGACTGTTGTGGACATTCTGTGACTTCCTTGATGATCACCTTGCTGGCATGGCTAAGCTCTGTAACTAGTTGCTCTGGGATCCTTTCTTCATCTTCATTTCTGAAGCTGGGATTAAAGGTGAATTGCCATACCCACTTGGAATTTACATGAGTGTCCAGGATCTAACCTGAAACTCTGGACCTTTTGAGTCTATGGGGAGCGCATTGACTACCAAGCTGTCTCCCCAACATACAGGTGACATTTTTCAGAGCACATACAGCAATTGTTTTTGTTTCATTCAGTTTCAGAAGTTTCTCACAGCAATGTTAAGTCCATCCCTGAAGCCACAGAGCTGCCTGTCTCCACCTGGGATTCAAGGACACCAGAAAGCAGAGGATTAGCCTATTGTGTATAATCACAAAACAGCTAAAGAGCTCACAGCGAAGGCCTGTTCTCAGGGCTTTGCAGCAAGGTTGAACACGCTTGCTTCTCACTCTCCTGCCAAGCGTGGGAGTCACTGAGAGCTCCTGCCTCTCTTCAGAGAGCTTCACAACACTTCACAGGAATCTGAGTTCCCTTTATCCCTTCAGTAAACCTTCTAAGTAGGCAAATTAGATTGCTTCTGAGAAGCTCCCAGAACTTCTCCTGTGTGATCTCTCTATCCTCTCGACATCTCTGTCAGAGGCAGAGGCAGAATGAAGATAAGGCTGGGAGGCAGGATCTTTTCCTTCTTCTGACAGAAGAGGATTCAAGAAAGGCAAGAGGCCTCACAATCCTCCAGGTTGCACATTAATCAAGGGGCGGGGGGGACGGGGAGGGAGAAATCAACATTTAAAAGACTTCTAGCTACAATTTCAGGCCTCTATCATTCCAATTTATATTAATTTGCACAAACGGAGCTGTGAAATTCTCCGGGTTGTGCTCAGCATTTGTAAATAATTTAGCATTGACTCTAATAAACAAAATCTGCATCATCCCTCCCAGGACCTTTGGTGTATTCTAGGGCATCCTGTCTTCATCATCATTTTTGGATTAGTTTTACTTTTGCTCTAATAAGTCTATGGAAAATCTACTACCCATAATTCCTACAATGTCCTTTGCATTTGAATGATAGTTTTCCTTAAGCATATGGACATAAATATCTGCAAATTTAGTTAACAGTTTCCATTTTCTTCTTCAGTAGTTGAGTGACTAGAAAATAGCGTCTTATAGAGGCCATTCCTATCTGACGTCTAAAATTTTAGTCTTAATTTCTAGCTTCAAAGGAAAGCCTCCCTTTCTTTACTCCTGGCACACATCTGGGGCACACACCAGTGTCCCTCTCTCTGCCATCAATCAATCTGCCCCTCCCTTATTGGAATTTGATCCTCCATCTCTCCAGCTGGTAGAAGTGCTTCAACTTGGAACTCCTGTTAGCAGCACTCCTGGGGATTAGAGACAATGACCAGTTCCTCGAACACTCCAGTCTCTGTCTCATGGCTGAACAATTACAATAGTCAATATGGCCTAACCCAGTGGAAGGTTACTCTCTCACAGTTCTAAGGAAAGACACCTAAAACCCTATGGCAGCAGCCAGGTCACTACAGAAGCAATGAGGGACGAACCATCGTGTGGAGTTTGGTTTTGCAGTTTGTGTCTTCACAGGCTCATGTATCAAAGTTCCAGTCCCCTGTTTGCACCGTTGGGAGATGGTGGCACCTTTAGTTGGTGAGGCCTAAGGGAAGAATGGTAGGCCACTGCCTTTGAACAGAATATCCAAACACAGCCCTTGCCTTTCTCTCTTTGTTGCCAGAAGTTACCCTTTTCTATCACATATAATATTCCGTCCCAACACAGGGCCAAAAGCAATGGGGACAAGTCTTTGTTGATTGAAACCTCCAAGATATGGGGTAAAGCTAGCCAATTACCTCACAGTTACCTCACAGTAACAGAAAGCTCAAGACCTCAGAAAGCACCTTACATTTCTCTCTTATTTTCTGTTGGCTGTCTCTTGTACTTGACACTGTAAACAGTGGTCTAACAGCTCAGTTTTCACCTCCTTTAACACAGAGCAGAAGCCTACATGTTCCTCCTTAGAGCCTTGCATGCCCTCAGTGTTGAGGCCTACTCCAATTTGGTATGGCCTCACCAAGACTAGGTTATATATGCAGCAAGCCCGTTTCCAAATAAAGCAGATTTTGCAGGTGCCTACGTGAAGGACTTCTGTAGTCCACCAATCAGCTTTCCAGAGAAACAATCAGGAAAGCCAGGCATTCTACAAAGGAAGCCATTTGAGGTCAAGGGCATTTCAGATGAGAACAGGCACATACGCTCTGTAAACAGATCCTTTACGGGAGACAAACCACATAGTTTCTTTTGGTAGTTTTGAGGAGCCAACGCAGAGCAGTATGCATGCCAGAGAGGCACTGGACTGCTGAGCTAACATCCCTGGTCCACACAAATTGTCCATAAAAGGCTCTCTCCTCTCACATGTAGACTTCCTGGGACACTTAGCATATTTCCAACAGCAACCTTATTACATCTGTGATTAGAAAAGCTGAGAGCTTAAATCCCAAAAGCTTTGAACCTTATAGAACTGAGGCAAACATTACATCATCCTTCCTTCTGAAATGAACATATTCTGATCATGATCCTATCTGACCTGACTATGCAGCTGTTAGGTAAATTTTAAGAATCTCTGCATAGGGCTTCTTGTATTAATCAAGAAAAATATGTTCAAAATGGATAAAAAATATGATTGCTGCCAAAATTGACAAGCACATCTGGAGAAGGTCTCAGCTCTCTCCTGGAGGCACATGGCTTCAATATCAACAGGCAGATGAGGCTCACAAGAATCAAAGGGATATATAAAAATTAAAGACAGTCCCACTGGATGCTCCTCCTTCAGCAGGTTTGGATCGAACACAGGGATGTTTTGTAACCCCAGTGCTGTTCTTGGAGTGAGCTTTGGTTGGTCTCATTCACTATGGTTTAATAGAATCAACAGTTTTCCATGTTTTCAGGGGATCACAAATGATACAAACAATGTAAGTTTTATCTGCACATCCCACGGGGTGTCTGTTCATGTGACAGTCGATGAGGACAAAGGGCAACAGGTACACTGCACTGCTCCCTTAGAAGAGACATTCTGCTGGAAAGAGATGGATAATGGAAAGTGAGTAGAATATAAGCCAAACTTGAGAGGAAGAGTTTAATCTGATGGGGCTGGTGGAACAGGGAAGGGGATTGCCATTTGAAATAGACTGAAAATGTCCCCTGAGAAAGGACAGTTTGAACGACTTTCTGAAAATGAGAAGGGGAGCAAGCAGCAGGCCCTGAGGAATGGTCATCAGAGGCTGAGGACAGCATGCGCTCAAGGCTGGATCATGCTGAGGAACTGTCCAAGCCGTGGCAGGTGGCGAGAAATGCAGCTGCCACAGAAGCATTCACTGGGAAATTGTGGACATTTCCAAATGAAGATTAGATGAGGCTGCTTCTGCCATGTATTTCTGAAATCTCAACTTCCTTGTATCTAAATCTATACCTTTTCTCCTCTCTGTGAGTGTCGTTTCCACCCATAGCCTTTCCCATATCAGTGCATGCCAACTTCACCTTTTAGCTGTTGTATCAACACTTCCTTCTGACATTTGTCCTTTGAAACCTCCATATCATCCTGTGTGCCATATAAACTCAGAGTCAGATGTCCCTGGAACCACAGCTACCACCTTGACTTTAGACTTCTTTCTTTTTAGCTAAGTTAGAGCTATAATATCCAGTAGATCAACTACAACATCTCATTCTTCTTGGGCCTCAGGTTGTCCCTTCTCTGAGACTGAGCATTTATAAATGTGAATGAATCCTTCATGGTGCCTCTCAGAGGAATGGAAATGCTTGCCAGTGACCTGCAGACTCCTCTGTAATCTTAATCTGTCTCTTATATCAGCTTTGGTTCAAGCAAGAACATGTCATGTTTGTGATCAGTTAAGCAGGGCTTACTGTGTCAAGTGTTACCTCCTGTACAATGGTAGTGGCATGTAAAGAACAAGCTCAGCCACAAGTTGGCCATCATATCAGTATTCCCTTGATGTTCATGCATCTTGGTGGAAGAGAGGGCTGACAGACTATTAGGATCCAGAGGTCAGGGCACACTGGAGCACTCTTGGACTCACAGTAGCTCTGATTGCAGAATAAGGCCTATACAAAATTGATTGTCCAATACAGAGTGGCTATCTCAAAACCATATATTCACAAAGACCACAAAAGTACTCAACTTGTTGAATTTAACTATTATACACACATATATCACAGTAATAATTAAAAAGAGGCCCTCAGTCTGAGAGGGAGGGGGGAGGGGCATGGAAGGAATTGGAGGAAGGAACTTGAAAGTGGCTAGAGGGAGGAAGGGAAGGGAGATGGTGATATAATTATACATTAATTGTCTTAGTCAGGGTTTATTTTCCTGCACAAAACATCATGGCCAAGAAGCAACTTGGGGAGGAAAGGGTTTACTCAGCTTACACTTCCACATTGCTGTTCATCACCAAAGGAAGTCAGGACTAGAACTCAAATAGGGTAGGAACCTGGAGGCAGGAACTGATGCACAGGTGCTGATGAAGGGGTGCTGCTTACTGGGTTGCTTCCCCTAGCTTGCTCAGCTTGCTTTCTTATATAACCTAGACTACCATCACTGGGATGGCACCACCTACAATGGGGTGACCACTCCCCTCTTGATCACCAATTAAGAAAATGCCTTACAGCTGGATTTCCTGGAGGCATTTCTTCAAGGGAGGTTCCTTTCACTATGGTAACTCCAGCTTGTGTCAAGTTGACACACAAAACCAGCCAGTACATTAATTAAAATGTATTTAAAAACATCAATCCAGGCAACATTCTTACATAGACAGGGAAGAGGTTCATGGGCCTCCATCATTAACTGAGATGTTAGAGACAGTTGGTGACTTCTCAGAAAGGAAAAGTCAGTTAGTTTCCTTTAATGGTGTGGCCCCTCGTAAATTGAGCATGTATCATCAGGTGGCCTCATATCTGGAAATATATGGACAGTACAAGTTGGATTAAATGGATTATTTTGGAAAAAATTTTTTAAAAATGAATACATGGGATAGGAATCTGGGAAAACTAAAATTGGAAAAGTGGAGAATTAATATGACCAAAATACACCATATAATATTCTCAAGAATTAATACAAAAACCCGGCAGAAGTGGGGCACCCGGCAGCTCTGACCCAGGCAGTATCTCTGGTAAGGAGACAGCAACACCCACCCCAAACAGGGAGTAACTGGGACCCACCGGGACCCACTGAGACCCAGGGATTTACTCCTGGCCCAGAGCGCCGGCTCCTTCCGGTCTGGATCGCAGCTCCCAGAAGATCCCAGGCGGGAGCTCTACACCAAATCCCACAGAACCCAGGGGAAGCAGGGCTCCTAGGAGCTCTAACCCAAGCAGCTTCCTATGCAAGGAGGCAGCAACACTTGCCCCAAACCGGGAGTAACTGGGAGCCACCGGGACCCAGGTACTCACTCCTGGCCCCAGCACTGGTTCCCTCTGGTTTGGACCTGAGCGCTCAACAGATCTCGGGCAGCAATTCTGCACGCAATCTCACAGAACCCAGAGAAAGCGTAGCTCCAAGGAACTCTAACTCCAGCAGCTCCTTAAGCAAGGAGGCAGCAACACTTGCCCCAAATAGGGAGTAACCGGGACCCACTGGGACCCAAGTACAAACTCCTGGCCCAGAGCACTGGTTTCTTCTGGTTTGGGCCTGGGCGCTCAGCAGATCTCGGGAGGCAACTCTGAACCCAATCTCACAGAACCCAGAGGAAGCGTGGCTCCCAGGAGCTCTACCTCAAGCAGCTTCTTAAGCAAGGAGGCAGCAACACCTGCCCCAAACAGGGAGTAACCAGGTCCCACAGGGATCCAGGAACTCACTCTTGGCCCAGAGCACTGATTCCTTCCGGTCCGGACCAAAGCACCGAGCAGATCCTGGGCCCTAGCTCTAATCTCAGCAGCGACACCCAACCTAAACAGTTCTGACACAACCAAGAGAACAGGAAAGACAGGTTCCAGCCAGAGACAGCACAGGTAGCACCAAGGAGAACCAGATGGCAAAAGGCAAGCGCAAGAATACAAGGACCAGCAACCCAGAACACATGTCATCATCAGAACCTAGTTCTCCCACGTTAAGTCCTGAACTCCCCATATCACCAGGAAAGCAAGAGTCAGACCTAAAATCACTTTTAATGATGATGATGGAGGACTTTAAGAAGGACATAAATAACATTCTCAAAGAATCCGAGGAGAACACAGGTAAACAGGTAAAAGCCCTTAAAGAATCACAAGAGAACACAACCAAACAGGTGAAGGATTTATACAAAACCATCCAGGACATAAAAATGGAAATAGAAACAATAAAGAAATCACAAAGGGAGACTACTCTGGAGATAGAAAACCTAAGAAAGAAATCAGGAGTCACAGATGCAAGCATTACCAACAGAATACAAGAGATAGAAGAGAGAATCTCAGGTGCAGAAGATACCATAGAAAATATTGACACAATTGTCAAGGAAAACGAAAAATGCAAAAAACTCTTAACACAAAACATCCAGGAAATCCAGGACACAATGAGAAGACCAAACCTAAGGATAATAGGTATAGAAGAGAGTGAAGATTCACAACTTAAAGGGCCAGTAAATATCTTCAACAAAATCATAGAAGAAAACTTCCCTAACCTAAGGAACGAGATGCCCATAATCATTCAAGAAGCCTACAGAACACCAAATAGACTAGACCAGAAAAGAAATACCTCCCGTCACACAATACAAATATTTTTAAAGGAAGGGAATAATGAAAAGCTTCAACACACAATGCAAAGGGTTTGGGAAATGTTATGTTTCCACCAGATGTTTGGCCTCCTCTCACCCAATAGAATTGACATATGAAGCTGCAGCCAGAGCAAATGCTCAGTCTCAGAGTTTCCTGACTTTCCATTGTTATGGGTTACTTCTCCCATGCTAGCAGAACCCGCCAAGGCATGCACCTCAACTAACACTTGTTGAGTGAATGAAGGATGGTAACAGTGACTCTGACCTTTCTGTTACCACACGATGATGATGCTCTGTTCTCACTTCATTTAATAAGAAGCTATAGATTCAGAGTCCTTGTTGGAATGGGTGAGCAGATTCCTTAGCTGGTGTCTGTATTCACAAAGTGTCTGCTTTCTATGTAGTTAAGTATTTGATTAATCTTTAGTAATGGATGGCAAAATCTACCTAGAAAAAAATCTAAATAATTGTGTTAAATTTTAATTTTAAAATTATAAAAATGAAAAAAATAACAATGAAGTTGCAACAGACAGAAAAAAATGGTCTTTTCTAAATGTTTAGCCCAAATTCTGAATCTGTCATCTATTGTGAGGTAGGATGACTGTCCAGTTCAATCTAGGTAGGCTCCCGTGGTTAGTGTTTTTACAGTGTGAGACTTAAGAATGAGAAGAGAGGCCAGAGATGGACCAGGAACCCTGCTATGCAACAACACTGAGCTGGAAGAGGCAAGAATAAGAGTCAAGCCACAGGAAATGACATAGGATCTTCTGACCTGGTCCATCATCTCTGATATTGGAACACCAGTTTCCCCTGGATCTGAATCCTCAGTGGTGATTCTGAACAAATGCAGCCATTGTCCAGACAAATGTAAGGAACATGTGTGTGTGTGTGTGTGTGTGTGTGTCTGTGCATCTGAGTAGATGCTAAAGAATGATGTCAAGTTCTTTCTATCTTATACGCTGCCTTTTTTTTTTTTTTTTAAGAGAGATTCTCACTGAGCTGGGAGCTTACAGTTCAACACTCCAGGATCCACTCATCACCATCACTCATGACTGCAGTCCCAGGTGTCTGTCTCTACGGGTGCTGGGAACCCAAGCCTCTTCTGTGATTTTGATAGAGTTGAGCAGCTCAATTGCTTAAAGACATAAACACTCTTACCTGTAATTTTGACTCTGAAGAAACTTAAAATGATACCTTGAAACCTTTGAAGTAGCATTGAGTTCTTGCTCTTGGGTGTTCATCTTCCATGTTTAAATAAGCCGAAAGGTATAAATCTAAAATCATGCTGACCGCCACTACTATCAACAAGTTCATTTTGTTCAGCTTTCCAGATTGTGTCCCTGGATGTAGACATGAATGTGTAGACGTTCTGGACACGTATATAAATACTGTTATGGTATTACCACATGTATTACTTCATCAACAGCAAAATTGTGAATGATGCCATACATTGTGCTATCATCAATAAAATATTACTTATTAACATATGGCTATATTAATTGTCCCAAGTTGAGAATTAATGGTCACTAAAAATGCTTAAACGTTTAAAGGACCTGCCCACACATTTTAAAGAATATTTCTGTGAGGGACAATTTCTGATAATCAATCTGTAACTGTAATTTTAAGCTAGGAAATAACTGTCTGCCACCTTTGATTTCTTGAATTAAAATGCCCATTTTTGCATGGAAAGAGACTTCCAAACTGATTTGCTGTGTTGTCTCTGAGTTGGCAAGCAGAATGACAGACTTAGTTCTTCAGGAAGCTCATGTGCTGAACTAGTGAGAACTTCCCCTGGTCATCATCAAAATCAGATTCCAATGGACTTTAGATATTTTATCTTTCCAGCACTCCATCATGTCTTTTTCTGTTGGCCAATTTTTAACTAAATGACTTTACTGTCCACTCCTTCTGTCTCCTGAAATCTTGTTCATTTCACTCAGTGTGTGTTGGAATGATGACATGAACTACAGGTAGGTATGCTACTGGAAGAACTAGGTGCACAGTGGTGAAGGATGCTGTGAGCTGCTGGAAAGCTGAAGGGAGTTTTAGCATGTTTGGTAATTTGAAGGAAACAAAAATAACAAATTCCATGTGATTTGAAAGTGACATGTCATTTTAGCTGGAAATTTCCTGGAAGTTACTAAAGAAATCTTCTATAGAAGAAATGCTTATGGGCCGGGCGGTGGTGGCGCATGCCTTTAATCCCAGCACTTGGGAGGCAGAGGCAGGCGGATTTCTGAGTTCGAGGCCAGCCTGGTCTACAGAGTGAGTTCCGGGACAGCCAGGGCTATACAGAGAAACCCTGTCTCAAAAAACAAAAAACAAAAAACAAAAAACAAAAAACAACAACAAAAAAAAGAAATGCTTAAATTATCTTTAATGGTCAAATCTCCTTGCAAAGTACAGCACATTGTGTGTTTTTTGTTCAAGTTGAGAAAGCACACCCATTGCAAACCCCCTCCCTCACTTTTTCCCTTCCCCAGTGTTGAGAATTGAACCGAGGGCTTCAACTGACCATTGAGCTGCATCTCCAGTCCGCCCACCCACCCTCCATTTCATTCTCTTCATGGAGATAGTGTCTCACTAAGCTTGTAGGCTGGTTTTGAACTCACAGAATAGCTCAGGGGACTTTTGGGTTGCTACATCACTGGTGCTACCCACCTAGCTGTTTCCTAGGGACAGGGGCCAGGAGGTCGCAGACATCAGAAGCAATAGTTTAACTTGGCTAAAGTACATACCTGAGCGGGGCTGTAACTGCTAAGAAATGCACCTCTGATTGGTCCATAGCCTTCACATATAAAAGTAGGTTCTGTCTGTGCCATATTCTCTACTTCTGGTTAATCCACAACTTCTCTATTCTACAGGATAAACCTCAGTACTCTTCATCTCTTGCCTTATCCAAAGCCTTGCTCTCATGGTGGTTGCCTTCTGGCCATCCCTTCAAACTCATCTGTATCTCAATGGGTCCCAAATTTATGCAGCTGCACTTTAGTCATGCAAGTAAAAACATTTGTGTTTGTACTCAACTGTGTATCTGGAACCTCAGAACCAACACTCTGGCCATCTTTTCAACACCTAACCAGCCAAGATAAGGTCAGAGTAACCCCGATCTGCACCAGTCTGGAAGCCAGGTTCTGAAGTTAGAGATGTGTAGGACAAATGGCAGGCAGCGGTGGAGGCCCTGGGCCTACTCAACAGCGGCCCGGGGCCTGCGTGGTGGAAGCGGGTCGCAGTGGTGGAGTCCCGGGCCCACGCGGCAGCAGGCCCGGGGCTTGCGCAGGCAGGCTTCCAGGCCCAGGCCCAGGCCCGGGCAGCAGGCCCCAGGCCCAGACAGCAGCGGCCTGGGACCTGCGTGGTGGAGGCTGCCTGGAGGCTTCTAGGCAGCCTGTTTCACATACCGGACGAAGGTCCCAGGTTTCAGTGGCTGGAGGCTTTGGCTGCGGCGGGCCCGGGAGGCCCCAATGACACGAGGAAGTCCTTGGTGCCAAAAGGGTTTATTGTCATGGCAGATGGTAGATGGATCTGGAAGTACCCCCCCCCCCAAACTCAGGGCAGGCCTGGGTTAAGTAGGGAGGGAGAAACTGGGAGGTTCTGGGGAGGAATGGTTAATTGGCTCCACCCTCTGACCTTCATTAGTATGTAAATCTCTAGGGCCTGAGGCCTGTAGCTACACCCTGTGCACTTTGGGAGGGGCTGTAATGACCTTCGTGACTGAACAATGTAGGTCTATGGAGATTGGACTGCTTGTTAGGACTCTGAGTTCTGGGGACTTGGCCGAACTCCTGCCATTTCTCCCTTGGAGTCTCGGGGTTCTAGGCCCATGCCCAGCCAAGAACCAGAATACCCTTACGCAGTCCCACAGAGATGGTCAATAGATCTAACCCAGTAGAAAAGAGTACATACAGACCCACCCAGCTTAGAAGACTTCACCCTCAGTCATAGGGGCCATTGTTCCTTTCTTCCCCAATCTTATGAGGCATCTGCAATATCCGTGAAAACACACTTTGAGAAGGATTAATGTTTCCCTACCCTCACCCTACCATTGAGACAGCAGTTCCTCAACCCTTTTCTTTGAGACTCTGCATCCATCTTTGAGCCCTCCTTACTGAACTCATGGAAGAGAGTTGGTACAGAAGCCCAGACCCCAGGTGTTTATGACCTGAAGATTTTGAATGGCTTTCCACCTTAAAAATGTTAAATTTGCATTTTGCTGTGCACATATCTTATAAGAGTAAATTACAGTTTTTAAGCATTGTACAGTACAGAAAAATGCACGGAGGGTGGAAATGCTTAATTGATGTTCACACCTTAGAAATATCAATCAAAGGCATCCATAACATAGAGTACAGTATCCCTTGTGTGTGTTTAATTCTAGTGGAAATAATGTGCACTAATTTCACCAGAAGAGCTGTTTAATTATCTCTATTGAAAACCTTCAGCATAAGGCGAAGTTCAAATACTAAGCTAATTTATAAAGCTTGAGAAATACTTAATGCCTAAACACAGTGAAATAAATTTCGATTTATTATGGCTGATAATAGAGTCAGAGCCATTCCAATATATCCCATGATGGCATAAACATTACATAAGCTGCATTATATTTATTATGAACATCTGGCATAGTGTACTCTATTCTGATAACTTTAATTAAAGCAGCCTCTGAGCTCTCATGTAATGCCAAGGCAGCTCTAAAAAGAACAGCGTGGCTCATTCATGAATGGCCAGCCTCAAAAGACTCTCAACTGTGAGATTCATGAAGCGTTTCTGTTACACAAGAGGGGCTCTGGATAATAGCTCGCTCAACTTGGTTGACATCAGAGGTAGAACTACATCTCTAAAAAGTAGCTGAGTTCAGGCACCTTAAGCATTACTATGCCACAAGTGTTCTAGGCCTTGAGGACAGAGTATTTTGGACTCTGTATCCAGAAAACCAGGAGACGCTTTTGTGGTGCTTTTCCCCCCTCCCCAGGAATGGTGTTGCCTTCATGCTGTGAAAACACAGGGGAAGTCTCCTTGTGGCTACTTTTTCTCCTCCTAAGAAATGACACATACATAACAACTATGTGTCAAATGGACATGGATATGTGCTCATAAAATATGGGACAAAGTGGGATGAGGAAGGGAAGTTAAGCAAGTGGGAACATTATAAATAGAGGAGCAGAAAAGTCTTCACTCAGACTATGTTATCCTAGAAAGGTCTGTCTTCATCAGGAAAGCTATTCAACATATATGCACACAAATATGAACATGTTCACACATACACCCAGATATTCAGATATTCAGAGAATCACACAGCCACAAATATGTAACCATGCATATATGTCCATAGATTAATATATATATTAATGTTTGTATGACATATACAAACTCTGTGTACAAACACAGGTTTCATTTGATGCTGAGGGTAAATTTTAAGGAAAGATATAAAAAAAACTTAAACAATCAGTTACTGTTGCTGAGTTTCTGACTCAGTGTTTTTGCTATTCTTGGAAGTAGAATGTTTTCCCTCAAAAGTAGTATATAAAGTCCAATATAAAGATATTAAAAAAAATCTGAGAAATGAGTATCAGTGAGATTCCACAAGGTATCTCTTTGCTGTTTAAAACCAGACCCAAAGTGGCAGAGCCACAGTGGTACTGGGCTTGGTTTTCAAGGATAGAAGTGTCTAAGACAGAAAGAGGAACAGGCAGATCAAGATTTCAAACAAAGACATCCCCAGAAGTAAAGATCACTGTGTCACTAATTCTCAGCATATGGTTTCCCACTGTCTTAGTTAGGTTTCCATTGCTGTGAAGAGCCACCATGACTTAGGAAACTCTTACAAAAGAAAATATTTAATTGGGACTGGCTTATAGTTCAGATGTTTAGTCCATTATCATCAAGGTGGTAAACACAGTGGTGTGCAGGTGTGCATGTAGACATGATGTTGGACAAGGACCTGAGAGCTCTGTGTCATGATGGCAGCAGAAGAAGACTGTTGCACAGTGGGCAGAGCTTGAGCATCAGAGACCTCAAAGCCAGGCTCCACAGTCATTGGGGCTGGCTTACACTTTCAGAGGTTTAGTCCATTATTGTGACACATTTCCTCAAACAAGGCCACACCTCCTAACAGTGCCACTTGCTGTGGGCCAAGCATTCAAACACATGGGTCTGGGGAGACCATATCTATTCAAACCACCACATCTACGTAGGTCATTCTGGGGCCACTAAGGAACTTTCCCAGGTTGCTAGAACTGATATTCTGGGATAGAATCTTGATGAGCTGTGTCTATTAGGTACTAAAGACAGAACATTTAATGCTTTCAGATTCAACTTTGCTGGCTTGTCAAATGTATGATTCATCTTTCCTGATATCACCAAGAAGTATCTAAGGATGGAAGCCCATGGGATGAGCTGTCCTAACATCATCAGGAAGTATGGAAGGTATGACTGCATACCCAAATTTGAGTGGGATGATTTTTGTTTTGTCATTTGCAAAACCATACTTACATATTAATTAATCAAAATTTATTTAGATTAATGTCTCAAAGGCTTTGTCGTTGAAGTAGTATGATTCATATATTCATTCATAACCCAACACAACACTTCTAAGACAGCCTAAATTACCCAATCTAGAAAGATTATATAAAGAAAGCTAGATTCTGGGTCATCAAGTATCATTCACGCAGGTGTAAAAGGAGACTATTGTAGCTGGTAGTATTTAGAAAATCTGCAGTGTGGATTGGCTATCTAATTGGTGGGGCAGATCTGCTTAGCTCTTGCCACTATGTTCTGTACTAGAAGTGATCAGAAGCACACCACAGCTAGAAGCT
Organism: Mastomys natalensis; assembly: GCA_021653895.1. NCBI lineage: Eukaryota > Metazoa > Chordata > Mammalia > Rodentia > Muridae > Mastomys > Mastomys natalensis. The sequence goes on along the minus strand of JAJTUV010000423.1, from coordinate 589,263 downwards.
ACCAGAGGCCAAGCGTGCCACAACTAGATCCACAAGACACCAGCGTGGGGGATAGCTCTGCCAATCCGCCACGCGTCCACAATGCTTGACTGAGGCCAGACCATTCCTGCTATGCCCACAATACCCAGTAGAATGAAGACTCTTAATGCTTAAAGATTATCCAATGGATTTTTATATTTGGAAATGTTCAAATAACAAGATGCCCACACAATTACAATTGTTACCCAATATTTAACATTTTGATAGAAGTTGCTACCCAGGACTGTTTTTCGACCCTCCTGTCTTCCTCCATGGTCAATAGCCTCTTCCTTTTCCCTCCCCTTCCTTGTTCCTTCTCCCAGTCCCACCTCCTCTTCAACTGCCCAGTCACCGAGCTCCATTACATATACAATGTAGCAGTAGCAGGAAATTATCCTACCACAACTATGATGTTTTTTGTTTCTTTTTTTTTTTTATGTTATGTTTTGTTTTTAGGGAATGAAGTACTGTGTATGTTGGGAGGGGCACATTGTATTAGGACACTGGAAAGAGGAGTAGCTTGGGTACTAGTTCAAACAACCATCTTGCCTCAAAACTATAAGAAAGCTCATAGTGAAGAATGGAATGAGGAGATACTATACACTGAAAAACTGGAAGAGATAAACCAGGTAGAAATCATTCTAGAAAAGAACACAGGTGTTGCAGAACCCTGGCATGGGGATGCCTATGCATGTCTGGGAACGAGAGCTGCTAAGATCGAAGAGTGACATTACCAGAAAGACCCCAGTTCAGGGCGAAATGACAAACTTCTCTGCAGGGCTTCTTCTCTGATGTTGTCTGTAGAACTCAAAATCTCCCATGCTTTTACCTGAGGAGTGTTACATAGCCTTAGTTAGATTACAGGCTCAGTTTCCTTTCTCCCAATAAAAACCTCTTCAGCAAGCACTGAGATGCCTCCCCATGCTAATGAGGCATCTCAGTGCCTTAGCCTTCAGCCAATGACCTTTGCCCATCCTGGATAGTCCTACTTCTTTTCCCTGAAACTGTATAACCTTTGATTCACCCCAAATAAAGTTGATCTGTCCCTCTGAAGCTGATCCTGGAATGTTATCATTTCCATTAGTAATTACAGGTCGTCTGAAACCCTTTTGTGAACTCTGCTCCCTTCATCCTCATGGGCCAGTGGTTAGAGAGCCCAGGGAGAAGGGAGACCCATAAGGTGTGAGTGTTTAGTGAGTTGTAATCTACCTGGCATTGTTTTATGCACAGAAAGCTCAATCTTTTGTGGAAATTGTAGGTGATGTGACTTCCACAGGTTTGATTATCCAAGGAGAATCCCCAAGGAAGGCAGAAAAGTGAAGGGCAGCAGTGACTCAATGACATTGGCAACAGTTGGCTCTGTGATGTAAAATGGTAGCTTTCTCTTTCTCCCTTCCCAAGGAGATTCTGGTGTCCCCCACTCAGCCCTCCTTGTTACTTAGCCTCTCTGTGTCTCTGGACCATAGCACAGTTGTCTTTTGCTTTCAGCTAACATTCACTTATAAGTGAATACATACCATGTTTGTCTTGCTGAGTCTGGGTTACCTCACTCAGAATGATTATTTTCTAGTCCCATCTTTTTAAGAGTCTGACCTACATCCTCTGCATATAAGTTATGGCTGAGTAGCTTTGTGTTCTTGTATGCTAACAGTGTTCTTGTATCTTAACAGTGGGAGTGGGCGTGTCACTGACTCTTTTGCCTACTTGTGGGACCCTTTTCCTCCTAATGTGTTGCCTTGTCCAGCCTTGATGTAATGATATGTACCTTGTCTTATTGTAGCATGTTGTAAAGTGTTCGATTGATATCCCTGGAAGGCCTTCTCTTTTCTGAGGGGAGACAGAGGTGAGGTTGATCTGGGAAAGAGGGGAGGTGGGGAGTAGAGACTCATATAGGGGAAGGAGAGGAAACTGCAGTTGGGATATAATATATGAGAGAAGAATTAACAAACAAATGAACAAGCAAAAACAATGGCCTTCTTTTACTACTGTACAGACTCAGAAGGTATGTGGTTTGAATGAGATGAGGATAACCTTCATTCGCTCATAGATTTAAACTTTTAGTCACCAGGGAATCGAACTATTTGTAAAGTATTAGAAAGATTAGGAGATATAACCTTGTTGGAGTAGGTATGACCTTGTTGGAATAGGTGTGGCCTTGTTGGAGTAGATGTGGCCTTTTTGGAGTAGGTATGACAATGGAGGTGGGCTTTGAGCTTTCAGGAATCCATTCCAGGCCCATGTGTCTCTGCCTGCTGCCTGTGGATCAGGACATAAAGGTCTCAGCCACTGACCCATCACTAGGCCTGTCTGTCTACCTACCACCACAATGGTAATCATGTATTAACTCTCTAGCACTGTATGCCATAACTCAATTAAATATTTTCTTTTATAAGAGTTGTCTTGGCCACAGTGTCTCTTCATAGCAGCAGAGCAGTAACTAAGGCAGAGGTATCTCCTCAAATGTCTATAAGATAAACCAGCTATGTGTCTGAAATTTACACTCATTTCTACTTCTGGAAGAAAGCTGATAGGCAGCAAGGGTTGTAAAGTAGCATCACTCACACTCAAACTTACTGTGTTCCAACAAGTTACCAGTGACATTCTTGTCTTACTCAACATGTAGCAGCACGATTGCTTAACAAGATATACTGCTAGCTTCCTATGTAACGTGCACAATGAGCCTAAACTTCTAAGCAAGTGATTCCAGGAGATCCATGGCTGAATGATGACCTGCTCTGCAACTGGTAGATCATTTCAGTCTCATAAAGAGCCTCTCTGATTACCAGAGGTTGCACTTGTCTTCAACAGTCCAGATTCTGAGAACACTCAGCTCTGTAGACCACAAGCAAGGCTTAAGACCATTCCCATTTAAGACCAGTCACGTTCATAGCAGGGCTCTTCAACTTTTTCTTGAAGTGGAAGATCCAGAGATTGTGATCAGGTCAACTCTAGGCAGTGAGAGGCACAGACGGGCAGAATCCAGTCCTATGTAAAGCAAAATGTAAGCATCAGGCAAGGGCTCAATCTGCTTATACCATGGAGAGAGCACCGAGTTGATTTTGCCTTGATAGAAAGGAGCGCTTCTCCAGGCCTGGCGTCTGGGGAACTATTTGCCAGAGTAGATGAGGATCCGTTCTGTTCTGTCATCAGTAGCTTCTAATTCACCAGTGCTCTCAAATCACAGTGGGGAGCCTCAGAAGCATTTATCTCATGGCAGATGGAGTGAAATCTGCTCTTTTACACAGAAAAGCTCATGGCTCAGTTCTGTATGAGGAAATCACATAAGACCAGGGACATTTTCATGTGAACACAGGGATGCAGCAATGGACTCCAAGGTTGATTATGAGTTTCTGATCCCCCCCTTCCCCACCTTAGCTTCCTTTTCTTTCATTAAGGAGTCAGATTTCCTGCACATCTATACTGTCTGGATTTCTGCTGAATTAAGGGTTTTATCAGGCACAAATTGCTCCTTCTACTTTCTCTGTGTTTTACTTTCCTTGTTGAGTTGGACCCCAGAGACATCAGTGTTCATGTTCTCAATCATCTCCAAACCTTAGGAATACATGGAAAAGTTGCTAATTTATGGTTCCTATAGAAAACAGAAGTGGCACTGAGCACCCCACTTCCAGAAGCTCTCCGTAACCTCTCTGGAGCTCCCCTTCAGAGCCAGCTCACTAACAGTGATGGCTGCTTTGAGATATTTTTCTCCAAGGTCCTTGCTTTCTTTTCTCTTTGCGCTGTTCTGGCTGAGACCCCAGGAACAATATTGGCTGGGAGTTGGCACGGCTCACCTGCTCTTAGCACTAATTACATTTTCACCAGATTCTCCTGGTAATTATGGTGTTTCAGACTGAATTCTAATGGGCTCGGTGTTTCTGTGAATAAGCAGTCATGTCTCTTTTTTCTTAACACGGTGATTAGATATAATAGCTGCAGTGTATCAAATATCTTCTCACCTCTTAATAAGATTAAGTGATTCTCATTTGGTGAAGAGGGATGCTAAGTCCTTTCCTGCGGTTGATTGCAAATTGCACATATGTGTTTTACTTTTTGAAGCTTCTGTGATTTGCAACTCCTGTATGCTTTTCCTTGGTAGTATTTGGGATTTGTGTCATTTTTCCCTCCAGACAAAAATAAGTCATAATTATTCTTTACATTAGGGTTGAAAATAGGAGAATAATCTGCATTCCTGTATCACACAGCTTTCCTCAAAGTTCAGCCTGATTCTTCTGGACTGAGACAGGCCATCTACGGAAATTAGATCTCTGTTACCCAACTACTTACCTTCCAAGTGGATAATTTATGTCCATCTGGCTGTCTCCACCCAAACATCCTATATTGGTTTTGGAATTTTACTACATCAGAGTTTAATTTAGGGGATAATTGACAGTTTATAAGTATTAATTACTTCGGTTTTCCTATTGGGGATATACCTCTTCAGTGGTATATGCCACATCTTTTATGTGACTCCTGAAGGAATCTAGTCTTTTTAGGGGAGGTAAGAGCTTTTGGACCTGGAACACAGAACCTCACCCTTGTGTGCTTAGGCAAGGGCTAACACTGAGCCCCTCTGATCCTGTTTACACAGGTCCTTCACATCCGTAGTTAGGCTGAGTTCTAAGCAGCACACACAGTATCTGCTGCTAGAACAGAATTCTCTTCCTAGTATCGAACATATTTATTTTGCCACCAGGGATCTTAATCCTGCCAGCTGATCCCCTTGAATTTCACAAGCAGAAAGTCAAATGATCAATCCACAACAACTTCTTCTATTTATGCACAGCATGTGTGGTTTAATATTTTCCTTTTTTTTTTCTGAGTATAGACTTATGCAAACAGGATATTATATTCTCCTGGTAGCAGAACAGCCCGAGGCATTGTTCCTTACTAAGCTAATGACTCTTATGCCTTTCTCCCTGTCACATTTGTAACTAGCAATTTTAATGTAAATCATTAAGATATTTATTTTCACTTTTTAAAACTGGAAATAGCTGGTACATTTGGGGCAATTTCCCTCCTGGTTTTGTGGTACTGGCACTAGCTCTCATGAGACCCACTTGATGTCCTAAATCATCAGTTTTCCCTGGAGTAAACAATCTATTGCAGTTGTATACTTGCTTGGGGGGTATTTTTAAAGGCTGATGAATCTGACCCAGTAGTTTTGAATCTCATGCTTTGTGACTCTACTCACAATCATGAGGGACTGCCTTGCCTATCTGAGTTTTCTTGCCTTTGCTGAACTGCTAACATTTTACATGGCACAGCCTTTATTCCTGAAATGTTTTAAAGGCTTTATGATAGATTTGAAATTACTATTTATTTGGTCTAAAATCTTCAAATAACTCACATTCCAATGGCCTGAGTGCCTGGAAGGTAGAGTATCTTGACATCACTTAATTTTTTTTTTTTCAGTTCTTAAACTTCAATGCTTTGTCTTAAAAATGCTAACCATTTCAAAAGTGGAAGGAAAATATTAGCTACACATAATTAATAGCTGTATCATGGCATGTTTAACATGCATCACGGTGAGCACAGTTAAATTGTATGATTTGATAAACATGGATGTGTTTTATATCCACAGAACCAACGGCACAATCAAAATGGGGCTTTCTCTCCTTGCCTGCCCTTCTCTGAACACCTTCCCCAGAGAAGCCTTTAGTAAGCTTTGATCTCTCAACACAAATAAGCTTACTTCATCCAGGGATTTATAAGTGGAATCATACGGAATATATTCTGCTTTGTGTGGCATTTGCTCTGCCTAATTTGTGACGTATACTTTTGTGCTAAGCACCACAGGGTTCTCTTCCCTGTCACTAAGCACCTGTGTGGGTGTGTCACAGTTTATGGACTTGTTTCACACTGAGGCCATTACAAGTAAAACTTCTTGGGACATTCTGGTGTAAGTGTGTCTTTTGGCATCTTTTACCTTCTCTTGGGTAAGTAGTTGATGGTGGGTGGTGCGTCCTATGTAAATGGCCTGTGCACTTCTAAGATACATCCAACTAAGATAAATCAACTGCAGTGGTTGTATTCTTACCTTCCAGATTTGAGAGTCTCAACACTATCTATTCTGCTCTGAAAATCATTACATTCAGCTGGTATTCCTTTGACCATATGAAGGTACATATAGACTCACCAATGTCCCAGTTCGCTTTATCAAATGTCTATTGAGGAATTCCCTATGTCATGCCTTTGGGCATGTCTGTGGGGGATTTCCTTGAATATTAATTGATGTGGAGAGATGCAGCCAGATGTCTGTGACACCATTCCAGGAGGGAGAGTCCTGACTTGTATAAGAAAGCTAGCTGAGTGTGGTCCTGTGAACAAGCCAGAAAGCCAGATACAATTAGCGTTCCTACATGATATCTCATTCAAATTCCAGTTGACTTCTTCTGACTTTCCTTAACTATCGACTGTGACCTTAAAATGTAAGCAGAATAAACCTTTTCCTCTCTAAGCTGTTATAGGTTAGAATGGGTTATCATAGCAAGAGAAATGAAATTGGAGAAACCCTTGGTACAGTTTACATTTCCATAGTGATAGTCATTTTTTCTTACCTGTGACAAAATACTAAGGACAACAACTTAAGGTGTGAAGAGTTGACCCTGGATTCCAGGAGTAGTGGGCTTCCTCAAAGCCTGTCATAGTAGAAGCACCAAAGTGGCAACCATGATCTGACTAAGCTGCTCACCTCTTGATAAGCAGAAATCTGGGAGAGGCAAGAAGAAGCCAGGACCCAATGTGACCACCACAACCATAGCCCCAGTGTTTTTTTTTCCCACAGTGAGTCCCTAGTTCACACTTTCTACCGTCTCCAAATAGGCCTCACATTATTAATCCATTGATTAGGTCAAAGCTCTCAGGCTGTTATAATTTCTTGATGAAATGATCACCGGACCAGCTGAGTATCAAGCTTTTTCTACTCATGAGAGTTTCAGAGAAAATTTGTATTCAAACTTCAAAAGCAATGGTTATCATTCCCATTTTCTGACTAAGCCGGGCTGTGTTCGGGGGCTCCATCCTGAGTCCATGGTTTATCATTTTGAAGTAAGACATTCCTTTTATAACCTGAAACTGGTTGGATATTTCTAGCACTTCTCAATACCAGTAAAATGAGCAGAGAACCAAGACACAAATGTGGGCTCAGTTGATACTTACAAACTGTCAAGAACACAAGAAGAAGATCTGAATGTTCAAGGGTAGAATCTGCAGCCTGCATTTAAACAGAGAAAGTAGAGCAGTTGGAACTCAGAAGTCTAGATTTTATCCTTTGCTACCCTTGTACAGGATAGTTTTATGTCAGCTTGACACAAGCTAGAGTCATCGGAATGGAGGGAACCTCAATTAAGAGAATGCTTCCATAAAATCAGATTGTAGGTAAGCCTGTAAGGCATTATCTTATTTTCTGATTGATGAAGGAGAGCCCAGCCTATTGTGGGTGTTGTTCTTGCAATCTAATTTTAACACCAACACTTTTCATTTTGTCCATATTGTTTTGTTTGTCCTTCTGATCATAAGAATCCTAAGTGTGTTTTCTGGAGTCACACAGAAGTCCCTTTTGTGTGTGCAGTGAACTAATCCTCCCAAATTCCCATATGCCTGCATGAAGTTTGTTTCTCAAACTGCTACATCATTTTCACAGAAATAATGTTTACTTATATCTACCCCATCACTCTTAAAGTTTAAATACATCAATAAAATGATCACCTGAAGTCTCTAATCTCTACTGTTCTTGGCTATGTCCTTTGGTTGTTAGACTTTGGTTCTGAAGCCCCTGACAGAGCTCCACAGAAGGTCATTGCCATGATCTGCTATGCACATCTCTAGCCAGCATGAAGAACAATGTACACTGGCCTGTGGCATCATAGATATCTTTACAATAGTTTGTTTTATAGCAGGACCAGCCGGGAAAATACAAGAAAAACTACTACTGCCAGTAGGAACTAGCTCCTAAGTCCTCCTGGAGCTGTTTATAGCAGATGTGCCCTCTGAAGTAACCCTCTCTGATCTCCTCAGCCTGCTTAGGCTCCAGCCCTTGGTAAACTAGTTGCTTCTGCTTCTGTGAGGGGTATAGGGTAGTCTCCTGGTTGCTTCAAGGAAATCATGTCTTCACATCGTAGCTCTCAGACCTTGATAAGAAAAAAATGACAGCAAGGAGGCGGATGACATTCAACCTGGAGAATCCTCTCAATTTTCTACCTGACACAGCCAAAAGGCTGCAGAGGACAACGCATGGCAAGGCCCCAGGGTCTTAGCACCCATGGGACCCCCCCCCCCCCCGCCATTGACTAGAACACAAAGCTCATGTGGAAAATAAAAACCAGATAAATATTTTTTTATGTAGGCCCCTGAAGTCAGGGGCAATGTGAAGAAGTATTTCCCACAGTTCCACCAACTTCCAGTTTATTGATCATGGGCAGTTGGTATCAAATGGGGTTAAAATTCAGATGAAATGTAGATTTGTGCATTATATTTTAACTCATATCTACAAAATATATCTAACTAACTTTGAAATAATCCAAGAACAGATAAAACAATAGCATTATAGTAATACATATCAGGTAAAGGAGGACAACTTTGAAGCATCTGTTATCTTGAATATCGAAGAAATCAATCTCAAAATGTAAGCTATAATTCAAGCACACTTTATGTAGTTATGCTAATATGTCCAAACACTCAATGCTCTACTGGAATTTGAGCCATCTCACAGTATGTTTCATTATGCACTGAATGCTTCATGCTGAACCAAATGGAGTATCTACCAACAGAATTACTACTACATAAGAGTAGACAGAACCAGATTCTTATTTTAAATCCATGGCAACCAGTTTTAACCTCCCACTTCTAAAATTTGACTTCCATAGTAAACATGAGATTTCAGTCTCTTTGAAATTATAGCTATACATGAAAACAACTTCCAAATTGAAGGGCCTAATGTAAGTTATTTTTATAAATCTTAATGATTTAGGTGTACACATTTATATGTTTCTTGGTGGTTCATAGCATTTTAAAAGTTTATTTAATTTTATTTTTGAGATTATAATCTAATTACATTTTTCCCTTCCGTCTCCTCCCTCTAACTCCTTCCATAAATCCCTCTCTACTCCCTTTCAAATTCATGAACTTTTTTTTATTAACTCTTATTGCATGACATATGTATGTATATGCATATACATACTTATTTTTAAATATAACCCATTTAGTCAATATAATGCTACTTGTATATATGTCTTCAGTGTTGACAGTAGGCACAGAACAACCAGTTGGTGTGCTCCTCCCTGGGAGGACTATCCCTCGTGCTCCCAGCCTGACTCAGGCGCCTGTAGTTCTTTGTAGGTGCCCTGGACTTCACTCCTTCTACTCTGGCATGCTATAGTCCTGTGAAGCCTATGTTAGTATGATTTTATGAGTGAAGCTTCTGACGTTTCTAAGAGACACAGTCTCACAGTGAACGTCCTAATCCTCCAGACCTTACAACCTTACAGATCTTCTAAGCCCCTCCTCTGCAAAGTTCCCTGAGCCTTAGATGTGGAAGTGTTTTGTTGATGATCCCTTAGAATTGGGCTGGACAACTCTGTATGTTGGTAGGTTGTAGTTTTCTGGAGTGGTCTCCATCATCTTCATGCTTTTACAGATAGGTTGAAATATTTTCCAGCCAATCACAAAGTGAGATCTCTAGGTAAAACAAAACAAAAACAAAAAACAAAACAAAACAAAACCACCTGATTTCCTCTCAGATAGGTAATGGATTGCCACTGGAAACTCAACTGGAGATGCCTGTGAGGGATTATTTACAGAGTCATGGGAGACAGTCTTGGGGATGCCTTAGCAAAATAATGGCTGATGTTTCTTTAAATCTTAGGGATATATATTGATAACTTTACATGTCACTGTATCAATATACCTGAAGAAAGCAACATAAGAGAAGGAACATTTTTATTTTATTTTATTTTTTTATTGGATTGTAATTTTAGAGGAAATCCATCATGGCAGGAAAGCACTGGTGATATTTTCAACAGGAATTTTCCAAAAATGAGTATGATAAATTCAAAATATTGAACAAAACCATGGTCAAACAAGAATATTACATATGCTAAGGTATCTTTCAGAAATGAAGACAAGACGAAGAACTTCAGACAACCAAGTAAAGAACTGAGAGAATCCATCACTATCTGCTTTGAAAGAGAAAAAAAATTGTTGCAAAGAGGAATTTGAAATGAAGGGAGGCAAAGAAGCAATAGGAAAAGAAAAAATTAGGTGTTAGTGCTACATGGCCTGAGTTAGAAAATGCTGATGAACTGTTATACCACTAGAATAAAAAGGATTACAACAAATGTAAATTAAAATAATTGTTCAATAACTAATAACTTAAAAATATGTATTTTGTGTCAATGACATACAACTCAGGAAGCAGAAGGACAGAGATCTGGATATAATGGGATTTAAGTTGTTATTGCCTTCAGATACATGTTAGATGCTTTACAGAAGCCTCCTGGGATCCCCAAAAATGCACATAAGGCAGAGAGAAAGAGTTCAAACATGTCCAGTTCAAGAGAACAAAGAAACAGAAAGTTTGACAGCTAGAAAGTGGGGATGGAACACTTCTACAGAGAGGTTTAAAATAACTACTTAAGTATAAGCAGAGCAAAATGCTAATCAACACACACAAAGCAGACAAACGAGCAAAATTTGAAAAAACAAAAAGATGCAAGAATGCACTTCTGGAACAGACACCTCTACAGTACAGAGACACAGAAACCAACACAATGGGAAGAGGGATCCCACAGAAATGGCAAATGAAAGATGACCACAGTGGCTAAGCTGGCATTAGACAATATATGTGCTCAGCTGAAATCTGTCAGAAGAGACGGAGGAGCTCATTATATAATGATGAAGAGATCAATTCATCCAGAGGATACTGCTATTATCAGTATATATGCACCCAACATCAGCTCACAAAAATGTATAAAGCAAATATTAACAGAGCTACAGGGAGAAATGGATAGCAATACAATCAGAATGGGGGACTCCGGTACCTCACTCCCACCAAAGGCTAGATCATCCAGACAGGAAATCAATAAGGACACAGCAGAGCGGACTGAAGTAAGGGTTCGTGCGAGCTCTGTGCCCCACAGCTGCAGCGCATGATCCCCTCAAGCACACAGATGAGCATCCAGGAAAGATCTCTACTGGGCACAGACAAATCCTGACTTAAGAAGGCTGCAATCATCTGTAGTATCCTTTTCAACCACAATGTTGTGAATCTAGGATCGATATCGGGAGGGAAAACAAAACCAAAGACAACACCGTGTGTGGAGATTGAACAACAGTCACCAGCAGTACTTGGGGCCTGTGGAAGTCGTAAGGGGATTAAAAGTACCATGGGATGTGGTGAGTGCAGGGTTATCAGGGAAGTGTAATAAAAGAAGGCCTAGATAAAGGAAACAGACATCTCAAATAAACAACTTTATATGACTCCAGTGAATTAGAAAAAGAAAAGGCAGCTAAATCCCCAAATCAGCAGAAGGAAAACAGTAAGTCAGATCTGAGCATAATTAACAGCATCTAGAAGCACAACAGAAAGCAATCCAAGAAATTAAGAATTGTTTTTTTTGAAAAGAGGAGACAAATTGGCAAACAAACTAAGGAAGAAAAATTAAAAATACAAATAAATAAAAGTGAAAGTGAAGTAAACAATCCTCTAACAGACTGCAGGGCAATAAAATGGCCAGACGGATATGAGGTAGCTACATAGCATTAGGTTGGACAGCAGAGAAGAAATACATTTATATTAGAAAAACACAACCTGACAAGATAGAATAATGAAGAAATAAATCTGATCAAAATGAGAGGAGCCTGAAGAAGTGATTAAAAAGCTTCCCAACAAAGAGATGGCTTAGAGGAGATGATTTTAAGGGGTAATTTTATCCAGGATGTGAACAAGAAGTAACTCATTTTCAATTTTTTTTCCAACAAATTAGAGACAGGAGAGCCCTTCCAGAACTGTGCTGAAAGGTTAGCCTGAAAAGCCAACAGAAGGGGCTGTGATAGGGCTCAGTGAGTGAAGGTGACTTCAGTTCAGTCCTCAGCACCTGTATGGAAAGAAAAACTTTCTCTGGGTATCCTTTGCCCTCATCCCAGATCTGAAAGATAATTTCTACACTATTTACAATATCTTTTCCTTGGAGTATGGTTTAGACTTAGTGGCTGACTCCCTAGGAGTTTCATTTGCAAATGGAAGCACCCAACTAAGAGCAGAGAATCCTGACCACCCAGCTTCCACTTGTCCAGGTCCTGCAGGTAGACTGTCCAGGATGGATATGGTGGTGAGCTCCTCCCAGGCAGTGCCGGGCCCTGTCTCTCCAAAGAAGAAGGTCTGCTGCCCCAATGACCACTTCTCCATTGTCATGATAGAAAATGGTCAACTAGACCCACATTAAGAGATGTATTCCAACCTGCAGTATGCATGTGTCATAGGTCAGAGACAGGATGGGTAAAGCAGCTTGGGATTCCAAACTAGAGTCTGAAACGGAGAAAAACGGACACTTGGTGAAAATCTGTCACAGTTTAAATATACCCTGTGGTCTAGTTAATGATTTTACATGAACATTATTTATTTACTTTTGACAAATATGACATCTTTATGCAATATGTTAGCCATATGAACATCTGAGCTAAGAATATACAGCCATCCATTTTATTATGGAAATTTCTCTATACATCGCTGCACTTTGGTCGTGTTTGCCTGCTATTCCTATGCTCCCTTTTCTGCTCACTAGTACCTACCTTTTTCCAAATCATTTCCTTATTGGCCCATAACAGGTGTACATATATCATATATATGGTTCAACCTAGATTCATACAAATCTTTCTCTCCCATTACTCTCCCTTTAAACACCACTACCCAGACTATGTATCCTTTCTAATTTCACAGAAACTATATTACATACAGTCTAATGCAAATATATTTTTCTAATAGATAAAAATGTAGTATTTACATTTCTGACTTGGGCTTGTCTTGTTCAACGTGATGGTTTCCAGGTACATCCACTTTCCTGTAAATGTCGAGATTTTATTTTTCTTTATGGCTGAGTAGAATGCCTTTCTGTATATCAATCACATTTTCTTTGTCTAGTCACCTGTTGGTGATATCTTATCTGATTCCATTTCACAGCTATCATGAATAAATGCCATGATAAACAAAATATGTAGACACCTCTGGTAACTGCCTCATGTGTATACCCAAGAGTCACATAAATGAGTCATGTATTATTGCATGTTCAGCTTACTAAGGAACCTCCATACTGGTTTCCACAGTAGCTGTAAGAGTTTGCAGTCCTAAAGGTAGTCTGTGTCTCTTTTCCTCATGTCCACACCATCACTGACTGCTTATCATCTTGGTGAGAGCCATTTTACCTGGGTAAGTTAGGAGCACAATGTGGTTTAATTTACAGGGATCCCATTTTAAGGATAGCTTCAGTTCATATTTACTGTATTATACTGTATTATAACCTCTGTGTGTGCACTAAAAATGGTCCCTATGGAAGAAATCAACATGTCTACTCTGACATATCATGACCATTCATATTCCTGTGGCCAAAGCAGCATAAATCTACTAGTTTGACACAAATGCTGACTATCACACACATCTGTTAGCATAGGGCTCGTGTCTCATGAAAGAACAAATCTTTCAATGTGTTCATCCTACATATTTCCTGCTCTGTGACCTTTGCCCTGTATATTCCCACACTCTCTCTGACTCTGTTAATCATTAGCTTCTTCTTTCCTTTTTTTCCCCCTATTCTGAACTTAGTCCATAATAAATCTTTTTAAAAACACCCTCAGGACATATCCTTACTTGTCTATACTAATTAAAACTAGTAAACCAACTTTCAAGTTTAAGAATAAACTATGAAATTTTCCAAATGCCCAATCCAGTTTAAACCAGTTTTAGTTCTGTGCTAATTTAGTATGCTTAGGCAATGTAAATATATATATATATGTATATGTATATATTTGTATATACATATGTATATATATATATATGTTTTGCATGCATCCAAATATGCAGACTGGAACAATTGAAGTTTGGTTTAGGGATTAACACAAGAGAAAAGCAGCAGTTCTTGCAGGTTCTAGACACATCTCACTGAATGGCTTTTTAAAATGGAGGTGGAAGCAAAGTAGTTTAGATATGCTAACAATGTGTCCAGGAGACTTCAGGTTTCACCCTCCTGACCTCAGGATAATGACCCAACACTGAAGAATCAAGCACAAGTTCAACAATGTTCCGTGTCCCAACCGCTGCTAACCACAGGTACACAGGAAGACAATTCACCCATTGAAAGCAGAACCTCTTGTGTTTCCTTGTGTATCTGCTGTTTAAGATTTGGTGTTTCTCACTGAATAGGTGATCATGCCTGTGGTTAGTGCTCACCCACGCAGCCACCTCAGTCTCAGAGATGGCATCCTTATTCTGGGAAAGCCAAGAAACAGCCCACACAACCCCTGATTCCAAAATAAATATCCTAGCCATTGCTATGTGAGAAGCCTTAGTCAAGTCCATTCCAATGCAGAAGGGAACTTTACTGACTGAGGTTGATCTGAGATTAGTATTTTATTACAATCTTGCAATCCGGTTTAATTGACCATTAGTCTAAATTTAGAGTCATCGCCATATCATTGTATTGTGGTAGGGCATGTCATTTTTTCTTCCTAAATGAAATTTATTAAAATGCACTTATGTGAGAAATACTCACTTGATCATCAGTTGTGACTCTTATAAACTGACTGGGATCAAATAATTATTTATAAAATAATTACATCAAGTAGTGAATAATGGGGATAAAATCTATAATTGCATTGTTTTAGACACATGCATTTATCACGTTTTCAAAGTAGAACTTGGTATTTAAAGACTTAAACGTTTATTGAAATATAGCTAAAGAAATTATAACATTCAGTAAATCGTGTAATTGCACAAATTAAATGTCTTTTTTGACTTTATAATTCCCAATTACGTAACTAAACTTGGAAATATATTTTAAGGTTTCACACAAATGCATGAGTTTGGAATCACCATGTGGAATCACAATAAAGTTAAATGACCTATTTAAGTCCCAGATAAAGCCCTCTTCTCTAGAAGAGATGATTCTCAAAGCCCTTAGGCATATTAAATAGAGGAAGGAAATAACAGATTCAAACGTATAGATGTTGGCACTAGTGATGGATCTGACAGTCTTTCACTTCAAGTTCCCAGAATTCTTTTTCAGGTGTCTTAGAGGTAAATCGAACATTCTGCTGATTGTTGGGAAAAGTTTTCAAAAAATAAGATTGTGTCCTATATTCCTAATTAAAATTTAATAGTCCATTTCATTGTAATAATATATACCCATCCTTGCAGACAAGAATTTCCTCTCTCTCAAGAGCCAGTAATGGCACTCAAAGAGTCTTCTCAGTTGCACTGACCGCCCTCTTTTTGGGTACAAAATGATACAGAAAGATGGAGTGAATAACATCACCCTTACAAGACTCTCCAAGGAGTAGCACAGACCTTGGCCACTTGGTTAAATTCTCTGAATTGTTCATGTTTCAGAAGTACTGTAACCCTGGCCCATAACTTCAATGAACTTCATGGTTTTGATACTTTCTATCTGTACAATAGTTCAAATTCAAAGTTGTTTTAAATCAGCCTGCATAGTTTTATTCCTCCTGTTCGGGTCAGGAGCATTTGTGGTCCACATACTGTGTTGATTTGTGTGGGTTTTCTTGGGGCAATGTGAACACATGTCTAATCACCTCAGATAGTAAGTCAGCTGCTACAGGAACTATTTCATTTCAGTCTAGCTTGGGGAACAAATATATTTTTGGGGTTACTCACAGGAACATGGATAAAAGGTTGCTTTATAGAGGTTTGATGACTGAGCAAAAACATCTGTGTCACCCAAAGTCCACCCCCACATGGAAAACTCTATTCCAGGAGCTTCGTGCCCAGCTCCCACCTCATGCAGCTCCTCTGTAATCTTACAGAGCTGTCTTCAGCAGCTGCTTACACTTATATAACCTTTAGGATGTGGTGACTCTTATCACTTCCTGAAGGTTCCAGGCCTTAGAGTTTCCTTAGCTTTCTAAGTCTTATTAGCCTACCTCCACCTTCCCAGAAGGACAGCTCAGTTCATAGGACATGGCTACATGGCAACCTCCTGTATGCTCATCCAGAATCAGCATATAGAAAAGGAAGGATTACATCGTGACGAGGGATGAGGCATGATGTGGGGTTTCATGGCTTGGTTCTTTCATTTAAACAGCTTCTTGGCGGTTGGCTTCTTCTTCATCAGGTTGAAGTCAGCCATCCAGACATTGATTCTGTAGCACCCTGGTGAGCAACCACACTGCAGCTTGACAGCAGCTTTGCTAGGTTCCAGGGAAAGCAGATTGTTGGAAGAAATACCTGATGCTGCTCAGGTGGGCTTCCTTGAGGGAAAATGGAATTAGTACCAAGTACCAAATTGACAAGATGCAGGATTGGGAAAAAATAAATAAAAGGGAGGGAGCGGCTCCTGACCTATATGCAGTTTTGTGGTTAACGTTTGTTGGTGGACCAAAGCATAAAGTTACCATGAAGACTTAATATTTCACCTGAGGTTAAAAATATCAGTGATGTAAGGAATTATTAATCCAACCAAGAACTTTCCATCAAGAAATTCCTACCATTGGACTGAGCACAGAAACCTCAATGGACGAGTAGGGAAAGGACTGAAGGAGCTGAAGAGATTTGCAAACCCATAGGAAGGATATCAATATCACCCCCCTCCCCCAGAGCTCAAAGAAACTAAACCACCAAATAAAGAGTACACATGGAGGGACCCATGGCTCCAGCTGAGTATGTAGCAGAGGATTACCTTATCTGGCATCAGTGGGAGGAGAAGCCCTTGGTCCTGTGAAGGCTTGATGGCCCAGTGTAGCAGAATGCTAAGGCAGTGAGACAGAAGTGGGTGGGTGGGTGGGGGAGCACCCTCATAGAAGCAGGGGAGGGAAGATAGGATAGGGGTTTGCAGAGGGGAAACTGGGAAAAGGGATAACATTTGAAATGTGAATAAGATATCCAATAAAAAAAGAAATTCCTACCAACAAAGACCCCTAATGCTGACTGGACAGACAAGTACAAAGACAGAACCAAGCTCACTCTCTTTTCCGTGTTTCCACCTGCTTTTCTCCAGAGCCTCGAGCAGTAATGACAGTCAGTCTATACAGCCTGCAATGCCTACCTGTCATGTCAGAGCCTGGCTGTTTGTTTGCCAGGCTGTGATCTATACTGTCTTATTAACTTAATTATCCTAAAAGATCTTAAAAGCCTTGGGCTAGTGCATGCTGATTAGAAATGGGGTTAACTGGGAATAAATATACATTTAATGCTTATAATTCATTACTGCAGATGGAAAGGCCTAACTATGGCACAATACACTATTAATCACTATAATACCTGAAGTCCCATTAAGTAAATCCATTTATATTTTCTTCGGAGAAAGCCCAAGCTAATGCCTCAAAGGAATTCCAAGATACCAACGTTTTCCTTTCTCCTAAGCTGGAAATGCACAAAGCTTTTATGTGTGATGGTTTGAGGCCATGTGTATGGCGAAACGATAGGGTACAGTTTTGAGGCTCACATCTCTCAGCAAAAACAAACAAACAAGCAAACAAACAAAACAAAGCAAAACAAAATCCCCCCCAAAAGCAACATTCAGACCTATGTTAGGCTCCTATGATTTTTTTTCCAAATAAAATAATTTTATACCCAATTATGGGACAACTAGCTGCTCCATCGTATAATATTGTTGAATTGTCTTGATTGTCATTTAGGTTTGCAATCATGGTATTATGTGTGATGAAAAAACAACTTTTCTAATAAATTTTTTTTTCAATTTGTTTATGAAAAGGTTACACATGTAAACATCAGTTTCGGGCTGAAGACAGTTAATTCGATGGTTATACTTTATGGCAAAGGCAATAAATCACATTTATAGTAGAAAGCCTGACACCGTATTCTCTGTGCTCTCTCAGTCTACAGTAGACAAGAACTTAAGAGTTTTGAAACGTTTTCATGGGAAAGCATCAACAGTACATTGAAAGCCACTTCCAATGAATTCTGTTTCCTGAAACCACCACAAAAAAACAGGCAAGCCTTCATTTCCTGGTCACACGCATTCAATGCAATTCATGCATTCCTGACTATGTTCACCCGAACATGACTGACTTTTCTATCAGTGCATCCCATGTGTGCTACAGTGTTTTACAAGATTGCAGCTAGAGCTCACATGTGTTATCTGGGACAGAGTTTTCTAAAGCTTCCTGAGAGCTTAGTGGTAGCCTAGTTCTGTCTGGTCCAAGATGAAGCTCAGATTACAAATAGGGTTGCTGTGTGGAGGAGGCTGGGAGAAGCTGTTGTAGATTTTAGGTTCCTCTGTGTTTGCAGATGCCACTGGCTTCCTCTGTTATGGTTATCTTCTACCTTACCCTGGGAAAAACAGCATAGCATAGAGATAAGTAAACTGAGCATGCTCACTGGCATCCTGACTCCAGAACTCCACCTTCATTCTACACTAGAGCTAGGAATTCCTGCTGGGGATGAACTACAAACCACAGAGTTGCCACACATGTGCTTAGTTGAAGAGGCGCTCAATAAATTATAACAAACATCAGGTCAAAGACATATGGGTAGCAGGTGTTATTTAAAGATAACATTCAACATATGTAATAGAAAAAGTAGAAGTGTTATCAAATACCCATGATACCTTTGGCAATTTAATATCCTATCTAGTGGCATATCAATTTCATCTCAATCTAAAACACCACTGTTCACACCAACCGCCAAAAAGCATCTTCATATTGGAAAAGTACGCAGCCCAACACCAAAACCTTCATGCTTTGAACCAAGATCCATTATTGGAAAGTGTCACAGTGTTACCTTTCTTGGATGGTCACACCCTTTTGGAAGTCAAAATTCTTCCAGTGAAGCTCTAATGCTCATTGTCTACACTGTCTGGTTTGATCCTTAATCTGTGTTGTTGCTACAGGTGCTTAAAGATACATCTTCCAATCTCCCTGAGAATTCCCTTCTTTTCCCTTTCCAGGT
This sequence comes from Mastomys natalensis, assembly GCA_021653895.1. Lineage (NCBI taxonomy): Eukaryota > Metazoa > Chordata > Mammalia > Rodentia > Muridae > Mastomys > Mastomys natalensis. Next base: position 570,113 of record JAJTUV010000423.1, on the reverse strand, counting down.
AAAAATGAAACATCCATGATGGCTGCTGGTAGAAGTTCTAATCCTGATGCTGGCCTCCGGACTTATACTACTCATACCTTTGATGGGTCATTGACAAGGACATCAAACAGCTAGAGAGTGACATAATTAATCTGAAGAAATCCCTCGTTTGGCTGTCTGAAATGATCTCCAAAAATTGCAAAGGACTTTATTGGACTTGATTTACTCTTTTACAATAGAAAAGACTGTGTACAGCTCTTCTCTGTGTACAGCCCTTAAAGAAGAATGTTGCTTTTACATAGACAAGACAGGGATGGTTAAAGAGAGCATGAAAAAGGTCAGAGAAGGCCCTGAAAACAGAGAGAGAAAGAGAAAGAAAAAGATGAGAGTTGATACAAGAATTAGTTTTTAACCTCTCCATGGTTGTCAACTCTACTTCCTCCCACCTTGGGACCATTAATTGGGTTATTTTTGCTGATTTCTTTTGGTCCCTGGGCCTTAAATAGGCTGACTAACTTTGTGAAACAACAGATAGATAATTTGGTAGCAAAACCTATTCAGATACATTATCATAAGTTAGCTATGGAGGACCACAAGACTCAAGATAAGGTTGTTACTCTATCCAGGGTTTTCCTAAGACCCATCTTCACCCAACCTAAAAGAGGGGACTTCCGCCCCTAAACCAAGCAGAAAGGGGCCACCCAGAACCCCCTCTGACTGGCGATCTGAATTCTTGCTTAGATTGCGAGGCTAAGCACTGCAAGGGAATATAAATAAAAGTTAAGAATATCTCTCTGGGTTCCCTGAGGGATAAGCCTGACTGCATAGGGGTTGATGTCACAAGTATCCCTTCTCCAGGAAAAAGACTTCAGGATGGGTATGGCCCTCATGCCTCACTGGACAAGAACAGGAGGACTGGAGCCATTACAAGGTCCCCTTCAATTATTGGAGGTCAGGCCTCTATCCCCACCTTCGCAAGATTAGAATCGCCACGGCCCTTCTATACTTAGAGAAGGGAGGAGATGTCAGGGGCAGCCCTGCTTATACACTGAAGGCCTAAAATTAGCCATAAGCCTAAAGTCAGCAATAGGCCTGACATACATGCATGCTAACACAAAGTCTTGGGTCTCTGTGGAAAAGCACTGAAACAGAAGGCTATAAGCTATTGTAAACAGGCAGTGTTTGTGGAAATTTACCAGCCTAAGTAGCCATAGATCTTATAAATAGGCAGCCTCGGTGGACAGTACCAACTTAGATAAGGAAAAGTGAATCATAGGTAGACTCATAGTGACCTGTCCCCTAAACCTTCACCCAACTGATACTCTGTTCTGAAAGATATCTGTACTCCCCCTGAACACCTACGCTCTGGTGTCATCCCCTTCCCCACGTCCTGCCTTTTTGTGTTTATAATCCCTGTGTCAATAAGTAAAAATTATGATTTGATTTAAATAATTAAATAAATAAATAATTTAAAAAAGTAAAATAAAATAAAAAAAGATACAGCTTCCACAGTGCTTTATTTTACATGTTTACCCCAAGATGACCCTATGTCAACTAGAGGATCCCTATTCATGAAATGCTTAGATTTTACATTTCAATGGCAAGATGTGTGACATTCATCACCATGAGGGAATTGGGTGGATTTTCTACTTGTGTGTAGAACATGAAGGAGACAAACACTCATTCTTAAGAAGGAGAAATCAGTGATTGGAATTGAAGAATGGCAGCAAGGATCCAAGGCATGCCAGGCAGGGACATTCCCAGGCCAGAGGTCCTACCCTGAGACATGAGGTATTTGACATTGTAGGTCTCTAAGAAATGAATCTGTAGCTTAAAAAATATCATTTATGGAAGTTATCACAGAAATTATCATAGAGAGAAATTCTACGATATGTTCACGGCATTGCTACTACAGGATAAGTGACTAGGAAAAGATCAGCCACCCCTCTCTTAGCAGCTATGCTACTGAGAGTTTGACACTTTCCATTCCAGAAATATGGGTGCTTATGAGAGTGGGACTATATAAAATGTATACAGAAATGCAAATTTTACAAAATACAGCAAATTTCAAAATGCTTCACTTGAATCTATGATTGGCTTATTTTATAGTGCTGTGTTATTTTTATTCACAGTTTCATGAACTCTTCTATCAATTGAATAACCTCTTGAACAGAAACAACCACAGCATAAGACCTAATGTGATCATAATACAGCTCAATGAGTAGCAGGCATCAACTGTCCCACCTACTATGATATGGGTCCATCACAGTGCATACTCCAGGCAGCTTTTATGCATGGCTCTCACAAACACATTGTGAATTTCACTGTCCCACTGATGCCCAATAAGACATCTGCCATTGAGTCAAAGCACCATAGCCTTAGGTTGCCGTTCAAATTTGATGTGTATCTTTATGTGAGCTTAAATACATCTGGGCACAAGTACTGGTCCCCATAGCTGGACACATAGGTATATACTCTCATTACCGTTTACACACAGTTTCTTTTTTACTTTCTATTGCTTTCTTATAAAATTGAAAGCACCACTCTATACTTATAAACTTTGATTTTCAGATTTGGGCCAATAGAGTCACAAGCCTGTGTCTAACTCTCATTTAAGTATAAAAACACACACTGGAATAAAAAGACCAACCTTGATTTATCATACACACACACACACAGACACAGACACACACACACACACACCATGCATTCATACTGTGTCTGTTTGATTTTTTTTTTTTTAAATGAATCCTCTCAAAGTGTCTGCATGACTGTTTGCATCTGGGAAGCACCTGCTTCTATCCCCCTGAGTTAGATAGATTCTGAGTATGTGGACTGAATATAAACCCATGCTCGTGGGTATTAGAGAACTAGTACTGAGCAGGGGAGGGGAAGTCAAGGAGCCTGGCTGAGCAGTAAAACACTCACAAGGTGAGTCCTGCACCACAAATAATTGAACAAAGCAGCCATGGGCAGGAGCATTGCCTGGGGATTGATGAACAATGTGAGAATTCGTTGTCCCCAGCAGCCATCAATCCTGAGAGGTGCCTGCTGCACCAAGTTCTCAATGACTGTAGAGCCATTTCCCCCACAGTTGACATTTAAAGCTCTCACTTTCTTGGTTTCCTGAAGCAGCACCACTCCTGGATGAAGTGTATGGGAAAGCTTTGAATGGTGTTGGTCTGAACTTTGTGAGTTCAGAATCAACTCTCCCAGGCAGCCCTCCAAGGCATGACTTTCCAGAACTGGGCATTTGATGTGTTGGATAACTGAGTTTCTTGAATCAAAATTGTGTTTTACACTTTTGTGTGTGAATGTGTGTGCATGGTATGAGAGCTTTTGCGAATGTCTGTTTGTATGGAAGGTTTGTGCGTGTGAATGCACATACAGTGGTCACACGGGTCCTAAGGCTAAGATGGAAATCTGGGTTCTTCCTTAATGATGTGCTACCTTGTCCTTTGAAGCAAGATGCGTTAATTGAACCCCAGCTCGCTCTCCACTGACTGACTACTCTAGCTTGCAGGCTTTCTCGGGGATTCCCAGTCTCCATCTTTCTACCCTACTCTGAAATTTCAGGAAGGCTGAAACACTTGGCTTTTACATGAGTTTGTAGATCTAAACATAGTTTTGACACTTTCATGGCAAACACTTTATCTATTGAGCCATGTCTCCAGGCCTCACACGAACATTTTAAATAGCAGCACACTGTATGTGGACCACTGCTGTCCCCACACAATCACCTTGACAAATGTGCCCCTAGTTTCACTGACATTCTTGATGGAGAAAGGCACTGTGGATAGTGAAGACCATACAAGAAATTGACATTGACTCTATATATTCATCTCTGGTCATCACTAATGCCCACATTCATAACATATGATAGGAAGAAAGTGACTGGCTGACCTAGTCCATAGTTGAATCTAGGCAGCTATCCAGGAAAAATACTCTTTCAATCCATCTATCTATCTATCTATCTATCTATCTATCTATCTATCTATCATCTGTCTATCTATCTATCTATCTATCTATCATCTGTCTATCTATCTATCTATCTATCTATCTATCTATCTATCTATCATCTGTCTATCTATCTATCTATCTATCTATCTATCTATCTATCTATCTATCTATGTGGGTGTGGGTGAGGGGGGGAGGAGAGCTGGAGTCCAAAGGATTCCAGATGCCCCAGAGCTAGAGTGGTTATGAGTCATGAGCCATGGGTGCTGGGAACTAAACTTGGGTCCTATGAATGGGCAGCAGCACCCCTAACCTCTGTGCCATAACACTGTATAATGACTTGGTTTAAGCCAGAGGGTTGCTTCATTGAAGTTGCCTGTATTTCTGTGTACACATAAGATTGTCTGTTTCCCCATTCCTGCTTACAACTAGTGAAGAAAACTTTTGTTAGAAACAGGCATAAGTCTTGTGTATTTGGTGAAGTTTGCTACATTCTTAAACTTCTGTGCATTGAATCTTTCAATCTGAGGGCTCTCTGCTTGAAATATTGAGTCCTCAATGTTTATCTGTTGGGTACATTTCAAACCCTATCTCATTGGCTATTAGCATCTTCTGTCTGCAGATTCTGATCCTTGGCTGGTGCTCTTGAGTCCATACAGGACTGATCATATGACCACAGATAAACCTCCAGAAGAAAGACACAGGAAGGTCCAGTTTCTGAAGAGACCTTCCAAGAGAGGCTATGAAGCAGGAGCAGGGACTGAATTTCCCAATGGAAGGCATTACACAAAAGGCAGAGAAAGGCTGGTGCCAGGTAACTGTTTCTCTCCAGCTCAGCTGCTCTCCAGCTCTGTTTCCTAGGGTTCCCCTCTTCACCAATCAATGATATGGAGCTCCTGTCTGCCTTGCCATCCCCAGCCAGGTGCCTGCTTCTCCCTTGTTAATCAGCTCCCAGGTCTTAAAGACTGTCTTGTGGAGCTGGGTTAAGAAGATATGCTAACTCTATTATGCAAATGTAAACAAAATAACAACCATGTGTCCACAGTCCTCTCTCTGATAGATGAATGGATGTTTCTCTAAATTCATTTGATTTTAATAGAATCACTGAGTTCATGTTCATGTGTACAACTTTGTGCTCATGCTTCATGTGCACACTATTCTGTTCACACGTCATGTAAACTTGAAGTAAGATAAATTTAAAACATGCTTCTTTAGGTGATTGAATTATATGTCTCCCTATTAACATGTCAACCTACTTTTCTGTGTTATTATTCTTGTTTAAAATATATTTCCTCTATTTTCAAGATTATAATTGTATCATATCCTCCCTTCTCTCTCCTTCCTCTAAACCATGTACTATAACCTTGCTTTCACATTCATGATCTCTTTTCTTCACTAATTGTTCTTATACATTCATATGCCTATAATATGTGTATATATTCCCAAATACAGAAACACAGCTGGCTCACTCTGTGTAATGTTACTTGTTTCTATATTTTAGGGCTGACTACTTGGTACTGGATAATCAGTGGTGTGCTCTTCCTGGGAGAAGACTATTTCTCCTGCATTCTTGAGGCATTCCATAGTAACTTACAGTTCTTTGTGTAGGGTTAAGGTGGCCCTGTGGGCTTTTCACACTTACATTTTAGTGTGTCTATTGTTGTCCTTACTCAGCCCATGTTTTAGGCAATTGTGTTGGTGAAGCTTTATGGGTGTGACTTCTGACAATACAAGAAGACATAATCCCACAGCAAACTTCCTGATTGTCTGCTTTTACAATCTTTGTCTTCTCTTCTGCAATGATTCATGAACCTCAGGTGGGGGCGCTGACTGTAGAGGTGTCTACTAGGATTGGGTTCCACAACTCTTCATTTTGACTGGTTGGGGTTTTCTGAAGTGGTTTCTGTCTGTTAAAGAAAAGGAAAGGAAAGAGAGGAAAAGAAAAGCAGAAAAGTAAAACAGAAAAAAAGACAGAAAAGAAAAACAGAAAAGTAAAGAAGAAAATAAAAGAAAAGATAGTTTTCTTTAGTTAAAGACATGCTCTATAGTCCTCTTGGAAGAGTGATCTGTGTCTAATATCTCTAGTTTCCTTTCTTCCACCACTTCTTGTTTTATTTTTACCTCTTTCTTCCTCTTCACTTATCTGTAAAACAAACCAGACCACCCTGTCTGTCTAACATTTCACTTTCATTACCTTTTGTAGGATTCACAGCTGGTCCTACCAGGGCCTGGATCTCCACATCTTCCCAACGTTCAGTGTTTGTAGTGGACTGGTCCCAGTACTCACCTGCTGTGCCCTCTGGTCCAGGTCTTTGAGTTTGTAATGGAGTCTCTGCTGTGTTCGGATCTGGTTTGAGCAGTGGCTCTAGTGGTGTAAAAGACAACATGGAAGGTTTTACAGCACAACTTTCCTCATTGGTTCCAACCCAGCTTCTATAGTGCTCTCCTTGATGCCCTACCTTTCTGAGGCTGTCCCAGGAGTGTTTAGAGAGGTGTATTAGAGTTGCCTCCATCCCATCTTTACAATGAAACCCAACTTTTCCTGCTACTCCGAGGAGGAAATTGTACCCAAAGGAGAACCTCCCACTGGCATCTGTATGTAGGACCAGAGCCTGTCTGAGCCTGTTCTACACATGATACTTGCAATGCAAGGAAAAGCTAGTAGATTCTTCTACATGGTAAGGAAACAGTAAATCTTCTGTTGCAGTCAATCAGTCTTCTGCCTGGTCCACTAGGTCCACAGTGTCTCATCATATACCCAGGCTTCATTGTTACTCATTATGTAGCCTAGGATGTACAACTTTATGGTAACTCTCTATCTTCAGCATCCACAATTCTTTGACTTACAGGCGTGAATCATCTGGTCTAGCGAGGCAGGACTTCACATTTCAAAACAGACTTTAAAACTTAAAAGTGGATATTATTGCATTTGTACATCTTACATAGTAACCTTTCCATGCTTTTCTTTTTTTTTCCCTTCTTCTTGAGAAAGAGTCTCCTGTTTCTCAAGCTGGCTTAGAACCTCCTGTATAAATGAGAATAATTTTGAACTTCTCATCTGGCCTCTGCCTACCAAGTACTCAGATTACAAATATGAGCCACCGTGTCTGGTCATCCCCATCTTCAAGAGAAAATAAAAACATAAACATGGAAATACAATCCAGGAAGAGACCCCAGACTAAGACCAAAGAACGCTGGACCTCCCTGTGCATGTGAAGTACTTAAGTATTCTCTCAACAGTCTCTTCAGGAAGCTTCCCATTTCAGGGTCCACCACAGAGGCCCCTGGCCAGCTCCAACAGCATTTCAAACAGTAACAGCCTCCTTGCTGGCATGATTCATTTATATCAGTGTTCACAAAACTATACTGTAAAACATTGCCAAATTTGGAGTCATCTTCCTGTAAATAATACTGTATTAACTATTCAGAACCACAGAATCAGCCAAGCCTTCTAATTTATATATTACTTTCACATGCTCACCATTGTCAAAGTTGACCAAAAGACTTCATGAGAATAATTTATTTGCCTTTATATTTTGCAAGAAGGATTTCAACCTTTCAACTGACACACTGTTCGGTACGTTCCTTCTTCTTTCTTTCTTTTTAAAGCTTGTGTAATAATACGAGTCTTGTAATCCCCTCTATTTAACTATCGGCCTTTGTACAAACATTTGCTGCCAAGAATCTTTTAAAGTTGAACAGGACACATTGAAGAGTGCTGGAATCCAGGCTCCTTTTATGTTTTCTCAGGAGCAGTGGGTTAGTCACTTCCTCTTCCCCAAGCTGAATCTTGTCAAAGAAACTGACAAGAAAAACACAGCAAAGCAAATAGCAAACAGACAGTTGAAAGCCTACATCGCAGCACAGCATGTGTGGACACAGGTCTGTGCTACAAATGGGTGCCATTCATTTTACTTAAAAGATAGAAAAGCTGCAGGAATCTGTGAAAGCAGTCTCAGGAGGCCACTGACTGGATATCTATTAATTTTCTTAAAAAATGTGTCTTGGGACAGTGCCCTCCTTGAATTGGCCATATCACATCCAATTAGCTTCCAACAACTGCATGGGAAGGCTGAGACTATGACAGCAGGGCCTGACCCTGGAATGGATTCCTGACCAGACAGGGGCAGTCAGTCTTAGGGACTTCTCCTCCACAGTCTCATCATGGTCAGGATGCACTTGTGCTTTACAGACTTCTCCTTCTTCTGCAAATGAGCACTGACCTAGTCTCTGAACCTGGACCAAAGCATCCTCTCCTGCAAGATTCAGCACAAGTCCACACAGAGTGTGTCACCTTTCACCTCTGCTTCTATGGCCACTGCTTCCATGGCCACTGCTTCCATGGCCACTGTGTCCATGACCACTGCATCCATGGCCACTACATCCATGACCACTGCAATCACAGCCACTGTGTCCATGGCCACTATATCCATGATCACTGCATCCACAGCCACTGTGTCCATGCCACTACATCCATGACCACTGCATCCATAGTCACTGCGTCCATGTCCATTGCATCCATGACCACTGTGTCCATGGCCACTGAATCCACGGCCACTGCATCCACGGCCACTGCATCCACAGCCACTGCTTCCATGGCCACTGCATCCATGGCCACTGCATTCATAGCCACTGCTTTCATGGCTACTGCATCCACAGCCACTGCTTTCATGGATGCTGCATCCAGGGCCACTGCATACATGGCCACTGCATCTATGGCCACTGTATCCACATCCAGTGCTTTCATGGCCACTGTATCCAAGCCACTGCTTCCATGGCTGTCTCCTCTGTTCTCCTTCAGCCACAATGATCCATGCACACATCCCTCCATGCTGTTCTTCTTAAGTATACCAGGCCTCAACTGGCTAACCTTTCAGGGCACTTTGCTATAATTCCTAAGGATTGCGTGGGACACTGGGACTCTCCTTGACTCACATTCTGGGGTAGGAGGCCTGGGTATGAAGGGAAGCAGTCCATGAAGAAATATCAATATCAAGCCAGTTACCACTAGGGGGCCATGAGCTCAATGGTAATGTACATGCCCCATATATACAAGGCTGAGGATCTGATTCTCAGTATTTTACAGACAAATGACAGGGAATTGGGGTAAGTTCCACACAGGGTGGGTGAAGGTGCTCAAAGTCTCAGGAGCCAGCTAAATGGCTATGGGAGAGAATTCTCATGGGCTCTCCCTTCAAGAGAAGAAAGCTGCTAGAGCTAAGGACACTAGTGTCCTGGTCTCACTGGGCTCTCACAGTAGCAGAAGACACTTACTGTGACAGCCTGAAACAATCTGCACTTCAGACCCAGCATGGAAAATCCCTCTGTAGCCATCAGTCATGAATTGGGAAAAAGGGAAACAACCAGAGAGGAAGGACTGAAGGTTTCCATGGGATGTTTTGGTAAGGGTAGCAAATAGAAAAATGTGTTGTATTCAACTAGCAAGCAAGGCCACTTATAACGTTAATTTTAGTTTTTGAAGGAACTGTTCAAGAGTTGGGGCCATGTGAGAACACAAGTATAGCAACTCCAGTTTACCTCTCTATCCTACCTGGGGCAAAGCCCTCTTTTGATGTCTCAGACATGTTATTTAATTTGTGTGTAGTCCCTTACTTCCCTCCTAACTTTTCATACTGGACTATGCATGAATTTAGGATATACACCTTGGGTGGTCTCAATGATCTGGCAAGGTGTCATCATGAAGAATTTAGTGCCACCAAAAGAAAATTTTCTGTAGTGACTTTTGTAAACACCCACACATATTCCCTGATCACTAAAGGGCTATTGCAATTAACTTGTAGAAGGTCTGTCCCTGCAAACAGAAGCAGGGAACCTGATGCATATTATTCCTATACAATGTGCTTGCTTTCCTGAGATAATAAAATTCTTGTCTTGAGCTTTTTATGAATGAATGAACGGATCCACAGGCTGCAGTAACATTAATTCAATAACCATCATCCAACTAAGAAATCTGAATGGACACATAGACTGTCCCTTGGGACTCCAAGGATGTGTGCATTCATCCCACAACTGTGTGAAGAGATGTGTGTCTTAACAACTGGATTTAATATCGCAAAGTGATATTTATTTTTAACACATTAATCCTAGGGCTCTGCTTAACATACTATTTTCAAATCCATCTATTTTTATATGGTACATATTAAGTGGGAAATCTGGCTTGTTCTGCAAAGCAGCTATCTGACAATTGTGTGGTTAACATTTTCAAAAGCAATAAAAAAAGATAATTCAGGACAGAGCTGTGTCACTTTGTACTCCAAAGCCTTGTAGCCTGCACCCTTTTTTTGGGTTCACATTCAGTCCCTTTATTTATTTAATCCTTAATTATTTGCATTAGTTTCTTAACCGTCCAACCATCATGGACTTGGCCTCATGTTGATACTTCCTGCCAACTGTTTCACACATGGGGAACAGTATTGGGAATGAAACTCTAAATTTAATACATAGCTACAAATGTTTTGCTTTCATTATGTGGGGTAATATCCATAAATAGATGCGTGGTTGTTGGCACTTATTGCCTCTCTCTCCCCACTTGCAGTGCCTAATTACGGCTCTCACTTGAATAGTTTGGCAAATGCTTATATAGCATCTTCAATTAAAAATAAATAAAGCAGAAGAATGTCCTTTTTGTACTCTTTGGCTTAAAAAAATTGTTATCCGTTGGATCTATTAAAGGAATCATTCCAGCTCTTCTCTGTTCCAGTGTAATTTTTCTGAGGGCAAATTGAAAATGTGCGGTATCTAATCCAAGTAAATATTATGCTTTTCAACTCCCACGCTTCCTATTGCATAAACTCGCTGAACAATTGTCTCATACAGCTTCACCGAGAGTGGAAACAGCTGGCCCTGTTCCATGGTGACTGTCCTCTTCATTCTGCCCTGGGGATCTGCATGGCCCCTTCTCTGGGACTCAGAACTCCAGCAGTGGCTGTCTCAGGCCTATGTCAGGGAAATGCCTCAGACTGCAGCTGAGAAGATTCTAGAGACAGGATGATCTTATTTGAGTTCCTCTGTTCAGAGAAAATGGCAACTATTAAGGCTTCACTCGATTCTCACTGGGACTGTGTTGGTATTTCTCTGATTGGACAGACTTCATCTTTAACAATTTGATAGAAAGCAGAAGATTAGGAAATAAAATGGACAGAGCTTTAAATATGTTATGTCTCACTGAGCTCTTGAACATTCATAAGCTAATTATCTCAGCATATTATTAAGGAACCTAATGAGTTATAAAGTTACTGACTTTATATAGAAAAGATACGAGAATTCACAGAGACTATGAGGGAGATCCTGCTTGCTTCTGCAGTGAATCAGGCATGGACCTTGGCATTGGTGGTTAGTATTTGCTTCTCACACTTAGGTGAGAGGTCTGGATCTGAACCACAGAAGGTTCACAGGATCCTTTACATTAACCTTCAGAAGGGTACATGTGGAATGTCCCAGAATCCCCTTTGCAAAGCTACTCTTAACACTCCACATCCAAATGGTCAACAGCTATCACTTCCATAACGGTGTTGAACAGATGTCTTCATCCATTAACAAGTAAGAGGAGCAAGAGAGTGTTTTATTACTGCAGTGGGCTGGGAGCATCCTTCTTATGGACCAGTTCACTTTACAATCATTAGAGGGTCAGGCAAGAAAATCCAAGAAGCCCAGCTCTGAGGACACAGCAAGAGATGCCAAGAGTTTCCCGGATTGTGTACTGAACTCATATTTCTAGAAACTTCATTTCTGCTGAACCACTGCCTTTAAAAACATTTATCAAAAAATTTTTTTGATGAGTCTATGAAGCAAGTGTCTAAAAAAATGTATCAGAGGAGCAAGGATCAGATGCAATGCAAGAAAGGAATGATATCATAACTGAATTGTTCCTGTGACTGCTAAATCCCATAGTAATGGCCTTAAGTCTTTAACAAAAAATAAAGATGAACAGCGGACTCTTTTCTATACATTACTAAATACACACACCACCTGAAATAATACATTTTTACAAATTATTTAACAGTGCTTCTACATGCTCACAGTGTATCAGTTTGTAAAGCCATATGGAATTAGAATCTTAAGCTAGATGTTTCGCCGCAAAAGTTCAACATGTATTTTTAGATTGGGGAGGGGTCAGAAGTACATAGACTGAAAGGGGATTGGTACTCAGGTGTAAAGAAGACCAGAGGCAGCAAGTGTGTGGTGCTCAGTGGATAAGACCTGAACATTGGTCCCACCTTAACTGCTATGATTCTGGTTGTAAGAATTAAGAAATCCCAGGAATGCTGCGGCCAGGGACTTCCCCAGAGAAGATGTTACTAGTGTCTATAGTAGTATCAGACAGCATCTGGATCCCAGAATACAGATATTTTTAGTCTTTTAGTCTACATTGTGCTCTACGCTTTAGAAAACTCTTCCAATAAAAAACTAGACCTAAAAAGCTAATTTTCAAACAGTTTATGCATAGGTAGCATTTGCTAATATTTTGAATTATATGATTCTGTGACCTTTTGTTATTTTATAATTTATTGTTTTTCTTTTACCAGTGTTTTATAAGTGGAGGCCCTAATAACTCTTCCACGCAAACTGCAGACATTTTTAAAGAATTAAATGGTGAATATAACAGGAACAAAGATCTCAGTCTTCATCTTGACAGACATATGAATTAAATTTTATGCAGGCTTTGGAAGGTAACTATGATACGGTTATTTTTATTTCAATATGTGCATGAAATAACAGAGAAGCTTCTGAATATAGAGAAGGCATTTTTCACTGCCAACCCAAGGACCCATTCCTACCTGTCCTTGCTGGTCTCTGGACCCTCTGTCCTTGGCCACATCCCCGTGATTGAAGGGAACTAGGGCTGAGCTTGACTTCTTTCCTAACATTACCGGGTTATTGGAAGAGGTCAGAGGCTCTATCCATTTGAGCCAAGTGTGGGTCTTGAACAGAAGTTAAAAGAACCAGTTGAACATTTATCATCTTGAAGAAAAGGGAAAGGAAAGAGGAGGTGAGATCCTTCGCCCCCACTCCCGTTGGCTGCACACCTTGCTCTGAGCGCTGCTCTGCCACCAAGTTCTTGGTGACAATGGCCCACTGTTGTCCTCCTGCTCCTTCCCTGAACCCAGCATTGATGATCTGAGGAGCCTAAGGGGACACTCTTTCATCTCCCAAAAACAACATTTAGAATTTTCTTTCTGTGAATGTTTTGTGAATGAGGTTAAAACGCCTTTGTTTTGAGAAGAGAATGGACCATATTGTGTGGACACCAAACAGTGTCTCATTGTTCCCCTGTGAACCCAGCCTCTCTGCTGACTTGGAGGCTGCATCTCACTTTTACTTGGAAGTTCCATGTCTTGCTCTCTGACTCTCAAGGCAAGCATATGCTTTCGCCTTTCTGCTATTGTATAATGAGTGGCTTCTTTTATCTCCCTGTGACATTTATGGCTGGAGGTCTTCAGAATGTCCTGCCCCATTTATGAAGGACAATGCTATTCTTAGCTTTTGTTGGTCAACACAATCACATCTAAAATAACACTCATGGAATATTCTAGTCAACTGTGGGTCAAAACAACAAAAGCTAAGCATTAATCCTGGAGGAAATCAAGAGCAGTGGCCCCTGGGACAGCAAAGCTGGAGCAGCACCTGGGTCAGCCACCAGCCGACAGCACAGGCACAGTGGGACCCTAATGCAAGCTGTCTGCTGTTCCTAGCGAGACTTAAAACAGGCTATGATTTTCATGGAAAAATATTATACACACCACTAAGATTTCCTAGACTGTCACATTTTGTTTTGTGTTGTTTTCTGGAAAAGAAACTATTTCATAATGACTCAGGTGATAGAAATTTGATTCCTATGTCCCTAAACTCCATGTGGTCCTTGTTCAGACCTAGACATGGGATATGTATTGAGACTACTCACTTCAACTCTTGTAGGTTGTGGATAGCAGAGCAGTGATAAGGTTTTTACAGGACCAGCTTGAAATATATTTAATTTCAAACATCTCTTGATATTCCCAAGGATTTCATCAGTTTATGCTATTTGGACGTGCTTTCCTTTAGCTCTTAGATCAGACAGGATTCCTTACACATATATGTGTCAGTCTTCAGCATGCTGATCTACGTGTCAATCTTACTGACCTCCTGGAGGAAATTTGACAATGTTTGGAGACATGCTTAGATGTTGCAACTATTATTTCCACCGATACTCAACTCCAGAAGCAGGGCAAGGTCTCTCAGCATCTCTCGATGCTGTGGGCTGAGTCTCTGGGGAAATCCTTAGATGGTTGCTCAGTGGATCTGATTTCTCATTCCCAATACAATTTGGGTACACATCGAGGGCCATATCCAGAAACCCACAAGCTGCTTGTAGATCAGCATCATGTAGGACACCTGCTCAGCTTTCTGTAAGCTTTCAAAGCAGAGTTCCACCAGAATGAGGGATTCTTCTGACATGCCCCACCCCCCACTACCTGTGGATGCAAATCCAGCAAGCTATACAGAGAGTCCACCATAGGGACCTTCAGCTGAGGAAGACTTTCACTTGACCTGACCATGATCTGTATAAAGTGTGTTTGTACCCTACTCACCCACTCTTGTGTTTGTCACAGGTAAGTGTGCTTTTTGATTCTCCCTTGTTTACAAAGATATAGCTTCACCTTTCTGTCCAATCAGATGTTTCAGAAGTGCTGGCTCAGCTTCTGCCTCTGAGTGTCTGTGCACACGGAAGCAGCTTCAGTGGAATTGAGCCTCACCTTCAACTTCCCCCATCAGGTTGTATTTAGAAGAATGATTCCCACATTCCCTTTGAAGAAGTGGCTTCTTTGAAACTGTATCCCTCCACAGAGATGTGGAGGCTCTTGGCCTTAGAAGCAAGATTCCCCAGTGAGACTGAACTCTGAAGTCAAACTGTATGAGCTGCATTTATGCTAAAGGGTGGATCTTCATGTGTGCACTCCTCAGAGCCTTAAAGAGATGGGCCACACAGACATCAAATATAAAGACTCTTGGGATTGCTTGAAACCAAAATGTTATATTTCAGGAACTGATTAAAAATCACAGAGAGCAGACACTGTCCAGAAAAGTGCAGGCAAGTCTGCAGTCGATCCCTACAGACTGCTGGTCTTAAAATATAGCTCAAAAATATAGTGTACAAAAACTACTAGCCCATTTGTCGAAATGGCAGGTGGGTATAGAAATACCAAGAGCTGCAGCCACTGACACAGGTCAAGTATGAACAATCCAGTCTATTGCATCTGGAGTCTTTACTTTCCAAGGCTCTAAAAGAAAGAAGAGAGGCAGCAGATACTGGACCAGAGAATTGTTTCAGTAGGGAAAGAGCTTGTGCAAGCATGAGGATTTCTGTTCAGATTTCCAGAACCACGTAAATATGGATATAGTCATATGTACAATTTCAGAATTCCTATAGGGAGATGAGGCAGAGAGAACAGTCTCCAGAATCTCAAGGGAAGGGAGCCTGGTGTATGAGGCAACAGACAATAAAACCATGACTCTGATGTGATATAAGGCAAAAACTGACATACTGCAGTACCTACGCATATGCACTTACACAGAAACATGAGTGCAAACACACACAGGTACACACAAACATATGTTGGTAAGCACACACATACATAAACACACACACACACACATATATATGCATATGTACATGCATACATGTACACACATATATATACATACATAAACATGTACACACATACCCAGCCAACTACACACATATACACATGCATACACACATACAAATGAATTCACATGCACATACACACACATATACACATACATACTATATGCATGTACACTTATTTGAACACACAAACACATACATCCATACATGTTACAAACATATGAACACACTCACATGAAAATACATATACATAAAAGCATGTATATTTACACAATGCATATATGCACAAACATACATACATGCATACATGGATACATATATCCACACATGTAAACACATATACACATACACATAGATCCACAGGCACATGGATGCCTTCAGACTTGGACACATACACACATGTATACACATATAAACATATACACAAATGCATACAGTATATACATACACACATGCACACACATATAAATACACACAAATGAACACACCTACCCACATGTACTCATGCTCAGGAAAATTAAAATGAGAAATGCTACCCAGTTGTTCCAAAAGATGAGATTCTGTCTGCATTGCAAATGCTTCTTAAATGAGAAAATAAAATCACGGGGGATTTTTGTAAAACATAAGATTTTAAGAAAAACTGCATTGCCATTTCAGTAACTGTGTTTGTAAAAACACAAAGAATGTCTGAAAATCAAAACTCAAATTGCCAGAGTGATAATGAGAAATAGTCTGGGTTTCTTCTAAACAGGTGCTGAGGATGACAACTCAGGAGGCCGAAGAAGAGAATCCCCAGAGCAATGTGTCAACAAGGATGAGACAAGGCTGGGCTGCTAAGCATATATACATGTTATATGCATATGAACACACACTCACATGAAAACACATACATATACATACAAGCATGCATACTTATACATATATACATACAATATATGCATGCATACATAGATACACATATGTAAACACATGTGTATGTTGACCTGGTCAGCCATGCAGATATCCCTTTCCTTACTCTCCATCCAGCTCTGACTCTGTTGACCTCTATACCTAAGTTGGGGCTACCTAGGAGTGGACCCACTGATATTTTTTAGAGGGATTGAGTACTAGTGTTTAAGGCATGGGCTTCAACTAACATTTTAGAGATAGAATCTAAACACTGTCCAACGGCAAGGGGGAGGAATCATTAGCTATTAGCCAAGTCTCAGGAGGAAAGTACAAGACCCTGTACACAAGATGTAGGTGTGGTTAGGCAGAACCAGGGGTTCCACACTCCCAGGGGATTGTACAGGAAACATGAGGGAGAGGGGAAAGGAAACACTGACTTTTATCTGGGTGTCTGGATCACAATTGATGATGCTCAGGGCTTCCTGATGTCTTGGTACATAGTGGTATATAGCTGCCAGGTGCAGTATATATGTGACGTGCTTAGAGCAGGACCATGGGCCTGCAGAATGCACATTGTTATAATTGGTATAATCAGAAATAATAAAAACTCATTTCCAAAGTAGGAGTAAACATTGACCTTGAGAGCTTATTTGGAGGTTCTAACAGAGTAGCAAGGTACTGGTGTATGAGTGACTAAAGGCCAAAGAAAAGGAAGCTTGTCTTGATGGAGAGTGTGGTTTATAAGGGGCGCATGTGGAGGGATGAGTGAGGACAGGGACATTTGCATGGCCGGCCGGGTCAACAGAGTCAACACTCTAAATCAACGTCGTGACAGATGATCTGCCAGATAGCCCTCAAATCCTTGAGCAAACAAGGAATGCTGCTGAAGAGACAACATCAATGGTCCCGGGTGGGTTTGTTTGATTTCTTGGCTTGTGTAAAGCTTAATCTCAGCTGTCAACTTGGTGAGATCTGGAATCACCTGTGAAGTGACCTGTGGGGTTATCCTATTTACTTCAAATGAGGTCAGAAGATATGCCCACCGTGAGCAAGGATTCTCAGAGGTATAGAGGGGAGAAAGCAATGAGAAGGCAAGCATCATGTTCTGTTTCCTGACCGAGAACACAGTGTGACTGATTCCCACAAACTTCTGCAGCTGCGACCTTCTTACCATGATGGAAGGCAACCCTGAGTCCAAACTACTCTTCCCTCCTTCCAGGTGATTTTACCACCACATTTTACAACAGCAACAGGGAAGAAACTGAGATGGCATGGTTGCATATGCACATATAGGCATACACATGCACATATACTCATATGCACTGTACACATGCACACACAAAGGTTTACTCACACCTGCACATCTACCTACACTACAATGCAAATACAAAAGGAGTCATAATGGATTGTTTTCTAATTGGTATTGCAGGTTGTATTACAGGTGGATCGATATTCTCAGCTAACATTCAGGACTGGATTTAATGCACCAAGAAAACGGCAAAGAGAAAGGGAAACATGGAGATAAAACCTAGAGATTTACACATCCCTGGACACACTGAGACATTTCAGTCTTTGAGATGCCAGTAAAATTATAGAGTATCCAATAATAGCTCTGCTGGCGCTCTGTTTGACTGATGAGAACTGAGAAAAAGAAAGACAGAAAGATTAAGAAGACCTTAAAATCTGTGACTAAATAAAGCTGTCTTATTTTCTGACATTGCAGAGGGTGGACAGAGTCAGTGGTTCCTGTGCAGGGATAGTGTGGGGCTGTAGACACTGGACAGCAAACACCAGCGAGATTCTAATTAATAGATGAAATACAACAGATAGATTAGATCCTTCTTGCTCCCGAAGATCTCTCTCTCAGTAAATAACTCACACAGGAATGGTAGTGCTTCTGCTTTCTATCTTAAAGAGCCATCGGTGTCTCTCATTCGCTTTCTCTTTTTATGACAAAATCAAATCTAGAAATCATGTATGTGAACACTCCATGTGATGGTCACAGCTTCCCCAGAAACAAGAAAGAACTAGTATCCTTGGGAACATGCACTAGGCAAACAATTTCCCTGTACCTTTCATATGAGGTCTTTAGGTTGGCCACCTTCATGACATGCCTTCTGGAAACTTTTATGCAATATTAGAAATTCTTTCTCCTTCTCCTCCTCCTCCTCCTCCTCCTCCTCTTCCTCCTCCTCCTCTTCCTCCTTCTCTCCTCCCTCCTCCTTTTCCCCCTCCTCCTCCCCTCCCCTCCTCTTTTCTCCCCCCTCCTTTTCCCCTCCTCTCCTCCCTCCTCCTCCTCCTCCTCCTCCTCCTCCTCCTCCTCTCCTCCCTCCTCTTCTTCTTCTTCTTCTTCTTCTCTTCTTCACTTGTAAAACTCTAGTCTGTACGAATGACCAGGCAAAACTAATACTGATCTTCAGTCATGTGGTCAAAATTTATTTCCTTCCCCATCAGTGTGAAAAGACACCTCTGCTCCTCACCTGGGCTCTTGACAGACCTGAAGGGGAGACAAAGGAAGGTAAGTATGGTACCATTTTGCTTGAAATATCAACACAGGGGTTATTATGAGTTTTGGGCCAACCTGGGCTACAAAATAAAACAAATGAAAAGAAAGAAACAAAGGAAGAAAGAAAGATAAAAGTAAGAAGGGGATAGAAAGGACAGTGAGGAGAACACTGTCTCCTAATATATATAGTAGAAATGTGTGTGTATATGTGTATATGTATATGATTATATGATGTATATGTATTGATGTATATGTATATGATGTATATGTATATGGTGTATATGTATATGGTATATATGTATATGATGTATATGTATATGATGTATATGTATATGATGTATATGTATATGATGTATATGTTCATGTATATGATGTATATGTATATGATGTATATGATGTATATGTATATGTATCTGTATATATGTATATGGTGTATATGTATATGGTATATATGTATATGATGTATATCTATATGATGTATATGTATATGATGTATATGTTCATGTATATGATGTATATGTATATGATGTATATGATGTATATGTATATATGTATATGGTGTATATGTATATGGTATATATGTATATGATGTATATGTATATGAGGTATATGTATATGATGTATATGTATCTGTATATATGTATATGGTGTATATGTATATGGTGTATATGTATATGGTATATATGTATATGATGTATATGTATATGAATATATGTATATGGTATATATGTACATGTATATGATGTATATGTATATGGTGTATATGTATATGATGTACATATATATGTATATGATGTATATGTATATGATGTATATGTATATGCTGTATATGTTCATGTATATGATGTATATGTATATGGTGTATATGTATATGATGCATATGTATATGTGTATATGTACATGTACGTGTATATGAGTATATATATGGTGTATATGTATATGATGTATATGTATATGATGTATAGGGTATATATGTATGGTATATGTATATGATGTATATGTATATATGGCTATAAAGTAGAAAGAGAAAGGAGTGAGGATGGGTTGAGGAAGCAAGGGAGGAGGGAAGCTCTTAGGTTGTTTAGGTTTCATTATTTAAAAATAAGGATCAGGTAGTTCTCCTTTAAAATGGCAATGAAGTGACCCTTGTGAGAATCCTTTGAGAATCAGGAGGATGTCTCTGTCAAAGAGAATGACCTGATGTCACACTTGAGAATCTGACATTAAAACTAAAATTGGAAATTATAAATCACTCCAGAAGATAAAGCAAACTCTCAAATTTTATAAAACCACACTGTTTTGTGTTCAGAGACAGATTTGATTTATTTTTTGGCTTATTATATGTGGTTTATTCATATATAAAAAGTAGCTGTGGACTACCAAAGTGTTGTCTTTGGATCCCAATTCCCCAGACACAGTACAAGGGCAAGAGTATGTGCTTACAGTGAGGTAATTCTATAGACTGTGAGGTCCTGTCCAGTGCCTAGGCTCAGAAAGCATGCAGAGAGGAGGCCTGACACTTCCTAGTCTCACCTGCTTCTTCAGAACGTTGCATTACTTGCCCTGTCTCTGAAGGCTTGAGCCCCCATTCCAGAGTTACCTCCAATGAATCATGGGTCATGGTGTGGACCAACACAAACTGGTTACCAGTGCATCACTTAGAAATTACTGCAACATAGCAGTGTACTCCAGGGGCCAGAGTGGGCAAGGAATGCTTATTGACTGTATTAGAAGCCAATAGTATATCTATCACATAATTCATGAGATTCCAATCTCAATTGCATTAATTGAATTAATAATTTAATAAATAATTAATAAAATAATTTACTAATAAATTAAATCAGTAAAATTGAATTAATTAATAAAGAAACAGCTCACACCTCACTGTTACAATCCTTGTTTAACAAGAAGTATAGCCTTTCTTGTCATGGACACCTGAGAAGATGTTTTTAACCAGAAAGAAATTCATTAGAAATCAGAAATACAAGCAATACTACACTGAACCTAGTGTCAACCGTGATGTTTATTTGGATGCTTGCACTTGATGAACTCTCTAAATGGCTTCTTAGGGTGATGTGTGGCACTCCAGGACTGTGACATCCTCTTTCTTCTTAACTACATGCAATTCTGATTTAGGACAGACTCTGACTCTGCCTCACATCTGTCAGGGCAGTTTGAAGCAGAAGCCCACAGAACTGCTTGCAGTTTGCTAGAGCTTAAATCACGGGAAATTGAGACCAAGTGCTGCCTGCGTGCCTGGCGAGTCTTTTTATAGACAAGCTGCAGGAATGCACATTCACTGAAGCATGCCCTTTGAAACCCCTCTTCACTTGTACATTTTCCAGAACTCTTGATGTATGATCCTCTGTAGTAAGAATAGTTCTCGGTACATACCACTAACACATGGCCAATGGAACCGAGTCAGCTGTGCTGTATGCTGACATACCTCGGAGCAGGGATCCTTTCTGTGGGTACGGTTGGCTAGGGGCAGGAAAGCCCCTGAAATGAAGGGGGATGCCTGCAACTCCAGAGGAGAAAACTTTGATCCACCCAGGAACCTTTGAAAGGGGCTGTCACTGAGCTTCTATTTGTCTGCTAGGTGACACAGTCCTGTCTCTCTCATGCAGAGGATAAAAGAGAGTCCCTTCTACCCCTCATTTGCTCAGCGAGAGCATGTGACCTCAGCAGCATCCCCAGCCAATTAAACACACCACCACCTTTGTGTGTGAGCCTGTAGCAACATTCAGTTTGCTACTCGTGGACCCATCTTATGTTATGGTAAAGCATCATGGGATTGTGGAGGCTGATGTGTGCTCAGACTCCCAGGTTAAGATGATGCATCTGGATAGGTCAAGTATGCCTAGAACTCTCTCCCAGTATTCTAACCAACAAGACTCCCACTGAATTACTTCCATCAGGAGAGTTGTGCAAGGTAGCTAGAGAAGCTTGGCCAGACAGCACATGCCAGTTTGTCCTGAAAACAATGTACCGGGCAGGAGACATTTTCGATGTGGAGGTCAACTCTAACCTGTGAGACACGGTTCTTTATTATCTCCCATGAGACAACGATAGGTATGTCCCAATGAACCAAGAGGGGACTCTTCTCACTCACGCTGCTTCGGCAGGATGAATCTGTGCAAAGGAAAGACAAAGAGGAGAAGACAAAAAGGTCCCTTTAGATGAGGACAACAGGAGTTCTGTATCTCAGCTGGGCTCCTTCCATGCTCACTCTGTGACTTTATATGGAGTTTATGCAGAGTTTGATGAATATATTTAAACAATATAATTTTGATGTCTTGCATAAATTTTAATAATCTTTCTCAGTATTATATACTATGTGGGTTTTTATTTTTTTCCATATAAAAGCTTTAGTTGTACTGGGTGTGTATCTCAGTCATAAAGCCATTGATCATGATTAGGGCAGCATATTCAGAAAAAAAAATACTTTGATTTTATAGATGAACTATTAATTGCTTAGTGTTATCTCACCTGAAGATCTCAGCACCAACACAATCCTGTAAAAGTGTGCAAAATTATAGCAAAATTGTTGAGAGTTAAGAGAACTTGAGAAATTCTCTCTGAATTATCAGTTAGCTACCTGTAATCATCTAGATACTTCTGTGATTTGGAGTCCTATACAACTGTTTTATTTTTCTCCATGAAAGGAAAGTAAGCTTTTTTTTTTTTCTTTGAATTCTGGGTTTGAAGAAATCCACTATAGAACAATATGCTTCATACAAAATTTAAAGTTTATTGAGCATAAATAATCCTATAATTGCTTTCGTTACTAATTCTTACAAGAAAGCCTCATAGTATCAGACTCTTAAGGCACTGGTTATTTAGGAAGGGAAGGAGATTAACCTGAATGAGATGAGTGACAGCTGAACAGCCATGTCATGGGACCCACTAAAGAAGGCAAATGCAAAGAGACTTCTGCACAGAAAAGCTACTGAACTACTTTTTAAAGGAAATTGAGTGGATGCAAATAAGCAGAAACCTCTCTCTTGCTCTTAATTTAAGTCCTGGGAATCTCCAACATGGGGATTTGAGGATCTGTGCTAGTTAATACTATGGCACTGACAAAGCAGCGCATAAATGGGTTAAAGAGAGAAGTTCAGATACCTTAGTACATGGCCAGCTGGATTTGTTGTTATGGGCCCAGTGCAAATTACAATCATTATGGCAGAAGGGCATACCAGAGGAGAGCTATTCAACACAGAGCAGCCCAGAAGCAGAGAGGGAAGGATTAGAAAAAAAAGAGAAGAAAAGAGAGAGAGAGAGAAACCATAAGCAAGGGGCAAGAAACACAGAGTCCTGTGACCAACACTCTCCAAGGCACCAGTTCCTAGATCCTACCCTGACAATATCATTAAATTAGCCTGGCAATAATAGTTTCTTTGACAAAGAAGCTCTTCTTACACAATTATCTTCCAGAAAACCCAGCTCTAACGTGCTGACTTGGGAACACAGTTTTCTTCCAATGAGACTTTTCACATCCAGGTCCTTGTGTTGACCTGGCAAAGCATCCAGGGTTCCTGACCTAGCCTTTAGCTTAACTCACTGAAATGTTTTTCTTCTTTTATACACTCCAACCTATGGTTCTAAATGTCACTAGATATATTTTTGGTTTTATGAATTATGGGAGATTTGACAAAAAAAAAATAGAAAACAGAATTCAATTTTTCATTCTTTAAACATCTTCCTTTTTCTTTTCTTGAACAACAGTAATCAAAACAAAGCAAAAATCTAAGCAGACAACCAAGCAACCACAGATGACATCAGTAATGTCCTGTATGGGTGATCCTGGCTCACCATTGCAGACTTCCTGTTGAGCATCAGCAGTGCCCACCTCTTCCAGGCATCCATTACATGTATTGCTTGACTGGCCTCTCAGTTAAGCAGATGACTGGAAAATGCTATGACCACAGAAGGTGGAACTGATGTTGTCTGTTGTCCCAAGTCCCCAAGTGCTTCCTTGCTCACAGTCAGATTTCACTTTTGCTCCAGAAATGTGGTTTCCTGAGATCTTCAGTGGCTTTGGTAGTTCCCAAAATGTGGCTTGTGAGCTTGTGCACGTGCACGCGTGTGACACACACACACACACACACATCACATCTGTAAGCTCTACCCACACTGTACTTCTTCCTTCCCATGTTTTCTGGAGAATAAGAGCAAGGTCTGTAGGTCTTCTGCATCTTGATTCATACACAGTGCTGGTAGTCAAACTACAGGTGTGTAATTGTTAAATTCAGGTAAAAGAACGGAACAAAGTTCTGCCCTGAAGAAAAAAGTTCCTCCATGAAATTCTTAATTATTAAATGTTGCAACTTTACATGCGAAAAAAAAAAAAACATTTTTCTTGATGATCCTTTGACAGTATCAATTTGAAAATTCCTGTAAGAGGAAATTGTCCCCTGCTCTAGAGAGGTAAATCCTGCAGAGAGGGCTACTGTGGTAGAACAATCATGCTTCTATTACAACAGGGATCTAGATTTCTGTTGTTGTTACAAGGAAGGAAAGACTGCCAGTGCTAGACTTGGCACAGGAAAGCTTTCTCATGGTATCAAATAAAACATCATTGTTCAGGATGGTTTCCTGTCTTGATGTTAGCAGATTGACTGATTTCTGTAAGTGACACCATGGTGTCACTTTGCTTCTCTTGAGTTACCTGATTTGTCTTCTGTGGGAACAAGGGACTCATCATCAGGAGGAGGCATGCCTCATCAGCAGGAAAATAAATGGAACTCTCCATCACATGTTGGGGAACTGCAGTGGGCATGTGCAGTGTCTTTACAGTGCTTCCTGTGTTCCGTTCCGTAGGATGAGTTAACCAGCTTTTCTGTTTTTTACATAGATGCCTTCACAGAGTGCCTGGAGGGGAATTTGTAAACGAGTGTGTGTGTGTGTGTGTGTGTTGGTTCCTAGTAAACTCACTCACCCCAGCTTTCCATGCACAGCTTCCTTGACCCAGATGACCTGCCTGTTCCACAAGCAAGAAGCCTGACTTTGGGATACTCTCATTCATACTGCTACTGCTCAGCTCCGGGAATTGAGGCAAGGGTTTCATATCCATCCTGTGTAGATAGACTTCAGATGAGTCTGAGGGCTCTCCCTACATGCAAGCCAAGGCTACAAGACCCTTTGCATATGTCTTCAACCCAGGGTCATATAAGAGTAGGAATCTAGATTTCAAAGTACAAAAGTCCACAAAGTGCTAGAGACATAGATGACAGATTCTGTCACAAGCCAAGAACATCCACAGACCACTCCACTAGGAGTCAAGGATAAGCCTCCTTTAGGCCTTTTAGAGAGTGCCTAGGCCAGATTGGCTGACACATTGATCCCAAATTAGAGGCTTCCGAAGTGTAAGAGGACACTCCTCTGTTTGTCCAAAACCAGTAGTTTCTTGTGCTTTGTGACTCTCTGTCATAGTCAGGATTTGTATTCCTGCACAAAATATCATGACCAAGAAGGACCTTGGGGAGAAAGGGTTTATTTGGCTTACACTTCCACATTGCTTTTCATCATCAAGGGAAGTCAGAACAGGAACTCACATAGGGCAGGAACCTGGAGGCAGGAGCTGATGCAGAGGCCATGGAAGGATGCTGCTCACTGGATTGCTCCCCCTGGCTTGTTTAGTTTGCTTTCTTATAGAACCCAGGACTACCAGCCTAGGATGATACCACAACAATGGACCCTCCCAGCCTTGAACCCTTCACTAACTGAGAAAATGCCTTACAGCTGGATCTCATGGAGGCATTTCCTCAAGGGAGGCTCCTTTCTCTGTGATAACTCCAGCTTGTGTCAAGTTTACACACAAAACTGGCCAGTACACTGCCTCTTAGAGAGCTAACAGAGAAAGAGCAATGGAGAAAGTTCCAGATATCTTCACCTGCCACACTCTATCTGGTTCCAAGAATCAGATTAGGTCAGAGAACACAAAGGTCTTAATTTCCTGGATATAATGGATCTCCAGCCTGGCATACTATAGTGCTCCTTAGCCCATTAGCCTGGAACTGGATGTCCATATCAGCTTCCCTGATGTTTACAGTGGAGAGATAGTATCAAGTAATGTCTAATGGGAGGGTTAGGACTGACAGATGGTAGCAGGTTCAGATGTGAGCACTGTAACTTCATGGCCTTGCCACAGCCAGTGTCTGAACAACTTCTCAGCCAGTCTCAATCTTACTTGGGCTATTTCCTTGCCTGCCAATCACTCCTGCTAGACCAGTTAAACTACTGTATGGCTAGGGTGACACCTGTGCCTCTACTGATTCCTCCTGCTGAGCTATCTTTCAAATGCACCTCTCTTCTGCTGATTCCTATAGAATCTGACAAGTTGATGCAGTATTAATAATATTGAGAATGTAATTAACTCAGAAGAATAGAATAATGCCTTTTGTAAAGTTATCTATGACTATCCAAGAACAGGGGTTTCAGCCAAATATCTATATAACTAATCACAGGGACATAATACTCTATGATCGGATGACCTGAGTAGCCACTTTTGCCTATAGATACCTCATGGCAAGTCTTTGTTTCTAATACAGCATGGCTTTTAGTTGGTCTTGGACCTCAATATAAACTCAGTTATATTATGTCAAAGATTATGTGTGAAGAAATGTCTCAAAATCAATTAGATAGTAAAGGAGTGTGGAAGTTACGTCTTCTAAGCATTTTATAGCAAGAATGGAGAAAAAGGAGGCCACTGAAAGCTTTCTTTCTTAATAGCCTCTTTGGTTAACTCACACCCATGAGCCCCATGAGAAGGAATACCCGGTTGTTATTATGGTGGTCTATATTGTTTGCCCTGAAGTGTTTGCCCAAGTCAGGAAGGTGACAGAACAGGTTCCTGACTAACTCCATCATGCCTGAAGTAAAGCAGTTTAAATGTAGAAGGCAGCTTGTCTAGGCTTGGCTTTGGACATACACATTTATGAGAATTTTCATTACATTCAAATCAAATTCACAGGGCACAATTGTACTCCTTGAGACAAAAACATTTCCTCGAGATGCACGGGGATTCCCAAACTGCACAATGGATGAGCCCGCCAACAGTTGTTTTACAGGCTGCCTGGGAGAGTTTCCTTTTCTTCCCAACATAGAGGTGATTGCAGGCACCTCTTGAGTTGATTTAATCTTACTGAGAGAGGGAATGGTGATAGACAAAGCATTTCCCCACTTTTTATGAAAATGATGGGTTATCAGCATTTTGCTCAAGGCGTAAGACACCACCCTGTCTCCATTCAAATCCATTACATATGCCAGAGACCCAGCTGTCAATAGCACCGAGCAGTAAATTTAATTTACAGAGTCAATACAGAGCCAGCAGCATTAAGAGTAAGATAATTCTGGCACATTATTAATTTGAGTGGCCATGTACGGCATTGTTAGACAAGACCTAAGTCCAAGTTTTCATAGGCAATCTGTGCATAAAGTGAGGTATGCCAGAGTTGTAAAAAATACCAATCACACTGATCTGTCTTATTAACCAATATTGATTCCTTTTACTCAGACACGGTCCAGAAACTTTGAGGTAGATGTTGGGATAGTCGGTATTAGCATTCTTGCTTCATTGAAACATCCCAAAAGAATCACAAGGCAAAAGGTAAGATGGAATGGGAAAAGAAATAAAAATTGGCTGAGTTTGTAACTGTCCAAAATTGGTATCGTGACTATGAATTTCTGTGTACTGGGACTATCCATAGGAGCTGCAGCTGGCAACATATACTGTCCTCCATTTTGAGTTAGCTATAGAACCCAGAAATGGCTCTTCGGCTGACATGTTTCTAAGTCCTGCTTGCTCGTCCTTAAGCTCCATTAGTCACTTATACTAGCTGCATACCTTTAAATTGGGTGTCCTTTACTACTTCTAGGTTGACAGCTGCCCACTGACCCATCTAACATGGTTACAGAGGGATTATTATTGCCAGTCCCCAAGAAACAAGAGTCAACACATTTAATCCCTGACTGCAGCTGCTGTCATCAGAGAACAGTCCTCACTTGCTAGTGAGAGGACAAAGCCTTCACCATGGTCATAAGCCAAGGCAGGAGCAGAGTGGTCTCAAGAGGCTCAGAAACATGGCGTCAAACCTCAGCTACCAAATTTTATGCATGTGCTTCTCACCAAGACTCATCTGGGACTTACTGTTACAGCTGATAATGCCTTCTCTGTTTCCTTTTCATTGGTTTTACTGGGATGTCTCGCTGTGTGGTACAGGCTGGTCTCAAACTCATGGCCGCCTTGTCCAGCCTCCAGGCTATCAAGGATGGCAGACTTGTATCCATCACATCCAATTGCTATGAGGCATTTATATTTTTGTGGCACTCGATCACCTCTGGACTATTGATGAGGAGTAATTTGTTTACGCCAGGCAGGATAAAACAGAATACAAAAGCACTGTGGGTGTTACTAACAGAGAAGAGGAATCAGAAGCCATTACAAAGTGACACTGCTGATAGGCTTGGTGGTGCCAGGCAGGTAGCCAGTGGCTGTGCAGGACAGGAATGTCCTCTAGCTCTAACTTGGATAAACTATCAAGTTGTAAACCACTAGACCCAGAAGTTGAAGATGGAGGTGGGCTGCCATGATGATTCCAGAGCATCAGTGACCAAGCCAGAAGATGTCTTGGGTGAGGATACAACTCACTGCGGCAGAGGGAGAAGAATAGAATCGCTCTTCCTAGTATCCCTTTCTTCCTGTGTGTTCAGGCAAGCATAGAAGCCAAAAGCAAGAGAACCTCCGTGGGTGACACATCCTCCTGAACAGGGCGGGGCATGGACCTGGGAGCAAGGAAACACTTCTGGAGGGAGTGGGCTCCTCGTGGTGAAAGGACAGAATAGAGAGAGGGATCTTGTTTTAAAGAAAGTATACTACGCACTGGCTGTATTCATATCATTGTCACTGCAAGGTCTGCCTTCAGGTTTTATTAAAAATAATCGGGAGAGGCAGACGTTACCGGAGCAGATTTAGACTCAGGAATGAGCAGAAAAGTCTCAGGTACTAGTCAGAGCCATCAGTAGTGCCTAGTCCAAAAGTAGGTTTGGACATTGAGGGGAACCAGGAGAGGAATGATCCCCACTTTGACTGTGATGACTGGGTTAGACCTCCAGTGCTAGGCGTGACTCAGGAGACGTCTGGCAGGTTGTCCAATAAGGAAGAAACTTGCTGGGAAAGTTTCCTTCATAGTATAGCTCTCTTACAGTAAGCGTGATCCAGTCTTGAGAAAGTCTGGGCTCTAGATGATAGAGAAACTTCTCTATCGTCTAATGCCCAGTCTTTAATAAATTAGTTGTATCTAATTCTCAGTTTCTTCAATTTGCTACTTACTATTCTGGAAATGGCAGATTAAAAACTGCAGCTTAACCCCAAGGTTTTCTATTGATATAAAGTACCAATCCTTTCCAGAAAATCTAGTTGGATGAATCAATTCCACACATTTCTGTGGAGGGTCTGGCCTGATCAAAAGCAGCACTTTTGTATTTGAGAATACAAAGGGAGAGCAAAAGTACCCTCCACATGCAGTTTCTGCAACAGTGAGGTGAAAAATCGCTAGAGCAAACAATCTTAAAGTAGCAGCCACTGTTCTTTCTGAATCCCATGGAGAGAAGCATCCTTGCTACACTCACGCCCCCACGTGCCAAGAACACGCCTATATAGAGTTCCCACATGGAGTTATTGTCATCACATACTATGTTATGCATGTATGTATGTGTATGTAAAGACATATGTGCTTTTATTCAACCAATATTTCAAAAGACCAAAACATTACAGTTTAAACTCAGAGCTATTTGATGGCCAAAAGTGATTGATTAAGTGATTAATCCATCTTTCAAACTATATTCTAAATCTCTACTAAGAGCCAAGCCAATCTCTGGAGAAAACTGAATTCAAATGGAGAGGGGAAAACAATAAGTACTTCAGGATGCCCCCTGCTAGCTCCTGTTGTAAGAAGCCCAGTACTTGGCCAGTGATGTGGCTCAGTGGATAAAGGCACTTGTGGCTAGGACTTAGGATCTGAGTTCAATCCCCAGGAAGGAGAGAACTGATTCCTGCAGATTCTCCTCTCTCTCCATATCTGTGCTATGGAATGCATATGTATATATCCAAATAAATATAAAGATATTAATTTATTATTTTCCCAAAGTCTATGATTGTGCCAGGACTCCACTAGCTGAGGATTGAGTTACCTTTGGCTACCATAGAAGGCTGGAAAAGCATGAACAGGAATAGTTTTGATTCATATGAACTGTATGCCTGTCAGCTACATCGATCTCCTAGTGTGATCAGCAGGCATACTTGGCCACGACCATCTGAAGCCATGCCTTTGATGAAGACAGAGATTAAAAGGCCAGATGAAACTTTTACCTCCTCCACTTCTTGGGTTTAAGATTCACAGCGTGACCCTTGTGCCTTTGTGTACAGAAAAAAAAAAAAAAAAAAACCAAACCAAAGATACAAAATCGGATCATCAGATTCACAGAAATCTACAGAGTTGTCTGTCGAACTTTTGAGTGCAGAGGGAAGAGAGGAACTCGGGCTGGGAATAATCTAGTGACCCAGCAAGCAATAGAATCTGTTGGCAACAGATCCTGCTGTTGTACTAGGATATAATGGCTCAAGGGAGTGTAGGTTTGAGGCTTTTAGACATTAAGATTCTATTCTAGCACATAGACTGACTGGATCGTTGTTTTCTCAAACTATACCAACCAGTACCAGCTTGTTCCCAGAAGACTGGCATGGGTGCTTATAGCTTCCACAGCCAAGAGCTGAGTTCAGTTCTGGCAACTGAGGCACAGCATGACAGTACACAGAGACTCTACCTCAGAAAAGAATATCTGAGAGCACCGGGCTTCTAACGACACAGGGTAAGACAAATGCTTCCATAGCAATCTTTCCCTTGTCAATCACTGGTAAATGGGGACACATCTTCATGGAGGAGTCATTGCACAGAATAAAAATCAACATGGTGTCACTCAGGGAGAATCCCAAGTAACAAGACTTAGGTGTATAAAATCCCTAGAGGCTTCAGAGGAAAGAAGGAATCTACCAAAAAAGAAACCAAGCTCATCTGTGTCTAACTGAGATAAAGGACTGGCCAAGGCAGCTGCGGGAGAGGGACTTGGGGGGATAGGGTGGGTGTGTGCGTGCGCGTGCGTGCGAGGGCCGGAGAAGGTTTGTCCCCTGAGTGGAAGTGGAAAATTCAGCACATCGCCCTAAACGAGGCTGTCTATGGACTTTGTAGTATGGTGTGGGCCAGATGTGAGGACAGAAACCCCTGAAGCCTCATCTCCATTCTGCCCCATCCCCAAAAGCATGGCCTCAGCCAAAGCTGCTCACCACCTGCAGAAATGAAAGACTTTTCTTTAGAAGGAAATACACACACTGACTTCGCCTGAAATATGCTTTCCCTGGAATGTCATGACACATTTTGTCTCCTGCAATCGCTTCCTGAGTGAGGATGGCTTAGGCTTACTTTGGTCTCTCACATACACCACGTTCTGTCATCCATTTATAGGATGTGAAAGCGGGGAATGGAGGGGGTGGAGGGGATGCTTCAGCTTGTTTCTCTCCCCCTTGTTTTGAAGTCTTAACATATGCACAGCCCGTTGACCCCTGTTACTGCCGTCCCACCCCCTCTTTCATGTTCTCTTCTCTTGGATTTTACAAAGGATTATGTAAGGCGTTCTCACTGCGGTGACTCATAGCACTCATGCATCTTTCATCTGTTTCTTCATGCAGCCTGACATCTTGTTCCTCCTTCTGACTGGGACTGTGCACAGAGCAGATGTTCTCACTGAGCTGTGATGAGTTTTAGATCTTATTCTCAGGAGGCGCCGACTAATTCAGAGCCCTTCAGCCTAGATGAGGCATTTAATTTATTCCTTCCAGAACGTTTCACCTTGAGCCCGTCTGCAGTGGATTTTATCCCTAGTTATGTCCGCCAATTACCGGGTTTTGTTCACCCCACTGAGGGTACGTCCCCTTCCTCTCTGGTCTTGACTAACTTCACAACTTCCCGTCTTGAGCATATTCCGCCTAGCACCTACCCTGTCACATGTAACAGTACTAGCAGCAGTCTATGAACTTGGTTTCCTCCCTGGCTGTGTTTTTGATTCTGGTGGGTGCCAGAGAAGGAACTCCGACGTAAATTGTGTGATCGGATTTTTTCACAGGTTCTGTGGGCCAACCTCACCTAGTCCACTTTCAAAGCAGGGTCATGTGACCACTTTCCCTCTCTAGCTTTGCCCCTGATTACGAGACTTGAGCAGCTGTTGGTTTTTTTTTGTTGTTTGTTTGTTTTTTTTTTTTTTTTTTTTTTTGGTTCTCGGCTGGCTTTGCTTTTCTGGCATAAAGCTGGACTGTGTGTTCTAATTAGAACTCCACAGTATGTCCAACCAGTTGTAGGATTCTTATGGGTTCTGCTTGCTTCAATTTGGTTCTTTTGCAGCAAATCTGGGGCTGAGAGTGAGGATGGGCCATCTCTAGGAGCCTCATGCTGAAGAAGGAAGGCTATGCCTGGTCTGAAATCTTGTCTGCCTTTGGAGTAGTGACATGGCTCACAGAATTTTTTTCCTATGCGTAGACCCTGAGGCTTTTGCTTGTACCTCAGAATTTGATCTTACACCATGGCAGACTAAATTTTAAACAACTTTTATTTTGTTTAAGTTGCAAACAACTGTTGTTTTTAGATCTCACAAATCACAGTCCTATCTAGCCCCTTTTCGAGCATACTGTTTTTCTCCCATCATAAATCTGTGCTGTTTTCTCTTCCCTAGATCCTGAGATGGCTGATCTTCTCACCTCTCCGAGTTAGGTAAACTCAGATCTCACACCCTATAGACTCAACTTCACATCTTCCCACAGGGATGGACAGGGTATCTAGTTCTGGGATTCTCCCAGGTCAGAGTATACTGATTCTTCATGAAGCCATCATACTGCTGATAGGAAGACCAAATCCATGTGCATTCTAACACAGAACTCTGCAACCTGAAAATGGTTCTGAAATGTGTGTGGTGACTGCTATTGGGAAGACACACCGAGTATTTATTAACTACAAGCCAGCCTGGGTTCAGAAGCCATCCCTCAATGTGTGGTGTTATTTATTTTAGTGTGTGTACATGTGTGCTCCAGTATGAGTGTGCACATGTGAAGTGTGTGTCTATTTGTAGCTTCAGATACTTCTGGTCAATCTCTGTCTGTCCTGCTCCATCCTGGATGGTTATGAACCCTCCACCAGTCCAGCAGACTCAATTTCTATAATCGATC
Source organism: Mastomys natalensis (assembly GCA_021653895.1). Lineage (NCBI taxonomy): Eukaryota > Metazoa > Chordata > Mammalia > Rodentia > Muridae > Mastomys > Mastomys natalensis. The sequence continues at coordinate 536,867 of JAJTUV010000423.1, read as the reverse complement.
TCCTGTACCCAACTAGTACCATCAAGTTCTAGAACTTACTGTCATCTTAATGAGGCATCTGTCTTAGCTATTGTATCTGCTGTATTACAGGGATTGTGTTAAACTAATCATCACAGTTAATACTGGTTCAAATATACAATAGCAAGTCTGACGTTTTGTTGTCATGTGTGCTGTTATTAATACCAAGATTAATCATCAGTTATATGGTTACTCTCTTCCTGTGCCTAATTTATCATCAGAAACACATATGCATTTAAGCCTTGTTCTTTCCTTCGTCAAGGTGCTCGGGGAGTTTTCTAACTCCTTTGGAAGGACATCAGCAGTCTTCATCATCACCTGGACACTTCCACATCCCAACCTTCAGCACACCTGTCCTGTCCCGAGCCCTCTGTTCACTTGACACCTGGCTCATTCTGCTTCTTCTGGTTCCCCTTCACGCTGCGTCAGGAAGATCAAGCTTTCTTGAACGCCACTGGCCTGTTTCTTCCCATCTCGACTTGGCTGTTCTTCCTGCTCCATGCTCCAGCTCTCTCCTTGACAGTGAGCTCTTTTCCTCCGTCTCAGCCCAGTTCTTGAGTCTTTGTTTGGTCTTTGTGTCTTAACTCAGTTGCTCTCTTGTGTCCTTGTGTGTTGACAACGTACCTGAGAGCATCTTTGTCAGGAGGCTTTCTATGTGTCTTTTATCCCTAGAGCAAAACCCATGCTAAGCAGGCCCTGTACATAAAAGCAAACAGATAAGGAAAAAATGAATAAAAATAGGCCGTGTATCTTCTGACCTGTTTAAAAGGCAACTGACTTGGTACCAGGGTAAGTGTTGGCTGAGACTACCAGGCTGGTCCAGTCCTAGCACCTCAACAGGTAGCCTAACTAGGTACTACCTATCTCTAACCAGTACTACTATCTCTAACCAGTGCTACTTATCTCTAACCAGCTTAGGACACAGGCTTTCACAAAAACACAGATGTAATATTTGCACTGTGTTTTGGAAAGTGAGTATGCTCACGTGTTTCCCATGCAATAATGAGTTCTCGCATTGTTAATAAACACAGAGCAGTCAGCAAAGAAGACAGTGAATGGTGTGTTCAATCAACATTGTTGCAGGCTGATCTGAGGGCTGTACCATTGTCAACCCTACAGAAAGGCAGATGATATAATCAGACATTCCAGTTTGGTAATGGACCTGAGGATAAGATTGGGCATGCGACTTTGCGGGTGTATCATCACTATGCTCTGTCAGTTCCTCCAGTCCGTCATACTGCTGTTGGAATATGAAATATCCCCTTGGGCTCCTGTTTTCATGTCTGCTCCCCTGGTGGCATTACTCTTTGGGGAGGTCATGGAGTCTCTAGGAGCCTAGAAGGAAGAAGCAGGTACTGGAAGAGGGTCCTCAAGGCTGTGTTAGCTGGTCACTGCCTGTCTTGTTTACTACATCTTCATAATGCATGAGGTGAAAAGCTCTCCTCTGCTACAAACTCAGCACCATGGTACTTGTGTGCCGTGGGGATATCACTGTACTTGGCACAGAGCCAGGCAACTGCAGATACAGACCTCTAAACCAAAGACCAGAAGAAGTTTTACCTCCTGTAGATTGTTTCTGTCAGTTATTTTAGTCACAGGAATAAAGAGCTAATCGATACACACACTGAAATAAGTATTCGAGACCTACGAGTACATTATCAAATGCATATTGTAAATGTCTTTAGGGAATAGCACATGAAGTGATCTTAGAAAAGATTTTGGGAAAAATCTGTCTCCGACTAGCAGAAATGATGAATTATAGTACATGTTTGGGAGAAACATCGGTTATGGGCAAGGTATGTAAAATTGCAGAACACTACAGAAAAAATGTTGACTAAATGCATATTAGAGAAATGTATATACTTTTTGATTAAAATTTAGCAGTGCCTATTCTGATGTGGGTGAGATCTGAAGAGAATGTTCAAAATCCAGTGCATTTATTTTGGCTTGAGAAAATGATATTTTTTTTCCTGTATTTACTTTGCCGGCTTTATTTTTGAAACAATATACAGCAAAGATTGGAATGAAGGAGCACTTTGCGAGGTGTGAGGAGCACTCAGTGTGAGGGAGGGGCTGGGGCTGCATGTTGTTTATTTGGGGCAACTCTTTGCATTCTGAGGACACTGGCTGTGACACTGGTCTTTGCTAATGGCCCTAGCTCAAGCACTGTGTATGACAATTCTTCTCTCAGCAGATAGAGAAAGAGGAGGCAGAGATCTATAAAGGGGAGGATGGATACTTAGGGTGAAGGGACTCTAGGTGAAGAGAGCAAACCATGATGAGGAAGCCATGGAGAGGAGGTCATTGGAAGCTTGGTAGCACAGATATAACCAGGCCTCACCTCCCACTGCTACCTTGGCAACCTGAACCAATTTTCCTCACCTACACACCTAGCTTCAAGACTTGCAAAGTATGGAGACAGGGTTGAGATACTTGTACTCCTTGGATGCTGGCTCAAGCAGGGATCAGCCAGGGTTACATTTTAACAGTGCAGCAAGATTCCCAGACCAACCAGGTAAATTTTCACCCCAACTCAAATCCCAATCTTCTTTATGACTGTGTGTGAGCAGTTATTTCTCATATCTCAGCTATCGGAAATCACATGTGTGATTGTTCAAACACTCTGGATGCGGGTGCACACGAACGACATTTCAGAAGTGGCAGGCATAGTTGAAATTGAGGCTTTACTAAATGACTTAGAGAAATCGTCAAAGATACCTTTCTATTTGGTCTCATAAAAATGTGTTGATAGATTTATTATTTAAGCAGAATCCAGGAGTGATTTATATGGCAGCATCAGATACAAAATACATATACAGCTGACTTACATATATAGTTGACAAAGTGCTCCACACTCCCTGAGACTTGTTTCAGTTTGTTTATTGATTGGCTTTTGTCTGTTCTGTCTCCAAGGACACAATCAAAAAATTCTCCTCACCTTCCTCAGCTTGAGGAGTATCAAATCCTGGCGGCTGCACCCTGCCAACCTGTGCAGGATGTTTCAAATTTAACCAGAACTTTGGAAAGCAAACATGAAAACAACTACAGCCTTTCAAGTCATGACATTCTATTGCAAAGAGTGATGAACAAATAAAGGCAGAAGGAATTATGGGAGACTATATTCTCTTATATGACAGTTTGATGAAGTACAGATGAAGCAGGGAACCAAGATGTGCTGACAAATGGGGTGACCTAACATCTTAATTTCACCTGCCCACTGGTGTCTGTGGATCCCAAACAAGCTCATAAGTATTTGAAGGCTATTTATTCAGAGGATGTTACATTTTCTACGTGCTGGAGAGTTCAGACAGATTGGTTCACACTTGAGTAAATTCATCATGCCCTTAAGCAAAACTGAGCTGTCCCAATCTATATTTAATTAACATTCATTAGGAATATTCACCATGTACCTTTTACTGAGCTTCAGCTATTACTGAATTTGGTCATTGCAAGCAGCTGTTAGTAGTACAGTCTTATAAACTGAATAAAAAAAAGCACATGAATCGGGTGAGACTGTCAATGTATCATGCATGCTTGTGCACAGAAGTAACTGAGTATGGATTCTGCTGAGGGGTGGAGACCTCAGGAAGCTGCCCATACAAATGAACAGCTCTGTTTACCTGCCAGCGATTTCTCTCACCAGTTTATGCATATCATCTAAGAGACTCAAATAGAAGTTACACACACACACACACACACACACACACACACACACACACACACACATCATCATCATCATCATCACTATGTTAAAGCTTTAAAGCAATGATAAGCTATATTTCTTTTTACTTTGGAGTTGATTTGGGACTTTTATTTGGGATGCAGAGTTCTGGTCTAGAGAGTATATGGGAAAGCAGAAAACAGAAATCATCAACCCAAAATCTCACTATAATATTGCCTAAAATATTAACCTCTGAAAAGCTATGATTCATATTCTTACCTGTTTGCTAGTGGATTTGAGTTCCCATGATAAGGGGCTGGATTCTGAATATGATGCCATGTTAGCCTGCCATGTGGCCTGGGCAAGCATGAGGAAGGCAATATAGCTTAATCACAGGGTACCAGCTCAAATCCAGAGTCAGATACAGCCTGCAGCTTCACTGAAGTACACTGACCAAATGTGACAGGAGGAAGGTGCGCTCGGGCTTCACTCTTCTCTTCTACTCTGTTTGAAAATAGGGCAAGACATACAATGTATCCCACCTCAACAGTGACATTGTGGGGGACAGCCTCTGACATCTTGTATTTATACCAAATCACTTCCTGTTATTTCCAATTTCCTCAGGAAGTCTATCATTAGCAACAGTTAATGACCAGCTTGAGGCAAAACCCAAGGTTCTCTCACCTCAAAAAGTCATAACCTGTAGAGGTGACTGGCTGAGAAGATATCAGCACAGTTATAAAATGCAGTCTTTGCCCTAGATGGTACCAGGGACAGACAGTGCCTTTCAGAGTTGTCATATGTTCTGCATACAGATTCAGGGAAGGTTTGCTCTTCCAGCTTTCCACCCCGTCCCACTAAGAGATATCTGAAGGAATTATTGTTCATATTATACTCTTTCAATTTAAAACAAGGAAGGCATTCCTAAAGTGAATCTATTTCTTTTTTTAATTTCTTGCCACCAAAAGCTTATTAATATCAGGTTTCAATATTGCAAGTGATTTTCTTGAGTGAGTTAAAAGGGCTTTAAATAAAGAAGGCTGTGTGCTTTGTCAAAGCATTACTTCACATTGCTTTCCCACTCATCCAAATGGAAATTCAAGGCTATGTGATGATTATGATTGGTGAGTGCAGATAATTTTATAGTCAGTGTGTGAAATGGAGATTTGAAAGCATCATGAAGGTGAGACAAAGAGGTGCTGACACAGATGTGGCTCTACCTGCATCCTGTGGTCAATGTTCCTGACTATTGCATCAGCATCTTGAGATCAGCAGATGTCCTTGGAGCATGCTTTGGTCTAGCTGCAGGAAAATGGTGCCCTGCTGTGTGTCATTCTGTAGAGATCTAATGCAAGTGAACAGAGACTCTCTGGATGACAGGAAGAAACTGCCCTATTTTCCAGAGCGCTTTTGAGACGAAGAAGTGTAGCTTCCATACAAAGATTGGCAACTGCAGACTTTGAAGCTTATTGGTATTAATCTGGATCTTTGGACTAACCAATAACCCAGTTGCTTGTCTTTCTGGGTCCTGGGCTTTAGAAGGCAGCTCAGGAAGACTTGTTGCATAAAGCTTGACTTCCAGACAGGACTTAAGTACTTGGAACTGACCAGTCCACCTCCCTGACCTGAGAAGGACTTCTGTACTTAGTAACATCTCTAGAAAGCCATCTGATACCAGCATCCAAGAACCCAAAATTGATCAAGTATTGATCTTTCAAAACAGGATCAACCCTCCCTGTGATTGGCGCTTGTGTAGAGTGTAAAGAGAGACAGCTAGCACCACCTCAATGTCAGTGTCGGGGTATATGGATTCAACTGTTTCACTTCCCTTTTTATTTTACTTCAGTAGTTCTAATATGAAGATAGTAGTGTCAATTTCAGCCCATTAGACCCTAGTCATGAGCTTCTCTGTAAGGAAGCATTAAGAAAAGTTGCTGGCCCAGAGACACGGTCCAAACAGCATTTTATGGAAGTTTCAGTAGAACTTGTAATTGCTTGAATAAATATGTCTACTGTGCACTTAGCATTTAATAGGGAATGATACCTTTGAGGAGCAAATGTGATTTTTAAGTTCACAAGCTCATTAAGAATTTTGGTCACGACCAGGGGTGTGCTTTTTACAAGTACTCTATCAGATACTTTTCTGACTGCCATGGCAACACCAGGCTCAAGGTGACTTATAGAATAGAGTTTGTTTTAGCTTATTGTTGAAAGGGAATGAGTCCATCCTGGTAGAGAGGTACCTCAACAAGTAGCAGGCAAGCATAGAAAATGGCGGCATCATACCGTTTACAAGAAGAATAAAGCAGAGGGACCAAGATGGAAACCCTCCAGTGCAGACCTGTGCTGTATGAGCACTCAAGAAGAAGGGAGAAAGGAATTCTGGTCCTCATGTAACTCTCCAGCTCATTCCTCCCTCCTCATTCAGCCTTGACACTCAGCACATGTGTAGGTTACTCACACCTTTCTGGAATAAACCTTTCTGGGAATGCCCTCATAGACATTTCAGATGTATTCCTAGGTGTTATAAAATTCAGTCAAGCAACCATCATAGCAACCAAATCTACATTACTCCAATGTTTGCTCACTGTTGCCCTTCAGATATGACTCCCCAGCATGACCCTGGTGCCTCCAAATGAGACCATCTTCAGAAATAAACCCCAAGGTAAGAAATGTGCCCTGTTTATCTCTCCACCCCAAACACCTTTATCTGGTAGTTTCTACTAAGCAGTCTCCAAACTTGGAGAAAGCTACCTCTTTACTGCTTTGGCTGCACTCACAGGCAATGTTCATATGCAAGACCTCCAATCCAGGACTTGAAATCTCTTGAAGCATTTACCTAAGAGCAATGAGGGGTACTGAGATCATGCTCACCCTCATCCAGTCATGACATTGCAGGCACATTTCAGGCACAAGTGTGACATCTTTATACATGCAGCTTGAATTGATGCCACAACCCAGCATGCATGGAGTTAGAAGCCAGGTAACCAGAAACTGTGCCTGTTTCTCCTAATGGTGGGAATGCCTAGAGTTCAGCATCCTTGAAGTTTAACTAGGTCCTTTTCTCTGTGACTGAAATAAGGGATCAAAGAATGTTACTAATGACTGTGGTTATGGACTAAGGAAGAATATGCATTCTCAAAAGGCATCAGCTTCATGGTGGTATCATTTCCATGGCAGTTTTGACTTACTCTTTCATTGGTATTTCAAAAGGATTATGAGGAAAAATAGCCTAAAATGGAGATCCAGTTCACTCTAATTTAGAAGGAGAAAAAGATCACAGTATGTCATGAGTACTCAACCCATCTCACAATATTAACTAAAAAACTCTTACAAAGATAACAAAGCTTAGGTATCATGTATCTATGTAACCCTGAGTAAATGTGCTTGCTTGCTTTGAAGAAAATCATCACTTTGCTAAATAAAACTTTCCTCAAATACTATGTCTCTTGGCTGAATCTTTTTCTTTGGCAAGAACCAAGGGTAACTAAAACTCAGTAACACTTGCAGACAGTTTTGAATATTTAACGACTATAATCCGTACTGAAATATCCGATGATAGGCAAATACAAATGAAGTCCTGGACATTGCAGATTCTATACCCCCTAAATTCTAGAAATCCTGTCAAGGCCCTAAGTCTGGTTGTTCTAATCAAGAATCAAGAATCGTGTTTATCAGGTTTACTGAGATGAGGTTTACTGAGGGTCATGAATGTGTAGTTTCTCTGGAAAAGTCTTAGGAAAGCAAAGTTTAGAATGAAAAGTAGGGTTCTGCTACATTAAATACCTAAAAATAATTAGAAGTGTCTTTAGAACGTGAGTGATGGGTAAAGGCTTAGGCATATGCTATAAGAAGCCTAAGACATCTTAGATTATGGACAGTCAAGTGGACATGTCACGTCTCAGACGAAGTCAGAAAAGAAGAACAGATGACAGGACTCTGCAGGAAAGATTAACCTCTAACCTTGAGATGCATGTTCTGTTGTTTTGTAGAAGGCAAAGCACGTGAGTGATGGAATTATCTAAGTATGTAAGTATCTAGATGCATGAATTTCTAAACCAGTTCTGTCGAAGCTGCTTTGTGTCTGTCTTCTCCCAGCTTGTAGGAAGCCATAGGGTGATCAAGGAAATCCAATCAGAGTCTGGAAGTATTCCTACCTTATCCATGTGGCAAATATATACATCCATACATAAATATATAAACACACATAAGAACACACGTGCAGAAGAGAGAGAGAGAGAGAGAGAGAGAGAGAGAGAGAGAGAGAGAGAGAGAGAGAGAGAATGTCACTTAATAGAGGAATTAGAATGTGGCTGGACCACTGTTACATAAAGGGTCCATGGATTGCCTCCATAATTTAACCAGACATATGATTAGAAATAAAGGATGGAGACTGGGTTATAACACTGCCAGGTTGAACTTGAGAGAACCAGAGAGGTTACATACAGTCAATCAGACTTCTAGTCTACAGGACAACAAAGGTAATTAGATATAACTCTGCTTGTCTTGGAAGAAGAAGAGAGGCCCATCCACAGCTCACTTGGAGATCATTAGGGCTATGCACTCACATCACCAGGTGATGGCGTTAGCACTCCTCAATTCTGAAGGGTAAATCCCTGTCTTGAGTGGTTGTGTACTTAAATACTTCCTCTCAGTGTCTTGGAGGCAGGTCCCCTTGATAACTCAGAATGATGCTTGGTGCTGTTCAGTGCAGCTTTGGGGTGAAAAATCAAAGAATTATTACAAAGCCCTAAGACCTGAAGGTATTTCTCCTATTAGGCTTAGGGTCTGTTTGGAAATGGTCATTCCTTTCATTTCTAATCTCCTTTGGAAAATGATATCTAATGGGAAGCATGTTACTTACTGGCTTGTACAGGTGATTGAGAGTGAGGAATTGTACCTTAAGATAAGAAGACAAACCTCCTATTTAGGGGGCCTTTGCATTATGGATCTTAGAGGTAATGATATAATAAATTGAGACTTAACGGATTGAGAACAGAATTCAATTTTCCTTCTTGAAGGATATGAACTTTCAGGATCATGGAAAGAATGCTAATGTCCGAATAATTGTGTCTGACTAAAAAATCTATATCCAAGTCCTAAACCCACAGAACTGACTGAGAGTGTGGGCTTCCTGAGAGACAAAATGAAGTTAACTAAGATGCAGAGGTTGAGGCTCTAATATAAGATATGGATATCAGTATTTCTATAAATAGGGATCCAAAGAGCTCTTTTCTCTTTTTTCCCATCTCATATACCCAGGAAGGAAGTGTACATGGGCAAGCCAAGAGAGCCCTCGGCAGAAATAGAAGTTAGCAACTTGACCTGGAACATTGACCTTCCAGAGCCACCTGAAAGTCAATGCCCTACTTCAAGTATTTTTCTAGATGGTATTGTCCACAGCAAACAACAGTTACCTTACTGTCTACAGTGTTGCATACCTCAGGTCTTTGGTCACAGGAATGGAAAATCTGGGGCTTCCTGAAGTTCTAGAGACTTCTATCCTGCTGAAAACACTGGATAAGTCAAAGTGACTCTACCCTGGAGCTGATACCTCATATCTACAACACTAGAGCTGGACATCAGGCCAGGAATAGTGTGTAAACTCTTGGTACACAGAGTAGACGGATCATTGTACTAGGGATAAAATTTTGATGCACTGTGTAGTCTCAATTTGGCTGTCATCTCATCAATATTACCAGCAATGGTCCCATTATGGAGGGGATGGGACATTTGTCTTCTCTAGAGATGGAGCATTCCCACTGACTGGGGAGGAGGGGGTATCTGTGAGTTACATGATCAACATTTCATCAAGCTCTTTGCTGCAGTCTCTCATCCGCACCTGCAGGCAAGTAGCAGACTCCAAAATAGTATAGCTTTCTTCATATTCCCTCCTCTGCCTCTATGACAGGTGGGTGGTGTGTATTTTTAGATTAAATGGGAAGAGACATTTTCTTTTGTTTACACCCAAGCAGCGGGAGAACAAACAGGGTGAATACCCAATTATGGAGACAACTCGATTCTCCCCTCATTTGTGCTGACAGGATTGCTTCCTAATCGTGTGAAATGTCAACGACTACCTCCCCTAAAAGCATGCGAGATATTCCACCGCTCCACTGATGGTGCACCTAAGAAACATCTATTTAACTTTTTAATTACGTTTATTTACTTTTATAATTAAAGAAAACAATCTTAGAAAATAGGTTTGCCCTTTAATTGCATGGGATGAAAACTATGACAACTCCAATTATTATGTGTCAAGGTTCTGTTTGGTTTTGTTTAGTTTCATCTCTTCTTCAAGGGGGCCCGTTTCCACTTACAGCCTCTTCTCCTTTCCCCTTATTTATTACAGCAGGGAACATTTGAATGCTGCTTCTTTGTTCTAATTGTCTTTTCCTTCCACTGCTTCAAAAGTAAATGTCAAGGTTCTGGTCTTTGCACTGCTGTGTACTGATAGAGAAGCACTGGATGATGCCCACATTGGTTGCTTTGTCAACTCTTACCTAAAAGTTTTGGTAAAGCAATGTCATGAAACCTTATGGCATCCACTGGACACTGACATCAGAGGTGCCCAAACTGGGAATCTTTGTGAATTGGTCATTTTTCACCTGGTAGGAAGTTGTCTCCTCTTGACAGTCCCCTAGCCATTCCATCTGCCAAGACAGAGTTTTAATTCTGAGAATTAAACTCTTTTAAAGGAAAGCATTTAATTGGAGATGTCTTACAGTTCAGAGGTTGACTCCTTTATCATCATGGTGAGAAGCATGGCAGCATGCAGACAGGCATGGTGCTGGGGAAGAAGCTGAGAGTTCTACATCTGGATTGGCAGGCAGCAGTAAGAGAGAGACACTGTCGTTGCTTGAGCATCTGAAGCTTCAAATCCACTCCCAGTGACATTCTTCCTCCAATAAGGCCATAGCTACTCCAGTAAGGCCACAGCTATTACTTCAAGGCCTCAGCCACTCTAACAAGGACACATGCACTAGAACAAGGCCACACCTACTACAACAAGAGCACATTTACTAGAACAAGGCCACACCCATTACAAGGACATACCCACTACAAAAGTCCACACCCACTTCAACAAGGCCACACCTACTGTCCAACAAGACCATACCTGCTCCAACAAGTCTACACATATTACAAGGCCACACCTACTCCAACAATGTCACATCTCATATAGTTCCAGCCCCAGGTGACCAAGCATCCAAATATGTGAATCTATGGAGGCCATTCCTATTCAAACCACCATAACCCCAAGCTCAGACTTTGAGCCAGGTGTTTTAGCTTCCACATTGGTGAGGAACTGAAAACAAGGGCTAGAGGTCCACAGGCTTCTACATTCTAGGTGCAAAACCATTGGCTTACTCTGAATACTGCCTAGGATATTAGAAGATAGCATACCTTTCCTTATTGGTTTGCTCATCACATTCTTCTGCTACACTCATTCATTTATTAGAAAAACAAATCAAAGAGTAATGATGTTTGTCATCCATCCTTCAAAACCTTTCAAGGTCACACATCTTGACATAGTAAGCTCCACATCTAAGCTCCTTTGATGACATCTGGCTACATCATAAAGAAAATTAGCTTGTGTCTTATGACATGCACACCAAACAATTTGTATGAGATAATTTGGGCACACAGACCTAAATGACCATCAGACAATCCTCACTCAATGCTTATGAGCCTTACCAACACTGAAATCCAGGGTCTAAAGGCCCAGGCTATAACCACGTGTGCAGAGCATCCAGGAAGTTCACTAGAGTCAAGCATATGTATGGTTCTGCTATAAGAATGCTCCCAGAATTGGTGACTGTCAGGGTGGAGCATTGCTACAATGAGGCCCAAAGTGACATCCTTCAGGAAAAGGTTTCTTAATTGAAACTAAGGAGTGACTTAAATTCTATGTGATTTTGTGACATTAACTTCAATATTTTCAAAACTGGATGAGGTTTGCCTTATGTAAATGACACTTCAGTAAGCTGTATTTAGCTTTCCCACCACCAAAACAAACAAACAAAAAATGATGGATGAAAGCAAGACTGAACTGGTCATCTACAGACCTATATATTTTCTACTCAAAGACAGTTAGTATTTTCTTATACCTCTTATACCTCTTAGGTCCCTCTTAGGTCCCTTTTAGGTACCTCATAGTCTTTCATGGAAAATCAAGCAAAAAAACCAAAAACCAGAAAGAATTAAGATCATGACAGAAAGGAAGAGAATGAAACGTGACATTACAAGGAGAGTCTGCAAAGCATGTAGGATGTCTTGGTGCCCACCATGACACTTGTCACTTGGGTATGCATCCTACTTACCTTAGCCATCAGGTAAATGATGCCATTTTTAAAAAGATACTCTTTAGTAATCCTCAAAACAGCATTTCAACTAGCCATTTCCCTTAAAGCATTCTATCTCATAATATGAATATCCTTTCTTGACATTTAGAAATTATTTAAATTTTACAACCTGTTTCTAGCTACGTTGAATTGTCAACATTCAAAAGCTTGTAAACAATGACTTTTTCATTTTTGTTTTTAATGTTTTGAGACACAATCTTGCTATGTAGCCTTGATTATCCTGAAACTGACTATATAGATGAGGCTGTCCTCAAATTTACTGTGTAGCCCAGGCAGTCCTAAAATATCATGCAGCCCAGGCTAGCCTTGAACTTATGGCAATTCTGCTTTTGTCTTCCAGTGATAGATTTCAGGTGAGGCTGTCTCTGGCCTGCTGGGAGCAGACAGATCTGAAACTGACCCTGAGCAGTAGGAGAGCATGATCTTCCCAATAGCACATGAAAATGATAGCACTTCATAACAAACTGGCTTTGGGGAGTAGCCATCAGGGACTTTCACATCTCACCATATTGTATTTTAGGCTGCCTAGTTCTCATTTCTGATGCTGTGATAAACACTATTTCCAAAAGTGACTTGAGGAGGAAAAGATTTATTTGGCTTACAGCTTACAGTCCATTATTGAGAGAGGAGAAGGAAGGAACCTGGAAGCAGGAACTGAAGAAGCAGCCACGGACGAGTATTGCTTACTGGATTGCTCAGCTTGTTTTCTTATACAATTCCAGACTACCTTTCTATAGACGACACCACCCATAGTGGGCTTCCACATCTACCATCAAATAAGAAAATTCCTCATAGACATATGCCAAGGTGAGGGAGAAAATCTCTCAATTGTGTTTCTGTCTTTTTGGATAATTCTAGTTTTTAATTAAGTTGACAAAACTAACTAATACACAGGTCAACCTGTACACAGGGATGAGAATTAGGAGACATTCCTGGGGAAAACATGATGCCTTTCTTTTTGCAAGATATATTGTGCACCATTGTTATTATGGAGAAAAATTCAAACCATACATTTGTCCTATCCACATCTAGATTTAATATTCCCATTACTCTCTCCAATTTTCTCCAAAATCTTTGTAAAAATTAGTGAATATGTTCCTTCTGATGTCATTATTCTGGGACAAACATTTGAACAATAGAAACAAAACATGTTAGGCTCTAAATCCTATGTTCTTTGTTCAATAAAAATCATTAATTATTGGAAAGTTTCTTACAATTTATTATGGTTGAAGGATTCATTCACCTTCAAGTATATAAATACACTTTCTATTCTATGTCTCTGGAGGCAGAAGCGGAAAGATTGAAGTTCAAGTCTAGATCAACCTAGACTTATGCTTTTTAAAGAGAAAAACAAAACACACAGAAGCATTGGCAGAAGATATGTCTCGGTGGTAGAATGTTTGCTCATCATGCTGCTTATCTTTCAGCACGTGTAGACACATAGATGTATTTGCACTCGAGTGCGCACACACACACACATACACACTCACATGCACTGCAATGGCACCACATCTAACACTCACCACCACTGGATATTCACAAGATCTTGAATAAAACACTATAATTTGGTAATGACATAGTCTACCCTCCAAAGAGTATTTCTTGGCACCTTTGCATCAAAGGACTGGATCAGAACCAGAGTCGACAGCCAGGACAATCTCAGAGTGTGTTTCTCTGACTCTTCGGAGCTTAGCCTGGTGTACTGTTCACAGTCTTTATCAGAAAAGAGTGTGCTTCTTTTCAACTCATATGACTGAAAAAAATATTTAGAATTGAATATTTATATCTGTCCTTGAAGTTCTGTTATGAGAGAGCAATAGATTCAAACAACAAAGGCATCAAGTGAGCTTGAAGCTCTGAGAGGAAGGAATCTCGGCTGAGAGTCTAGTCATCTGCCTTATGTACTGAATATTCATTCATCATTTGGAGAAGCCATGATTGACAGGCCTTCCAACACTGACACATATTCTGAAGGTCACAGACAACAAGAGAATATTCTAAAAAGCAATAATCTGCTTGCGTCCTAATGTGCTATATGGAAGCGTCCCGACTGGGATGGCATGCCACCAAAAATCATTTCTAATTGTTTTAAGTCATATTTAGATCAATTCATTGTAATCTTATTAGCTTTCATGCTTATGTCTGAATTAGATTACTTTCATGTTTGTTTAAGCTCTTTTGCTTTTTAAAATGTCTCTTTCAAAGACAAATTAAGCCTGGTTGAAATAATCAATGGCTTCTGTGGCTTTACCATATGCAGATGCCCATGTCCAAGACAGGTGGACCTTCAACTGCCTCTCAGAGGAAATATCATGGCCTTCTAGAAAGGTAAAGGAAGGCAAGGGACTCTTGAGAATAGGTGTGAGTTCAGAAGGTAGACTGGGTATGGGGCATGCACAGTGAAGTGACTGAAGAAAAATTTTTTTAGTTAAAGCTTTTCTTTTTATGTTCTCTACATTTCAAGATACATTCTTACCTGCACTTTAAGTGGTGTGGATGATTCTGGTGAAGGGATGTGTAGCACCATAAGTACCATGCTTTACAAACTCAGACTGCTTCTCAGATGTCCTAAGATATCTACATGTCCTCTGTCATCTTATAATCCTTGGTTTTATTGAAACACTAAGAACATTTCCAAGGCAATGCAAGCCCAACATCCATTATAATGGCATCATAGGTCCACATTAAAGAAAGAGTATGTTATCTATGTGCTAGTGAGATTTGTGGACAGCATCAGTGGATCAGTGTTAGCAGTTATAAAACCCGGCAGTACAGAATAAAATTGAACATCTGGCAAATAAAACTTCCTTACCAAAAAAAAACAAAAAATAGAAAAGTTTTCTTTTTTGTAAAAGGAGTGAGGCAAGAGAGAGGATACATAACATGTTACCTCTGAAGCTTCTCAGACACCGTGTGCCACCTACTGTGTGCAGGGGAGTAGATATACATTTGTTTCTTTCTGTTTTTTTTTTTTTTTTTAGAATTGAGAACCCTTAGTTCCTGTTCCCTAAAAATAAGCTCTGTACAACCACCCTCTTTAGCACGTTCTTTTCAGTGTAGAGTTCAGCTTCTTCTCCATATTGAAACCCATTTGTGCAACTAGAGGCTAAGCCTTGCCTGTGAATCTTGTAGAATTGAATTTCTTTGCAAGCACTGCTTTTGGCTTAGGAGTCTAGATTCTCTGTAATAGCTTTCCTTTCCTCTTAACCACAGCTAATCATAAAACTGGGACAAACTCTAAGACAATGGCTGCTATGGCTATGGTCATGAGTGAGGCCTATGATCTACTGAAGCCCCAGTGTGATCTTCAACATGATTCCAAATGAAAGAGGAAGAATGAACTGTCAAACACTCACAGGGAGGAGCAATCACCTCTAAAAGTGGAGACAAGATAAACTTATTTTCTATTAAGTCTTCATGACTAGGTAACATGCAAACACACAGGATAACAATCCACCCCATTCCATCGGTCTTGGCTGAAGAGATGACTTAGCAGATAAAGACGCTGACCTCCAAGCCTGAATATCTGAGTTTGATCTCCAAACCCACATGGTAGACAGATGGAACCAAATTTTGCAGGTTGTTCTCTGACCTCTGTTTGCATGTTATGGCAGGTGTATACACACACACACACACACACACACACACACAAACATACACATGTGAAAAAATTAAGTGAAATTCCTTTTTAAAAATCCCTTACAGAAATGCCTTGAATGACAAATATCCAAATATATAGGTGTCCCACAAATAAGTTAACACAGCATCTCTTAGGGAGCAAAACTGCTCACTGATAGTCAGTTAAGTATATGACACCATGGGAGAAACTGCACTCTTTCCACATTTCACAGGCATTGAGTGACCATCTAGAATTCATTGCAGCTGTGGGTTCTGAGCAAACAACCTTCTTACCGTCTTCCTTCTTCTAAAGTATGACCTTATCTTAATTGTTCAAAAGTAAATTGGAAATTCCCAACCGAATCAGTTAATGATATGAATTACCATAACGGTACATCGATAATTAATATTTTAATTGATTTCTTACTAGGACATTAAGAGATGTACCTTATTTCTAGTGTTATCTAAATAAGAATAACATGCTGTGATTTATTAGTAGCTCTCAGAAAAGTCAGAATACCCAGCTGGTGTGAGGACTAGAAAAGCAACTAATTTTTGGTAGAACACACACGTGCTTGGAACACATCACACACTCACCCTTAGTGTTTTGTTTACCTGAAATTCAAGTTTCTTTTCAACTGACAAACTGAAAACAACTCATCTTTAGAATGCTACTTTAGGTTTTTAAATTACCAAATATGAAATGCTAATTAATAAATTACTAAATACTGCTTAGTTATCGGATGACTAAGAAAGAAATGACTGCATTTAGAAAGGCTACTCAGAATGTAGACATTTAAGTACTAGAGGGAAACCAATCTAATGCACAAGATACATGCAGGGCACAAGTGAACATGACCATTTTGATGAAGATATTTAAGATGCTTTGAGACAAGGGGAAGTCATCTTTTACCTGAACATTCAAAATTAGCACTCAGATTGAAAAGCTCCAAGTACTTACAGTGTCAATAAACAAGATTACTTAGTGGGCTGGGGATGCCACAAGGGTAGAGTTTAACTACTCATGTAGTTAGGGTGTATGAAGCACTGGTTCCATCCCTACCACCAGGACTTAAGCAAAGGTAATGCAGCACCAAAATATGTGAGTGTGGTGCTAAGACTTCAGAGGGTTGAAGACAGCCAAATGCTCTAATGACCTCCAACTGCTGCAGACTGTCTTGGGCTTGCTTAGAATGTTGCAGTGAATTAGCTTGTGATCTACCAGTGACCCACCTCTTTTGTCTCAATTCATATCCCTATCAGGAAAGCTATGTGTTTGTTTCACTCTTTATCACCAGTGGTGTATGATTGCAAGACTTAGCTTCAGTGGGATTCTACCCTGCTGCCCTAAACATTTTTGAACCATGACCATTAATTCACTGAAGCAGTTTTTATCTGCTGACTTCACTGTGACATTCATTGTTCCCTGCCCTGAGTGACCTTTGACACAAATTTGGAAGCAAAATCTCTAGAATAAGCCCCCGAGGACTCGTTCATCCTTAATGCATCTAATTACTATCTAGGAAACTGAGTGGTAGTATGCAGAAATTGTAATGGAAGCCAGCCTCTGTTGTGTTCCAGCTCGGTGCTTTTCTAATTATTTTAGGCTAAAATGTAAATATTTTTCAGCAAGACATTTAGAAACTGTGACATTTTGTGGAAAAACAAATCATCTCAATCCAGATGGTGCTACCATCACCTAATGGCGTCAGCATCCCTGGGCGGTGCTATCCATATGTGGTGCCTACCTTTTAGGTTTGTGTGCACTTCCTCTCAATTAAAACAAAGCTTGAATGATATTTCCTTCTTTATGATACCAAGGTAGATGAATGAATACATTAAAAATCCATTGGTTTGATATTATGGAAATAAAGGATAGATGTGTTTAAATGTGCAGTTTCTGGAAACACTGTTTGGTGTATTGTCAACCACTCCTAGGCACACTGTAATCTAGATTATGTGTGCTTTCCAAATTCCTCAAATTTTTCCCACAATGTAGCAGTATCTGTAGATGAGCCATTTAATACGTGATCAGATTAGATAGTGAGGGTTCAGAGCCTGAGGAAGGGATTGGTGTCCCCTCCCTCTGCATAGAACAAGATTATATGTGCCAAGAACACAAGACCTCATCAGATGCCAACTCTTCTAGCACCATGATACTGAAGGCATGGCATCCAGAGATGAGAGAACTGAATTTACAATTAAATTTACTTACCACAAGATGTTCTCCACAGCAACCTGAGAAGACTCTCAAATGATCTGAGATAAGGATCTTGAGCTTTTTTTCCAGTTTGAATGTAGGAAAAACAGTGTCATACATGATGGTGCCTGATTACACTAACCATCTTGGCTTTAGTGGCCAAGATGTAAGTTAACACATGGAATTTCATCAACATAATCGGTGTACACAGGACAGGAACAGAACACATAAGCAAATGTCTTGTTTATTACAGACGTGGGGGACAGTGCCCTTGAAGCTCAGGGACACCCTAGGACCTGGAAATTGGATGTGCTCACAGTTTACGTTGGATTAGTAGAATAGGTCTTATAAATTGAGTAGAAGAGATGATGAAATCTGCATGTCTCAACTGCATGTTCCCGTTTCCAGGAACATGTCTTCTAATATCTGGGTATCAGTACTACATTGGGATATATATCTTCACACATTACCTCTTACCCTCCGTAATGACCCTTTCTATACTCCTCCCAAATTCAAGTTCAGAGACGCTGTGGGAAGAGGAAGCCATTTGTAATCTAGCCTTCCTGAACATAGCTGCTATTTGCATATTCTGCAGAGTCAGGAGCTTACTCCCAGTGGCTGTTTCTACACCTCACACTGATGCCCAGCTCAGAGGCTGCTTCATGGCAGTTCAGAACCTGTAGGCTTCAGAGCTCACCAAGAGGAAACCAATGCTAGGAGTTTAAAAGAAACACTTGATCCAGCTTATGCCTGCGGGGTGACATGCTGTCTCATTGTCTAGAAAGACTCTGTCTAATTTTCACCCTTAGGTTTCCTTCTACAGTTTGTTTCTTAGCCTTTCTATAGTGTGTAACTCTTACAACCTTTAGAATATATGGTAGAATAAACATATGAGTGTATGTTCTGTGTGTGACTGGTTTTAACATAATTGGTGTACACAAGACAGGAACAGAACACATAAGTAAATGCTTTGTTTTTCATAGAGGTAGTAGAGACTGCCCTTGAAGCTAAGGGATACCCTTGGACCTGGAAATCGGATGTGCTCACAGTTTTAAAAAAGTTGAATTAGTAGAATAGTTCTTATAGATTGAATAGAAGAGATGATGAAATCTGTATGCAGTTATGTGGATGAGGATAATAATTCTCATGGTGGAAAAACTACGAAGTTCAGAGGGGAAATCCTAAGAGGCGATGGTGGGTGGACACTGTGAGCCTGGGAAGTGTCAGAAATCCCATTATAGAGACATGCCTTAGGAAATGCAGGGAAGAGCCAATGTGCCTGTACAGAGGCAATGCTTCAATATAACTAAGAGTACAATAGGCTTGGCCGGTTGGTACGTGAATTATGTCCTGGATAAAGGCAATATAATGCCTAAAATGCATATCAAAGATATGAGGGTAATGCAAGCAGAAGCCAGGGAGGTGCGACCCAGCACTGCTGCAGATGCAGTGGAAACCTTATTTTAAAGGAAGTATGAACAAGGTTTTGAGAAGTCATAGAGAGAGGATGTGGGAGAAAGCCAGGACTGAAGTGACCTTGAGTGTGCAGGTCTGAGTTCTAGGATGCTGTATTGTCATCATGGCCTGCCCTTCTCTGTTATCCTGAGGGCACTCTGGATAGCCAGAGGGCTTGGCTGCTCCTCACGGCTCACAGTTTACATGATTCTTCCCTGTGCATCCCTGGATGCCCACTGCATGGCCCAGACACTCACATCCCTCCCCTACAGTCTTCGTTGGTGAGCTCCTATTCCTCATGGTCCAGTGATAACTGCCTTCTATTCCCCCGGGGATGGCGCACACAAAGGGCTTCTTATACTGCTGTTGTTGCAAACTGAAGAAAACTCATAGGGATTATCAGACAGCTTCGGGGCTTCTGCATGACTTGTGCCTTATGTCACAGAACATTCCAAGAACTTTAAAGAATTGATAAACAACAGAGCCTCGTGCCTGACTCACACATTCCTCTGAGATGCTTTCTAGCCGTGATCCAGCAATGTGCTTTCCTTTGGCCAGTGTTATCACTTAACATTCTCCTGCTGGTGCCAACACTGTACTTTTGCTGAGTCAGTCAACTAACTGATTGCTCTACGTTATGCTAAGAACTCGGGCAGCTGGCATGTTCCGTGGAAGCTTCATCTGCAGTGCCAAAATCAGTGTGATGGGCAGTGGACTCGGTTGGAAAATGAAAGCAATCAGTGGCTTGATTCCAATGCTTAAGATGCTGGACAATAGAGATCCAGATGGAAGTTCGTGGTTGGCAAAATCGAGTTCTCTTTATTCTGTCAATCAACAGCAAGGCAACAACTGCCAGCTAAAACAGTGGTCTTACGACACTGAGGTATAAGTGATGCTTACTATTAGAAGACAGGGAGGTGTAAACTCAAGGTGTCTTCAAACCTCTTTTCTACAGTTCTTTTAGAACACACAAGATAAAGAAAGATGAACAGTGGGAATCAACACTTGGATCAGCCTTGGCCCCATTCTGGAACTTGCCTTAAGGTCAAGGCCAGCTCCTAGCTTTCAACTGACCAGCGGAGCCACGAGTGTGAATGATTTTCCTCTGCTTAATGAGCTTCTTAGGATCCTGTGAGTAAACCACTCAGTTATAAGGAAATCCCTTTTCAATAAATTTGTGTTGGCATGGTCCATAGCCTAGTTTGTCCATAGCCTAGATGTTGAGACAGCATCTCATTACATAACCGGGAGGCTGCCCTCTGACTCAAGATGCATCTCACCCTCCAAAGTGCTGAGGTTGTAAGCACGGGTACCATGCCCAGGTGCATGGGCAATTTTAGAACTTCTGCTCACTAGTTCATTTTATATAGGCTGTGTGGATTCAGAATCAATCAGTGGAAGTGTGGTTCAGAAACAGTCTAAATCCACAATGGCAGCACAGCCATTTAAGGTGGACAGGGACACAGAGTGCTAACAAAGACTCACATAACCGAAGAGATGGTACTCACAGACTCCCTTGACCACTGGAATGTTCCAGACGGGGTCTGTTTTGTGTCAGCCCCTTCATTGTTATTGTGACTATTTGTTGATATGATTATTTGATTCTGTTATTTTTTTTTGACAGTCTGAAGACTTTTCAGGTAAGTAACCTATATGTTAGTTCAAGACAATCCCAGACAAATTGCCAAATTGTACCAGAGAAAAAACAAAAAGACCTACTTTCAAATGTGGCGTGATCTGTGCCAGAAGCCTTTCTTTGTGGGAGCCCCTGATAATAGTGATGTCCTGTGTTACCCTTGTGCCTTGAAATCAGGAAGGATGGCTCACGTGCTCAGCATGGCCTTGTGTGAAGACTCACACTGAGGCTGTGACTCAGTGTCCTGTTTCTGATACAACTGCTTGTTACTCATGACCAGGAGATGCTCACTCCTAAGTGATAAAAAAAAAAAGATCATCTTGGTCAAGACACGCACCTTTCAATACATTTCTCAATGTACTCATTGTGAAACCTATAAGTGAAAATATTCATACTTGATCTTGCTGTTGACCCAGTCTCAGACACCAGGCAAATAGCAAGCAAATGCAGTGCATCAGGATCTGCCTAAACACTCAGATCTGAACTGAGACATACAGTAGCTATGATCATCTGTGCGGACTTCAGAATACAAGTCTGCAGGCAGCTTGGCTATCTTCAACCCAGCTCCCCACTTGCAGAGTTTTCTAAGATTCATATCTGATTTTTACCAAACCTACCTTGGGTTTTGGAGTCTGCACATTGAAATCACACAGTATAAACCATTCTGTGGGACCTTTGTGAACCATCCACAAAATGGACAAGGCCATTTTCCCTTTCTTACCAAAGAGGCAGAGGTGGAAGCAGTATGTTCTTTGCAAGCAAAGGCAGTGAGGAGTTGCTGTCTTTTGGTTTGCTGATAGACTGTTGGCTCTGCTTTGTATAAATGTGGCTAGAAACCTCCCCTGGAGATGTCACAGGCACAGAGTAGCCCTGAATTCTAGGATATCTGCTTCATCATGGTTTAGCCCTCTTCCATTACATATATGCTAATCTAGTAAAATTAGGGTGATGTGTTCCAGGAGATGAGTTTAGGCAACACTTCTGACTAGGTTGCAGTATGCCTCTCTTCTCCACAGCCTCCATAACTCTTTACCTAATTTAACATGCTTTACGTATATTTGTCAGGAGAATATTAATGTTTTATTTTATGATATCTGCCACCTTCTAATCAGTGGGTTTTATTGTTTCTGTTTAGTGTAACATCACATCCTCACATAAGCAATGAAATTGGGTTAAAAAAAAAAAAAAAAAAAAAAGCAAGCCCTGCGTTCTAGCACTGTCTGGGGAGCCTGTGGTTTCTTGTGTGTTAATTTACACTAAAATCCATGACCCCAGAGCCTGATTGATTGCCAAGGGCAGAAATTCAGCCCCTGGCCTAGTTTATTTTGTGAACTGTAGCCTCAGATATCGCTGTGAGCCACAATGATATTGATTTGATATACACTAGATGGCTCTTTATGCTCTTTGGGAAATTTATTGTGCGGAGTCAGACGCCCAGCAGCCAGGGAGAAGCTGCTGTTTAAATTGAAGAGAGCTATCACAGCTTGACCCCTGGGCCACTCAGGTTACTGAGTGGCCTGGGCGCAGCTAGGTCGGAGCAGGCCCTGGGGATCGGGGCTCATCAGTTCTGAATGTCAAATCCCTTCAGAGGACCTGAGTTATTGCTAATAGGAACTTGCTGGGGTCTATGACATTTGGATGCCCTATAAGTTAAACATCATAGCACTTTCTTCATGTCATAGTCCTTTAAATTATGGCTGAGCATAGCACCTTTGCTCCCGGTGCTTAGCATCCGACTGCTGCACAATGGGAGCAACCTGCCTCCAAGGTGCACAGTCAGCGTGCTGCTATTATCAGAGAAGGGCTTCGGCGGGGGGATCTCCCCACCTATAAATTAGTGGGCTTGTCACAATTGCAAGCACATTGTTGCCATCTTGTTTCTGCGCCATGGAAACCCCAGAGGCCTTTGGCAACTGGCACAATAAAGGTTAGGATGCAATTTTGACCTTGATCATTTTCACGATTTGTCTTGGGGGAAGCTTAGCTTGTGCTGGATAGAAGATGGCCAAGGAGAGAAACATCACTCTCCTGAACATCGTTCTCATAAAATAAAAAAGAAATTGTTTTGTTAGAACAATTTTCGATCGTCTCTCTTCTTTCGGAAGGCTGTAATGATTATAGTTTCTAATTTTGGCAGAAACCATTCTATAATGGTCTAGGATGACACTGGTAACAGATGACTCAATCAGTCCTCGATCGGCTTGTTATGACTTCTGAACTGTTCTGGAGGTGACGCATCTTGAAATCTACCAGAAAACTAGGTTCCAGAGCAGAGCTTGACAAAAGCAGCCTGGACGGTGGGCTGGCATGGCCTCTTGATGGTATAGCAGAATGTCGGACTTATTTCCCAATAATAGAAACTGGAAAATGAGGGGCTTTGTACTGGAGCAATAAGCACAGGAGAAGGACACTCAAAAGTAGTGTCCTAGTTTGATTTCTGTTGCTGTGGTAAACACCATGACCAAGAACAACTTAGGGAGAGAAGGATTCGTTTGGTTTACACATCCACATTATGATCTGTCATTCAGGGAAGGCAAGGCAGAGTCTCAAGCAACGCAGGGATTTAAAGGTATGAACCGAGGCAGAAACTGTGGAGAGCTGTCACTTTATTGGCTTGTTCCCTATGCTTTCTTATACCTCCCAAGACCTCCTGCCCAGAAGCGGCACCACCTAGAGTAGACTAGACACTCCCACACCAACCAAAAAAAAGTCCTACAAACTTGCCTCCAGCCAATCCAGTGGAAACACTTTCTCTACTAAGGCTCTTTTTCCCTAGTGATTTCCGTTTGTTCAAGTTGACCAAACACTGTCCAGCACCAGTGTTTAATAACAGGGCCATGGTGCAGCTAGTGAGCACTGAATAGATTCCCACCAGAGTGTCATCTTTGTGTGTATTTTAAGGTCCTGCCATGGTGCCTTTTCAAGGCATTTTTGATTGGCACTTCAACTTAAACAGCAGCTTCTCACAGGCTGCTGCTAGTCTTCTGATGCACAATGAATCCCCAAGGAGTCAATGCAGAGTATATCAAATCAATATCAGTGTGGCTTTCAGGATATTTGAGTCTACAGTCATGGTGCCCAAAAGAGTTACAGCTAGATTTCCTTCTGGACATTCCCTGCAGGTATAAACATCTTAAACAGCTAGATGAAGAGATGCCCCATAAAAATACTGGGGAATAGTTTCATGGCACAGATGACACTATTAGTAGAGATCAGATACAAGAAATTAGCTTTGATAGAGAGTCTGGAAACATCTAGAGCACAGCTGATACAGAGGAGGTTGCTGGCATGGGGGTTCCAGGCTCACCCCTATGAGCACAGGAAATAAGTACCTTGGTGAGTTTACCTCAGTGTGCTCCTGTCTCCTTGTCTAGAAAAGGAAATCAGTAAGGAGACTAAACAAAAAAAAATCATAACAATGAACTAGAACCTAGAAGAGAAGTACTGAGCCCAGTGCAATCTTTTTATCTGTGGTCTGTTCACCCCTATGCTAGTTTGCTGAGATTTGTGAAGCCCAGAGCCACAGATAGGGTAACATAAGCCACAGCAATGATTTTCTTTCAGTTTTGGAGTCTTGAAGTCTGAAACCAAGATGTCAGAAGATGGCTTCTCTTGAGAGCTCCATGCTAGGCTTCAGATGCTGTGTTCTCTCAGGCTATACCCCTGTACCCATCTGTGCCCCAATTTAGTCTCTTATAAGTGACCTCATTTTAACTTCATTTCCTCTCTAGACATACTTTTCTGAGACGCAAACATATTCTGAGTTTCTGGGGAGCAGAATTTCAATATATGTATGTTTGTGAAAGACACAGTCTAGCCCACAAATACCCATTACAATAAGACCAAACATATGTGCCCACTAAAATCCTTACATACACAAATTTTCATTTGTAATTTTAGCTTTTTCTTTAATCTTTTCTATAGGTTATTTTTTTTTTTATATAATTCGATTAGCCCGTTTTGTACACATTATAGATACATAGAGGCAACAAATAGAAAATAAACGTATATACAGCTTCTGTAACTCTGTGCATCGTCCCCTGGTACATATACCTATGCGAATAGACTTGTCAAAAACAAAATAATACTATTTAGTGTCACTATAAATAGAGTGTACCTGTTTTATGATAAAGAGAAAGCACACCATCTTACTGTACAGACAAGCCATGAGTTTTCCTAACCTCATAATTTTGAACATGTGAGATGACTTTCTATTTCTTTTATTGCAATGAAAATACTGTATCATATATGTAAGGACGTGAGTAAACATATGTATTTTCTTTTATTCTCTTGGTTTGTGTCTCTGAGGTTTTAGCTCCATGTACACCAGGATGGACCTACTGCACAATGATCCATGGCCACCATCTGAGTGGTGTTCTAACCAGGGTGCTAGCTTGGAAGGTGTACTACCAGTGTTTGCTTAAGCTTTCTTTCTAGATGTGGAAAATCACAGTAAATACTAAATATATCCACTGCTTTCAAAACACCCCTGATATAAAGGCACAAAAGATATGATAAAGGAAACACTTCAGTTAAGAAATACAGGGAAACATTTTTTGATTCCCATAATTTATAGCTAAGACTCTCAGACAAGACCATACGGATTAGTGAATGACACATTGGTCACCCAGCCCCACTTCAGGGATGTTTCCTAGATTTAGTTTATAGTTGTTCCTAGATATAAGGTTATAAGATAAGTTATCTTCAAATATTTGCTTGTGACACTTTCTTCTCTGACTTTTATAGAGACACAGGGACACCTTAAGCAGTAGTTAGTTTAGCAAAACCAAGAGGTCTTAGAGCAAAGGTCCACACTCATACCAGAGGAGGCCATTCTGAGAAGACTAAAATGCACTGGAGTCTTCACTGTGGATTAACCATGTGCATGTGTGTATGTGTTTATATCTGTGCAGATGGACATATGTGTACACATTAGTGTGGAGGACAGAGGTCAACCCTGGATGTTACTCCTTTTATTTTTAAAGCTGGGATCTCTCACTGGAACCTGGGATTTACCCAATTAGGCTATAAGACCAAGGGATTTTCTGGTCACCATACCTCTACCACTTCAGGTAGATATCACCATAGACATTTATAAGAGTTCTGTGGACTGAGCTCAGGTCTTCATGTTTGCAAGTCAAACACATTACTGACTGAACTGTTTCCTTGTTTCTCATGTTATAGACATTTAGGAGTTGAGTCCAGAGCCCATGCAGGCTGCAGACTTCTATCATGGCAGCCCTGTAATGCCACACTCTGTAGGAGGAGGGTCTCCCTCTGCCAGCTCATTGGGTGTGTGTTGACAACTAAGAAAAATCAAAGGATTTTTCATGTGACTGGTGTAGCTCAATGTGCCTCTCTAGCGGGGTGACTATCCAATCAAAAGCTCACCTGAGGGACTGGGAGGAAGGATCCATCTGATGAGACTGGAGACCTGAAACAGAAACACCAGAGACAGAGTTGTCATCAAGAACGATGAGAAGAAGGTGTATTCATTTGTGTTTGGATGAAATGTTCTGCTTATATCTGCTGTGTCTTTTTGATTTATGATTTCATTTGCATCTATGCATGTATTATGTGTCTTTTTTTGCCTTTTTTCTATTCATTTTTAATTGCCTATTTGTTTTTTAATGAGAGAGAGAGAGAGAGAGAGAGAGAGGAGAGAGAGAGAGAGAGAGAGAAAGGGTGGATTTGGTAGCTGGAGAAGTAGGAAGGATCATAGAGGGGTTGAGGAAGACGAACTATAATCAGAATAGATTGTGTGAAGAAATCTATTGGCTAAAGAATAAAGGCAAGCTCAAGCTGGGAAGAAGGAGATCCTGGGGATTGGAACTAGGTGGTGATGAGAGGAGAGAGTTTCAGGAGGTTCAGGGATGCAAACTGACATGCAGGTTTATGGGGATGAGATGGTATGAGTCAGGTCTTTGGTTCAGTATGCTCAGCTTCAGGGTCTGTGCACCCTTCTGTGTGATGAATGGGGCACATGGCCGTTACTGCACCCAGAATGCTCTAGAATCTCAGATACTGTGTATTAGAAGTGACAAGTCCAGCCTAGAACCTAGCACAGTGATCCATCAAGTTTTTGTATGAATATAAGTGCTCTTAAATATGAGCCAATCCACTTGTCTTGCAGAAAATCATATTCAAAAAGAGAAAACAACGATAAATCCATTGCTTAGCTCTGCAATGGGCAAAGTAAGGGTGATCTTATGAACTCTAAGGCAATTTAGCTGGGGCAGACAAAGCACAGACCAGTCTGCCTTGAACTGACTGCAGACATAGGAAAGCACAGGCTCTCCTCTCTCTTCTCTCTCTCTCTCTCTCTCTCTCTCTCTCTCTCTCTCTCTCTCTCTCTCTCTCTCGCTCTCTCGCCATGAACAATGTACAGACACACCCAGTATGACATGGGTTTTAATAAAACTGCATCACACAATGGGACACTAGGTGATTTGATTTCAATGCTTCCTTTGAAACATCCACAGCCTTGCAAATAATAATTGAAATATTTGAACAATAATTTAAACTTTGGGAACACGTAAGTATTTTCTGGTTTACCTAGAGTACCAGATAGTTATTCCATATGACTTCTCTAACTAATGTGTTTTGTATTTTTTCTTTAAATTGACTACCAAAAGCAATGGATGTGCTGAAGTTTAGGAGCACATTCGACTCACTCAACACAGTTGTCTGCTGCATGTCCACTAGGACCCAATGGGCTTACAGAGGTGATTTTCTGGCCAGCAACCCATTCATAGAAGGCTTAATGAGAATACTTGTGATTCTAGCTACCCAGAAGACTGAGGCAGGAGAATTACAAATTCAGATCCAGTCAGGGCCTTATCTCAAACTAGAAAATAGAGATGGGTAGACATATACTCAGTAGTAAAGTGATCAGGTAAGATCAACACCCAGTACCAAAGCCTCTCTTGAAGCCATGACAATGTTTTTATAATAAATTCTGACGGAGAACAAATAGATGACAGCAAGCAATTCATATCCCAGGGAACGGCCAAGCCGTCGTGTTGGTTACTCATTCCAGGGAATGGCAGCCAGGCAGTGTTGATCGCTCATCCCATAGAAAGGCAGCCAGACCATGGTGGCCACTGCTATCTGCTATCGCTTGCTGTCTAGAGTTCTTTTTGCTCCTCTTCATCAGGAGCATGCTCATCCCTCCTGGAAGTGGGTAAGCACATTCTGTAACAGAGGACGGGTACCTCATAAATGGATTCATAGGAGATGGTGGGTGAACTCATGCTTCTCACTGCTCCTTTGAATGTTGACTTGAGAGCATTAGGCAGAGGCATTAAAGGTTATGTTTCTATCTTTCAGACTCCTGAATGGGGAGGAACTGGCTTTGGACCAGAAAGAATTCCTTACATCTCTGTAAAGGACACACGACATCTACCTACAGGAACAACCCTCAAACTCAGGATATTTCCCTAGTATTCAATATCTATATATTTTTCTAAATTTTCAAGAAATTTTGTTTTAAATACATATTTTCCTATTGTGCTCTTAATATACAATAATTTTGAGGGCTCTGAAAAGATTTTCTGCACAAGATGACATGTATATAAGTGGGCAGTAACAGTACTTTGCTTCTAGAACATTTGAATTATTCCTTTGTTGCCTTTACCATTTCTCCATTTTGTAGCATAGCTTGCACCTGGTCTCCAGCTCCTTGCTCCAGCTACACTTCTAAGAGATGGAAGCATTTTACAGGTGCTTCCCATCAGTCAGGAATGCCTAGCTGTGTATATGTAAAACGAGGCTGTTCTTCTTCAGTGAATACCACAGAGGCGTCAGGACCTGCTGCCACCAACCCTTCATGGTCCCATGGTGTCATATCCACGAATTCAAGCAATCATAGAGGGTCAATATTTGAGGAAAATTGTATGTGATTGAGATATATGAGCTTTTTTCCTCTCATCATTATTTCCTAAACAATGCAACATAGCATTGAAGCAGTATTTTTGGTAACCCAGAATAGGTTTTAGGTATTTAAAACAATTATAGTGGTATCTGACATCAGAACTTGGGCACCCTGCAACTTCAAAATCCATATGGGGTCCTGGAGCCGATTGTCCATGAACACAGGGTGGTGGCTACAGCATACTTTCTTATTTAACCCGCTACTTTTACTTTCCATTCCTCTGCTCAATATTTGTGATAAGGACAGAATTAGAGATGAAGAAAACGTGAAACAGTTTTGATTTTTTTCCTTTCATTTTACACTAATAAGGTTCGTAACTCTAATTGGTAAGTTTTCTCTTAAACCTACTTTTACCCCGCGAGAAATAGCACTGAAACACACTTTTTTTTTTTTCAGGAAAATAAATTTCTAGAATGCTAAAAGTACTACACATTAAACCGTA
Organism: Mastomys natalensis; assembly: GCA_021653895.1. Taxonomy (NCBI): domain Eukaryota; kingdom Metazoa; phylum Chordata; class Mammalia; order Rodentia; family Muridae; genus Mastomys; species Mastomys natalensis. The sequence continues at coordinate 507,541 of JAJTUV010000423.1, read as the reverse complement.
GGAAAATATATTAAGCAAATACTCAGGAGTGCCTGGCTTACAACCAGAAAGCATGGAAATTAAACCTTTAGGCTTGAAACTTAACATAACTTAGAAGTTCGGCATCAGAGGTAGACTGACAGGGGTTTCCTCCAGCTCAGTTTTACAGACACTCCTTTAAGCTTTGAGTTAAGAAAGGGAAGGAAAATGTCCTTGGAAGAAATACAGAACGGGAGCATAGTAGCCAATTTCCAAGAGATACTGGGCTGTGAGCATGTCCCTCTTCTCTTTTAAACCAGCTCTGCTTTGAGGGACACCTCCACCTTATATAGTCAGCTCACTGGAAAGCATCTGAAGGTTGAGGTAACCAGGAAGGCACAGCTGTGCTGGAATTCAGGCATGAGCCACATTCCTGAATTTATTTTCTTAGGCTTAGAAATGTCATGCTCAGGAATTCTCTGTAGAATAGTCAGCGAGTGGAGAAGCTGCTGCATCCTGTTCAGGTATTTCTTTCTCGTTTAGGTTAAAGGCGGCACAGAAGTAGATGACACCTTGACACATAATGACCAACCTACTGTGGACAGCACCACTGTCAACACTGGGTCTCAGCTCTTTTTCATAACCTACTCTTATGGTGTGTGTGTGTGTGTGTGTGTGTGTGTGTGTGTGTGTGTGTATGTGTATATATCTGTGTGTACCTGTGTGTGTCTATCTATGTGTCTGTGTAGTTGTCTGTGTGTACATCTGTGTGTATGTGTGTGTCTGTGTATACATCTCTGTGTGTGTCTGTGTGTACATTTCTATGTGTGTTTTTGTGTGTGTGTCTTTGTGTGTGTCTGTGTGTGTGTCTGTGTGTACATCTCTGTGTGTCGGTGTGTGTCTGTGTATGTGTGTCTGTGTGTGTATATGTGTGTTTCTGTATGAATATGTCTGTGTGTGTGTCTGTGTGTATATGTGTGTCTATCTGTGTGTCTGTGTGTGTGTCTGTCTGTGTATATGTATGTTTCTGTGTGTCTGTGTGTACATCTGTGTGTATGTCTGTGTGTGTGTCCATGTGTGAATCTCTGTGTATGTGTTTGTGTGTGTGTGTTTTCAACTGTGCATGTTGAGGCCAGAAGTAAACATTGAACATCTTCTTCTACCACTGGTTGGTCACCTTAGTTTTGAGACAAGATCATTCACTGAACACAGTATTCATCATTTTAGCTAGACTGGCTGCCCATCATCCCCGAGGATTCTCTTGCCTCTGCCTTCTCAACACAGGAATTACAGGTATGCATCACCTTTTCTGACTTTTCTACATGGGTACTGGGGATTTGAACTCAGATCCTCATAGTTGCTTTATCTACTAAACTAACTCCCCAGACCCACACTCCAGCCTCTTCAAAAAGCACCTTACCATTTCTCTGCAAGAAGAATCTCTGCTGTACTTCTATAACAGTATCACAAGCTTTAGAAGGGGTGGATTTTCAGTTTAAGCGTATGTGTGAAAGACAATTGTGATATTTTCAGCAGTGGGAGACTTGTGAAAGGACAAGGCAGTCTGAGCAATCTGCTCCCTCTGGAGACATCTGCAGCTCTTTTATGAGATGACTGCATTCTACCTACAGCAGGTTCCCAAGGCAAAAAAATGTCACTTATGGAAAATACATTGAGATCTCATGAAGTAAAATCTACTCACACATCCAAGAGAAAGTGTAGAAAGGAAGGTGAAGGATGTCTTCCTGCAAGGTTTGAAACTGGTTAGAAACTTGACTATTCCTTCATCACTGGCCACAGACATGGCTTGCAGCTAATATTTGCTGATAAATCACTAGACCTTGTCTGCTTTTGATAAAGCCACTTCCTTGTTAGATCTTAACCTGGAGACGTACACTTGGATTTCAAGTCTATTTCTCCAGCATCTATGTCTAACTTTAGATAGAGTCCAGATACCAATTCTCATGGCCCAATACAGACTCCTTGATGCTCCAGTACACCCATGGTATATGGGTAATACCTTAAATGAAAATAATCATAACATTAAACTGTGTAGTCCTCGCAACTTAGCAATAGATAAGACCATCTGTAGAGGCCCCCATTCTGGTCACAGGGCAGAGGGACCACAGTTCCCTGCTTCTGCCCGGCTTCTCAGAAACTGAGAAGAGCATCATGAGCTCTGGGAAGACTCAGAACGCAGAATCTGAAAAACAGGTTATTCAGTGTCTCATTCTGATGCCTTCATGAAGTTGATCAGCTCTAAGTCCGTGTGAGTCAGAGACTCACCCAGCTAGCCAGTGGCCTCTGAGCATTGCCTAGTCACTTTGCAATTCTGTGGAAGATGCATGTGGCTTCCTATCACACAACAGTGTGTATACTGTGATTCTGAGTAAAGATAGTACCCTGAGGTTCCTGGGTGGTGACACAGATGACTGCTGATCATCTCAGAATACTTCCAGAATGTCCACCTTGCCCTCCTTCCTGGCTACTTATTTCCCCTTCAGCAATGACAGATGACTTCACAGCCTCTATGAGGGGTAACACTTGAGAACCCTCCACATTCATGTGGAATTTGGAAATGGTGCTATGTTGGTGGAAATGGTGGTCAGTAAAACCTCTACATAGATGGGTGATCATTCTCCCCACGGGCTGATTTTACCAGGTCCCTTCCCCAGTGACAATATAAGCTTCTTGAAGTTAATGTTTTGTATGCAGTATAGGTCTTACAAAACCACAGGGACTGTGTGGACCCCAGAGTTTCAGGCATGGCCATTTTCTTGCTGTCCAGACAGCACAGCCACAGAATCATGGTCAATAGTAGCTAGGACAACCAGTTTTTGCAACTTCCTTGGGATATATTTCAAACCCCATTCTTGTTGCAATAATGTTTCATTCATTGGTGGCAAAATCTATTTTGACCATGAACTTTGAGCCTATGGCTCAATAGGAAATCTAGAAAATATTAGTTTATAGTGATGCTGATTTAATCACTTTGATGAAACTAACCCAAATTTCAGATTCAGTTAAAAGAGCAAAGGGCTCCAAATGATGCATTTAAACATTTCTTACATTTTGCCTAGTTGCTTTGAAAATGAGAATTCAGCTAAAAAAAAAAGGTCTATGTTCAAATAAATACTGCCACATACAATACCAAAGACACTTTCAGCTCTGAGTAAAAGACCTCTCTCAATTAGCTGGAACTGTGACTTTTTGCTACCTCTCCTCTTACACTTAGTGACAATTATTTTTTTCAATGTCGCACGTTATAAAGTAAAAGAATTTTTAAGGGATGGAAAAAAACCGTAATGGAGTAGGGACTTGGTTACACCCACTTGCGACTGAGGTACTAGATAATTATTCTGGCCCTCTCAACACTCCCTCCTGTTTGCCTTATAATTGGGGCTGTCTATTAGAAACGAGGCAGTAAAGCTACCCTGAAGAATGGCCAAGCTTGTGTGCCAGAATCCTGGGCTATAAGGGCTGAGTTTTGTTGGATTGTTATTATAACATGTGCTACATTAACTCACTCACCTTTAAAAGGGTTTTTCCCTTCTATTTGGAGGTTGCCCAAACATTTTTAAGTTGTTTCCTCATTTTTACTGATTATAGGAAAACCTCAATCATGTCCCCAAACTCACATTTGAATGATAATAAAAAAATCATATTTTACTGCTGCAGTGTTGGCAGGAGGCTAAAGTATCGCTTTGAAAAGCACTAACTCACTTGTTTTTATTTTTTAGAATCATCAAGGCACAGGGCTAAACTGAGACATGTGGTTAGTCTTAACTTCAATTTGTTTTATTTGAAAAAAAAAAAAAGGCTCAATTTAGGTCTTCAAGAATGCAACTTAAGTAAGACCATAAAAATAAACACAAGGCAAGCACTATGGGATTTTTAAGATCCAGGGAAATCCTTAAAGGCTAAAGTTAAAACAAAACAAAAACCCAAGCCTATTGCTCCTCTGTCCCTTATGAAACCCACAGAGCGATGAGTCCAAGAGACAATCTATGCAGACTGGTCCATTTACTTTGTGTCAGTGGGGCCACCCCTTCATAGCCAGGGAGGATCTACTGTATTCCACAATGGGCAGTAGAAATCAGGATCTTGTGTGAGGTTAGCAAACTGATGTTGAGTGGCTTATTCTGAGGAAGGAGCAGAGAGAAATGTCTCTTCATGGGGTATGAGTGATAGGCAAAAGAAAGGATTCCAGACAAGTATGGCTTGCCAAACCAAGAATTTTATTGGGGGTTAGTTAAAGAAGCACGGATGACTGTACCAGTTACAGCATTCAAACATCATGCCCCTCAAGTGCATGATGACTCAAAAAATCTGCATAGCCGTAGCAACATGCCCAACCAACCTTCCTTCTCATGTATTCAAGTACCTCCAAGACAAAGAGAGGACAGCTGGAAACTGAGGCACTTGTCTGAGGGCATTTCTCCCCTTTAGAAAAGCCTGCTAATGGCTCTTTTACTGTAGACCTAGCTGCCACTACACTGTATTGTTTATTTTGTTACTGTGAGTATGGAGTCAAAGTATTGTGTTGTTCACCACCACAATCCTTGCTCTATGATGGCAGTGATCACTGTACACTATGAAACAGCTGCCCCACAACTGAGTGGTTCCTAGACCACCTAGACCTAGACCTGTGGCTCATTGGCCCCAGTCATCTGTGTAAAACCAGCCATGCAACACATCTCTAATACTGTGTGAGCAACAAGAAGGCACTGTTTGAAGCTCTTAGAAATTAGGAAAGAGTCATGGGAACTCTAGGGCAGGTTTTGTGTTTTCCATGGCTACTTGCATACCCTAGAGATCAGATCCTGTAAGTCTGTCTATAAAAACTAAATGCAGACAGAAATGTATCCGAAAACAGTATGGCCTTTTATTTTCAAGATGTCACTCACAACTGTTGGCCTCTTTCCCTCCATAGCTGCTAAACCTCTTTATCCATCCCCTCCCTGATCCCAATTGGTCATATCCACCCCTAATGGTTAGAACTTTTACCTCTGTAGCTCCTAAACCTATTGCTCATTCCATCCACACCTAGGGTGTGGTCATATACACTCCCAGTGCTCAGAACCCCTCCATAGCTCCTAAACCTCTCTGTCCCCCCTCTTCTAAACCCCACGTGGGAATATTCATCCACGATCATAATTTCCCACTGTTTTTGTCAACTTAAGTCATAGAACATTTATTGAAGGAAAGAATCGTGGATGTGCTGTCACTTGGCTGCCTCCTTGCTAGACTAAAGGTTTCTGGGAAGTGTATTCCAAGTAAGGCACTCAGCTCTGAGGTTTCACACCAGAGAGGAGGCATTCATCACAGAGTCTGGTGAAAAAGCAGAAGGGAAGTTTGGAAGATAATGGTCCCTCTGGTAAAGTCTATAGTTTGTGCAGAGGACTTCAGTAGGATGAGGCACAAGTGCTTTGCGGCCTTTAATATGTGATATGAGTACCTGCGGTGGTTTGTATATGCTCTGCCCAGGGAGTGGCACTATTAGAGGATGTGGCCCTGTTGGAGTAGGTGTGACCTTGTTGGAGTAGATGTGTCACTGTGGGTATGGGCTTTCAGACCCTCATCCTAGCTGTTTGGAAGCCAGTATACTGATAGCACCCTTCAGATGAAGATGAAGAACTCTCAGCTCCTCTTGCACCATGCCCACTTGGATGCTGCCGTGTTTCAGCCTTGATGATAATGACTGAACCTCTGAACCTCTAAGCAAGTCCCAATTAAATGTTGTCCTTTATAAGACTTGCCTTGGTCATGGTATCTGTCCATAGCAGTAAAACTCTAAGACAGTACCTTTCAGCTAAGACAGGACCACTAGTACATCCTAGTAGTACAAGGCTTTCATTGCATGTGGTCTCCCATCCTGCCCCCCCAGTAGTGTTCATTTCCTTCTGATTATTTTGCTTCAGCTCATTGACACATCCTACTTTTAAGAATTTGCTCAGCTTTCCACTCAGTACACATGAGTCCTGTGGAACCATTCACTGCCAAGAGTGGGTAAGGTTCAGTGATCACTGGGCCCTTAGAATGTCAGACCCGTTTGCTACCATGAGAATCCATGGTATCCAGGATGAAATACTAAGAGCCCAGGGCCTATTCACTTTCATAGGAGATGAAGACCCATCACTGTCTTGAGGGATCAGTAGTCACTCAATACTCAGCATACAGGATGCAGATTGTTCAGTACACAACATCTCTATGATGTTGGTTGGACTTTTAGAAAAGATCCCAGTGAAGACTCAACTTCTCAAAATGCAGAGAATGGTCTCTGCATAGAGAGGGTGATGGGATCACTTCTGACTCTCTGCTTATATGACCCAGAGCTTAATGCAAACGGCATGAGATCCTGCAAGATGGTTGGCCCCTTGGACTTCAGGAACAAGTGATAATGATGAATTATGTAATTATCTCAGAGACTTGCTTAGTGGGGCAACCTCTGTTCATTTTAATCTTGAAAACAATCATCCAAGTCTTTTAGACCTCACTCCTACACTAGGCTTGCTGCAAGGATATCACAGAAACTTCAGGAAGGCAACCAGTACTGCTTGCTAATAGTCACTCTAAAGTCTAATGGGCATCTCACTGACACGTATACTCAGAAATACGGATAACACACCTCTACCAAAATTCTCATTTGGCAAGTGCAACGTGAAGGAGCCTTGCCCACTGTAAGATGCAGTTCTAGCCTGATCTGTGAGCTGTAGGGATCTACAGCCATGACCAATGAGAGAAACGGCAGAGAATATTTTCTATTACGGGCATGGTCGCAAAGTCTTTGTTGTTAGAACAGCAAGGCTTACATTGTGAAATCTCTCCTTTTGTAGCAGGAGAATTAGATTTCCTTCTGGGTCAGGATTTAGTGTCCAGGAGGCGTTGACCTCTCTTTGGCGTTTCACTGGGCATTGTTCTGTCACTCTGCGTGGCTTTTCTCCTACTTACTTGGGACAGAGTCAGCTTTGCTTTCTACATGGGTTCTCTGTCTAGTTCTACAGATCCCACCTTAAGAGACCTCTGTCTGGTTGGAGCTCTCAGAAGAAAGCATAAGGACATTTTGGCCGACACGGCGCAGGGAGGATTCTGAGTGTCCATCCCCAGCGTCACCATGAAGGAAACCAGGCTTGTGTAGGACCAGGAAGGTAGAGCAGTGCAAAGCTGAGGAAGAGACAGATGCAGAAAGAGTAACTGGGAGAATATGTAGGACCTCAACCTACCCTGTGTGGCTTAAACATTTTAAATCTAAAATAACATTAGAGAGAGGATTGCTCGCCATTCCTCTATTCAGACTGCAAGTCTGATTTTTTAAAAAATTATTCTCACTCTGGGGCTCACAAAATGTAAATTAAGGCAAGCTGTACCAAGTGGAGGCGGGGAGGAGAGGGCACGTCGGCCCGTGGAAAGTCCACATAAAACTTATAATGTTAACATGACTTCTTTCACCTCAGGTGAATTCATAAATGAAACTTTTTTTTTTCCTTTTTAAAGCTACAAATTCATTAGTATATCCTTGGGAACGACTGATTCAATGCAAAGGACTTTTTAATAATTCTGGTAACTCTAATCTGAACCATTATTTCTAATTTCTTAATATGAATCCAGAAATATTGGTGACCTAATAAGTTTTACAGCACAGCACACAACCTCCTTTATGGAGCTCACACATTATGTAATATGTTATAAAGCAGGCTGAATGTTGTAAAACTCATTATTTTTTTTTCCTTAGTTAAAGTGCCTGATAGCCAAAATTTTAAGTGGAAAGCTATTAAAGTTCCAGAAACCCCAACTTTACATGCTTTTTCAAACGTTCTATTTCACTCTCTGAGTGCCTTGAACTGCTTTTCTGATGCTTGGAGTGCACTGAAAGATACTGTCCTTCCATTACAGGGTGAGGCAGTCAGGGATTCTGCGAGTTGCCTACCTTTGTCTCTGTGTTTTATTTCCAATTTTGCTAATAAACCATAATTTGGAAAATACAAGATTTAAAAAGAATAGAGAAACAACATTAAAGTGAAGGTTAAATATGAGTAATTAGAACTCAATTTTGACAGATTTTAGATCAATCTAAACTTCAACGTCAGTTGGCTGGCTCCAGAAGGCCACAGAGTGGCCTCTCTGGACAGAGCATCTTACTACCGTCATTAGCTGTTCTCTCTCGGAGCTGTCTTAGCCTGGATTCTGCCTGCAGGTCCACAAAGAGCTGGTTCCATGGACATTGGGGTTGGAACAAAACTGAGTTATCATTTGCCTGATAGTGTTTCTTCCATGCGCCTGGGAGAGTTAGGACAAATGAGTAAGATCAAGTACAGGTGAATCCAGAGGAGCGAAAGCCGACTGGACTCTAAGCATGCTCAGAAGGTACCACTCGTCCTCCACAGCATGGAGGCTTTCAGCTAACCGACAGTCACTTCTCCTTTCTACTCACCTGACTTGTCTCATTCTGCTACCTTTTGCTTCTACAAGGACATTTCACATCCAAGTTCACTTTTAACACTCACTGAGATTTCATTACTTAGATACATAATTAGAACGCTCTCCTTGTCTGTTTTTGGATCATACGGAAGTCCTTAGGACAGAAGTCTTTTCTGAGGAGCGGATTACCTTTGGTAGATTTGTGCATGCGCAGCGAGCATTCCTGAGCATGCGCTCCCATCTACCAGCATCTAGGGCATAATCCCGTGGCATCTGTGTTCATGGTGTTTAGAAAAATGATTGTACCCACATGACAGACTTGTGACATAGAACCGTGTCCCTGCTTTCCTCACTCATTTTAGCTTTCCTTCAGATCCTAACAAGGGTTCCTATCGCAAAGGCATTTCCCACGACCCCTCACAAACCAACGGGAAACTGTAACTGAACTCTGACCAGTGGACTGTAGGAATTGCCCTGGTTGGAGCTCGGAATCCATGTTCATGATAAAGGCTCCTTGGGTGGAGAACAGGTCAATTACTGAGTAAGAGAGGATACAAGTCTTAGACTAACAGCTCCAGTCTTCTCGGGTTAGAAGGAGGAAAAGCCCCTGTTATGTTCACACCATAATTTAGACTTACCCCTGTTATATTCACTCTAGCACAATCCTAACCTGTACAGTGGCCGGTGAGTAAAAATATCACCTCCTTTCCCTCAATCCATTCATTAAAACTTAATGAGAGAGAGGAGATGAAATCCATAGCAAATTGCCTGGCACGGACCAGGACATCCTGACATGTCAGTTAAGAAGCTTATTGGATCCTGCCAAAAACATGTCAATTCAATAAAAAGAATCAAAATCATTACTTGACTGACTCAGGAGGTGATCAGTCTGAACAGGCCTGTTACACACAATTTAAATAATAAGTGTCTATTAGTGTTCACTTACAGAGCTCCAAAAAATGCTAACTCTGTGCAAATGGGGGTTAGGATCTCTCAGAAAACACAGCCATGAAGGGATTTGGTCTGTGTGATGAGCTCTTCAAAGGATTCCCTGTCCCTGGTGAAGTCTAAGTCCCTCCTGTAATTACTATCAGGGCTGCAACAAGAGGGTGATATCATCAGAAACACACCAGACACGTTCAGACTCTCTTCTCCTAGAGCCGCACTCGTGCAAGGAGGAGAAGACAAAGACCCACTCAGAGCAACAGCAGCATTGTTGAGTGGTGAAGGGTCTTCTCGCTTATTGGCCAAAGCCTCTTTTGCCGTTTCTTTTGAGGCATAAATAAAAGGACCCACAATCAGGCCAGTATCTACTTGAGAGGCAGGACACTGAGTGTTACTCTGCCAGCCAATCACTCTCCATCAACATCCACAATGGTTAAATGGGAGGCAGTGGCCACAGGCTGTGATTCTGGTTCTCCATGAACAGAGGGGAAGGACTTCCCAGCATTCTATAATAGGATAGTCCCTGTGCAGCGGCACAGTGCTGGCCTTTTCTGGTATATGACTTAAGAAGCTGAGACTCACCATGGAGAACATTTTCTGTGCCTTGTCCCCAGTTTGGGTTTTGGAAGAATGATCATGATATCCCATGCACAGAGTTGGGCAGGATTCTCCCAACATTTTTTTTTTTTTTTTTTTTTTGACTAAGAGATTTCTGTTCTTTGGATTCTGTGGATAAGAACACTGGCAAGCTACCTTGAAAACCCTGTAGGCTGGATCGGGCTGTGGAATCCCTTCCGGAGAGAACGCATTATGAAATTGCGAGTGAAGTACATATACATCGTTCACCCACATCATCGATGCTCACAACAGGGCTTCCCTGATTACCATGAGAAGCTGGACTTTGCAAGCTTCCTTTGTGTACCAGGACCCTATGGACTCACCTAGCAGTCAGTTTTTTCCCTGACTTACGATCTCACATGTACTCACAGGGGTCTTTGTTGGAATGCAGGACTTTCGTTTCTAAATTATTTCTGCAATTCATTATGGATTATATCGTGCAGCAAGTATAATTTATTTACAGCATTGCATATAACTCCAAGGATTAAAACCACCATATAGCACTGTATTCTATGATTGGTAAGATTCCTGATACTAACTTTAGGTTATGATTGATGCTGGATATCAGTGACTGTTCTGAACACAGGTTTAGACAAGCAGGGGCATGAGCTGTGAGCCCTTGAATACCTGGATCATAGGAACTTCTACACACCAATATTTTCCAAAATGGTCACAGCATTTTGGGGTAACAACTGGGGGTTTGTAAGCAGATTTTCAGCCAGGTTATGTGACAGAAAACTGCTTATTTGTGTAGCGGCATAACCTTTGCGGCACTGCTTTGTGGTACATTTCCCCGAGACCTGTGAGACCCCGTTCTTCCTCTGTTGGCTACCATACTTCACTGAGGCTTCCTGTGAGATATGGTTACCTATGTCCCTGACTCATTTTGAAACAGGCATTCTTTGTTTTTCTGCTGAGAGTAACAAGTAATGTGAAGCCCCTTTCAAGTTTTGTAGTCACCTCCATTTTTCTCTGTGGCTTAATCATGATACCTAATGAGAAGAGGTGTCTCTTCTTGCTTACCTCTTCTAGAAGAAGAAGGAGAATGATGAGAAGGAGGAGAAGAAGAACAAGAACAAGAAGAAAAAGAAGAATAAGGAGAAGAAGAGGAGGAAGGGAAGAAAGAGCAGGAAGAGGAGGAGAGATCAATATACTCTATTCTCTCCAAGTAGAGTAGCAATTATTCTTATGAGCTATGTAAAACATGTTGAGATACTTTTAATAAAAATCTTGAACACAGATTCTCTTCATCCAGAGCCTGTCCTTGCCTTTGCCTTCCTTACACTCAAGTGGTCATGACCTCTGATTCTGATTCTGCAACTATGTCCTTAAACACCTTTCATACCTCCCTCAGATAGCCTGTCCTGCTGACAGACTCTGAGATGGGTGGCTTTTCTCTAAATAGCATCTAGAATGCCTCAGTGTCTACAGGGCAGCACATGCTCTTCCTGCAAGAGCTATGGAGGAAGTCAGAACCCTCCATTTCTTTACAGACCCTCTTCTCCTTTGCATCTCAGATATGTATTTACCTACATAAATCATAATAAAGGCATTGTTTGTCTCTTAAAAATGAGTGCATGGTGAGGGAAATGTAATGTTTGTTTGGATTTTTGCAGACTTTCAGCAGATCCAAGAACCTGGGGGATTTTTCTTTCTTTCTTTCTTTTTTTTTTCAAGAACTTCTCTGAGTTTAAAATAGAAAGCCACTTTTACAACTATGAAAAATAGGGTTCCCTGCCTACGAAGGAACATGATTACCCCCCCCCCTGCAGCTTCCATAAAACACTCTATTTAGCTGCTCTTTGCGTTTTGAATACCGTCATTCTTTAGTGGCATAATTTGTTTGTGGAAAATATATTTTTGCTTTATATTGTGTTTTATACATTGTTTTTTATAGACCTTTAATTGCACGAATTTTTGTACAAATTGGTCGGGGCCTCTGCATATAGGTTTCTTTCTCTTCTTTCTTTCTTTCTTTTTCTTCTTTCTTTCTTTTGTTCTTTCTTTCTTTCTTTCTTTCTTTTGTTCTTTCTTTCTTTCTTTCTTTCTTTCTTTCTTTCTTTCTTTCTTTCTTTCTTTCCTGTTGTTGTCCACAATCTGAGAATAAAGATCAAATTTTATTATAAGTCATACTTCGAAGACATGAACTTCTTTTTAAACCACATATCTATGAATCTGTATAGGTGGGGCCAGAGAGACGACTCAGTAGCTAAGCATGTCTACTGCTATTGTTCATACAAGTCCTTTGTTTCTCAAAATCCATGTTGAACAGCTCACAACAGCTTTCACTCTAAATCCAGGGTACCCAGAACCCTCTTCTGTCCTCCACCGCCATTGTACTCACACTCACATACACTTGACACATAAAAACAATAAAACGCACTGGAAACAACAATACATATACGATGCCTACAGTCCCAGGGATGCCGTGCTCTGGGGGGCCATAAGTACTTCCTGCTACAGGCAGGAAGTTGTGGGGACGTGGCCCCTCCTTTCTACAGTACAAATGCAGGTCTCCCCTTAGAAGCCCTCTTGGCCAGTGCTATTCTATAGGGAGGTAAGGGAAAGACCAATTTACACCCATGGCCTGAAGGGCAGGGGGAAGCTTGAACATGTGGAGTGTTGACACCCACATCTGCCCTGAAAGCTCACAGGAGGGCATGCTTTGCCCTGGGCCCAGGCCTGTCTCGCCTTACTACGTCACTCTGATAGGAGCACAGGTGCAGCTTAGATGAAAGGATGGCAAACGCCCACACAATTGTGTCCTTCAAAGTCTAACAGAACGTGGCAAGTCCGTTGTTCCTACCTTTCAATGTCTTCCTGTGTCTCTTTGTTTGAGAGTGGTTTGAAAAGATTTCCTTTCCCTCTTGGCTTCTGGGGACAGGACACTTACTTAGCTGTGACACACACACACACACACACACACACACACACACACACCACTGCATTGACCTGCCTTGCTCAAAATTAACAAATTGGGTGGCAGCGTCACCCCTGGCTTTGGGCTCAGAGACTGAGCAAGGTTCTGTTACAAGCGTCCGCGCAGACCACACATTTCTTTGGAACAGCTTCTCCTGTTTGTCTTTCCTTCCTGACTGTGAGAACCTGCTTTCCAGTTGGAAGCCCGGCAGACTTTAGCTGTAGGGTGGAAGAGGCCAGGATCCTGCCTTATTGGGAAAGCTTACAACCAGGACTTACCTGCCCAGCTTCAGCAACTGGCAGGTATCTGCTAATCCTCCCAAAAACTCACATAGCAAGGCAGAGGGAGGAGGAGCGCCCGCGTCGGGGCCGCATTTGCGCGTGTCGGCCTGTAGGGGGTGCAAGCGCTCCACTGCGATCCCGCGGACGCCTGCGTGCAGGGTCAGACCCCACGCTGAATAGGCCTTTATCACGGAACAGAGCCGGCTTTCTAAGGATCCAGCCTTTAAGAAAGGGATCAAATCAGCATGCGTTTTGACAGTGTAAGCTGCAATCTTCAACTCAAAGCCCTGAGCGAGAGCTCAGAGAAGGAGGGAGCCCTTCCTCAACCGTGAAATACCATCCAAATTCCCCAGCGCTGCATCTGCAGGATCATTCCAGTAGATTCCAAGAGCAGTGGCTCCCCAGCCACTCGTGCACAAGCCGGCTGCTTTGTGCAAGAGGGGAAAACACAGCCAGAGGCTGCATCTTTGGAAAAGAGCTGCATCGAGGCCTCTGGGAACATGGTCAGAGAGAGGGACTGGGTTTTTTCTGAGTCCCTACTAAAATGACCAAGCGAGTTCTCTTTGGTGAGAACCCTCCAGAAGACCCACTGTTAGTCTCTTCCTAGCAAGCCAGCTTAGAAGCTAGAAAGCCATTTTGGGGCCACACCCTGGTCTCCAGAGTGGCAGTACCCAGGAGGCTGGGAGTCTGTAGGGGCAGAGTCCAGATCCACCATACTGCCAGTGGTCAGTGATCCGTAGCTGATACCCGCATAAGAGGCCGCTGGCCTGTGGGCCACCTCTGCTCCTTCTGGAACCTCCATTCAGATGCCATTACTCAGCACATTTGAAGAGCGGGCGCTTGAATAAGAGCACTTAAGAAAATGAAGGAAGGCTTTATCTACTCTTGTCTCAAATAACCAGGCAGAGGGGATTACGGTTAGAGAGGATGGAACAAAAGCAGGAAAATCATTTGTGGTGATAGAAATGGGAACTTAAGCAAAGACTCTTAACGTATGCTTCTATCAGATCCTCAAATTAACTTTATTGTTAGGAAAGAAAGAAAAAAAAATACCACATTTAAGAACAGCCTTTCCACACAGAAGGCACGGGAAGGGGTGGGGGGTGGCAGTCAATCCAAGAGAACGTTTGGAAGGCAGTGAGGGGGGTACTTGAAACTGAGAGGTAACAGTTCCCGGCACTAGAGAGGTTTCCTTGAAGCTGTTTTAGCACTGGGGGATTCTCTTGAAGATCATATAAAGACTGAAATTTTTTATTTTCGGAGCTTCCAGGTAGTACTGTCAGTAAGACCTGCAGAGCACACTGTTAATACAGACAGTTGCTTTCTAAGTGTGTCAGAGCACCTGGATGTTTTAGAAATATATATATCGAAGTAAAGCAAGGAAGACTGGAAAACGTAATTTTTAGATCACCTGGTCCCTTATCTTTCTTCCACTTACCTAATCTTGTCCATTGGTCTTCTCACAGAGAGATAATTACAGAGGGAAACATGGTCTCCAGTATCTCTCTGTTTACAGGGGCTTCTGAGCTCTGATGGCCCGAGCAGGACTTCCTGCTTACATGTCCACCTTCATAAGAAAATAACCCTGGTATCCAGCCACAGACTGACACTGCGAGCCTGTGCCCCACCACAGAACCTTCTTTATATTTCTCATAATCTACGGAGCATTGATCCTCTGGGGACTCCGTACATCATACTGACATTCTTTTCTCAGCCTAATGGTTTGTTTTATTATCTGAGAAGTGTCTCTGTTGAACTGTTATTTTAACCCCACTGTGACTGTGGAACTGCATTTTATCCAGAAGCCGGCAGAGGCAAAACCCCAGGGACGGCTGGTTCAGGGTGGACACTGGAAGCACGCCCCAGAGAATGAGTAATAGGTGCATAACTTCCTGCCAGACTTTCTAATTCCACCTCTTTCAACCCAGTGTTCAAATGCGTTTCTGTCTTTTTGAACTCTTCTGTGACTGAGACTCACATGGAAACATCTAGAAAGGATTTTCTTAGGTGTTGAAACGGACTTTTAGGTTTTTAAAGCATTGATCTTTTGATTTGTTTTCATTCTTTTTTGTTAGTTTGCTCTTTTCATGCTTATGTTTATTTATTTTATTTTATTTTATTTTATTATTTTATTTTATTTTATTTTATTTTATTTTATTTTATTTTATTTTATTTTATTTTATTTTATTTTATTTACCTTAGGAAACCTGAAGGTTCAGATGTTCCCTCAGCATCTCAGGGTGAATCCTGCCAATCTCTAAGGAAAAAGCATGATTGAACTTTCCTTTTTCTGAATTTGCCTTCAAATGTATGGAATGTTGTGGTCAATATTTTACCTAATCTCATAAGAAGAATACTAATTAAATCAAAAACAAGGGAATTCAGAAGAAACAATCATAGGAAGACAATTTCTGACTCTATCTTCGTTGGTGGTCTCCTTTATTAGAGTCCATTTTCTAGGCACCCTGGCATGGACAAGATGAGGCACACATCAGCCACCATAACTCGCTGTAGATAATCTGGGAACTTGAAATTCCAGATGCATCCTTCAATTGCTGACATTACTAAGCTCCTAAAGGAATAGTTCATAAAAGTTTGCAAATATTTCTCTGTGTGTTGCAAATATTCTCAGCTAGTTTGCAGGAACAGTCTGCAATTAGTCTGCGGCACAAGGCACAGAACGAGGAAGCAGAGAAACCAGACAGGGACGTTGAGAAGACAGCATTTCACCTCACACCTCCCTGTCCTCTGCTCCTTCAGCAGGGTCTGCACAGAACTGGGCAGTCAACAGTCCATCATGGACAGGGGAGGAGACCATGAGACCCAGCTCTCCTCCCTCAGCAGCTTTTAGAAAGGAACGGCTTCTGGGGAGGGTGACTTCACAGTTCTTCAGTGCGGTAGTCACTGCCAAGTTGTCAAGTGCCAGTAAATACACACCCACCCACACATCCACACTGGTGCAAAAAACCCTCAATAACCTCAGGAAGTCATTACGAAAAGACATTGAAATAGGAGGGACTTGTTTAGAAGAAAGGATTCAGCAGGGACGGGAGGAGGTGAAGCAGTGAAGAGCTGGATACAAGCAGAAGATACTAAATGAATTGAATTAGTTACTTTTCTATTGTGATAAAACACCAAGCCCAAGGAAATTTATAGAAGAAAGGGTTTATTTGAGCTGACAGTTTCTGAGGCTGAGAGGTTACTATGCCAGAGCAGAGGCAAGTGGCAGATGGAAGCTGAGAATTCATCTTGAGTTTCAATCAGAAAACACAGAGAAGGAGTAGGAATCATGTGACTCTTTGAGAGCTCAAAGCCACGCCCCCCAATGACTCACTTCCTCCAGCAAGGCCACACCTCTCAAAGCCCCTCAAACAGCACCTCCAACTGGAGATCAAGCATTCAAATGTCTGGGACTACCAGGGATATTTCTCATCTAAACCATCACGTTTTTGTAAAACCACTAAATAAATTGAATATAGAAAGCAAAAGAGAGGGAAGGAAGACAAGAGATGACGGGAATTGGAGTCTCACACAGCTTCAGAGGCAGTGAGGTGAACAGAACAGCACAGATGAGCAGGAGATGACCTGCTCCCTGTGACTGCTGTAGTCCTAATGTCCCAGTGAGTATATACTTCACTGTTGCATTTTTTCTTTCTTTCCTTAATGAGAAAATATGTAGGCATTTGTCAGATTATCACAGAAACAAATGGAAAACCCTAGAATCTGTTAATATATGTGTGCTTGATGGAAATGGACAGATGTGACAGCTTGTCTCCAGCTGATGATAGGGCTCAGCTGAGAAGCTTCAAGGTTGCTCTGGGTGTTTATACATATGTGCCTGGGTATATGTGTATGTGTGCTGGCCGGAGAAGAGTGAGAAGGCCATCCAGGCAGGAGCATGATGAGGCAACAGGTACAGATTCACACTTGCACATGGTCCCTTTCAGTGCCGACAAAGACTGAAACCCTCCTCCTAATACCTACCAAGGGAGGCGTGGGGATTTTCAGCCTGAAATCAGTGTGTTGGCTTTGCAGAGTGGGAGACTGATCTCAAGACGTCAAGCAGGCTGGAAAATGGCTCTCCCACTAGGCTGCATCCATAAAAGCCTCAAAGTATTTTCTTTTTTCCAGAACCTGGAGGATTAAGCTGCCTTCCTGCCCTGCCTTCCTGAATTCTACGTTAGCTTCTGGGATTCCTCGGTGAAGTAAGTCTCACAAGTTAGGTCCCTCTAGCATAGTGGTAGTGGGATTGTCCTTGTGTTCTCATAGATCTGAAGCCCTGGCATTCCAGACTGAAAGAGGCAGGGTCCTTATTGGCCATAATCCCTTGAGTCTTCCAGAGGTGACTCTGCTTCTTGGTTTGTTCCATGGTCTTATGGATACTCTGGTCTTGGGTTCATATAATTCCATCTGTGTCCATCTTCACCTGGCTCCTCTCCCCGCTCCCTCTCCCTCTCTTATTCTCTGTCTCTCCCTCTCTACCTTTAGGATACCAATAATTCTCATGTCCATCCTGATGACCTTGGCTTCTTCTGGGAACATCTTGTTTCCAAGTAACACTATTTAGGCATCAGAATTTAAAACAATACATGATAACTTTAGTGAGCACACCATCTATACCAGGTCCCACTGAATCCCTTCGGGGTTATTGTGTCTTTAGCCCAGTGTCCGCCTTCCATGGGCTGCACATCTCATAGCTGCTCTGAGCCTGCAGCACAGTGACTCCGCTTGATATTCTAAGTAGAGCAGAGAAGTGTGCTTCTGGACATATAAACAAAATTCTGAGTTTTACGATTTTTCTGTATCTTATAGTAAAATGAACTAAATCCTAAGATATTATTAACTTTGATATTCAGAAAATTAACTCATTCATATCTCACTACTATGTCACCTGATCAGAGGATTGTTGCTAATAGAGGAAAGAGCCTTCTGCTCTTCAGGAATCATTCTGGAAGATGTGTGCTTACAGAGATGCACACTGATAAAATCACCACAAGCAAAGACCCACATGGATCTGCAAGGAAATCAAACACAGCTGGTTAAGGTGAAACATCTCAATGGGACTTATACCCAATAGTAAAGATGAAATCAGCCCCCTCTGTGCATCTTCACAGATACTGGTCATTGGACCTCACAGTTTCCAGCTATGGCTTCACACAGGAGGAAAACCATTCAGCATAAGAGGTGATTAAACATGCTCAGAAATCTTACGCTCTAGAGGCAACCCTTCACCTCCACCATCCTAAGCCCATGTAGCTCCTCAAACCCTCTCAACACTCACACCCATGGGTGTGAATGCAGCTCTCACCTCCAGCAAAGAAGCTTCTCCTTGCAGAAGACGAAGATCATTACAGAAAACCACAAATGGTCAAAATGCCCAGAACAACCGACTACGGTGTGCCTTTGCAAGTTGAACATCTCATGTACAACACAATTCTATCATCTAAGGCTTAAGGAAAAGGGGGGACAGCAAGATGGTCAGAGACAGAGGAACAGGAAGTCTTCTGCACAATGGTGTCTTCTAGATATGATAGGGAGGCTTCAGCTGTGACAACTGGACAGTATTCTTACCTAAGCAAGACGCTAACAAGGACAGCACTAGTAGACATGCTAATGTGGAAAGGGGGAACCTCATGGGGCCCATACCTACAAGAGGAGCAACAGGCAACTAAGGAAACACTGAGAGAGGCAAAATTAGCCATCCTCAAGGATGAGCCTCCTGATTGGTTACCCAGTATATATGTATGTATATAATATATGCAAGCAACATGTAATGGGTTTAACGTGTGAGACTCATGTATTTATTTATTCCTGTATAACACCAACAGCTAAAGAAAAAGAAGCCATTCATTTGCGAAGAGGATGAGAGATGGAGAAAAAGGATAAGGAGATGTTATTATATCTTAATTTAAAAATACATCTTGCCTTGTGGTTTTGAAAGATTCAGTCCAATGCGTTGGGAATGTAACGTGGTCAGTGTGACATCAGTGACATCAGTGACAGGGTCATGAGGCTGCTGCTTCTCATCTTGTGTTGACCAGAGTGCAAGCCAGAAACAGAGGTAGGTGTAGAGTTAATTGGGGTCCTGCATCTGCTCTGCCACAGGGCTCAGGCCTCTTGGGGAGGCAGGACTCAGGAAGGTTTTTGTGCTGGCTCTGGGTAGATGTCAGACTATGGAAAGTTGCAGGGCACCGCTATGGGGCTGGGGGAATGCAGTCTAAAGTCCCTGGGACAGCCAGAGCTGGCTCAGGGGTCCTCTGGCCTGCAGGGAGACCAGGACCGTCTGGTTCTGAGGCTTTGGGCACCTAGGCACCACTGGGAGCTACAGAAGAGCTGAGAATGAAGTGAGGGCCTCAGGCTAGATCTAGTCCGGGGTCAAAGGGGAAAGGGGAGATCTCTGGCTGGGTCCCTCAGGGATAGTCCTTGGCTTGTCAGCGGATAGTTGGCTTGGCTTGGCTGGCGGTTATGGCTGGGAGCACGGAGAGGCCTAGTAGAGGCGACTAGACTGTGGTGGCTCTGTAAGCGAAGTCCTTCTCTACGGCTCCCCATGGTGGATCCCCATGAAAAGAGACAGTCCATGGTTTTAAGGCTTTTATTGTCATGGTGGAAAGTGGATGAGTAAAAACTCTACTCCCTTCTCAGGGCTGACCTGAAGTTAAATACCTTTTGCCAGGAGGAGTGTCTGGGAAGGAAGGCTTAATTGGCTAAGCCCTTCAGGCCTTTGGGTACCTCAATAAAATGGAGATCTCTCTTAAGCCTATGTGACCACAGGTCAATCCTCTACCTGTGGAGGGGCTTGGGACACTGCCCTTATGTGACTGATGGCCACAGATCTATGGAGCACTGCGGCCTCGTGTCATGGAGCCTGGTGTCTAGGAGTGTGGCAAAAATACCTTCCTCAGGGTCACTGGAGTTTCCAGCCTGTGCTTGACCAGGAGCTAGGCTGCCTTTCATGGTTCTACAGGTAGGTACAACCATTAGTGTAAGCCCCAAGTGATTCACTCCCATGTGTAAGGGCTCTACAGCCTCCCACAACAGTCCCTGCAGCTGGGTACTGAGGGCTCAAATACATGAGCTTAAGGGTTCACACTGAAACCTGTAACCCAGCGATGCTTCCACAATGAAACTATGGTTCAATTTTTTTAAGTATTTTTTTTGTGTGTAGTGTGTGTGTGTGTTCTTTAAATGCTCTATAATGAAAACTAATTGCCTCGTATGGAAAAGACTTGCCTAGTGCTGAGGTGTCTCTATGTGCATGGTAAGGATGGAGAATGTCATTAGGTAGACTTGATAAAAAAAAAAAAAAAAAAAAAAAAAAAAAGCTACTGCAAGGACAGATGTGCCCATCAGAGATTTCCTAGTTGGACTTTGCAAGCACATCCAACTTGTGATCCAAAGGCCACAGGTACACCAAAATAGCTATGAGTTAAACTCTCCACATTTGTAGAAGACACTATTAGATTGCAATATCCAAAGGTTGGATGTCCCTGTTAGACTTTCAATGAGAAGTAAAGGTGATTTTCCTACTGGAAGATTCAAAATGAATCTTCAATGAAGCAGAACTGAATGTCTCAACCACAACATTGAGTTATAGAGAAGACTCAAGCACAGCAAACCCCCTGCATGTGGTCCCTATAGTGAAGAAGAGTGATTAACAATGGACAATGGAGTCGTAGAGCAAGAAGGAGCTGCAAGGACTGTTTGTCCAACTGTTAAAGGAATCCAGACTATCTACAATTACAGAACTCATCTCATGACAGCGGCTTCACATTTCATTTCCAGAACATCAAATGGAGGTAAGGTGGTGGGGGTGGTTCTTCCCATCTGCTTTCATGCTATCAAGCAACACGATGAATGAAAATTGCCTCGTGGCTTCTTTCTTTGGGGTTTCATGCTGAAATGATCTGAGTCCAAGGGAAATTTGAATTAAACATGAACAGAAACAGAGTGCCCACTTGCTGGCATTGGGAAGAAGTAATATCCAGTGTTTCTGGGGTGAACCTGTGGTGGTGATCTTGTCATTGGTCAGTGTCTAGAGCTGCCCCACTACACTGGCAGTCACATGCAGCAGCGACTGTATGAGGGCTGAGAAAACACACGCCCCAAGAGTGCATCACCCTTCCACTGAGCCCATCGTGCTTTCACTGATCTACCTTTGACCAATTAGGTCAGAATACCAAAGAAGTTTGAGTTACTAGTTGTCTCAGATAGGGTTTCTATTGCTGTAATAAGACATCATGGCCAAAAGGAACACAGAGAGGAGAAGAATTTATTTCAGCTTACAGTTCCATATTATAACCCATTGCTGAGGGAAATCAAGGCGGGAAGCCAAGGCAGAATCCTGGAAACAGGAACTGAAGCAGAGGCCATTGAGGAATTCTTCCTACTGGGTTGTCCCAGCCTGTTTTCTTTTAGCACCTAAGACCACCAGTCCAGGGGTGGTACCACCCACAGCAAACTGAGCCCTTTCACATCAATTATTAATCAAGAATACACTCCCACAGGCTCGCCTACAGTCCACTCTAGTGGGGGTATTTTCTTAAATGAGGTTCTGACTTCCAAAATGATTCTGGCTTGTGTCAAGCTGACACGACGTTAGCCAGCACAGTAATTCAATACACACTTTTTGTTGTCATTGTAACCATCATCATTTGTTTTAAGGACAACCATGCTAGTGGAACAGAGGATGAAGAGGAAGAGGAGCTGATCCTCAGCGTTGGGGCAGGTGACAAAGAGACAGAAGACAGTTGAGGGGACAAAAACAACCGGAGGGAGAAAATAGGCATACTGCACCTGGGTTGTACCTCCATCCACAGAACCCACTCACAACCTTTCATGGCCTGCGGTGAAGTTTGCATTCTGAGGAGAGAGTTGCTTAGGTTGTTATAACAAGCAAAGCAACCTGAGTGATTGACAGCTAAAACACAGATCCAAGAAGGCATATGAGCACCCACCAGGAAAACTCACAAAACAAACCTCAGCAGGGAGACACCTCCCCCAGCCCCTCTGGCCCTCCCTCTTCTTTTTTCCGCCATTAATTTACTTATGGATTCACTTTATATCCCAATCACAGCTCCCCTCTCCTCCTAGTACCTCCTCACCTAGTTCCTGTCCCCCACCCCTTCCATTCACCTCTGAGAAGGGGGAGGTTCCCCCACTGGGTACCAACCTACCC
The DNA here is from genome assembly GCA_021653895.1 of Mastomys natalensis. Taxonomy (NCBI): domain Eukaryota; kingdom Metazoa; phylum Chordata; class Mammalia; order Rodentia; family Muridae; genus Mastomys; species Mastomys natalensis. The sequence continues at coordinate 485,226 of JAJTUV010000423.1, read as the reverse complement.
TGGCACCTCAAGCCAGTGCAGGTCTATATACTCATTGAGGTCAGACAAGGCATCCCAGTTAGCGGAGCAGGAATCCCAGGTAGGAAACAGAGCCAAGAGAAATCCCCCCACTCTAGTTGTTAGAGGACCAAGCTGCTCATCTGCTATATATATGAAGGGGGCCTAGGTCCAGCACGTGTATGCTCTTTGGTTGATGGTTCAGTGTCTAGGAGCCCCCAAGGGTCTAGGTTACTTTACCCTGTTGGTCTTCTTGTGAAGTCCCTATCCCCTTGGGTTCCTCAATCATTCCCCCAATTCTTCCACAAGACATCTTGAGATACGTCTAATGTTTGGCTGTGGGTCTCTACATCTGTTTTGGTCAGCGGCTGGGTGGAGCCTCTCAGAGAACAGTCGTGCTAGGCTCCTGTCTATGAATCCAGGCTGACAGATACAAACATAACCTGAGGCTCCAAGGTAGTTGAAGGAGGAAGGCTTGGCCTTTCCTTTCCAAGTGAACCCTTTCACTAGTTCATCTGAGGGTAGCATGTCTTCACTTTAAAAATAACCTGAACTATTCAGCATAAGAATAATTTTCCTTATGTACATTCCAAGAGGTGTTATCACTTCATGCTTAGATTATGTCCAGCACATCCTGAGTATTCTACTCAAATCCAATAGTTTTTCCAATCCATCTGCAGTTACACAACTTTTCAAAGCACATACATTTCAGTTTTAAACATGTAACTTACATCTTTCTGGCGTATAGATCGAAAAAGTCTACTATTGTTTAGAAGCCTCTATAGGCCTGCACTGAGTTAAAGCTGAATCTTTGATTTATTTCATTTATTGAGACAGTCTCACTATGTAACCCTGGCTAGCCTGGAACTCACCTGTCTCTGTCCATCATGTGCTGAGATCGAAGACGTGAATCTCAACACCTGAGTCTTCATCACTCTGACCAACTTTTCTTCCCATTGAAATGGCATGATGATTCTTGGCAAAATTACTCTTCTGCACCTGGCCTGCACACAAGGCCTTCTTCATTGGAATAGCTTCTTCATTTTAACTAGCCTTGGTCTGTTTTAATAACAGTGCATTGGGGTTTCTGAGTCCAGCAACATTCGTTCGCTAGAAAAGAACTATTTCTAATGTGAACATCTAGAAATACTAAGACAACTTAGCCATATCGTTATGAATTTCATGAATTTGTGCAGGACATCAAGGGGAATCTGTCAGTATTCAAGAGGTCTAAAAGTATAATATATATATATATATATTAATGTATGTATACTTCAGCATGAGTAGAGGCTCTAGAATCATGGAAAAGGCCAAGGATATAACAGGAAGTACACAGAGCAGTGGCAATCAAGATAAGTTAAAATGAGGCCCCTATTCCAGGTCTGGAATTTTAACAGTCTGCATCTTAGACAGAAGTACAAAAAAACAAAGGCCAGGTCAACTTTGCATCTGTGATGGTTTGTATATGCTTTGCCCAGGGAGTAGCATTATTAGGAGGTGTAGCCCTGTTGGAGTAGGTGTGTCACTGTGGGTGTGGGCTTTAAGACCCTCATCCTAACTGTCTGGAAGCCAGTATTCTTCTAGCAGTCTTCAGATGAAGATGTAGAACTCTCAGCTCCTCCTGCACCATGCCTGCCTGTATATTGCCATGTTCCAGATTTAATGATAATGGACTGAACCTCTGAACCTCTAAGCCAGTCCCAATTTAATATTGTCCTTATAAAAGTTGCCTTGGTCATGGTATCTGTTCACAGCACTAAAACCCTAATTAAGACAGCAAGCATCCTTATGATATTGTCCATTGTGGATGGAATACAAGAAAGCTAAACTGATCTCATCAAGATGGACAGTTGAATAATAAGCATTCCATTGTGTATATGAACCACATTTTCTTTATCCATTCTTCAAGTGAGGGACATTTAGGTTGTTTCCAGCTTTTACCTATTAGGAATAAAGCTGCTGTGAACATAGTTGAGCCAGTGTCCCTGTGGTAACTTTTGGGTATATGCTTCTGTGTGGTATAGCTGGGTCTTGAGGTAAAACTATTCTCAGTTTTTCTGAGAAACCACCAAATTAATTTCCAAAGTGGTTGTACAAGCTTACACTCCCCTTGCTCCACATCATGACTATCGTGTGCTGTCACTAATTTTTTGTTCACAGTCATTCTGATGGTATGAGGTGAAATCTTAAGGTTGTTTTGATTTCCATTTCCCCAATGATTAAGGATGTTGAACATTTCTTTAAGTGCTTCTCGGCCACTTGAGATTCCTCTGTTGAGAATTCTCTGTTTAGTTCTGTACTCTGTTTTTAAATTGGGTCATTTGGTTTGTTTGTGTCTACCTTCTTGAGTTCTTTACACATTTTGGATATCAGTCGTCTATGTTAGATGTAGGGTTGGTAAAGATCCTTTCCCAATCTGTAGGCTGTCATTCTGTTCTGTTCACCACAATGGAATACTATTCAGCTATTAAAAACAAGAACATCATGAATTTTGCAGGCAAATGGATGAGATTATCATCCTGAGTGAGGTAACCCATATCCAGAAAGACATGCACTGTATATGCTCACTTATAAGTGGATATTGGCCATAAAGTACAGAATACCCATACAATTCACAGACCCAAAGAAACTGGGTAATAAGATTCTAAGGGAGGATGCCAGGAATCTCACTCAGAAGGAAGGACTAAATAGTCATCAGAGGTGGATGGATAGAAAGAACTGGGCAGGAAAAGGGATTATGGGATGGAAATCATGGGAGAAAGGGCAGAAAAGGGCTAGAAATGAGAATGAAAATCAGCAGGGAATTCTCTGGTGACTAGCTGGACACCTGGAACAGAGGATGCTAAAGGGAGTCTAAGGGGGTGACTTTAGCTGAGATTCCTACCAGCAGAGGATATAGAGACTAAAGTGGCACCTCCTGTAGCCAGGTAGGAGTCCTAGAGGAGGGAGGGGTCATCAATCCACGTACAAAACCTTCTACCCCAAATCTGTTTTTGCCTACAGGATGTACAGAGATAAAGATAGAGCAGAGACTGAGGGAACAGCCAGCCAATGACTTGAGACCCATATTATGTGAGAGAGCCAACCTCTGACACTATTAATGATACTCTGCTATGCTTGGACGCAGATGCAGAGACCCACAGCTGTGGGAAAATCCTGGGGGGCCCCCCGCAGCAGGCCCCTGGGCCACGAGGCAGCGGCCTGGGACCTGCAGGGTGAGGCTGCCTGGATGCCTCCAGGCAGCCTGTCTCACATACTGGAGGAAGGTCCCAGGTTCCAGTGGCTGGAGGCTTCGGCAGTGGCAGGCTCGGCAGGCCCCAATGATACAAGGAAGTCCTTGGTTCCAAAAGGCTTTATTGTCATGGCTGATGGTAGATGGATCTGGATGTACCCCTCCCCCCCAAACTCAGGGCAGACCTGAGTTAAGTAGGGAGGGAGAAAGGGGGAGGTCCTGGGGAGGAATGGTTAATTGGCTCCGCCCTCTGACCTTCATTAGTATGTAAATCTCTAGGGCCTGAGGTCTGTAGTTACACCCTCTACCTGTGCACTTTGGGAGGGGCTGTAATGGCCTTCGTGACTGAACAATGTAGGTCCATGGAGATTAGACTGCTTTTCAGGACCCTGAGTTCTGGGGTGTGGCCGAACTCCTGCCGTTTCTCCCTTGGAGTCTCGGGGTTCTAGGCCCATGCCCAGCCAAGAACCAGGATACCCTTACGCAGTCCCACACACAGCCAAACATCAAATGGAGCCTGGGAAGTCTTGTGGAATAGTTGGGGGTAGAAGTGATCAAATCAAAGGGATCAAGGACACCACAGGAAGACCTATAGAGGCAACTAACCTGGGACGATGGGGGTTCACAGAGCCTGGACCACCAACCAGGGTGCATGCAGGAACTGGACCTAGATCCTTTACATATTTGCAGCAAATGCACAGATTGGTTTTCATGTGGGTCCCCTAACAAGTGGAGTGGGAGCTGTCTTGGTCTCTGTTTTCTGCCATTGAATCCCCTTCCCACTACCTGGACTGCCTGGTTTGGACTCAGTGGAAGAAGATGTGCCTAGTCCGGATGTCCCAGACTGGGATGGTACCCAAGGGGTGCTTCCCTTTTCTCAGGAGAATGGGAGGGGGCAATGTGGGAGGGATTTGTAAGTGTAGGACTGCGATAAAAGGAGAGGGGGGGCTGTGATCAGGAGGACGTAAACTGAATCACTGGTCAGTAGTATTAACTATTGTGCTATAATCAGATATATAAATTAACATTGAAGAAACACCTTACCAAGGCAATAACTAAGTGGGATGGGGTGTTAAAAGTGTTGTGAAATGGACAGAGGTTGTGTAATCAGACAGGTATGTAAAGGCACAGACAGGCTGTCTGTGCAGAATTAGTATGGCAGAAATACTGAGGGGCTTTGTCCAGAAAGTGAGCTCTGGTAAACTCTGGAGTAAGTAGAAGGCAGGAGATGCTAAGGGCATTGAGGATATACCTGCAGCTTCTCATTGAACTCTTAGCATAAGTTGTGAGAAATATTTACGCACTCTAAGCTAGTCCAGGGGATACCTCAACTGCACATGGTCAGCAAGGAGCCCTGTGATGTCCTAGCTTCTGTTCTACATTTGACAGGAAGCAGGAAAGATGAGGAAAGTCCAAACAGGACACAGAAGCAAATAGGGAATGGAAGTGCAGATCTGTGCCATTTGCTAGAAAACAGCAGAGTGGAGACAGAAAGATGCAAGAGGATTCTAGACAACCTTGAAGGGCTGGTGGTTTGTTTGAACATAAAGAGGATCAGAGCTGTTATGAAAGAGGATAAGAGAGACATGTCTTAAAACAAGTGTGGTGTGCATCTTCCAGAGGTATAAGCATGGCTGTATGATAGAGAAACTGAAGTTAAGAAAGTCAATGCATAAAGGACAATGTCTGGGAAACATGTATACAGAATCAAACATACACAGATGTGTCCACCGAGTTATATTATATACTTATACACATGTATTTGTGTGGCAATCTATCCCAAGTGGTTCTTCTGTATTCTCTACCCTCACTAACTAGACACAGAAGCACATGACATAAAATAGAGTGAAGGGTGACAGACAGAATTCAGAGGAAACACTTGTCCCAGGAAAGAATCTGACCACCGAGGCTACAATGATCCATGACATTAAACCAAACAGACAACACTGGCCATTCCTCTATTAAAGCAACATCACAGAAGGTAGGACAGAGTGGTGGAAAAACACAGTAAGAGCCTATCAAATTTAGCTCATAAATTGAAGTATCAGCATGGTATATCGCTGATACACACACCATGTATATTATGTAAGAAGTGCATCAGATACAGCACTTTTGTAAGCAGAACCCAATGCCGCCTATGAGTATATAATTTGAATTTTCTTTAAAGAAAAAACAATGAATGAAGAAAGGGGAAGGGAAAGAGAGAAGCAGGGAGAGAAGAGTAAAGAGAGTAAAACAATAAATCCAAGCATCATGGGCTCTGCGAACAGTGACTGGGGAAGTTGGAAGCAATGATTTGTAGGTAAAGAGTTTTCATCACACTTTGGTTCTGGCAAAATGACCACCTGAATGTGTTACGTGGAACTCACATGAAAGAGAAGATGATTGACTCCTCCAAGTTATGCTCTTGCCCACACATTCGCTGTGTTGTGGCATGCTCCTTCCATAATGAGTAGAAAAACAAATAAAACATGATTGTAATCTTTAAAGGCTTTGTAAAAATGTTCTGAATTGGCTAGAAGTAGCTTTGTTTGCAGAAGCAAGAGCAAAGCAACAGGACCCTGGATGGAGCACAGGTCAGAACTAGACATGGTTGAATCCTTGGGAACTTGAAGAATCATGATCTAAGCTTTACCAAGTGGAATCCTTGCTCTTTGAGGGCAGTGAGAGTAACCCTCAATGTGCAGGGACCGACAAACCTATTTCAATGCATGTTAAGGAATTCAGGAGTGTTAATTTTATAAAAAAACAAGACAAACAAATTGTGTTTGATGGGACAATACTGATACCAGAAATGAATTCTAAATGAATATTATTAATTATTCAATATATATAATATGTGTTATATATTACATATATAAATGGAGGGTAATCTGGCAGGATTATAAAATCCATTTAGTGTGAAACAGTGTACACTTAAAATCCTGAAGTATAACCTTCAAATAAAAGAAAAAAAATAGATTTGAAAGGAGGGAGAAATCCTTGACTAGACGCAGTTAAGGAGAGTATTAGTAAATGTGAAGACATGAGCAAGAACATGTCTCAGAAGGAAAACAGTCCCAAAAGTGTGAAGTAAAAGTTGACCAAGCAAGGAGCAAGTGACACACACCATTCTGAAACACTGATGAACATGCAGTTTTCATGGTTGTTGTTGTTGTTATTGTTGTTTTAGACATTTGGCACATGCATAGTAATAATAAGATTTTTTTTAAAAAAAATTATTATTTATCAGGTTAACATAATTACATAAATTGAAATGTAAGTAGGAAGATCTTAAAATAAGTAAAAATTTTGGGAGAACAAACTATAACTGCTAATGCGAATCATTAGAGTATTTCACGAAAAGCAGGAATACCCAGCTTCAAGGTACACAGGACAAAACAGTAGAAGACCCATTTCTACAACCAATTTGCTATTAAACTATGTGGCTAAATTCAGGTTACTTTCTGTCATGCAAAGATAAGGACTTACCACTCCTTGACTATGCCCTAAACAACAATAACAAAACAATGTTTACTAGAGAGTTCATCCATTAAGAACATGTTTCAAAAGGAAGAAATGGGATAAAGGTGCCCAGAGAAAAGCAACGACTCATATTACTAGCATCATCAATGACTGAAAAAATGATTGGTAAGTCTGCTTAAAACGAAGAAACCTACAGCAACAGCATGCAGACTAGATGTGGTGTGGGGGAGAAGTTAGATAATGGGATTACTTGCTTATTCTGAAGGAGGGTAGATGCAATAGTCCATCCTAAGGAAGTAGTAGAAATTGCTTGAATGTGTAAGATTACACAGGATAATGACATGATGACGCTAGTTGGGTAGACAATTGGTAGTTGGATTATGGATATATGTGTGATGGGGCTAACACAATGAATCAGGAAAGTACACACAATTGTCATGACCAGGCTGCCTCTATGTAGAAAGGTGGGAAGGAGGTGGGGATGTAGAAGAAAGCAGTAGATTGGCCAATTGGCCATGCTGCACTCAGCGTTGCCAGGACTTAACCAGCAAGAATAAATTGAAAGTACTATCTCTGTAGCTGAGAATGCTACACGATGCACTGTTGCCTCAACTCTTCTCATCCTGCAAAATTTGTGAGACTCTGGGATTGCTGCATAGCAGTGACAATGGAAAAGAAAATCACTCAAAACCCCATGGGCTAGTGTTAAGCATTTTAAAAGTTTGGTAACTTTAAGATATTTTTCTGTGCACACATTTCACAAATACGAGGTAAGTGAATAATCATGCATATTCCATTTGGTGTTACATAATGAAAGATTGTAATCGTATTAAGTATTTTTCAGGTACAATTAGATTACTGTTTAGCATTTCATCTTATGACTCTAGTTCATTAATAACTCTGTTACTGGACTTTAGACAGTTTTTACACATGACACTGAACCAATACTATATTTATTCTTATATATTACATGTATCTTTATTTCCTTGGAGAAAAAAATCTTAGAAAAAAATTATTTCTGGACAAATAAATATTCCCATATTTTGAATTTTATTATAGTTTTCCTGAAATTTATTAATTAAAATCCTATCAGATTGAAAGAATGGAGTACTAATTTTATTGAACCTGACATCTGGGACTGTATCCTCTTCTGCAATTAAAGGATTAGATTTCATGAAGAAACTGGTTTTGGTCTTAGAAGTGCAGTTGCCATGATCATTTTAGGTCAGTTCAGTCAATAACACAACCGTAATAATAATCATTAAGGAGCCTGCAGTAGGGGTGGATTCCAGAGAGTTCATAGCTAAGAGTATGTCCAGCATTGAGTGGAAATAGAGCAAGGCATTTCCAGATGGAGAAGAAATAAAAGAAGAAAAATACACAGAGAGCAATTGGAATAGCTAATTCTATGGTACATGCAAAAATATGGTAAGAAAATGAACATACATCATGGAATGTTATAATGGAAAACAAGACCAATGGGACCAACAACTGTGCAGCTATGGGGACCGACAACTATGCAGCAATGGGGACCAGCTAAGCAGCAATGAGGAACAACAACTGAGCAGCAACAGGGACCAATAACTGAGCAGCTATGGGAACAACAACTGAGCAGCAATGGAACCGACATGTCACCTAGGGGAAAAACAGTTGCTGCACTTCAACATTTGCAGGATCTCTTGATTTATGTAATTCCCATACAGCATATTTGTGGGCACAGATGTTCTGAGTGGTCTACTAAACTGGATATTGACTGATAATTTTAAGTGTGAGAATAATATAAGCAAAGATAACCAAGAGAAAACCCATCTTAGCTCTATCAGAAACAGTTTGTAAATACATTGCAAATAGCTACCTATTCCATGTTAATGCTGTAATGGCTTTTTGTGCCTATCATAACTAGCTGCTTTTGATTACAGATACATCTGTCTCTTTTTCTCACACCTCTTTCATGTATAGATGCAATTGTCCAGAAGCAGGTAAGCAGAAACTGATGTGATGGTCAGTTGGTATAAGAAATGGAGATGTCTCTGACCCTTCCAAGCAGAACATTGCACTAGAGATTGTGGTGGGCTGTGTGTCTCTGTGTTGAGTATGAGGACATGTAGAGCTTGGATTGTCATGAAAGGGGGACCATGCAGTGGATCCAAAGCATGGTACTCTGCCCCTGTATTCATGAGGCTACTGTTCTCCTGCAAAATAGCCAAGACTGTAATGCTGTCTAGCTTTACTCTGTAGGTCATGTCTGGAGAAGAATGAGTCATGTGAATAATCTACCTCTGCAGCTGAGAGGCCTTTGGACATTAGGGCAAATGACAGAGCCAAGACCTACTGGGCAAAAATGACTCTGGCTATATAAGCTCCAGGTTTCTTTCTATCTCTGCCAGAAGAGATTAGTGTGTCAGTATAACTTTGGAGACAAGGGTACTGGGATCAGTAGAGCATGTTAGCTCAACAAGGAAATATTGAACCTCAGTGTTTGACAAGTAGGGTGTTGGAAACCCCGACTCCATTTAAAAATACTATACTTGTGATAGAAAATATACATTTTGCTGTCATTACGTCTATGTGGTGTGTGTGGTGTGTTGCTGAGAACTAACACATATGGGGCTTCAAAAATGGGATTACTGACACTTTTCTAAGGATGAAGAGTCAGGCAACTATCCGGTAAACTCTACCATGAATTCATTGTCAAATGTGAACGTCATACCCATATGCAAGTCAGACCTCAACTCATTGTCCTGCACCAGAGGTAGAATGTTAGAGACTTAGTAAGCAGTCCTGCCTCTGGCTGATGGACTGCAGGTGCAAAGCTCATTTTCTGCTTCTTTGCCTTCACAGTTTATCAACTGAGATTGCCACACATTGGAACATATTTTGTGGTTCGTTGGGCTACAGTGATCTATGGTATCCACTGCTGAGAATTTGCTCTTGGACTCGGAGAAACCCTGAGGTAGAGAAGAAAAAGCCACTGGAATTGGAGTTAACTCCTTTTAACCTTCAAACAGATGAAAGTTCTGTGCATAAGTCCTACCTCTATGTCTTAGGGTTTCTATTCCGCACAAACATCATAAACAAGAAGCAAGTTGGGGAGGAAAGGGTTTATTCAGCTAACACTTCCAAATTGCTGTTCATCACCAAAGGAAGTCAGAACTGGAACTCAAGCAGGTCAGGAAGCAGGAGCTGATGAAGAGGCCATGGAGGGATGTTACTTATTGGCTTGCTTCCTCTGGCTTGCTCAGCTTGCCTTTCTTATAGAACCCAAGACTACCAGCCCAGGGATGGTAACACGCACAAGGGGCCTTCCCCTCTTGATCACTAATTGAGAAAATGCCATACAGCTGGATTTCATAGAGGCATTTTCTCAACTGTAGCTTCTTTCTCTGTGATAACTCCAGCTGTGTCAAGTTGACACACAAAACCATCCAGTATACTCTATGTGCCTAGAAGTTACATCTGAACTTTCTCTGGAAGCCAGCCCTTAAACACTACTACTACTGATTTCATAAAGAAACACTTATGCAAATGGAGAATGCACTGAGTTGCATTGTGGGATGGAGGAGGCAACCTGTTTTCTCTCATGTATTGTGCACATACTTGCTGTTCTTTGAAAAACCAAAAGTCATCATTGTCGTGATGTCCAATGTGATTGACATTGATCAAAAGAGACTTCATGCAACCTCAGAATCAGGTGTCTCTGTTAGACTGCTCTAGTTCGTGTACTTTACCTACAGTTCACTACTCTTCCAGTTTGCTTTATAAGATTTATGCTTGTCCATACATGTGCATATGAATGTTGAAGGAAGAGGCAGAGTGAGTTGTATGAAGTCTCCGAGTGGCTTTACTTTCAGCTAAACCCACTATGGGTTACCACCATGGTGTGGATGACCCTGTCCCCAGTGAATGGATTTATAGCTTTAAACTGAAGCTCATCTCAGGAGAACACCAATGTTTGCCCTCTCCATGACTCTCCATGAATTTTCAGTCCTGAATGCTAAGGATTGGTTGGATCTGTGCTGTTGTCTAATGCCTAATGATGCTTCTGAAGATCTATCCACCAGATTCCTTGGAGAAAAAATAAAAATATTTTATAAGAGATCTGCAAGTGATCTTGTATCTTATCCATGCTAGGGAGGACCCATTAAAAAAGAAAACAAGAACATAATTCACATGATTGGCTAACTAAAACAGTAGGCAAAGATGTATCATTATGGTCTTGCAGTTGGTATAGGTATTCATCCTATTGCAAAGATCTGTATTTCATCAAGATGGGTGAACCTGCTGTGGCCCCACCCTGTAGCCTCCAGGCAAGGACTGGAGACTTGTTATTTTTCCCTTTATCTCATGGCGGGGATGCTGTGCACATCTAATGTGAGCTAGAAAACAGGGTGATATTGAATATCCTGTCATTAATAGAACAGTACTCACCACAGGTTTGGAACATTCAGACTGGAAATGATTGTGCAAAACATATCAGCATTTTCTACTTTATCAAACAAGATATCATTTCCCTAGATTTATGTGGGTAGTTTTGTTTTCAACTTTATGTATTTTTTAAAAAAATATTTTTAAATATTTATTTTACTCAAAATGTTTCTTCGCTCTCACTGGTAACTGTCATTCCTCATTATCTGTTTCTTATGTTGTGTTTTCATTGTAACGTTTTAGTCAGCAAAATTTGTGACTTTTGTGGTTTTGTTCTAATCTCTAGTTAGCAAAAGTACCTTGTTGACAGGTTTTCTAGAGAAGAATCAATGTGTTCTTCATGTCTAAAAATACCAAAACAACAACGACAAAAACAAAACAAAACAAAATCCAAAAACTGTGAATAAAATGTACAAACATCAAATGTTCTAACACTTGGTCTATAGATGTTCAAATATCTGTACATTGCCTCCATGATAAGGAGTTTTTTCTGAGTTCTCTGTTGACTTCAGTTTGAGATTATAGAGCCATAGCAGCCCCACAGATGGCCAAATTATGTTGCTTTCTATAACAAAATACTGAGGGTAGATAATCTTTAAAGAGTGTAAGTTTCCTCAGGTCATAGTTATGGGGTTGGGAGGTCCAGAACAAGAGCCAGCCTTTGCTCAACACTGGTACCACCCTTCTGCAGCATCATGGCATGGCAGAAAATAGGAATAGGTAGTTGGAGCAAGCTCTAATCCCTTCAGGTTTCTCTTCCTCTTCTTAGAAGGTCACCTGTATCATCATGAGGTCATGAACCCAGAGACTCTACCCCAAAGACCTTCAGTGGGTTAACTTCATGATGAAGTTTTCAAATGTGCTTGGCATGGAACTTCCAAAGGGTGTTACCCGCTGAAGCACTGTAAGAGACACACCACATGCCGTGGCTTTTCCTACCTTTCCGAGGAGGCACAGGCAGATGAGGACCAGACCTCTCAGCCTTAGAATACATAGTCCAGAGGCAAATGAAACACTGAAGAACATAAGTGAATGACTGGTTTATTTGCATATAGTCACATGAAACAAACATGAAATATTTTATACAGGAGAATTTTTGTCTAGGAATCTTCCCATTCTCCTTTGACTTACTTTCTTTTGTTTCATTCTTAGTAGAGAACAAATGAATCAGAGCAGCAGAGGACATATGTGTGCATGATATGACACATGCATGGAATCAGAGGACATGTGTGTATGACATGGGACATACATGCAGGCCAGAGGATGTGTGTGTATGACATGGTGCATGCAGAGGACATACATGTATATGACATGGTACATGCATGGAGGTCAGAGGACTTGTGTGTACATGACATAGTGCATAATGTGGAAGTCAGAGGACATGTGTCCATGACATGGAACATGCAGAGGACATCTGTGTGAATGGCATGGCTCATGCAAAGGACATATGTGTGCATAACATGGTACATACATGGAGTCAGAGAATGACTTTTTGAGCTTTGATTCTGGTTGATGCAGAGACTCTCTTGATATTTCTGCATTGTACAGTGAATTCCAGTTTAATTGGTCCACAACTTCTGGCTGATTCTCCCATCTCTACCACAGTCTCACTGTGAGAGTCTGGGATGGTGGAGGCAAACTACATTTACCTTTTTGAGTGGTTTCTGGGGACTTAGCTCAGGTTATTGGACCTATGTGTTTGGCTGAGGGCAAGCAGTGAGGGAAACCGAGTCCACTTCCTTTGAAAGCATGGCATCTAAGGTACTGCTAAGTTCATACTTGGAACACTTTGGCAGTGATTACCAAATAATGAATCAAGGTCAACAGGGTTAGATCTAAGAGATAGAATTCTGCGTTACACACGGTTCACAAATATTTGTATAAAATAATTCTCAAAGTACCTCATAAGTTTAGCTTGCGGCTTGCCATCCTCTGTTATATAATATCCATTAGAGTCCTTTGGTAGCAACTGAAACCCCCCAAGAAACGTCTTCAGAGCGTTATCATTTGGGGAATATTTAAACAAGAACAAAGGACAGTCCTAATGTAGCCGCCGCAATAGCCGTTTTAATTAAAATAAACTTAGGAACTGCGATTGCATCTGCAAAGCTAGACAGTGATGGATGGATCAAGCCCTACCACACAGTTTAGAAAAGGTTAATACAATAATGGATAAAGTCTCCTCAAGGTTTTAGGCACACCTTCACTTTTTCCCCCCATAACATATACACTCGATATTATTTTAAAAACAATAAAAAACAAAAACATTTGGAGTAAGTGTAAAAAATATAGTATATCCATTCTATCTACAAGTTTGGAAAGTGTCAAATAAATTTTAGCACAATTTATCACAGATCTTTGTAATATCTGAAATTCCTGGTACAAATAGATATTGGACATATGCTCTATCAAAATGAAGCAGTCTTGGGGCTGGGTAGTGGTTCAGTCAGTGAAGTTCTTGTGTGTAAGCACCAGGACCTGACTCTATCCCCAGAACCCACTTAAAAAGCCAAGTGTAGAAGTGTTCGCTCCAAGAACAACACTGTCAAGGCAAGATTCCTGGGGCTCTGTAAATGCCAGCCAACCCCAATTGGTGTGATTCAGGTCAGTGAAAAACATCATATCCACATATAAAGTGTCTCATTCCTGAAGAAGGGCTCTCAAGATTGTCCCCTCTCCTCCATATGCATGGGTGCACACTCCCATGAGCACACACTTACCTATGAGCCCACAATGCATGCATGGATGTCCACACATTAACCAACATCTATGAATTTCAGGACCCAGGAGTTGTATTCCAAAGTATCCCATGAACCTCTCTCTGCTGCAGTACAGGAAACATATGGCAAAGGTGCAAGCTCACAACTCAAGTGACTGGCTTCATCGAAGAGCAGTAGATTTACATTTTCTGCTAGATTTTACATTGTTTCAATTTTAAAATTCTGCTCTTAGAGCTTCAGCCTTTCGGTAAGAAGTCAAGAAAAGTAAAGGCATCCAGTTTTCTTGCTGAAAAGAAAATAAAACCAAAACCATATGCAGACCCTCCTGCCAACTTGAGGCCTTCAAGGGGCTTTGGGGTTTGGGTGCTGAGATTGTAGCTCAATGGTAGAGCATTTGATGGATCACACAAGGCTTCTGACTGATAAAAGAAACATGGCTAAAGGGAGGAATCATCTTCCTGTTCCCTCCTATCTCTCCCCTCTCTGTCTGGATTGCTTAGCTGTCATTCTGAGCCAGGAGAAAGTCAACAGAGGCAAGTGTTTCTCATCATAGAGTGGCTCCTGCTGTAAAGCTTGGGATGGGGCGTGTCAGGCACCCTGGGTCTGCTCAGAGCCTGCAGCCACCATTTCTGCAGGAACCATGGTATGTTCCCGCTCATGGGTACTAGCCTTGGATTCAGGGCCCAGGTCACATGTGTGTGGTGGGGATGTGAGGGTAATTGTTCAGCTCTACAGGATCATAAGCGAGGGGTTGAAAGAACTGTGTCACCAGCCGTCGGTGGCTTCACACTGGGGTTGCACACGGCACATTTGCCATAGGTACCATGTTCTTCCTTCAGCACAGATTAACGATGATGGGGTGGAAAAACACCTTTGTTTCAGGAAGACAAAATTGGTAGCATGGAATGTATTTTGTTCTAATGAGGTCCCCAGAAGTTATTTTAGATCCGACCATCTCACCTGCAGTGCTGTCAAAGAATATCTCCCTGGCTTAGCCAGTCCCGTGATGCATGAGGTTGCACTACAGAATCTGCAAACATGCATGAAAGATTCTGAGAGCAGTGCCACCTTCGGCGTCTAATGATCTGGAGCCCAAACGAGCAATGATTGATTGTTTATTCTTGGTTTTATCCAATTACACCTAATACGATTTTCCATGAAGATAAAGAAAAATTCATTTCTCATTACTCTACTCAACACATTTGGCAATCACTGAGTGGTTCACAGAAAAGAAAACCCCAGCAGAAAGGCAATTTACATAGGCGGTAATTCTCCAGGCACTGGAGAGAACTCCAGGAGATTAACTGTTTGTGGCAACCTCCATGCTGGCCTTAATTAAAAACAAAACTAAATTTTCATATTCCTCAGAAGCAAAGCTACTGTCTGAGTTTGATAAATAAGTCGCACTGGACAATGATTTTTACTGAAAAGCATTGCTGTGGTATTTTGTCAACGTTGTAAACTTAAAATGTTACCCCTTCAATCAGGACCCACTAACTATGTGCTCCCTGGGCAAGATTTCATTCCTCAGGGTGACAATATCAGAAACAGGGCAAGAATTAGACAGTGTGTTCATGCTGGAAAAATCTAGAACACAAGCTTTGAGCTCAGAGCAAGATGGCTGTTTGGTTTTGCTCACCGTGCCCAAGCAAAAACGCCACCACAGTTTTCTCATCAATTAACAAACCTATTTTCCTATAGACTAATGTCTAAAATCAGGCAGTCAGTGTGGTCCAACTCTGACAAAGTCCTCTTCCCAGAACGTTGTGGTGCACCTTCCCACTGTATGCTAACATGGGAGAGAACTTAGCTAGCTTCTCCCCATCCTATGCCGTTCTATCATATTAGGGTCCCACGCTGTTATCTTCATTCATCCATAATCTTTGGACTCTCTCTGGGTGAAGTTCTAGAGGGTATAATGTTCAACATATGATTTTGGGAATGCTACTTAGTTCACAGAGGAGAGTTGTTATACTACGCATGTCTGTGTTTGGTTTACCCAGTGTACAAGAAGCCACTTTCCTGTGATAACTGATTTATTGACTCCAGTACAAAATTTCAAGCCCTTATGGAAGTGCCTCTGTCTCCTGTGTCAGGCTGTGAATCAGACATCTCTAACTTGTCTGTCAGATTAACATGTATTTCAAATTAACCAGATATTAGAAATATTAGAACAACAAAACTTTAAAAATATTCCTTGTAGAATCAATGCTAAAGGAGTTCATAAAGTTAATGGGGTGAGCATCTTTAGAAGGAGGTCAGATAAACAAGTGAAACAATTTTCTCATATTTTGACAATCTGGCTGAGAAATATGACAAAATTTTGTAGTCCTGAGTGCACACACCAATCCACAGTGAACATGTGCAAAGAAAAGCGTGACAAAGGTCAGGTTGAGGCAGCTCCCTGCATTGTCCTCTGGGGATGCAGAGTTTCCCCTGGAGCTGGATAAAGTCCACAGCATCTCTTTGCTGTTGTTAGAATCTCATGTGCATTTACTACAACTCTCTCAATATAATAGAGTACACAACACAATAATTTTTGACCTAACAGCTCATGCAAGCCACTATCCCTCTGCAGTCAACATGCTCGTAGCTTAGCAGACCTTTATTTTTGCAATGCTTTTTTTTTCTTTTCCAAATGGCTTGATTTTCTTTTTGTTAGTAATTTTTTTTCCAGCGATGAACTCTGACAAAACTCAAGTCAAGAGAATGGATCAAGGCATCTATAGCACAGGGGAAAATGTAAAGATATGCTGTTGAAGTAGTGTGTGTGTGTGGGGGGGGAGTACTGTGAGGTATAGGAGTTCTGCACCAAGCTGGGTCCTCAGAGATGGATATGATACCTGCAACCAGCAGGCCTGGAGATCCCTAGACCAAGTTCAGCTTGATAGCTGACATTGAACCACGTTTCCACTTGTATATTTGTAAGTTTTGGGTAAACCTATACCCGAAATGAGTTGAAATAGTTGCCTTTTCAGAGTCTGTGACACAATAGAGAAGAAGGCAGAGTTTGATGAGATCTGTGCTGAACTTCAGGCTGCTCTACAGACTCATAAAGGTACAGTATGAGCTAACTTACAAGTCTGAGGATTAAGTATAGGGAGGATAGAATGAATGCCTGTGGGCAAGTGGGCATGGCTAGAGCAGTCTGCAGAGCTGGGTAGCCTATCTAGAGATTATACTTCCTCTGACTTCCAGCCCCACTCTGGAGGTTGCCATCCTCACTCTGAAGGAAAAGACAGTGTTCTGTGAGGACCTTGAACTGAGGCTTGAGACAATAGGGAAGGGCTTTATGGAGTTCTATGGAAGATGCTGATTCTGCCTTGAATGCAGAGTCCTTGGTTTCCAGGGATCTGACATTCAAGTTGTATGGCAGTAAGACTTACTGTATGGCAGTAAGTTGTATGGACATTATGGCCAACGTCAGATGAAAACTACTTAAGGAGGGAGGACTTATCTGCCCTCATGTTTTCAGGTGTTACAGCCCATCATAGTCAGACACGATAGGGAAGATCATCTCTCATTATGATGGCCGAGAGCAGGGAAAGGTGACACACATGTTTACTGGGATGATTTCTGAGTATTTCTACCCAGGAATCCATAAAAAGTTCACCTCCTGAGAAGCAACTTCCTGTGTGGGAAAAGCTGTGCCCACAGTACACGGAGCTGATCAGCTGAGAAATCCAAGCAACATATGGAGACAATCCAGGCAAAACAGGGTAACTCTAAATCTCCTTAAAATAGCTGTTTTGACCTTGTGAGTCTGTACTTTCTCTCTAGACCTAGGGTCAGTCCACACAGACCATGGGAGCAAGCAGGAGCCAGGCTTATAATCCCATGTCACTGTCACCCAAGCTACTAAGGAGAGTTCACTGCCAAGGTTTCTTTCGTCCTTTGTTGACATGGTTTCAGTGTTTAAGTTTCTTCATTGTTTATGAATGGACAACACTTGCTTACATTGCTGCCTCCTAAGTTACTGTCTTTGCCTGCTCAGCCTGAGCAAATGCTCCCTCGTAGGCTCCCTCCTTCAGCTCCCAACAGAGCCTGAGTCTCAAAGATGGCACCACATTGTCTTCAGAGGTAGCTGCTATCTGTCTTCAAAGATAATAAGAGAACTCTTTTCAAGTGGGTTTTTTATTGATCTGAAAGAAAAAGCTTGCCCACACAGAATGTGTTAGGTCTGTTACAAGATCAAGAAAAACCTCAGAGAACTGAGTACCCCATGAGGACTAGGCCTTCTCTCATACCCATGAAGAAAGCTACTCCAGAAACTACAAGATTTCATCAGATTTCACAGTTTCCTGACACTCCTCTAGCCGTGTTCTGTAACACTTCTTGTCAGATGCAAGAGATAAGAAGTGGAGAGAGATTTCTCTGTGGAGATCATGAGAATAACAAAAGCCCAATGGTCACACCGGCAGGGAGCTCTGCTGATGGCTGTGTTCTATGGTGGCCAGTGGTAGCTGGTGTGTGGTTTTAGTTTTTTGATCCTAGTGTCTGGTGGAGGGCAGATGCACAGAAGCAGATGGATCCAGAGGAGGATGTTGAGTCAGTACCTGGAGCTGAGGGGTTCACAGTGACAATCCAGGAGCCATAGGCAGACAGCATCCATGAATTGACTCTCTCTCTCTCTCTCTCTCTCCTCTCTCTCTCTCTCTCTCTCTCTCTCTCTCTCTCTCCCAAGGGCCTAATACCCACGAATACGGCACAGGTACCATGAGAAAATGGGTTTCTCAAGTCTAGGCTCTGCCTGCTCTTAGCCTCAGTCTTCCTCCAGGATCTGGAAGACGCTAGTACTTTCTGAATAGACTGTTTGTCGTCTTTAGCTGTAGTTCACATGCATGTGGCTTTCATGCCCACTCTATGCCTTTCTTTCTGGGCTCAGGTGACAAGTGCTCAAGAGAGACACTGGCATTTCCTAGGGCTCCAAGTGTACCTAGTCCTTATGGGTATGAATGTCTGTCCTGGGAGAAAGGAGGGGTGTCCTTCTGTCTCACAACAGCCCTTGGGGATATTTTTAATTTCTAAAGACTAATATTCTCAATCACAGACATAAATAAAAATTAACCAGGAAAGTTCATTAGAACTTGAAATGTCAACACTACTTCCCCAGATTCCTGTTTTAACAAGGTGGGGTATAGCCAGGAAGCTCTCTGCCCACCAATACCCACTGGTCACATGAGGCATTGAGCATCAAGGAAAATTCAACTACAGCTATAGAAAGACTGAGGTATTGGCATCTCTGATTCTTCATGGTTGAAGTGCTACACACACATCTGAGGGGGATTTTAACAATTTACTTATTTAAAGCCATATTCAAGCATAACTATTTTTGCCATGGGGATTGCAGTATTTAATTTTATAGAAAAACTTCAAAGATATTTATTGCAACAATAAAAGGCAGTAGTCCATTTAAGCATCACCCACATACCAATATTTACAACTCATATGAATTTCTAACCCTCTGTGAGACTCTGAAGATAAATCTACTCTGAGTTATAGAGAAGTCTATATGTTTGGGGGAACAGACTAACCCTGGTGCATATGGATGAGAGATGCCAAATACAAGTGAGAAAAAGTGAGTTTAGGGAGATGTAGACTGAAAGATAACTACTGTAGCTACCTATAGGCGGATGATGAAAGCCAGTGAAAAGGGACTTTTTGGGCAAGTTCC
Organism: Mastomys natalensis; assembly: GCA_021653895.1. Taxonomy (NCBI): domain Eukaryota; kingdom Metazoa; phylum Chordata; class Mammalia; order Rodentia; family Muridae; genus Mastomys; species Mastomys natalensis. Next base: position 465,713 of record JAJTUV010000423.1, on the reverse strand, counting down.
TTCCTGGGTGATATAGACACTTAACACTCATTGTGAAGGAAGATATATTTTCTGCAGTGCTATAGCCACTGCTAAGGTGCACATGCTCCTGTATGTAAGTCTTTACCTGTGTTCATGTGAACAACACTAATGGAACTCACTGAATTATCAGAATTCAATAAGGAAAGATAGACAGACAGGCATGGAAGTAAAGAGACTAGATGGGAGGAGGAAGGGGATCTGTTAGATTCGGGAGGGAACAGGAGAGAGTGTGAATTGTGGGAAGAATATAGTGAAATATATTATTATGTAGGAAAATGCTATAATAAAAAATATTGCTATGCATAAGTAACCTAAGATAGCACAGATTTAAATTAACACAATCACACACACACACACACCACCAAAACACACATTTTGGGGTACAATGTGATGGCTCATGTGTAAATTGCTTAATATTCAATTTAAGGAAATATACTTTTAGTCATTTACATCTCAATAAAGCTGAAAAATAAACCTAAATATCTAAGTAAACCTTGAAATAGCATTTCCTGGGAATAGACCTGAGAGAGAGAGAGAGAGAGAGAGAGAGAGAGAGAGAGAGAGAGAATGTAAACACTATACAGAGATATTTCATGTGCATTTATGGGGACCCCATCTACAAGACTCAAGATGGAGTTCATTAATGGAGAAATAAAAAAATATGGAATATATAGCACAATCTGGTTTTAGTCAGGGTAAAAAAAAAATAATAGAATACCATGTATCTTTTTTAGAAAATTGGAATGTAACAGGGATCATGTTTTAAGTGATTCAGAAAAGCAAATACCTTGTCTTCTCTCTGGTGTAAACCTATAGTGTGTGTGAGTATGAGAGTACATATGTGTGTGAGCAAATGTATGTGAACCTATAGTGTGTGAATGTGTATGTGAGTGTGAGAGCAAGTGTGTGTGAGTGTGAAAACATGTGTGTGAGGTGAGTAATGCATGTGTATGTGTGAGTGTGTAGGTGAGTACTGTGTGAGGAAATGTGTTTGAGTGTGTGCGTGAGTGTATGTCAGCATGCGTGTGTGTGTATGTGTGTATGTTTATGTGTGTGTGTTTGTGTGACATATAAATAGAGGGCGACATGTTTAGAATGAGTAAGGAGAGTAACAATAGTGGGAAGGAGAGAGGGGGCAGGGGAAGCAATGGATGCACCCAATTAAAAGACACAGTATAGCCATGAATCCCATCGTGTTGCACAAGGAAAGTATGCCTATAAAAACTTAGAAGAAGAAAACAGAAACAACCTTAAAAGCCTAGAAGTGGATGTGGGGAGGCATTAAAACCTGCTAACATTTAAAATATCAGAACCTTCTCTAGCCACTTAAAAGGTGGGAGTTGATTTGATCAATTGGTAAAGTGAGTAATTGTCAAGGATGAGGAAGGAGAAGAATGACAATAGAGACAGGACAAGTGTGGGGCCTACCTGGGAAAGCACAGCCTGGACATCAACTCTGTCTATGACTGCATTCACCAACAGTGTGTTGCATGGCTTCCTGGTTAGACTGGTGTCTGCTGTTGCTATTATTTTTTTCTTTCAATTTTGTTACTTCTGCAAGAGAACTGAATTCAAGCCATAGTTACATGTTCTGGCAATTAATAGAATCAGAATTATAGGAAGGATATTTCCATCTATTTTTTCTCAGATTTCCTATTGAGAACTAAATAAGCAATCAGAACTGAGTTAGAGATCCCCCTTTCCAACATATTCTAGAATTCATTTGAATTCACCTTTCATGAATTCATTCACCTTAGAATGAATTCAAATGAATTCATTCTAGAATTCATTTGCCACTTACTGGCTTAAAGTTATTTGGACAGGTTAAATATTTGAGTTTGAATGGAGCAAGCCAAATATTCTAATCAGCACTGCTCAATATATTTGGTATAATTAACACCCCATGGCTTCCATATTGGGATGCTGTACCATCCTTTTCGAGATGAATCTCTTCAACTGATAAATGCAATCAGCTTTGGCCTTATCTGGAATAGGCTGAGATAATGTGACTTGTGTACCAGGGTCCTCACTCGCTAGGTCTATTTCTTGCTTTGACTTCCTTTCTGGGAAGTGGTAAAGGAAGAGGCACAAGACTCATGGAAGGCTGAGGATGAGCACTGAGCAAGTGGAAGCCTTCAGAACAATGACAGACAGCAGTGTCATAGTTTCTCACTGTTGCTAACTTATTTAGCATTTTCTTAGTTCACCCTTTCATTCTGCCAGCAAATATGCACATCATAATGTGTACTTTCTTCAAGCTCTTGTAGGCCATGGTTTCTCTGGATATAATGATAAGAAGATGTCAGGTTCAGCACGGCCACAGAAAGGACTACGTGACATGTTTCCTGATACTGGAACAGAGCCAGAAGGGTGTGGGGATGGTTGCTGTAGGAGAAAGGCTTATTTGCATAATAATGTGTATATTTTACTTTATCTTTTTTCTTTGGGCAATGTTCTCCTTGCCAAGGTTAACAACTCCCTGATAATCAGAAACAGCACAATTCCAGGAATCAATTATGTATCTTCTGTTCCTCAGCAAAAATGGTGGCTGTGACTTTCAGGATATCCCTTAAGGCTGTGGGAAACAACTCTGAAATCATGAGTTCAAGAATATATAAATCAATGTCAAACTGTTCTTTACAGGATTTCTCAATGATTCAAAATATAAACTCCTCCTGCATGAGGAGCTTCATGTAGCTGAACGAGCAGAGGTAACCACACTGATGAGCAAGCTTTATCAGAAAGATACTAAGGAAGGAGATAAAGAGATTTAGGGAATGGTGATCTTGGGGCAAGATCCCACCAACTAAGTTTATTGTTTGTGTTTGTAGTTGAACAAGGAATAGTATCACTTTTAATCTGTAATGAGCTACAATCTATAAATGGATGGCACATTTGTGGCTGGAAGACACAGGCTTTTGATCCATATCTTGAGGAATAGTGGCCATGAAAGCTTAAGCTTAGGCATGATGGTACATGTGTTTTATCCCAGGTGACAAAGGCAAGCAGATTTCTGAGTTCAGGGCCAGCCTGGGACAAAACAGTCTCTAGGTGAAGAGGGGATGAGGTCCAGGTGTTGTGGTGTATGCCTTTAATCTCAGTATTCAGGAGACAGAGCCCATGCAGAGTTCAAGGTCTGTCTACAGAGCAAGTTCTAGGACATTCAAGTTTAGGCAATGAAGGATTTGGAAAACAGAAAGCAGGTGATCTGAAGCAGAACACAGAACTGCCAGCTTGTATCCGTCACTGACTCTGAGTTGTTCATCTGCCACTCCCAAACACCCCTTCCTCAGGACCCCTCCCAAGTAGGTCATGTCATTGGCAAGAAGAAGTTATATATGCCCCTAAGAAACTCAGAACTGAAAGTTAAGAAGAGGCAGAAACAATCCCTGCCTAGGAAAGGACTTGATAGAAATTGAGATCAGTTCAATAAAGAGTTGTAGATTATATGAGGAGGTGGCTGCATAGTCCAGTTGGGTCGAGAGAGAAAGGGGGACAGAAGAAAAGGGAATAGAGTGTGTATGGAAGTTGTTTCATGGGTAGGGATAGTCTCAAGGTAGGTTTTGGGCCAGGAAAGAACAGTGTTTGTCTGATGAAACTTCAGGTACATCCATAACCGTGTTTCAAAAGTGAAGTCATTTAGTTCAGGGACAGATTAACAAGTTGATACAGGCATTCCAGAAGACATAATAGGACTATAGGAAGACATGGTAGTGAAGATGGCAGAGCTTAGAAGGAGATAGCCATAGAGTACAATATGAAAATTAGCTCTTATCAGTGTAAAGATGACTGTTTATGGAGTGTGACTGACATGGATACAGCTAGAAGAGTAGCCTTCCTTTTCCAGGATGTGCCACCAGTGGTTTTTGCATTATACATAAACATTCAGAGTAAGGAATGAAAAGGAACACTGGAACAGGAGAAAGCTGAACAAGGGTCCTCAGAGATATCTTTAAACTTCAGTTGTTGAAAATGGGGTCACGCAGGGCTCACTTTTTGAATCTGACAATTTAGAATAGGTTGGAGCAGGTAGCCTGGGAATGGTACCAAGCCTGTGTTACCAATCTTGATGTTTTTCTCTGCAGACATATGGTATTTTGTCTTCACTTGATAATAGACCCAGACTAGCCATGTCAGACAGGCAGTGACTACACTGCTACTACTGGACCTCACAATCTCTGCTTCTCTCCAGTACTGGATTCCTCCATATTTTCTCCTTGTTGGAAAAAAAAATGGCTTGTACATCAAAGTATTTGCAAAACAGCATGATTTCTGCTTGCTGACATGTTCTCCAGGATACAGAGAACCAGCCTCAGTTCCTACCATGTGTGTTGTCTGAGTAGCTGAAAATCTTATTACAAATGAAGATATCCAAAGCTCTAGGCAGTGCTTTTGGCAGAACTTGACACATACACTGTTGACAAGGCTCCAGGGGAAGAACTACAACTAAGAATTGCAGAATTGGTAGGATATGATATGGTCTCTGTGTTAGTGACTTTATGAGCTGTGATAAAACACCATGACCAAGACAACTTACAAAACCAATAGTTTATTTAGACTTAGTTTAAAAGGAAAGTCCATAATGGAGGGACAAAGGCAGCAGGCAGCTAGAAGCTGAGTGATGACATCTTCCACCATGTAGAAAACAAAGATGGTGGACAGGACATAGGGCAAGCCTATAAACTTTTAAAGCCACCCCCACCCCACCCCCCGTGACATACTTCCTCCAGCAAGTCTCTGCCTCCTAAATGCTCTATAACTGTCCCTGCTCCAATAGTTTAATTAACCAGGGAGCAAGTGTCCAAATAGGTGAACCTCATGGGACAATTTCTTACTCAGACTACTACAGATAGCTAGTGGTAATCTTTAAATAGATAAAAACCTATGGAAAGATAATTATCAGCATTAATTATGCTAATTAGCATTGCTAACTTCATACATGAAAAACGTTTCTCACATTTTGCAGTTACATTATCCAATTGTGTTTTGGTAGTTTATGAAGGAAATGCTATCTTCCTTGCTAGTGATCACCTCCAGAGCATGGGTTCTGTGGGAATAAGGACATGTAGTTCATGGCCATGCTATGTTCATAAGCCCAAGGTTCATGAACCAGCCTTTCCTAACACACATCTTAAAGCAAACCAGCTCACATGTAGTTCACACCCTAGTCACTGAGCATTGGTACCCTATTTCAAATATGGCAGCCAGCAGGTGGCTACTTTCTTCATGTGGGTGTGAGGGGAGCATAGATTAATGCTGCACTGAATTGTTAAATATAAGTGTGAGAGGAGCCATTGGGTTGCTTGCTACCTTCCTCTGTCTGTGGCTGTTATAAGAAAGTTGAAACTTACCCAGCAGCTTTGGCACCCTGCCTAGACTGCAGGTCTTCAGTATTTGGCCCAAAGCTTTGAATGGATGGAGGCTGATAGTATATGTTTATGCCAGCTCCCCTTGACTCCAGAGAAATGTCAGAGCAAGATATGACGACAGATTAGTACTTACTGCACTCCTAGAAATCTCTGCGTTAAATCTGCCCACTTCGTGTTTATTTTCATTCTCCCTGCATTTGCTTTTCAAACTGGAGTCTGGGTTCACATTAGTGCATAAAATATTCTAGTCTTGATATATATTTACCAGGAGATCAAATCAAACCATGGAATATTTTGGAGCCACTAATAGGGCAGGCAGCATGCTCCAGAGGTCTCTGGAGGATGTAGAATGGTTGCTCCTCTCAGTAGTCTTGCTGGTACTGAGGAGAGGAAGACTGAATAAATGCTATATATTGACGTGGCCAACACACCATTTTCTTGATTGGAACAAATGATGGTGATATCTTAGGAAGTGCTGTGAGCTCTGAGGTCTGAGGGCTTACGAGAAGCAGCAGGTCACCCAATAGATCACTGAAATGTGTGTTGTGTCCTGAGACCTTCTCCACCCCCTCTCTTAGCTCCCTGGTGGCCATCAAATGATAAGTGTCTGTCACATGCTACCATAGTCACAATATCATGTGCTCCCATAGCTACAGTGACTTAGCCCATGGCCACAGCATCACATGCTCCCATGGCCACAAAACCACATGTTGCCATGGCTATAGCACACATGCTCCATGGCCACAGCACACATGCCCATGGCACAGAACCATGTGCTGTGTGTTTTGCTTTGATGATCTCAAACATAAGCAATATTTCTTCTCTCACTTGTCTCCCACCACCATGGCTCCTCTCATGTCCTCTCCACTTCCTCTCAAATTCAAAATAGTTTCTTCTTTCATTACTGTTGTTATGTGTGTGTGTGTGTATATGTAGTATATATATATATATATATAATTGTAAAACATTAGACATGCATACACAATAATTATGCACATAATTATTATTTTTATACACACATATGACCAACTAAGTCCATTTAAGTGTTGCTTCCATATACATGTGTTTAGCAGTGACTACTCATGATTGTGTAACTTATCGGAGCCTTGTGTCCAGGAAAAATTGATTGTCCCTCCCCCAGCAGCAATTGACTGCTGGTAGCTCTTCATCTAGGTATGGGATCTTGTGAAATATCCCTGTCCACAATGGCATGTCAGCTGGTCTTGCCATCATGCAGGTCTCTCTTAGTCATCCCACAGTATTGAGATGTCATGGATGCAGCTTCCCTGTCATAGGTGGAACACACTGTATAGTAGTGGGCAACTTTATTCTCTGACTTCTACAATCTTTCTGTCCCTCATCTATGTTGTTCCCTGAGGTTAAGGTGCAGAGGTCAGAGGTCATGCTACAGATATATCAACTATGGCTGCCCAATCACTTACTCACTATACCTTGACTAGTTTTAGATTTCTGTAATGGTCTCCATCTGTTGGGAAAGGAAGCTTTTTTGCTGAGGGATGAGAGATAGCTTTATCCGTGGGTATGAAGATAAGTATTTAGTGCATGGATATTAAGACCCTCCCCTAGACCCATTCTGTGTTTATATTTCTCTTTGCTCACTCGTCTTCATGAAGGTTGACATGAAGTATGGAAAGAAGATTCATGTAGGCTGTGAATCTGAAGACCCACCTGGCACAAGCGTGTGTGCATGTGTGTGTGCTCAGGCACAGGTGCATGTGCAGGTGTTTGTGAGTGTACATGCGCATGTGTGTGGTTGTGTTGTGCAATGTGCCTGAGTGTGCCTGTGTGTGCTGTGTGTGCTTGTGTATGTGTTCTTTCATCTGAAGTAGGAAATCAAGGGTATGTCTAGCATGAGAACCAGGAGCTGGAAAGAGGACAATTTCCATACATATTCTTTTTTCTTTTTGTTATGGCGTTGGCTTCATTTCTGCATGTTGACTTGGTCTTTGTGAGTACAGTAGAACATGGCTGTGTTCTATCCAATTAGCCCAACCTTTGCCTTGCTCATAAAACTTTATGCAAACTACTGTTCACAGGCTTGCCAGTCCAGAGAAACAATGACAGGCTTATAACTTAAGAATTTTTTTTTTTGGCAAATAGCTAATAAGAGCGCTCTCTCTCTCTCTCTCTCTCTTCTCTCTCTCTCTCTCTCTCTCTCTCTCTCTCTCTCCCTCCTTTGTTTTCACAAGAACTTCAGCTGATGGAAAAGTTAAAGAAGAAAACAAAACACAAAGCCTGCAGTCTCACCCAGGCAGTGAGGATGGCAGCCCCATTAATAACACGGATCATTAAAATTTATAAAAAGCTATTCTTAATATAGGATATAAGTACATTTCTCAGGCAGAGCTATGAAATTTATACCCGTTTTATTGTCACCAGAGGACTTTCTTACTGTTCCGCCCCCACCACCGTCTGCCCTCCGCCATAAATCACCGTGTGGTTAATAACCTAGATTACAACAACCAGTTGCATTTACGGAATTAAATATTGACTATGTGAAAATGTTATTACATTTTTACTGATCGGAAGACCACAGCACAGCCCTGCAGGACATGTAGCTGGACAGAAATATCTGTGTAATCTTTGTGGGAAATACAGTTACGGGGTGCTCATGAACATCTGATAGGGTTTGGAGCGATGAGGAGGGACGGGAGAAAATGTGGGTTTCTTAATTTTACACTAGGCCAAACATATCAGGAGGAGACCATTACATTGAAGCATTGCACCTTATTTTCAATTTAGGAGTCTCCGGCCAAATGCACGAAGTCATTACTAAACTGTGTGTGGTGGAGCAGGGTGTTGAAATTACAGTTCCCACATGGAACAAAACAGATTAAAAATATTGAAGGAGTTTGAAAAGGATCGGGCATGTCACAGCACTGAAGTGAAAGCATTCTGGTTTCGTGTTACAGGAACCTCTACACATGTCAGAAGCATCAGTTCCTTATCTCAGAGACACTCACAACAAAACTTTTAACTATATGAGCGCCGTATATTCATATTAGGGATACTCAGCACATCCCAGTCATGTGGCATCGTGTATGTGAAGAGTTCCCATTTGACACAGATAGTTCAGCTCGGCCTAATAATGAATTGCAGTTGGGCTAAAGTCTCCTGTGTGTGTGTGGTGCACTGTGTGCATTCACAAGAACATGCAGCAGACATTTTCACCAATAGAGACCTACTTTATACACGCCCCACACCTATACACTGCCACATGCAATACATGGCAGTTTGGATGGACTTATAAATATATTGTAGGGCTTAGTCTGAAAGGTGCTTGCTGTGCAATCTTGAGATTCAACTTTGCCACACATAGGCCTATCACCAAGCTCTGAGGAGGCAGAGATAGGAAGCCCAGGTAGTATACCTGAATCAGGAAGTGCCAGGTTTGGTAAGAGACAGTCTCAAACAGTAAGATGGAGAACAGCTGTGTCTACCATGGGAATACAAGTTTTTACGGAGTGCCTACCCAGCATGCCCTCACACATACATGCTCGTAATGGAAATCTGACTGAGACATATCAGAGTCCAGTTTCATCCTGTTTTTGATTTCTTAAATTGAGGGAGGATAATTTATTCATCCCACGCACAGTATGGCATTTAATTTCATTTTATATGTGAAACAACTCCTATACAGAATTATTCCTGCTTTTCGAATAATTGCTGTTTTATTTTATTGAAACTGCCTTGCTTGAGTTTTTAGTCTAAGAAATTTTTACTGGTTGTCACTGTGACTAACACATTTTAATACATACATAAAATGCCAATGCTTATGAAACTTAATTTACAAAGTTTTAAGCTTTACAACCTTGAAAGGAAATGCTAGCTAGTATATTAAATTAAGGCCAATGTGTTCTACCAGGAATCAAACAATGGTCATGTGGTAAAGCTAATATTCTAAGAACTGTACACATGAGTACAAAGGGAATCAAGAGCCTCCACAGTTTGCCAGCTGGTCTCATCAACACAGAGAAAAAGAAAAGGCTCTCTGAAATCTGCAGTTGACACATAGCTGGCTCCTATGTCCAGAAATATCGTTCTGAATATGCACTTATTAAATATTTCTAAAGGCATATGGGCACTCAAGGGAGATATAACCTTTAGTTGGTAGTCTTTTTTCATTGGTAATATAAATATTTAATATTTACAAATATTGAAACTGAGTGTATGTGTTGGGGGTACTTTAAAAAAAAATAGCAATATTCTCCATTCCAGCCCTACGCCGTCATCCATCCAAAAATATCTGTTCTATTTTTCCTTCCTATGGAGAGTCCAAACATCCATAGTCACTTAACCTAGCCTCTGTGGTTATGCAGATTGTAGACTTATTATTATCCTTTATAACTGTGTTTGCTTCATAATGAGACACAGAAAGTTATGGATCTAGATCAAAGATAATGTGGGAAGGAAACAGAAATTGTAGGTGAGGCAAAACCATATCAGAATATACTGTATGAAAAAAAATCTATGTTCAATAAAAGAAATAAAAAGCTAACAAATATAGAGAAAAAGTAACAACATTAATGTTATACCAACAATTTTTTCAATGCAAAAAGAAGTATAAAGTGGAGAAATTACTATTACAACAAGTTTATTTTAAAATATTTCTTTTAAAAAGAACTTTTATTTTTTATTTTTATTTTATATGTAACTGTTTGATCTCTGTGTGTGTACCACAGGCATGCCTGCTGCCTGCAGATATCAGAAGAGGAAATACAATGCCCTGGAAATAGAGTTTCAGTGACTGTGAGTCTCCATGTGGTTGCTAAGAACTAAAATGACTTTCTTGTATTTGTTGTTGTCACGTTTTGTTTTCCGTCTCAAAAGTCCTTTTGCCTTTTTCTGTACTAGCAGAGATCCAGAAGCAGCGGCCAGAGGACGTGGCGAGCTGGTCTAGGAGTCGGCTGATTCTGCACTTGGTGGGTTCATGTACAGGCTGAGGCTGAGGTATCTTGACGGCTGCCAAGGTGTGATGGGTTTATGCAGAAACAGGCAGGGTCAGCAGGAGAGGGTTTCCTAAAGTGCAAGCAGAAATTTAAGTGCCCTGTCAGGAGCGTGTGCTCACCCATTCTCTGTTCTTTTGAAAAGGACCAGAAAGACCCACAGATCAAACAGTTACATATAAAATAAAAATAAAAAACTCTTTTTAAAAGTAATATTTGAAAATAAACTTGCTATAATAGGAATTCCTCCACTTTTTACTTCTTTTTGCATTGAAAATGTTGCTACTATCTCAAGATGTAAATGGCCCGGGACCTTTGATGCTATGTTGCTGATGCTGATCAGAGACGTGGCACTCTGGTGTTTATTCTCTATGCCAGCTACTCCTATTTCTCCTTCTCCAGGGGCCCTAAAGAAGTAGCTCCTTAAAGACAACTGGATCCTGTTAACCTTTTAGTTCCAAGTGAAAGTTCACCCTGGGGACAGAGAGATGGCTCAGTGGGTAAGGGCAGGGAGCTGTGCAAGCGGGAGGGACCCCAGAACCACATCAAGAGCCAGTTGTGTCTGCTGCTAATTCCGGGGCATTAGAGAGCTGAGACAGGAGGGCGGTTGGGGCTCTCTGGTTACCAGAGTACCGTGTTCAGTAAGAGACCTGGGCTTAAAGAGATAGAGCTGAACACATGCACACTGGAGACATTATCAATGTGGACATGGGCACAATGTTCCAGCACACAGAGCACATACTCACACTAGCTTTATCCAACAATAAAAAATAGCACAAACACATCACACATTCACTAAACACACACACACACACACACACAAATCCACATACACACATCACACACAACACCATACACATTCACTAAGATCACACACAGAGAATGAGAAAGAGACAAAATTCTGTTTCCCATCAGGGGGGAAAAAAAGGTAAAAGCATAAAAACTCTAGCTTAAAAAATCAAGAAAAATTCTGTTACATTAAATGTAATTGAAAATATTCTCTTTTTAGAATTAATGGTTTTATTTTATGGGTATGAGTGTTTTGTCTGTATGTGTGTATACACAAGACATACTTGCAATGCCCTTGGAGGTCAGAAGAGAACCATGGAGCCTAGATCTGGCTACATAAGGCTCCAATCTTGTTCTCTGTTTTTTTTTTTGTTGTTGTTGTTGTTGTTTGTTTGTTTGTTTGTTTGTTTTTCAGCTCTGCCTGCATCAGCTCCCATGTGGCTGTAGGCCACATGTCACAGCCTGGACCCACTTCCCAGCTCATGAATCACCGGTGTAGACATAGTCATAGACCATAAATTTTGCCTAGCCATGGCTGCCTGTAGAGTATAGATTGAGAGAGACTCAGTCAAGGGTGGATGTCACACCCTTACAGCTGGGTAAGGGTTGTCACTTGGGGAAACAAAACCTTGCTTACCAAGACTTGGTATACCTACGTCCAGCTGCATAGAGGACAGAAGCAAACAGAAACTGCTGTCCTGTTTGTTTCCTTAGCACCCCTGGCTTTTCAAATGGGCAAAAAAATATTTTCTGATCTGGAGATTAGTAATCAGCAAAACTCAAAACAAGTCAACCAAGAATCTGTCGTGACTGTTCCTGTTCTCCTTTGTCATTGAGTTGTCCCTTTAGTGGGATAGGAAGTACACAAATCCCACACAGAGGTGATATCACAGAGTATATTGGACATGCCAGACGGAGCATGAAGCAGACAAAAGCCTGGCTCTTCCCTTGTCTTCTGTAAGGTACTGTCATAAAAGTCAGAAGTTTAAGGTGGTGGGTGTGCATGACCAGAAGAAGGCTTTGGACATGACTGAGGATGAGAGACTTGGGCCACAGCAGTAAGATCTAGACAATGATGATGGAGAACAGCAACAGGGACCACCAGCCCTTCAATCAAGCTTACATAGTCTGGTCCCCTAGAAAGGCTGAACATTTTCTCATGTGAGCTCTCTGTGTAGATCCTTGATAGATGGAAGCTGTGTGCTAGAAACTCTCTTGGATGTTTCCTGTGGATTCTTTCCTGGTTATTTTCTTGTGTCATACAGATTGACCTGGCACTTACCATACAAGTCAGGCTGGTTTTGAACTCAATAATCCTGCAATCTCATTCTTACTAATGCTGGATAATGGGAGAGTACCACCATGCCTGGCTCTCCCCTTGATAATTTAAACCTCTACTTTCTCTCTGCTTGAGGCCTTACCCTGAGTATAGTAACTCCCAGCCATTCACAGGGTCAGAGCTAAGAATTTTGAGGTACCTGAAAACTGCCATTGATATCAGATGTGAAGGTCTTGTGTCTTGACATCTCCCTCATGGTTGACAGAAATCTCAAGGTGTAGTTCAGAATTCCTTATATGTTGAAACTTGTTCTTCATTCTTTGTAACAGAACTACGGATGCACATGGATTTTAGTCAGTTCAAAAGCTACATCCCAAATTAGCAGTTTCCTAACCCTATATAGACCTCTCCAGCAAACACTTGTTACTGTCAGGCTTTGTGATCTACGCTCCTGTATCTTAATGGCACAGATACATACTATTAACTTTTTATGCAGACTTTACTGTTCTTTTCTAGGGAAGTTTGACATATTTATCTCTGATGTCCACACCCTATCCACCTTTCACCCCACAATCCCAATTTGTACTGCCAACAAACTGTATTTCAGATTTGACAAAAGGTGAATTTGTAGTTGAACGTATTTCCTTCCCCTGTAAGGAGGGTGAGTTTCTGTTTATTCTGCATCCTTCCCTCCCTTCTTCCACTCTTAAGTCAGTCACCAGTGTTTTCATTTGCAAGTGCTTCATTTAGTATGTGCCAATTTTAAAAGATTTACACCAAACTGTCTCATTTTCCCTTTCAGTTTCTTTGTGATCTCAGCTGGCCACACCCAGTTCCCTTCTTCTGAGTAGCCCATGGAATGCCACCACCCACATTAAGGATGACACCAGTTCCATTAGCCTAATCTAGATCATCTCTCAATGGCCATAGATTGCTTTCATAGTGATTCTAACTCTCATCAAGCTTCCAAGATTGACCACTATAAAAACAATCAGTGGGGACTAGGTAAATCAGGCATGAGAATGACCCAGTAAGTCTAGTAGGACTAGACTGACTACCTCTTGTTCCTGATCTTCACATTAGCCTTGGGCTGCAGGCATTTCTGCTTGGCTCCTGTGCCTGCTCCGTCTCTACATGCTGAGGTTCTGCCTCCCTCACTTACATCCCTGTCAGGGAGAGCAGGTGCTCCTGCAGCATCAGAGGGAGAAGCACAGTAGGGGTTGTGCTGCTGTCTCAGGGGTCTGCTCATTCTGATCACCTAGAGTCCAATGAGAAAGCTTTTCACTCAGACCTTCCTGGTTCATCCTCATGCCTGATTACCAAACTCCTTATTTCCTTATTGATTATTCCTATGATGGTCAATCTTGACAGCTTGAAGAGATTTAGAATCACCATGAAAGCAATCTCTGGTTGTGCCATTGAGGGATGATCTAGATTAGGCTAATGGAAGTGGAAAGAGGTATCCTTAATGTAGATGGTAGCATTCCATGGTCTGGGAGCCTGGACAGAATAAAGGGGAGAAGGGAATAAGGGGACACAGCCTTCTACCTCATGGCTTCCTGAGTGCTGATGCAACAGAATCAGTCTCCTCAAGCTGTACTACCAAGACTTCCCCTTCATAACAGACCTCGTCCCAACCATAAACCAAATGAGCCCCTATCCTCCTTATGACGTGTTTTGTTGCACCTCAGTACTAAGTTTGTCGTCGCCCATGTTCCAAGACAGCTTTCCTGGGGTCTGTGAAAAATAGAGGACTCACTTTTTTTTAGTGGGGCTTCTTCTTCTCTACCTGATCTGGGAGCCCAATCCACACTCTGCCTGGGGAATGTCATATAATTCTTGGCCGAAATTGCAGGTTCAGCTTCCTGGAATGCCTCTCCAAGCAAATGAGGTAATCCCAGGCTCAGCCAATAAAAAGAACCCCTTCCCTCCATGTGTACTCTTTGGTTGGTGGTTTGAGTGAGTGGGTGGGGGTGCTCCCTCATAGACGGGATAGGGGGTTTGTTGAGGAGCAACTGGGAAGGGGGATAACATTTGAAATGTAAATAAATAAAGTAACCAAAAAAAAGAACTCCTTCCCATTCTCAAAGGGTGCATACACACACACACACACACACACACACACATACATACATATCCCTGGTTCATCTCAGTAAAGTGTATGCAGATAAGACCACCATGAATAAAGCTAAATAGACCATGTCTCTCTCATCTCAGAGAGCTATTTCATTTAAGATCAATTGGAGAGGCCTTCTCTGTCTCTCACCAACTTTCTCACTTACTCCCAACCAAACTTAGCTTTATTCTTCCAGCATTGTATGCAGCAACTTCTGGACATGATGAGAGGGAGAAGTGAAGGATTCAGAACCATAGCTGGACCCCAATATGATACCATAGTGACTGACAGGTATAAGAGAAGTAATCAGTACACGCCCTGTTAGTATTTCACAATCTTCTCATTTCAAGGGATAAGTCATCTTTCACCAAACTAGAGGCTCATCATTTTCTTTTAAGCATCCATTTACATCAGATTTTGTACCCCTTGTTCACTTTCTAGAAGCAACAGAACTGAAACTCGGCAGGTCCTGCAGCTTCTGTAATATTCTAGAGTCCTGCTTTCCATACCTAATTGCTCACCCATTCCCCTAGATTCCATTTCTTTACTATCTACCCACCGCAGGGAGGATTTACTCTGTTTTTTCCCTTTGGATTAAAAAAAAAAAAACTCCTTTATGTACATGCATACATATTTTCAAATAGTGCATAAGACCAAATATATCTATAAATAATATCATTTCCCAGAGCTTATTTCTGTTTCTTATGTGCCTAATCTGATGGCATGTGGCTTTCAGGCTGTGGATACCTGGCACTTTTCCCTGTCATGGTGAGCATCCCATTTCTCTCCTTTCTGCTAGTCTGATCTCTGATTTTCTCCCATGTCTGGTCCACGCTCATATGGTCCTCTCATTCATACTGAAAGGAGGGAAATGAAACAGTCTTTCGGCATAGGATGGAGTAGACCTTTAGGTTGGGATCTTGTGAGTGATGGAGAATACACAGGTATGCTGTGTCTAGACATTTGACACTTTGTGTCTTTCTTTCTGCCTCAATCTGCTTCATCAAAAGGGACTCCCTATGTAGTCTAGGGAAGGAGATGTGACTGTGGACACTGAGGAAAAAAAAGAACTGGGCATCCATCATAGTGAAGGGAGTTTCTACTTGATCACTAACCCCAATAGTCATGCTACTGACTTGGAGTTTCCTGAAGAACCAGGACCCAGACATTCATGACGTCAAAATCTTCCCTTAGTCTACCTATTCAAGGCCAACTCCCAATAATTTTGGTGACTTAGGCTTTCATCCTTTTGAATTGGTGCATTTTGTGTAGAGGGAGAGGAGATTGGGAACGAATACTTGCTCTGTCTCCCAGGTTAGTTCCTTTTCTGTCTCTGCCTCTTCAGAGGACAGTGTACACCAAACTAGTCTAAAAAATCAAAATTTGGTATAGGAAGGAGGAGTGGCAAAAAAAAAATTACTCCTGTGTTTACTTAATTTCAATCCCTGAGCCATAGCCTGCTCTGCATAAAATAACAGAAAGCTATCCTTCAGGCACGTTGTCTAATGAGCTATTTAATTAATCTAAAGTCTCCTAAGGTATCAGATGATCCCAACTCCCTGCCTCACCTCACTAATAAGGCCTTTGGAAACAGCACTTAGCCTAGCCTCTTACGTTTGCCATCTAATGGTAGACAAGTGTAAACAGATGGTGACTCCTGCTCTGCTTGATTTAGCACAACCACCAGAGACAAGGTGTAATGGAGACTCTACTCCCCACCCCCATGGTGGTTCTTGATGAATAGAACCTGTGACTGACAAGTGGGAGTTCAGTCATCAATGTAAGTTGTAAAATTGACAGCAGGGACAATATGGACCACGTGTTCTGGGCCATCATTTGCTTCACAGTTTGTACACAGACATGACCTTACACCGGGTACTAACTAACATGCTGAAAGAACAGGGTTGCTATTAAATTATGCCAAGTGTTTGATCTGAGTGATATGTTACAAGGAATTTTGACTCCTTCCAAAAATGCATGTACACTAAAGCAGCGTCATTCCCTCTGTACCACAGAGTTATGTGTCAATATGACTTTAAATAAAATGCAAGAGATCATAGGGTCCCAGTGATATTGCACACCATGATGTGTGTGTGTGTGTGTAAGAGAGGAGAGAAGAGAGAGAGAGAGAGAGAGAGAGAGAGAGAGAGGAGACACCAGGCACAGTTGGAAAAGAAAGCCCAACATATCCAGCAAAGCATTATAACTGTGACAGAGAGCACGTTGCCCACTTTGTGGTATATTTTTCCTAACTACTTAAAGCATAGTCATAAAGACCCCATATTTAAAGTTTGTTTGCATTTCCTGCACAACCGAATAGCAGACCTGTGGCCTGGTCCTTGCTTCCTCCTTTTTGTTTGTTTGGAAGGAGAGAGGTTCTAAAAAACCCAGTGACTGATGGATGCATTTGCTAAAACGTTCCTTTATCCCTCTCCCAGCTCATAACAAACCGGAACACTAAGGAACTTTGCCACAAGAGACAGGATGTCTGTGTGCCTCTAGAAGCTCCCTGGGAAAGCTCCACATCTGAAGTCATGCTAACTATATATTCACGTTCCCAGAGCCACAGAAACACTGACGCTGTCACCCTACCGGTTCTGAACACACCCCCGGTACATGTGGCTTACTCTCTGCAGCTTCAGGGACATGATTGGGATGTTCCTCACATCACCGTACCCAGCATAGCAGTGAAGGGACCATGTCTACAAATACCAGGTCAAGTGATTTCCAGGAGCCCTTCCTCCACCCTCCCTCCATGCTCAAGAACTCTGAAAGGTGCAGGGTCTTGCAGATTATCCTCCTAAGTTTAGTGCGGGCACTTATCAGCACAGAAAACAACAAACAAAATCTGGCTTGAAATGAGAAATGGGGCTTTCCTGACCTTTATCCACAGTTTTAAATCACCCTGAATCCGTATTCAGTCCATGAAAAGGTGTTTGAAGTCTCCCCATAGCTACACACAAAAGCCCAGAGTCAGCAGCACAGGTAGCTTTGGAGGCGGAGTTTGTGAGTTAATGGTGTTCACTCTGCATGTGGGAAGGGATGAGAGCCTGGTTGCTCAGTACCCAGCGCCCAGAACGCAGGCGCAGAGCCACAGGCCTGGACAAAACCCAAAAGCCATTGCCCAGCACCCCATCTCTGTACAGTTGGAAAATCAGAAGCCCCAGAAATGTTTGCGTTTAAGGAAAAGCCCCAGTAATAGACTTGCTCTGTCTGCTTTCCCTCTCTGCTGGGAGAGAGCCCTGGAGCCATCTGCCTTCCCAATGACAGCATGCTGCTTATGCAAATGAGGGCCGACACAAAGGTGGCTTCAGTGGAGGGTGCAACTTGTTTCCCGGGCAGGAGCCCCTTACTTTAGAGACTCAGGAGAGAGCCGATGGGCCGAGCACAAAAGGTTACAGTGTAGTCTAATGTATGCGCCTTTCCTGCGGAACCCTAAGAGTGCCCCACTAAAGAGAGTTTACACCAGCCTCATCCGAATTTAAAAGAGACATTTATTGCATTCAGAGAATGTGGTGACTTCCACTGTGTGTCCCCCAGCAAAGGTCTGCTTTGAAAAGGCCTTTTATCATGCAGGAAGAAAGCATGGTCATCTAGGGGATAGAGAACTCCGGGGGGAGGGCACCACTGCGCCCCAAGCAACTTTGGCTGCCAGGCTTTCCCAGTGCCCTGGGCCTGGCCTTTCCATCTCTCCTTAATTGATTGGGTTAATATAAACCCCAGAGCTACCGAGTTTGTGTGGCCCTCATAATAAGGCTGTTGTGGGCTTCTTTCTGCTCTTGTGTCCCTCGCTTAAGAATGCATCACTCCACACAGTTCCAAAGTGTTAGCAAGTGAAAGGAGGTACAATCACTTCATTAATGATTTGTAAACAGAATAACCACGCCGCCACCACCTGCACGGGCTCCGGGGCAGGAGACAGCCCTGTTCAAGCTCTGCCCAGAGCCACAGCCGGAATTCAGGCTGCAGAGTAAATAAACGGCCTAGCCAGCCCTTTCACACTGTTGCCAAAGGCTGCGAGTCAAGGAAATATCATGTCTTCATATTTGGAGAGGCATTTCAGAAGGACATGAGATTAGGAACTTTTTTTTTTTTAATGAAAGCAAAGAAGCCTACCATGAATACTAATAATTTTAGAACCAGAACGTGAGTGTAGATGAAACCCATGCAGTGTGGCTGTTCTGCCCAGCAGTGGATGTGATACCAGCCTCTTTCAGATGAACTCATCTATGGACCCATGAGAGGGCAAACTTCATGTTGTGTTTGAAGACATGGTACATCATGGTCATGTGTTCAGGGAACACTTCTTTCTCTGAGGCCTGTTGTCTGTGGAGGGTAATGAGTCCCTGCTCTATTGTTTGCTTTCTGTGTGATCCTGAGAACTCAGCTCCATGGGATACCCCTAGCCTCCTCCACAGGCTCAGTGGACAGAGAACGGCTGAACGAGAGAGGTCACCCTGTGAAACTAGTGCCTTCAAAGGAGGAGAGAATGCATTAGAGATGGGAAGGTCAACACCAAGAACATAACTTCCAAGCCATGCCTGTCTGTGTTAAGGCCCTCTGCCCCTGCTGCCATGGTGGCTGCTTAGAATTTTATTGTTGTGAATCTGGCAAGATGATATGCTGATGGTCTAGAGACAGATTATCCTGAGCTAACTAACTTTAACCTCCTTAATTTAGTCACTCACTGCCTACTCTGCATCTAATCTAGCATCCTTCTGTCAGGTGAAATCTTTTTGAGGCACCAACTTAAGAGACTCTGCTTGTCTTCTTACACAACAGCTAAGAATGACATCAGACCTCATCTTAGGCCAATAGCAGAGACTTCCTTGCCTTCTATGACTTGCCTACCTGTTGTCCCCATGAATGTGGGAACTATTTAGATTATAACTTCTGCTTTTGTTCTATAACTATGAAACTGCCATGATTCTGTTTACACATTGGGAAAGGTATTTGGGACAACCTGAGCCCATGTCTCTCAAATTTGACCAACATATTTGACTCCAGAAATAATTGTCTTTCATTTCCTCTAGGGAGTGAGCTATGTTCTGGCTGATAAGTCAGTGAAATCAGACAGTGTGGAAGGAGACCTAAGTGGCTGTGAAGTTACCTTCCAAAAGAATGCAGACTAGTGTGCATTGTAGGAGATTCTCTCACTTACGCATTGGTTGGTTATCAGTGGAACTGGACATGAACAGCTGAAGGAACTTTTTAAATCAGGTCCTACCTTGGTCTTGAGGTGTCAATCAATCAGATTTGGCTGTTGAGAAATGCCTTCTCTGTGGTCTCTGTAGGCCCTCCATTACTGTGACGGTCACTTCTGTCACCTCCACACAGCCTGGGAAAACAGTCTCATTGAGGGACTGTGTGCTTTGGGTTGGGTTTTGAGTGTATCTGTGGGATTGTTATAATGAAGTTTACTGATCTGGGAAGGTCAAGCCCACAGCGCATGACACCACCCCCTGCCATGGAGATCATGAATTGTTTAAGAAAGGATAAGTAGAACCTAGCAGGAGCAAGCAAACAATGAACACGTATGTAATTGTATGTGATTGCTTCTCTCAGCACATATGTAATTGTATGTAATTGCTTCTCTCTGTGAGTGTCATGTGACCAGCTGCTTCAAGCTCCTGCCAATGGAACTCCCCTTTAGAAATGGAATATAATTTGGGATTATAAACAAACCCTTGTTTCCCTAAGTCGTTTTTGTCAGGATATGTTATCACAGCAATGGAAGTACATCTAGAACACGATCAAGCCCAGATGCTCTTTGATCTGTTTCATACACAGATAGCATTGACTGTCTCCCAAAACTTCTTCCCCTCCCTCTCAGCACCTTATATTTATGGTGCTATGGGAGCATCCAGGAGCAAGCCTCACCCTTTCCAATCACAACACACTCAAAGAAAAGATAGAGGTGATGCTTCTGAAAGCGTAACTGGCATTTATGTTGGCTTTATAATTTCTAGACATAGATCAAGATACTATTTGTATGTGGTAATGGTGGTAGTTGTATGTATATTTGTAGGTGTGTGTGTGTGTGTGTGTGTGTGAAAGGCATATTGTGAACATGTATGTAGAAACCAGAGAATAACCTTACTTTCCATTCCTCTTCTGGCACTGCTTATTTTGTTATTTATTCATTTATTTATTACATTGTAACAAACTATCTCCTTAGAACCTGGAACTCAGTGATAAGGTTGTGCTAGCTAGCTGCAGGAATACCTGTTTTGCCTCCGCATGGATGAGACCACAAGAGGGTATCATCACATCTGTGTTTCTAAAGAAGGTACTGAAAGTCACCTTTAGGTTACTGAGCCATCACTGCAGCCTCCTGGACACTGCTCCCCTGAAACAAAAGCTCCCTTCTCATGTAACCATTATTTGATTGAATCTGTGCTTGTATTTATTTAGCAGAGTGAACCATCCAGGCACTGGCATAGGATGCCCTGTTCAGAGACACCACGCCTTAGGAATGTTTTAATGCCAAGCATGTGGATAGACAGTGGGGGGCTGTGTTTGAACACCAGAGAAGCACATGGTTCCCATGATCCTTCTTCACAAGGGTTCCATCTTTACAGCATCAAAGACACACTCTGTGGATACATGAAAGAGGAACACAGACAATAACCAGACATGGTCCCTGGTCAGAGACACTTCCAGCATAGTCTCAAAGGTATGATGAATTCTGAACTCAGAGAGCCACTGCCAATGGTCAATTTGTAACTCGAAGCCAGCTGATTCTCATTGTGCCAAGAGAGATGATGCATGAGCTTTCAAAGTGTCTGTATCCTTCACCATGTGACTGGAAAGGAAGAGGCCCCCCCTCCTCCCTACCTGGGGAATATCAGACTATTCAGACTGAAAGCTGAAGTGAATCATAGGTTCTCTAGGTGGCCTCACCTTTAGTGAGCACTGATCAGACACCATGTCCTTAATGGCCCAGCCTATGACATGAAACAATAGCCTAGAATACAGTCAACAACTGTTCCTCGGGGGCTGCCCCTGTGTCTTCCTATGCCCTAAGTTTGGGTTCTTTACACTATTTTCATCAAACATGTCCTCCATGGACACCATTAAGCTATCATGTCCAGAAAGGGAGAGCATGGTCATGGTGGGAAGATGAAAGTTCCAACATTTGCTCCACAGAAGCCCAAGAGAGACTCCCTCTTACCCCATGTCATTCTCAGGGAACCAGCTCTCCTTGTACATGGGGCCCTCACTCCCTCTTCAACTGTCCTTTAGTAGAAGAAGGGGCAGTGACTCAGCTGGGTCTCAGGCCCTCAGCACTCCTCAACCAATCTGGTACAATCACTGAGCCAAATAGGTTGCAGATGACCCAGAATGTCCTATCTGGAATCATCCCTGGGACTGAAGGGAGAGACTCAGAGCCCAAGGCAAACATGACCACATGGCTGAGCTGAAAGATAATTCAAGGTGTGAAGTGGTGGAACAGAGATGGACAGGTGGAGAAAGGTGAGGCAGCTTTGAAAGGGGAGCAGCAGTCCAGCAGAAAACAGACACCCCTTCCTCTCGCTAAGTGTGAGCTGTCCTTCCAGAAAGCTTTGAGCGAATGGGCTAAACTTTATAATTTTATAAATGTTAACCCAATGGCAGGGCAGTGAGAAAAAAAATAAAAATTTTAAATATAAATGAGTATTTTAAGCTGCCTGGCCAAGTGCAGCAAAGTCTGAGGAAGGCCCCGTTTTACTGTCACATTCAGGAACCCTGAGAAGGCTTGCAGCTGCACATTTATCAAGTGTCCCTTCCCTGAGCGAATAGGTCTAATCTGAAACATGGATTTTCACATATATACTCTTTGTAATTTAGTAATTTACTAAGTCACCCTGGTGCCCTTCCACTCTTAGCCTGGGGAACTTTACTTCAGAAACCTTCCCAATTCAGGCTAGAGGGTGCACGCCGTACCACAGCACAGATTGAGGGACAGTATTCCTTCATCAGTTTCAGCTTGGACTCAATGGACAACGCTGAGTAAGAAGTGTATGAACATCCACAGCTCCAGGTCCATCTACCATGACGACTCCTTCCCTTGAATAATCCTTTCTCTTGGGGCAGCTTGGGCGTTTGTTTAATTGAGTGTTCCATTTCCTTTACACGTCTGCGTTTGTTGTCTTGGATATTTCGGGCTTATATTAACCAGCTTGGGGTATTGGAGTTCTCACCATCTGCAGGAAGAATTTTGGAGCCCACCTCAAACACGAGGCCTGGAATTCCTGTGAGCCTTATTTAAATTTCATCATAAGAATTATCTTCTAAGTCAGCCCTTTAATGATTTGCAAAGAGCGGTAGTGCCCTTCATTTCAATCGATGTTTTAAAGCAGATCCCCTGTTACACTCAATTATATCCTTAGGACCCTCTTGCCAAAAGCATCTCAAGCCAGGGGCCTTTCTCTTTGGGAGAATAAAGGATGTGATGTCTGAAGTACTTAATAAAATGGGTGGTAATTGTTAATATAGTAATTCTTATTAGTTTAAATGAAACCAGAGATAGAACTGCTTCAGAATTTAGACATATAACATAAAAGCCAAATTAAAATAAGTCCAAGAAAAGTCTGTGGATTTAATTTAGTTGAATTCTACATTTTCAAAGCAGAATGGGTGGTTATTGGTACTCATGGTTGCTTAAAACAATTTTTAAAGTGTGCTAAAATTTGAATTTCTGGAATTATTAGTCTTTCATTAAATCACAAAGCTAAAGCCAGTGAAAACTGCTCGGAATGCAGAGCGGAGTTCTACACTCATGTCACATGCAGGGAGCTTGCCAGGGCCTCCTTCCCCAGTCAGGAGGACAGGCTGTAATTGTGGGCTTTCAAATAACAGCAAAAGGAAATTGCACGCTTGCCTTTCCTAAGGTGCTGGCAATTAGCGGAACATGTAAATTTCAGTTGGGAGTGAAAGGGTCTGGGACTGAGAAACAACACCCCTTTGGTCTGTGCAGCCAGAGTCCAAAGGAGTGTGAAAACCTGCCTTGTTCCGTCAGCTCAAATGAGGGGCGGGAGAGAGAAGTCAGGAGAACTGGCCCTCTCTCCAGGAGATTGTTAGGGTTATCCGTGGAACACAGGGCACCACACCTAGGCTCAGAGAAACATGCATCCCTGTAAGCACAAACCCAACATGCCTTTCATTCCTTTCTACTGTGTGAATTAAAATTCTCTGTGGAGAGATTCTCCTTAATATCTAGTTTGAGGCAAATGGGAAAGTACTGATCTTTCCGTTCACGTTGTGAGCTGTGCAGTTGTTTCTGATGTCCATGACAAATCTCTACCTGGATCTGGTACTACTCCAGGGACCCAGGATGTCAAAGCCTGTGAACACCAAACGAGGTAAAGTGAGGACACGACCCCTGCCCCCTCCTTCCGGGAGTTTCTGTCAGGCAAACTCACAGGAACTGCTGCTCCTACAGCGTCTCAAGTGAGGGCTTTCCCTCATGAGATCTCACATGAGAGAGCCTTTCTCTGCCTAACAGGGGGCTGCCACTCAGTGAGTGTCTGATATCTT
This sequence comes from Mastomys natalensis, assembly GCA_021653895.1. NCBI lineage: Eukaryota > Metazoa > Chordata > Mammalia > Rodentia > Muridae > Mastomys > Mastomys natalensis. Next base: position 441,653 of record JAJTUV010000423.1, on the reverse strand, counting down.
ATTCCCCATCCTGTCTTGTAAACCAAGAAGGCCAGTGTACTAAACATTAGGCAAACAGAATGCAGTTGGTTAGTGTTTGCCATAATGGGGAAACACATCTGAGGCAGAAGGTTCTCTACATTTGTCCTTCTTCAGTTGTGACCCCATGAGGATAAGACTGGAAGTAGATGAATTAAAACCATATAGTCACCCAGAGTAGGAAAGTCACTGATGATCTGAGCCACTAGTGTTGATCTCTGGGCAGATACCCCTCAGTAAAGAAAGAATGGTTCAGGCAGTAGCCTCATCTCTCAGGTGGCTCACACTGAGGGACATGAATTGAACTTGGGGGGGAGCTTCTATGGAGCCCTCTATCTTGCCTTAGAGGAACCATCTTTAGATGCTATTGAAAGCTGTCCCCTAATGTCAACCCCAAAGAATACTTGCAGAGACATATTCTGTCTCTACCTAGGAAGGAGGTAGGGCCAGGTTACAATGAATGAATACATGAAAAGTGATTTTTTTTTTTGACAGAATCCACATAGCTTTAGACAGCCTTGCCAAAGGTGAGGTAGGATGGTAGCTGGTTCCTATTGCAAAGTGAACCAGGAGGGCTCTGACTGTCTCCTGTCCAGTGGTTTCTCTCAGTGGTGTGACTTTGAAGATGTGTCCATTGTGTATCATATGTGGAGCACAGATCTCACTACTGGTGGTCATATTGTCAGAAAGATCATATAGACACAGTTTCCTTTAAAAAATGCAAATGGTAACAGCTCTGTAACTCCTGACTTTTGCAGAGAATCTCACTTCAACATCAGGACCACAACAGCATCAGGACCTGGTGGCTACTTCTGTTTTAAAACCCAAGTCTTCTCATGAAAATTTGTAATAACTTTTCCAGGGTTCCATAAATGAGAACCCTTAAAACCACTCTAGATGGACTCATAAAACAGAAAGTGGGAAAGGGGTTCTATCTATGCTGTCATCAAAAATGACCCACCATTAAAACTGCAGGTGTCATATGAAAAATATGAGGAGAAGAGGTTGAAAATTTCAGGGGAAGACCTACGTGTCAGAGACGTCAATGAGTCAAGCAAGTGAGCACATATGTTAAAGGAGAGCCCTCAGCACAAGGAGAGCAGATGTAAACCTGGCAGGCGGCGTGAGGTTCAAACTACATGAAGCACACAGGTGGAAGGGTGGGACACTCCGCATAAACCCAAGAAAACAGCCACATGAGAATGACACAGGTTGAATTGGAACTATAATATATCATTAAAGGTTAACAAGATCAAAAGGAATATGCCTATCTTTCAGTGGTTCACATGGCAGGACAGACATAGACTATGTCAAAGATGCCCATACTAAGTTTATGATAAGATCCCTAGTACTACAAATTTGCCCTATAGAGATAAATAGACCAACAGACAGTTTTAGTATCTAATGAAGCACACAAAGTGAGTGTAAATAAATGAATAATTTATTAATCATTTTATCCTACCACCTTGCCACTGTGAATTACATTTGGACAGAAGTTAAAGCATTTTTGACTTATTCCTGAATTATAGCAAGTAGCTGTTGGGCCACGGGAGGGTCCATGGGCCTGAACCCTGAGATTGCAGGTGTTTGGCCAGACCCCCAAAACCCAGGGCCTGCTCCATTTACACAGGTAGGGGTGTGACTAAGAGCCCTGTCTTGAGATTTGTATATTAATGAGGCCAGGGGACATAGCTCATTAAGTCTTCTCTAGCCCCTCCCCTCATCCACTCTAAATATACGGAAGCAGATTTGGGATTTTGGGGGCGGGGGCGCACTTCATCTAGATTCAACTTTCTCATCAATAAAACTACTTCATGGAAACTCAGTCCACGTGTTCTCTTGGGCCTGCTTTTAACATCTCATGTGGGACCCACCACGCCCCGGGGAAGGCTCGGCTGCAGGACTCTACCGCTGTGCGGGCACAGAGGACCGCTGTGGGCCCGCGAGCCCGAGCCTCGAGTGCGGGACCTGACCACTACTGCCACAGCCGCTGTGGGCTGCAGCCTCGGGCCTCTTCCACTGCCGGGGGAGGCCTGGGGCCGGTGCTGCCCCGCTGCTTTTGATTCCACAAGTAGCCATATTTCAAAAAGTGGCAGAGGCCAATATAGATCAAATGTCAGCACTGACTTTTAGATGTTTAGGGATAGATGAAACAGACATAGTTCTCTGAAGTCTGTTGTGTCAAACTTTCAGGCAGCTTAATTCAGCTTAATTTAACACAATGAAGTTTATTTTTTATTTTGCAGCTGAGAAGTATTTGTAGGTTCAAGTAGAGAAAAGGAGAGGACATGAAAACATTCCAACATGGGGCTTTGGCTCACTGAGTACTGGGACAACAGCTGAGGCTTGAGAATACAGTGTGTGATCAGTGGCTGATGTGAGGCTGTCACCCAGAGCAGAATATTTCATTCAGGTTTCAAACCATCAGAAGTTTCTATCATTCCAGGTGTGGTCTCTCACACACTGCTGGTACCATAGACCATAAGATGTTCTAGTCATGTGTGGTGGTTTGAATATGCTTGGCCCATGGAAAGTGGCAAGATTAGGAGGTGTGGCTTTGTTGGAAGAAATGCATCACTGTGGGGGTGGGCTTTGAGACCCTCCTCCTAGCTGCCTGTGAGAGTCTTCTCTTAGCTGACTTGAGATCAACATGTAGAACTCTCAGCTTCTCCAGCGTCATGCCTATCTGGATATTACCATGCTTCCTGCTGTGATGATAATGGACTGAACCTTTGAACCAGTAAGTCATACCCAATTCAACGTTCTTTGTAAGAGTTGCCTGGGTCATAGTGTCTCTTTATAGCAATGAAAACCCTAAGACATCATGTTTCTTCATTATCAATGTGACTGGATTTAAATCACCTATGAGACACAGCTCTGGACATGTCTAGGAGACCATTCCACCTGGGTATCCATCCCATGTGCAGTCACCAAAGTTGGATGTCAGGAAGTACATGCTGACAGGAGCCTGATATAGCTGTGTCCTTAGAGGTCTGCCAGAGTTTGACATATCCAGAGGCAGATGCTCACAGCTAACCATTGAACTGATCAAGGGGTTCCCAATGGAGGAATTAGAGTGAAGACTTTAGGAGCTGAAAGGGTTTGTGGCCCATGAAGAGAGCAACAATACCAACTAACCAGAGCTCCCAGAATCTAAACCACCAGCCTGGGAGCACATAGGGAGGGATCCATGGCTCCAGCTGTATATGTAAGGGAGGATGGCTCTGTCGGGCATAGGTGGGAGAGGAGATCCTTGGTCCCATGAAGGCTGGACGCTGTGTGTGGGGGAATTCTAGGGTGGGGAGGTAGGAGTTGGAGGGTAGGTAGGAGCACATCCACAGAGAAGCAGGAGGAGGGTTAATGGGATAGGGGCTTCCTGGGCAGGGGATGAGGTAAGGGGATAACATCTGAAATGTAGATAAAATATCTAATAAAATAAAAAATGAAAAAAAGAAACGTTAAAAAAAAAAGGTATTTCTATAGAGTAACCATGGAGAAAGACACATCCTGACTGTGTATGGAGCTTTCCCATGGGTGGGTCCCAAACTGAATAAAAAAAAAATAGAGTGAGCTGGGTACCAGCATCCATTCCTCTCTGCTTCCTAACTATGGACACAATGTGGCTAACTGCCTCACACCTCTGCCTCCATACCCTCTCCTCCAAGATAAACTGTATGAACTGTGAGCCAAAATAGATCCTTCTTCCATTAAAGTGGTACCTATTTGAAATTGGACACAGCTCCTAGGAAATTTTCTGGGACAGGTGCCCTGGAGCCATTGCAACCAAATAGTGGGGATCTTGTAGGTCTTAGAAATGTGCCATTAGTAGTCAATGCATCCAAAAGAACAGCCCTTTCTTTATTCACTCACAGCCTGCCCTGGGAATATGAAATTTTATGGGCTAGGGTATCTTTTTCCTGTGGGATTTTTGACTACCACTCTATTCCTATGTTCCTTTATTAGAAGCTTATAACTACTCTCCCACTGGTGTCTAGTCTTGGGTCAGTTCTAATCTTTTGGCTTCTTATTTCATTTTCCATAACCCACCATGCAGCCCTGCGTGGAGACCTGAGCTTGGCTGGCAACAGCTGCACAAGAGAGAAGCTGTGTCGGGCCCAGCCTGCTGCCTTCTGCTGTGCTAGTTCCAATGAGTGGTGTCTTCCTCCTCCTAGCACAGTGCTCAGCCCTTTCAGCTCTTCCCAGGACCATGGGGCTCTGCTGACTCCTACTGATGCTCTAGAAAAGCTTTGTTCTCAGTGCAATGTCCACTGCCAAACAGAGGTAAAGAAACAAATTCTATAAAGCTACCTGTAATGACTATCCCTGGTTGTCAACTTCACTATTTCTAGAATGAACTACATTCCAGAATTGGAGGACTCATCTGTGATCCAGATCTTGAGGCATAGTGGCTATGAAAAGCTTAGGCCCAGGCAAGGTAGTACTAAGAGACACTCTAAGGGATCTCCTCCACTCCAGACATGATCCTTCTTACCTCCATTGTGAAGAGGCAATCCACTTTCCTCTTAGTAATCTGGATTTATCACCTCTCATAGCACTGTTATTCCTTTCTTTGTTTACTGGTTTAAGGGCATTGAAAGCCAAAATGACCAGGAGTAAGTCTTCCTCAAGCCATGGGCAAGGAAATCAGAGTGCGTTCGGTTTCATCCTACCATTGGTGGATTTGGCTTCCTTTGGCTGGCTTCTCTGAGAGTTGTCTACACTTGGTAAAGCACGAAGATAAAAGTTAACTCACTGTTGAGTCTGTTTGTCATTGAGTGGCTTCCAAACCTTGCAATGCAGTGGCGCATGAAGCCCAGTACGTGCAGTGCTCTGAGAAAACTTTCCAGTGAACAGTGTGACAAGCGGTTGAGGGCTCATGTGCAGTGGAAGATTTCCAGGGAGTGAGCAAAAGCTTCTCTAAACTTAACTTCAAAAAGAAATCCACTTGACTTTAAGAAGAAATGCATACCTTAAGAGGTCATGTGATCCTAGGAGGAAAGTTCAAAACCTGCTAAATCTGGTGCTCCTTGCATGTCTATAGCTGCTTGAGCAAGTCTGAAACGGAAAGGAGGGTAATTCTGGTTCCTGAATCAGTTTCTCAGTGAGCGTAAAGAGTACAGTGTGTCAATATAATATATATTGCATTGCCACACTGCTCTCTAGCTCTCACTAGTCTGAGTCTTTCAGGAAAGGAATGGTGGTGTCCTTTAATATCTAGGAACTGAGTCCTGATCATCCTGTGAGTAGCTATCTTTATCATTGAATAGGTTGCTTAGGAATTCAACAATTACTAAAGAAAACTATTGAATGTGGCCCTTAACAAATAACTTGAACAGAAAGAATAAGGATCATAGCTGGGCTTCATAGCTTTAACTATATTCCAGGACTCAGGAATCTGAGGCAAGAGAATTGACACATGTTCAAAGCTAACCTGGGCTACATAGTGACTCCAAAGAGAAGCAATTTAAAATTACGATGAAATTCTCTCTCACCCTGTCATAATGCTTATCTTGAAAGAAACAATCAAATAAAAACAATTACTACTAATAATATGGGAGAGACAGACCCTTAGTAACTGCTGGAAGGGGTACACACTGATGCAGCTGCCATAGTAGTCAGTACTTAGTTTCCTCAAAACAAAAAATAGAATTCTATTTTGGACAATAAGCCATATTTGAGTATCAGCAGAATGTTTGAGAGCACCTCACTGAGATTATCTGCCCATGCATGTTTATTACAGTGTGACTCACAATAGAAAGACATGGAACCAGCCTAGGTGCCCATTAGCAGAGAAGAGAAGGAAGTTCACAAATACGGTGGCATTTCAATTTTATCAAAGGATGTGTTTACATCATTTGCAATAGAATGGACAGAACCAGAGATCATCCTGTTAAATTAAATCAGGCAGATTCAGAGAGACAAGTACTGTTTTCTATCATGTGTAGAAGCTCATCTAAAATACATTCACATATTTTTATGTGTGTGTGTGTGTGTGTGTGTATACATCTATATGTGTGTGCATATGTATATATGACATAAAAGCAAAAGGGGGAGTCAAGAAAATTTGAGAACAGCAAAATGCCACAATGAAACTCATGATTGTGTGTTCCAACTTAAACAATTATCAAGAAATAAACAACCAATCTAGCTGTGAGAGGCCAGGCTCTCCAGTAGCAGGAGAAATTTCCAACACTGCAATATCACAGGAGGTATAGACAGATAATTCACTCTGAAATTGTTTAGACCTAATAGAAGCCTTGATGCTTTTGGGTTTGGGCAGCTGCCATGCCTACTCTGGAGGAACAGGTAGAGGAGAACTCATCCAAGGTCACTGCCTGAGTGAAGGGAAGCATCTCACCTGAGTAACTTGAAGCCCAATTTACAGAACTGCCTTTAAGGTAAGAATGTTGGTATATCTGTTGAATGCTTATAAAGCTACATCTTGTGACTTTGTTAAGACCTAGTGATTTTCAGACACAACTTGTCATTCTGATATATTTAGATCAGTATTTTCATTCTTATAATGAAATCTTCTAAACATGAGTGCTATTTTTTTTTTTTAACTCCTTTTTCCTTGTATAACAGAGACTTTCTAAAGACTATGGCTCAGGACCAAATTTGCTGACTTTGGATGGGAAAGCAGAGGACCCTCTTTTTCTGAAGCTATGATATCTCCTTCGAAGGAATCCGGAAGTATCCCTAGGAAAAAAAAAACAATAACAACAACAACAACAAAACAAAAAACATAAACAAAAAAAAAATATCACCCTCTCTTCGTTTAATCAAAGACAAAAAGTAAGTCTAAGAGACAGACATCAAAAGGCATTGGGTTACAAATCAGGCTGAGGGCCTGATAAGCTGATACATAAGCCCCTGTTAGCCTTGTGTCCCTGGAACTCAGGCTGAGGTCTCTTTAACTTTTGGCTATTGAAACCCTGTTTTTCTCAAGGTGCCTTTGAGAAGTGTCATTTGTTTTCCTACTTGTTCAAAGGCTAGTCCTGAAAAGCCTCCATGATTTAGTCTCTACTTTGCTCCTCAAAAAATCCAGGAGAGAGGAAACACTGAAGTAGAAAGAGAGGGCTGGAGAGTTAAATGGATTAGTCATCTTTGCAGCATAAAGGGAGCCAGAGAGGAGGCCAGCCTTGCTCTCTGACTCTGGCTAGCTGGATGCTTGCAGATGCTCAGGCCCCTTTAATGGCTTAATCACCTAATTGGTCAGCTTTTCAAACCTTGGTAATAGCCTGCCTGCCAGGAGGAGTAATTCCACTTCCCTTTAAGTGATTAGGAGAGGGGTTTCAGGGAGTAGAGAAGCCAAGACTCAGTGCAGGAGGATGAAATTCCAAAAGGGACTCACCCATCAGGAAGTAGGAAGAGACTTTTATTTTAAGTCATTTCTTTGAAACTTAACTTCAAATGGTAGCCATGGGTGCTTAGGATTGGCAAGGGCCAGGGGCTTTGCATATTCCCCTCTTGGTACCTTTATTTTCATGCTTTGATACTTCTGATTAATCGTAAAGACTCTACTATTGCCTTCCTGACATATCAGGCAAACTCTGTCTGCAAGAGTTATAAACTGGGTGACTCTGTGGGACAGGGCATGATAGACGTATAAATACGTTGATGTCTCACTCTTGATAATTCTAAATGTGATGGCCTACCAATGCTCCAGGTCCTCCCCTCTTCCTCTAGGAGTATGTAGAAGGGTGATTCAGACTGAGATGGAATGCGTCCCAGAGACAAAATTTCATCACACGCTTGTGAGTTTGTCAGCTCTACTGGCTACCACCTACTGTTTGCTTTGGACAGGGTAACAGGAGGTGGGCTGTCTTCTGTAACAGATGAACACCAAGGGATATATAAAGAGAAGTGCAGAGTCCAGGAGCAGGCAGAAATCAGCGGGCATCCCCTGAACCTTCCATAATTTTTGCAGCAGACATGGGCTTAGGAGCCTGTGACTGTCCAGCACATTGTGGCCACAAAGTCCAACTAATCTTGAGTACAATAGGCCACACTCACCTTAAAGGAACCTGCTTATGGCCACTGCCTACAAACCACAGAGTCATTCCAATGGGTTCTGAGTAGAATGGAGAGACCCTGGGCTCTGTTGGTTCTCTCACCAGTGTTCTTCAGTACAGGTGTGTGTGTGTGTGTGTGTGTGTGTGTGTGTGTGTGTGTGTGTGTGAATGGCATCCAGTGTCAAACATCCTGACCTTGAGTAGGAAGATGGCACTCAGCCCAGAAAAGAGAACATGGAGAATGAGTTTGAGTACACCCTACTTAAAAGGAGGGAATTTCTAAGGTCAGGTCTCACTAGAGGGGACAAAAGGGACTAATACAGGAGCTTTGGTGACTAGAGACAAGATGCTCAAATAGGATGCATTGGGCAAGAAAGCCATCAGCTCAGTAAGTCCAGCCTTCCCAGGACTCCAACTGAATGGGTCAACCAAGACTGCATGTAACTCAGAAATATCAGGAACCCTGTACTCAAATGAACAAAGCCAATGAAAAATCCAAAAATTATATCAAACTCATCATTAAGAGTATTTTTATTTTAATAATGGGTTGATTGTTTTGATCTTCAAAATGCTAACTAGTTTTCACTAACTATCTAAAATCAATATGGATTTTTGTGACCTAGTGAATTTGCCTGGGTACCCATACAAATGCTTAATTTCTTTCTGACAAGCTAGACTAGAACCATTTCCTGTATGAAGAACCCTACTTGATTCCTACAGGTATTTAGATCACTGCTCCCTATTAGTTATGAACTGTGCCACAGGCCAAGTGTCTATGGATATAAGAAGAAACCTGAGGGACTCTCCAGCCAGGTGATGAAGGTAGGTAACAATAGTGATGAATCATGTTCATGACATGTAGCCTTTAAAAGAGTAATGAAAATAGCATTTAACCCTCTAGCTCTTCCTCCCAGGGACTCCCCAACTCCAGTCAAATCTCAAGTAAGATATTACACAAATCCCAGCTGAGCAGTGCTTTGTAGAGTACTTAACTAGAAGTCCTGAGGACTTCAAAGTCTTCCAAAAGGATGTCTGAGGAATGTTTCCCCAAGATAAGCTTCAGGAGCCATGACAACTCAATGGGATGTGGAGCTGGAAGAGAACAAGGAAGAGACCAGAACTCTGCAAATTCAGAAGTGCTGTGGGCTTTGAAAGATGATGGTGGAAACATTCTGTCCCACGCTCTTTAGGAAGCATGTCAAGTATTGCTTCCAAGAGAGAAACCAGGTCGGAGCTATAGAGCACCTGGGTGGGACTTTTCCATTGAGGGAAAATGATTCTGTTTTCAAGTATATTCTATTATGATGTGTTAAAGAAATTGGATGGCTCTCTCTCTCTCTCTCTCTCTCTCTCTCTCTCTCTCTCTCTCTCTCTTGTGTGTGTGTGTGTGTTATGTGTGTATGAGACAGACAGAGAGAGATAAAGCAGACACACATACATACACAGAGAGAGACAGAGAGAGAGAGACAGAGAGCAGAACACATACACACACACACAGAAAGAGAGAGAGAGAGAGAGAGAGAGGAGAGGAGAGAGAGAGAGAGAGAGAGAGATTGAGAGATCCTTGAGTCCTTTGTAACATAACTCAGACATTGCTTCTCTCTTCCTGCTTTCTGGTTCAGTGTATCTAACATCTCTTTAATGTACTCCAGTCAAGTTGTGTCCATACCAACCTTATCAGCATCATAAGTAAGAGCTGTGCTTACGTGATAGATGTTATAATTCTCTAAATATTGTGCCAACTTGGCCCATGCTTTATTTGTATAATATCTCAGTGCTCATTGCTACCCTTTCTTAGCAGACAACTTCTCTCTTGTGCTTCTGATTCCATGTATCAATGTTAACATAGGCCAACCCTTCACAGGACTGTACTCCAACAGATACAGTATCTGGGCAAAATGAAACTTCTCTCTCTCCTTCCCCATCCCTCCATTCCCCTCCTTTGTGTGTGTATGTGTGTGTGTGTATGTATTGGCATACTTCACTGCAGCATTAAAACATATCATTTCAGTAAGGCCTGACTTGATTTTGTTGTAAATCACTAATTTTTAGACTTTGAACATAGCCTGCAGCAATACAGGCAGAGGATTTCCAGAGGGATTTCTGAGAAGTAACTATTGTTGCTGTTGAGGCCGTCTTGATATAAGACTAGAGCGAGGTGTGTGCTACCAGGGCTTTGTACATGATTCAAACAGGAGAAAGTAGCCATCAATCAATGGACACACAGACTCCAAACGTACTGTGCTTTGTAATGTGTTTACTGCGGTGGCTTCAGTATCATCTTTTAAAATCTAAATGAGGGGAAATCACTGTGGTGTTTCGGTTGCCACTAGCACCTGCAAGGATCCACTTATCCTTGAGTTCTGTAACACATCATGGGCCAATATAAAAGCTGGGTATAGCTTAGTACCCATTAGACTGAAAACATATCTGACCAGAGGAAGCTAGCAGGTAGCAGGACCTGGGGAGTGGGGTCTCAGGTTTAAGCAAATTCTGTATTTCTTTCTGCAAGAAAATTCTCCTAATGTACACCAGAGGGCTGAAGGAGGTGTCTCAAGACCAAGAACCTAAATAAAGTTTTTCTTTTGAGAGCTGCTGGGGTGACACTCTGAACTCTGTCCTCTTTGTCACTGTTGAAGCTCTTTGTAGTAAGAATGGCCACTCTTGTTTGCAGAGTCTGATATCCGAAGTGAAACAAGAGACACGCCCACTGTGCCTGTCACCAGTGGCTCTATTAGACACCCTCAAAGCTTTTGCAGGGCTACATGGTGGGTGTTGTAATTCCATTTCCCCCATGACCACAGGAAAGGGAAATAACTAATTAAATATAAGAAGTCAGAGGCCTTTGCAAGAACCTTTCTGCTCAGCGAGCTTTCTCAAGGCGGTTTGCCCAGCAAGGCCATCCCAGGGGGATGGTACCAGGCACACAAAGGCTGGACACACTACAGCGCACGCATGGCTCGTTGTCAGGATCCAGCAAGCCAGCCATGTCCTGCTTAAGTGTCACCATTTCCTGTCAACCCAAAAAGCTCCGGTGGGAGTGGTCCTCTGTCACAGGGACATGCCTCATGCTCTGGGACTCCATTGTCCAGGGCAGATATAGTGACCCTGTGGGTGTGTCTGGGGACACCGAGTGTACAAGAGAAAGGGCAGGAGGTGGGTGGGATGGAAGCATGGAAGGAATGCTCGGATGTTTCTGAGCAGGAGTGTGCTTTGTGTCTGGAACTGGCCATTTTGAAGATACTGTCTCTGCCCTCGGGAATCAGCCTGGCAGTTTTTAAGAGTGAAGGTGGCCTGGGAACTCTGGTAAGGAGTGAAAGCCACTGGGCTCTGGAATTCTAACTTGAAAGAACAAGGCCACACTGACTTTCATTGGCTATCAAAGCTCAGGGAACCAAGTCTGCAGGAGAGGGTCCCACAGCAAGGCTGACAGCTGGAACCGCCCAAAGGAAGAAAACCATCTTCTTCAGTTGCAAGAGACAGCGTGGGAAGGTCCGTCACCTGTTCTGCTAGGTTACGCTGGGTTTTAATATAAATAACTATGTTTGACATTTCAATTTAGTTCTTACAGCTTTTAATACATTTTTGTATTATAGTCTTCTGCAGATAATTTACTTCTCAATGTTTCTTTATAATAAGAACTACGATGGGAAGAAAACCATCTCATTTATGTGTAAATTCTGTTAACAGAGTACTTTGCATACAATGTCACCCCTCCTCCCCGACACTGTTGTTTTTAAGTTGGCATTTTTTAAATTGTGAAAGTGATCATCTATATCTTCTTGAGGAAATCCATTAAGTTGGAATGGGATGTGGCACCGTTATATTTTTCCTTCCCATATCAGACGCCTTTGGAGATGGCTCCCCATGATGAGATGGAAATGGGATATATGACACCTAGACCAGTACAACAGTTACCCTTGGAGTTATCACACCAAATTTTACACAGAGCAAATCCCGCCCCCCGGGGACTCTTGCCCTATCCCAGGACAGGACTGACGATATGTATAAGCCAGCAGCAGCCCTGCCATGCAATGCTACTTTCTAATCAGCAAGTTTTAATTCTCCTTCTCATCATGTCCTCAGAACCAAGCTCATATTACCACTGTAAAGGCCCTGGGCCTCCAGGCTGGTCATTGCTGCTTTGCTCAAGCATCTGTCTGTGGTGTGTCACCTGACTGAACACTGTATCCCTCTGCAGAGAGTCTTTAAGGTTGAGGACAACAGAACACTCACAATTGTGACTCTGCCTTCCAGACTCCATATGTTGGAAACAGACCACACTACTTCTTGCCTTTCTGCTACTGTGGAGGGATGCTCTTCCCTGAACCCTAAGCCTAGCCAAGAGGCACATGGATGGGAGCATCTACAAGAAGGACATCTCATCCACAGCTGAGCATTCTCACAATACTGGGTGTCAGAGAAGTAAATGGCCAATTCCTTGACACATTGTTAAGAGTTGATTTTCTGAATCTGTGAAGAACATTGTAAATCATTCCATTTAGGTGCTACCAGGTAGTAAGTTTTGAAAAAAACAAAGCCTGTTTCTGATATTACTAATACAAGGTGTCAGCTGTGGGCTCTGTTTTAAGTTGAATACAATTACTTCTTGTTTGACTCACAGTCACTGCTGGGAGTCAATTTTGGTGGAGAAAACAAAATTTCCTGACATGAATTCTAGCCCTCCACTTATGAGAACTTTATAAAGTCTGGCTGCTTGTTTCCACTTGTTGTACATGGGAAGCTGCAGTTCACATGGTATAGTTCAGCAACAAAATAACACGGGCCAAGGAGCAGGCAGAACCCACCTTCGGCTGCCAAAGGAGTCAATATCTTTAGTATCCGAAGCTCAGGCATGAGTTGACATCACATTCTCTAGTGCAAACAAGGACCCCTGTGGGTGACAAACCCACCACCTTTGCATTCAAAATGGCAGCAGAACAATACATTTAGAACACTGCAGTTATTTTTCTCACCCCTAAATATTTTTAAAAACTATTTTGTTTTATGTGTAGGCATTTTGACTGCATGTATGTCTGTGCACCATTTACATGCAGTCCATACAGAGGCCTAGAAGGAGCCATTTGTCCCTTGAACTGGAGTTAAGAGCTACCATAGATGCTGGCAATCAAACTATGTCTTTTGGAAGCTCAGCCAGAGCTCTTAACCAATGAAATACCTGCTCCCCCACCTCTTCCTCTTTTACTTTCTCCTCTTCTCCTCTTCTTCCTCTTTGCTTTCCCCTTTCTCCTCCTCTTCTTCTCCCTCTCTTTCCCCTCCTCCTCTTCCTCCTTCTTCTTCTCAAAGTGATACATTTGCTAATGTAGAAACATTGTAAATTATATATTTATGCCACTCTTTTAGGTGGGAGTGAATTTGGTTCTCCATATATAACAAAATCATTGCTGTTCCTGTGGTGCTGAGGGACAGATAGTGTTCTATTCTACAGTGTTAGCACTGGGATGTTCCTTTTAAATGGATTTTTTTCTTCAACTACCTGTTTGAAAAAAAGATTGAAACTGAAAGCCTCATGAAACCCACTGTAGACTTAGAATAGTTCATCCAGCTCTGGGTAACACGCTTCTGGGATGATCCCTCTCGTGCCTTGCAATAAAAGCTACAGATACGACTGTGATGACTGTTGTCTCAGGGCAGGATGATTCTTCCTGCAAGTCTTCCTAAAGGGAGCCCATTCTAGGGGAATTAGGAGAAAGGGACAAGGTAACTGACCATGGCTTGAAAAACAAAGGTACAGGAATGATGTTGGGGATGTGAGCCCACAGTTGGAACTGAACTCTAGGAGAGCAGAGGGCAGGGGGCTTGCAATTGAGTTTAGAAATGAACACTTGTGACAGTGGGCATGTCCTGGAACACTACAGGACTATGGGTAAGAAAATGCAACCATAGAGCTCTCATGGTCCAAAGGAGCACTTGGGAAGTGTGGAAGTCACATTTGACAGGCTGTGGTCTGTACAGAGGAGCAATCCATTAAGTGTATGCTGGACTGTAACTTCCCTCCGAAACTCCCTTGAGTCTTTCCTGGAAGGGGCATCTGCAGGCTGAAGAGGTTTAAATCACCTGTCACGATCAGCAGCTGCCCATAAACTGCTGTGCAGACGCATGGTTGATTCAAGACACCCAGTCACATGAAATTTGATAGATGTACCAAGACAGACAAAGGCAAATTTGGATACTAGCTCTACTACCCACATCATCAAGGGACAGACATAGAGAAAACATACGCTTTTAGTCAGGAGTGACACACAGTAACAGAGCCCAAGTCAAATCTTCCCTGCTGATGATTTGTATAAACACATCTTAGTTTTTAACGGCAACTTAAATATTTGATAATCTCATTTTATTTTAATAACCACGCTGCTTTGTAACATATCTTGGAAAAAAAAAGTGCAGTATTGTTGGTGTGATGGATGATTGAGGGAAATGAATATACACCTAACCATAATATTATGTGTGTATCTGTCTGTCTGTCTATGTGTCTGTGTGTCTGTGTGTCTGTGTGTCTGTGTGTGTGTGGAATGGCAATCTCCCTCATCACATAGCACAACTAACTGGAAATACATGTTTTCTGATGTTCAACTTAACTAAGAATATTTGAATGAAATCCTAATAAGCATGTTCACTGATAGAGTAGAAGAAAGAAGAAACTTTTTGGGTGATTTTTATTGGGTGATCAATTGCTTTTTCGTGATGTATGCGGTATGTACATGTGTACACGTGTGTGTTGGCACATGTTCATAGGTGCCTTTATGGGGCCAGAGGTCAACTCTGCATGTTTTCCTCAGTCACTCTCCATCTTTTTTATTTTTAAGATTTATTTTTTACTCTCTGTGTGAGTGTTTTTCCTGCATGTAAGTATTTGTTTGTACCATGTAGCTACGAGTCCCATGGAATTGGAGTTACAGATCATTATAAGCCACCATGTAGGGACTGGGTACTTAACCCATGCACTCTGAAATAGCAGCAAGTGCTGTTACCTACAGTCCATCTTCCAGCCCCTTCCACTTTTTTTTTTTTTCAACAAAATTTTTCACAGAATCTCAAGCTCAGAGGTTGGCTAAGCTAACTGCCCTGATTGCTCCTGGGAGCTTCCTGATCAGAAGCTTTCCGTTCATTTCTTCCTTGACACCATCTCTTCTTAACATGTCAACTATAACTTAACTCCTTTTAGTACCTATGAATACCCAGGAGTATTGAATACTATTTTTAAAAGAATAAAGTGATGTCACACATTAGAAGAGTGGAAATGGTATTAGATGTCATCATTATAAATAAATGACACAGATGGATGCTCACCTTCTTGACAGAGCAGGAAGACCTTCCCAGCCCTTCCTGCCTCTCCTTCCTATAAATGTGTGCCCAGACTATCTCTTTTCCAATGTTTCTTTGTCTGAGCCCTCTTTACTTCATTCGTGGCTTCAAGTTGGAGTTGGGATCTCCTTATATCTCACAGGTTAGAGCCAACCTGGGTGAATTTCTGGGGTCTGGGTGGGGCTCCCATCCAGAGTTCAAGGGAAACTGGGACAGCTTGATCCCCTGAAAGTTGGGCTCTAGCTTGGCTCCATCCTTTGTACTTTTCTTTGGGGTCCTTCCCAAATGTCCTAGACATATCTGATTTCACTACCTGCTGCTGTGCAGTAGAGTTCAAAGCTGAAATCTAACATGAGAGCAAGTCAGGGCTGAAAAGTGAGCTTGGTTCAGCAAAAGAAAAGGTGTTGGGTAAATTCCCAGCTTCTGGAGCCCACAAGTGAATTCTGTAAACATGACTTTGTTGCTTTGCCCTAAGATCTGTATGTATGCATGCATCTATGTGTACACCTATATATACACATGTATAATATGTGCACATATGTATACATCATATATGTACACATACATATGCATAAGCATATACATATAGCTATGTATATGCATACATATCCATATACAGAGAGAAACAGAGATAGAAAGACAGAGAGACAAAGAGGCAGAGAGAGAGAGAGATTAGAACAATCTTCCTTTTATGCTTCATACCTATTCTAAACACTTGGCACTGTTGGAAGCAGTTTCTTGTTCACATGCTCTGTTATGTATACTCAAGGGTCTCTAGAACCCCAGCTACTCCAGTATCTGGTGAAGTGAGCTTTGTACCTCTGGCAAAGACCAAGACCAAGACCAAGACCAAGACAAGACCAAGACCAAGACCAAGACCAAGACCAAGACCAAGACCAAGACCAAGTCCAAGACCAAGACCAAGACCAAGGCTAAGACCAAGGCTAAGATCAAAACTAAGGCCCAGGCCAAGAAACAAAAGATGAAGTCTGAACCTTCTAGACTTTGGAGAGTTAGTTCAGCAATGTATCTCTAGCAGAGGATCCCATGAGATGAGTGTATGGAATTATTTTGATCATGTTTACCTTTAAGAAGTTGACACTCCACACTGTACTGAGTTTCAGGGCACAGAGAGCCTGGCTTCCTCACAAGCTGGGGAGAGAATGGTTTTCATAGGGTACACAGGAATTAATGACAACCAGAAGAAATTCAAATAGACTGCAGAAGGTCCATTTGTATGTATCAGGTGTGGCTGTGAGGTATGTGCCTAGCAAAGAGACTAGGACCCAGATGAGAGCAGTCCTGACCAACCTGATGTCAGTCTTCTTTCACATCTGATCTGAAGGAAGTTCTCCACTGCTCTAAACATAATCTTACAACATCATGCCAAGAAGACATGCAATCCTATGTACTGCGACTCACCAGCTGTCTCATCTTTGTATTTATCCATAAAGCAGTGCAGTCCCTGTTGTATCCATTCTCTTACATTGTAAATATATACACATGAGCTTCAGTATTTAAGTCAATGTAAACCAAAGCATTTTACATGCAAAAGTATTTGAAAGGAAATCCTCTGTGCATAGGGGGTTACCACTTCCCCATTCTCTGGAGCATCATGGTGGTGATGCAAAGTCCTTCTGAACAGTGAGGATGGATGTGTGTATGTTCAGTTTAATAGCCTCTCTGCTCTTAACCGCCCTTCCATGATGATTTGTATCATCATGATTTCCAGTATACCAAAAAGCAAGCTCACAGATTCCTAAACATAAGACAGTCACCTGTCCTTATCCTGCCTAGGCTGAAAGCAGCACCCTGACCTGGGTACCAGATCCTAATTGAAAGGAAGCAGTCCTCAACCTACATCCAAGTAGTCTCAGGAAGTCAGCAAGTGTTTTCCCACAGTCTTGACAGATCCTAGGTGAGATGGTAGAGGGGAACACTCTCCTAACTATTTGGATCTCCTAGCAGCCAGTTGCCTTCCTGGGCTTAGCTGTTGAGCACCTGGAAGATGCTTAGATCAGCATCATTTTTTCCATATGTAGATGTGATGGCTAGGCTGACTTTTTGCACGTGATTTGGAGCCTTTGCCTCTTTGTAATAGATTAATGGCATGGGGAGTCTTTCCTCTCCAGTAGCCAGAGCTCCGAGTCAGTCTCACATACAGCAGAGGCACTCTCCTTTCACAAGTGGCCAACTTAACCCCTACATGAGAAGTAAGCAGCAAGGAAATCAGGCTGTAGTAACTTCTGAATATTTACTTGTGTGGCTATGCCTGGCAGAAGTGGTATTTACATGGGTTTGTGTGTATTCCATGGTTGCTGGTTTCGTTTTTAGTCAGCACTTGCTTCTCCAAGTCTGTCATCCTGGCTACCTCTATACCTCCGTCTCAAAGCCACCATTCCCATTTTATGGTAAACATTTACACCTCAGCCATGTTCAAACTCACTGTCCTCACAATTTAATGTCATTAGTTCAGATTCAATCATCTCTGAAACAAGACTGGGAGAATATTGGTCTCTTAGGGCCCTTTGCATTACTTCTGTATTAATGTCCTTTCTTACAGTTAGACCTGAACAATATTAGAATTCGGACATCAGGCCATTCAGTCTCTGTGGTGGGAATTTAGGATTCTTCAGCTGGTAGCTCATGGAGATTCACTCTTCTTAGTTTCAGTGATGAAAATTTAGTCAAAAACGATATTTAACCCTTATCTGGCTTGCTGGGATGCTTGTTTGCTTTTATAAATGTGGCATAACAAGAGTTCTGAAAATATCTATTCTAGACAGATTGCTTGAGTTGGTAGACACGTTTTTCCTGGTGGCTTTTCAGTTACCTTTATGAATTCCTGTGTAGGCTTTTAGAGAATAACGGTGACTCTGAGGAGAGGACTGGGTGTATAAAATTCTTGCCACACAAGCATGAGGAGCTGAGTTTGGATCTTCATTACCTATGTAAAAATCTAGATATAGTTGCTCATGTATCTAAAACCCCATTGATCTTAAAGGCCAATCCCACCAAAGCAGAGAACTCCAGGGTCCTTTAAAGAGTTCTCTCAAAGAGTAAAAGAGAAGATGACTAAAAGAGACACCTCCCTCTGACCCCTAGTTTCACACACACACACACACACACACACACACACACTGCACAGACACAAATTAACATAATAGAATCTCATCTTGTATCTCATGAATTATTATTTTCTTCCCACTCCTAGTCTTCTAAATTCATCCCCAAAACAATCAAAATGAGGAGTGTAAAATATTATTTAAAGAGGCTTTTCGCTGATGTAGATGTTTAGAGAGGAATGAAAACAGTTCCAAACTGCTCTGTAAGGCTACACTATTGCTTCCTGGAAGGAGACTCATTCTTCAAAATTGGACCTGTGCCACCATCCCCTGATTACTCCCAAGCCCATCTCTGTCTCGACTGTTGCCTGCAGAGAGGTGTCGGGCATATCAACAAGGCAGCTAGCATCCTCCGGCTTCATTTGGCTCAGCTTCCTGAATCATTATCAGTAGTTGTCAGGCTACTTTGGAATCATAATTCATATGTTTAGAGTTGCTTGCAAGGAGTCTAATGGACAGTCATCAAAGCACATATTGTCCACAACATGAGCGTTGTCTAATTAGAAATGAAGGAGACCTCTTGCCGTGCCCAACAGCCAGCAAGCCAAATATTGCCCTCTTTGCTTTTACATGAAGTTAACTGCTCACTTGGTATAGTTTTTGAAATGAGTAATCTCATTTTGCCTTTTCAATTTCACGAGAAGT
Source organism: Mastomys natalensis (assembly GCA_021653895.1). Lineage (NCBI taxonomy): Eukaryota > Metazoa > Chordata > Mammalia > Rodentia > Muridae > Mastomys > Mastomys natalensis. Next base: position 422,521 of record JAJTUV010000423.1, on the reverse strand, counting down.
CTTAAGACCTAAAGCTGAAGTGTGTTCCCCTGGATGAATTGATTGTTGAGCCTCAGGAAAGAATGCATGTGCTCATACTCTTTCTATCTCAAACTCGAGGTATACTGAGATCCTAGGGGAGGGAGCAGGTGAGTGGCCATCTGTGTGTCTCTCTGACTGCTTTTGCCCCCTTCTTACCCAGGACTCTGAAAGGTTCCTATACACAAACTTAAAGACATTTGTGCACAGTGAATGTTATAAGCCTATTTCATCCCCAAACTTGTACTAATAGGAAAATCCATGATAGATTGTTGGAAGTTTGTTCTCTTAAATGGAGGCTTCTGAAGAAGGGGAAGAGAGAGGAAATGAAAGGAAGGGAGAAAGAAAGGAGGGAGGAGAGAAACAAAGGAAGGAAGGAAGGAAGAAAGGAAGGAAAAATAAACATCGGTTAGAGCCAGAAACTTGAATGTCTCACTATGATGTCTTTTTTTATTTGTCCTGGAGAGACAAGTCACCCATGTGTATGTAGTGACAATTGCCATCTTAGGTTTTGATATAGACTGGTTTTTGTGTATCACTAAACAATGATCCTGGTGTGCAGAGGCCCAGCACCCATGGGGCCACTTCCTTGCACTGAGAACAGAAAGCTCTCATCCTAGTCGCTCCTGGGACACAGCCTGCTTTATTTTTGGTCCCCAATCCATCCACACAGGCACGAGAGATTTCTGGAGACTGGGATCTAATGTAGGGAGCCACTTAATTGTTACCTTGTGGTCTTCGTGTAGCATCTGTTGACATTAGCAATCTGGCTGCAATGATGGAGATAATGAACTCATTGACTTCGTATCTGAGGAGTAATCAGTCGGGAGATCACATTTGTCTTGCTTTACCTGACAGCCCCTCTTCTACCGTGAATAGAGAGCAATGTTGTGAGCAGACCATTGTCTCAAAGAAGCGGGCAGCCTAGCCTTTCCTGCTCTCTCCCACCTCCGCCTCAATGCCTCTCTCCTCCCAGAGAGAAGTGATTGGTTCCATTTGACTGTGTTTAGACATGGTTAGAAGTCACTCTGAGTGTACACAGTGCAACCTGCTCTCTCTTTTTCTGCTTCCCGTGTGAGCCTCTGACAACTTCAGCTTTTGCTCTGATGAAGTAAAATCCAGAAGACATGGACTGGACACTTGAGATAAATTTTAAGAGGGCCAGAAACTGACAGCAGTGGAGCCTGGCTGCTCAGTTCAGCTGTACAGCCGCCTGTTATCTCTCAAGGATTTGGTTGTAGAGAAAAAGCATAATAGAAGTTCATTTTGGAGGCTCAGAGGTCTTACTTATGGCAAGATGGTGTGTGCACAATTCACTTCCTTCCTGTGATAAACGAGAAGTGAGTTTCGGAAAAGAACACCCTCATAAGTTACACAGACGGTGTTATTCGATGCGTTTTCTTCTTTCCTCTTTTCTGAGTCGTGCATTTTCTTTTCTCTCTTCTGAGCCATACATTTTTCATCCTTTGATGTGAAAGTTCTGCCCCCTGACAGAAAGAATACCTTCATCTCATGGGAGCCTTGGGGTTCACGGACAATGTTCTAGGAGGAACGTTCAGCCACCAGCTAGTTTCCATTTACTGTTCCACACTCCGTGGAGTCTGATGGGCTGTCTTATGCCTCTTGACTCTGTAACTCCAAGAAATCCATTCTTCTTTACACTAAGCTGTCCAGAAATCAGATTTATTACACACACACACACACACACACACACACACACACACACACACACAGCATGGACCTGTGTAATAAATTCCACAAGCCTGTAATTCTGCCAATTCAGAAACATTTTTTTTTAAATTGGTGCAAGTTTTTTATTTATCTTGAAGATTCAGACATTTTATAGCAAAGGTGAATTTAAGACCCCAGACATACATGTAGCTATGGCCATGGAGATTGATGTATGTGTATGTGTTGTGGGGTGGAGGGCAGGGAGCATACATGCATGTTTGTGTGCATGCATATGTGTATTTATTGTTTACAATGTCACTGCAGAGGTCTGAGAACTAGTAATTCACAGTAAACAAAATCATCGATACTGTTACTTGTCTGTCACAATCCTTAATTGTGTCACATGTCCCAAGTTCCTTAAATGATGACTAAGAAAGATCTTTTCAAAGTCAAGCAGACACCTGGGACCAAGGGTTGTACAGCAAGAGTCTAGAGGGAGTGAGGTCCAAGTCTATCTTATCCTGAGGGGAAAGTTTCCTCCTCTGAGATGGTCAGTCTTCCCTGTCACCTTGCCTAGACTCAAGATAAGCTACAAGACCCACCTTGTGTGTGTGTTCCCATCTTGGAACTATGTGGCACCATTCCAGGAGCTGAGGTCCCGACTGAGTAAAAATAGGAAAAGAGGAACTCAATCTGAACCAACACTAGTGTTGATCTATCTTGGCTCAGTTCCCCACAGCTGTGCCTTTATCTTCATCACAGACAAGGCTCTCTCAAACTGTGAGCTCACATAACCTTCCTCCTTAAATTGCTGTGGGTATTAGTATTTAGTCACACTGGAGGAAAAGTACCAGATACACTCACTAATCTCTCATCTTGCTTCAGTGTAGAACCAGACACATCTTAACCACTGACTCTGCCACAGGAGAGACTCCACACTCAAACGAAGATTAAGAACAAAGAAAAGGGCACACTACATTCTCAACACATCTAACTCCCCATATGACTATCACAGAAAGGTAAGTTTAAAACATGAATTGAATCTTGAATCATTTCCTAAGGGTTCTGAGATTCAGTCCTAGACTTTGAAGTTGACTTTGAGGGGGAGCAATTAGAATGTATGAAGGGTGTGAGGTTCTGCAAGAGTCACAGACTTCTGAGAGATTAGACATCTGGTTCTGCTCTCAGGTCACCTTCAGGTTAAACTTTGATATTTGGTATTTTAAAGGTAGCTACCTTTTAGAGGCAAGTCATGCCTACTCAGGACTATTTCCACTCAGATGAGTTTAGGTAAGACTTGCGATGATTAGTGTTTTTGAAATTGTAGCAGCTGTTGATTCAAAAACAGCAGAGTTCCACTGGCATCAACCAATGCTAATAGCAATTCCCAGTTCCATAGTGCTGTACGTTCTCCTGGACAGCCCTGCCAACAACTTAAAGAACAGCTTTGCATGCCTGGTGCTTGGGCTTTTGAGAAATAATCTCTATATTATTAAGATTTGTTTATATTTATATACTGGCTTATGTATATTATACATATGCTTAAATAGGTAAGTGTATGATTTCATATGGGCTTGTCAGAAATCTTTCCTGTTCTTCTGCCCTCCACACTCCTTCCATATTTACCCACTTCCTCATTTGAGCTTGCCTCCATTTGCAATTTAAGATCACTTACATTCAGCTAGTCCTCTCTCTATTGTTCTCTCACACCAGAAAGAGCCCCCTCTTACTTTCCTTGTTTCTGTAGTCACTCCATGGTAAGCACTCACATCTGAAGGTTTGGAACTAGGGGTCTCCAATGACAGAAAACATCAACATTTGTCTTTCTGGGTCTAGGTCACTTCATTCAGTATGATGTACCATGAAAGCTCATGATTTCATTTTTTTTTTTACATTTGAATAGTATCCCATAATGTGCATTTACTATATTTTTATTATCCATTCACTATTTGAAGGACACTTAGGTGGTTTCCATATCCTAGTTATTGTTAATGAAGTAGCAATGAGCATGACTAAACAAATCCTATAGAGTGGGATGCTATAGTCTTTGGTCATATGCCAAAGAGTGGTATAGATGGGTCATCTTGGAGATTTAGTTTTAGCCTTTTGAAGATTCCATCCACCGATTTCTAGAATGGTTGGACTAAATTATAATCTCCCCAACACTGAATGAGTGTTCTGTTTTCTCAAATATCCTTTCCAGGATTTGTTGTCCATTGTTTGTTGATCTTTGTCATGACTTGAATAAAATAAAATACCAAAGTTGTTTTAATTTGTATTAGTCTTTACTGCTGAAGAAACTATGCAATATAGGCACAAGACCCAGATACCCCTGAACTGAAACTTAACCTAAAAGCCTCTTCCTTGAGGACTACCTTTCACAAGACCAAAAGGCACCATGAAAGCTTTCTAACTATGTTGGAAACCTATGACCCAACAGACAGTCTTCCCAACTATGATGTATATGAACCACAACAGTGACCAGAATTGCACAGTAACTACATGGTGCAGTAGTGGCATACATATTTTGATGGTCATCAACAACTCTATAATTGGACTTAAGAACTACTTAAAAAATGCTAAATCATGCCTAGTCCTGAAAGCCTACTCAATAACTCAAGACTAGTGAAGTAATTAATTTTGGAGGAAAACCAACAACCACCACTTAACTAAACCAGCATTATCCTTCACTACATTCTAAATATTTGTTATTAAATCAATATATAAGTTACTCTTTACTCCCTATTAAGGAAATCAAGGAAATTTATATTTGTAACAGTGACCACAACTGATCAAATTGTAGAGTTGTGAAGCCCAACCCTAACTGATACATTTATAAAACATTTACTTACCCAAAGCTCAAAGAGTAGTATACGGTGGTGTGAAAACACTGTTAGAGCCAAAGGTCAGGGAGGTTTGCTGTGTGATTGTGTTTCATAAAAATGTCAGAAGCTATACCCATAAAGTCTCCCAACATGACTGCCTAAAGAGGAGCTGAACAGGGACAACAGTAGACATGTTGAAGTGAACATGAGAAAAACCACAGGCTTCAACCCTGCACACACACACACACAAAACACAATTATCTAAGGGACAAAGAAAGTGTGAGAAATAGTCTTGCTTTCAGAAGAGAACACCAATTGGTTATCCAATACCAAATGATCAGTCCTGAAAACATGCATACAAGTAACATTATTTAGACTGAGCTGGTTACAGGAATATCTATCTATCTATCTATCTATCTATCTATTCTATCTATCTATCTATCTATCTATCTATCAAAAGAGATAGAGATAGGGACAGGGATGAAGTCAGCTACATGGGATTGGTTACCAGGAAGAAAGTGAAGGGGTAAATATAATTATAATTTTAAAACATAAAATATATTATAAAATAAAAGGCACAGGATGTCTATTTTCACTCAATGCCCAGAGGAGCATGTATCCTTATGACTGCTCAGAGAAAATGGCAAATATCCCCTGCAATCAGGAATATCAGGTGTGAAGCTGTGCACAAAGCTACAACCAAGTGCCAAAGAGGGATATTGTCTTGAGACTGTTAACAAAGCAAATCTTCCTGAAAGTACAGGATGATGGACTCGCCTTAAGTACTTCAAATGCAAGTTCAATACCAAAGCCAATACTGAAATTAATGACAAAAATAAACTTGGGATTGGAGATTATTGACTTCTTTTAGACACTGTAGTGTTCACTCAATGGGGTAAGAGCTCCACAGACATTCTGTGGTGGTTTGAATGAAAATGGATGGCTCCATAGGCTCGTAAGGAGTGAAAGTATTAGGAGGTATGGCCTTGTATGAGTAGGTGTGACTCTGTTGGAGGAACTTTGTCATTAGGGTGTGGGCTTTGAGGTCTCAGATACTTAAGCTAGGTCCAGATCCATGTATAGAAGTCTGAGCTGCATCTTCATTACTATCTCCAGGTAGTCTGTTTGTATGCCTCCAGGCTTCTTGATAATGGATTAAACCTCTGAACTATAAGCCAGCCCCAATGAAATGTTGTCCTCATAAGAGTTGCCTTTGTCATGGTGTCTGTCATGGTGTCTGTTCACAGCAATGAAAATCCTAACTAACACACATCATAAATCCAGGACTATGTTTCAGATGTTCCTAGGGTAAGATTTTCTTAATTCTTCACACACACACATACACACACACACACACACACACACACACACACACCACACACACACCACTTTAAAGCTAATTAGATAAAAGTCAAGTCATTTTTAACTTGAAATGTAATCCCTACATTTGGAAAGCTGGAGAGGAACTCAGTCATATTTTTACCCAAATTCTTAATACCATTGAACTGATGTTCTTCGTGCACTAAAATAAAAAGATTTTGAATCCTTAGGCTTCTGAACAAATGTTTGATCTTATCCTGGTGACAACACTCTGTCCTATTATTAGTTGGAATCACTGTGTTTTCAATGCAAGCACTTCCAGAATTCCAGAACCACAGAAGAAATAAACGCTTTCAACTGTTTCTAACCACTGGCCCTCTGTGGGTCACTTTGTCATTAGGGTGTGGCAGGGTAGTGGCATCAGACATAAAGATAGATGTACAAGAGTTCAGGGTTCAGGCTCTGGTCCTTCTTCTATATAAAAAGTCCTCATTGTCCTACCCACTCCCCTTCATCCTTTCCCTCCCCCTCCTCATCTTCTCCTGCTCCCCAATCCCTCCTCCTCTTCTGTTGAACTAATGTTTACTTCATCAATCTCCATGGTGGGTTCGCTACCTGCCTCAATTGTTTATGTTCTCGAATGAAAGAAACACAATCTTTATATTTTAATATACTCAGCACAATAGCTGGACCACTGTCTAACCTCCATGTGGCTAATCCGCCTGCCACCAATAATCCCGAGTTGTTACCAAGTTCTTTATCTTGGCTGCTCTGAACCTAGAGGGCTGTCCAAATAGGCCAAGCGCTGGGCCACACTCTCTCAGCTTCTTCACATGGTGGCCATGGTTCTCTGTCCTACACTCTTCTCTAGCAACGCCTCTCTCCTCCCTTCCTACCTTCTTGGCACTGGGCATGGTGGACCTCCCATCTCCATCTTCTCCTACCAGTTCCAAGCTCAGGAAATCCTTAAAGTCCCACCTCTGTCTCCCTGCCTAGCCATTGGCTGCCAGCATCTTTATTTATCAATCAGAACTTATCTAGGGAATCAGAACCAACTGCCTGGGAAGATCCCTTGGTGTTCTGAGTGTGGACTTGCAAACTCTCTTGTGCAAACAATTCTGGAGACCCAAATTAACATTAGAATGCAAGCAGCATTAGGCCAAACACAGTACACTCTTTACCCTAGCTATCTTCTTTTTCTCTCTTCTCCTTTCTACCCTTTTCTCTCCCTCCCTCCCTCCTCCCTGTTCCTTCTACCTCCTACTCTTCTCCTTCTTTCCCTTCTCTCTTCCTCCTCTCCACTTCTTCTTTTCTTCCTCCTCTCCTCCCTTTTCCCTCCTTGGCTACCCCTCTTACCCTTCTCTTCCTTCCCCATCTTTCTCCCCGTTCTCCTTTTCTCCCTCCTCCCCTTTCCTTCTCTCCTCTCCTCCCTTTCTTCCTCTCTATTTCTTTTCTCTTCTTCTTGAGATTTATTTTGTCACTGAATATGATTTAAAGTTTTGCAGAGTCATCAAAGGCATAAGTAATATCATTCCAAGCATTCTTTTTAAGTATTAAAACAAAAGTCCCATTTGGCAACCCTTACTGGACCCAGGCCCCTAGTGTCTGTGCTTCTCTGTTTCTCCCTATCTTGCGTGAAGCAGAGAAGTGGGAACAACAGGGATTCACAGGAATAACATTCCTTGTGTAGCTTTCCCTGATTGAGGGTGCTGAATGCTGTTCTCTACAGGACAGCACAGTTCAGGGGTGGGGCCCTATAAGGAAGCAGTGGCTGGTGATGGCTGTCTTCTTTGAGATTTAGTTCTTGCCTATCTTTGCTTTCACCGATCCATTAAGAAAATAACTGACAAAACACAGACATGATACAGAAGACCCTTGAAGACCTACAATGAGTAAACACTGTCTTAAGTGTCCAGGGTCCTTGTCCGTCTTGATATAGTCCACAATAAGACACATCAGACTTTATTGTAAAGAAATTTAGATTGCCGTGAAATCTAAATGAAGCATATAACAAATAGCCTTGTATGACCTGTCACATTGTCAGAATTGGTGAACATCAGGTCAACCGTATGGACCACTATTAAAGACCTTTCAGGATAAGACCATACCAGAAAGAGCTACACAACACATGACCAACAACATTCTTCATGTCATCTGGATTGAGTGAGGATGGCTGATTAATCACACATTTGCAGATCTTAATTTAAAAAATAAACAGCAAAACAAACAAACAAACAAAAATGTCACTGAACCATACTTCCTGATGGCCTGATCTGAGGCTGGGTTTGTGAGGAACTCTCAGCCTGGATATATCTCAGACCTACTTGGAAACCAAAGATGGGGATTCAGAAATCAATGAAGGAGAGACATTCCTTATCCATCTTCACAAATAACTCCCAAATCCAAGAAGGCTGAATTAATGACTTTCTTTTGTTTGAACCAGTCAGCAATCTATGTGCATTGCCATGGAGGAGGGCTTAATTTCAGGGTTTGTAGTTCAGAATAATGGCAGCAGCAGGGTACTTCCACCAACAAATTCAACAAAGGGAAGGTGGAGTAAAAATCCGTGCAGCTCTCTGGGCAGTGAGCTCTGGGGTCTTTGCTAGAACCAGCTACCTTTGGAGCCACACCGCAGTATGCTGGCCTCTATGGAGTGCTTCACAGAAGCGCAAACCAGGTAGCTATCTGGCAGCAAAGGCTACCTTCAGTGTATGGCTTGATAGAGGTTTCAGTCCAGATTCTTTTCATTCCAGCTAGGTGTCTACGGGAAGTTCATCCAACCTTTCAGAGATGTGTCCTCATAACAAACACATGTCTGGGTTGCTACCTGATGCCAGGATGCAGCATGGTAAGTTGTCTTAAACCAACCACACTGCCTGGCTAGCAATATTTCTTCCCTGTTCTCTCTGCCCTGTTAGGGTTCAGTCAATCTGTTATTCGATAACATGACCTTAAGTTTTCTCTTACAAGAACTTGATACTATTTCCTATCATTTAATGGCAAGAATTTTATTCAAAAGCCACGTGAGGCTGAGGATTACTTCAAGTGGTTAGAGACACTCATAAACACGCCTGGCAGGTGGTTGAATGCTGTGGTGAGCTAACGTCTCAAAAGTCTTTCAAAGAGGTGAAAATCATTCCCTGGGGTATTTGCAATGTTTAAAGTCAGTATCAGCAGCAGTGTGCTATGGAAGTTATACCTGGGCCTCTGATTATACAAGTTAATTACAGGTTCTGACGTCTCCATCATAAACACAACTTGGCATTGTTAAAAATGAATTTTCATAAGCGTCTACAATCTCCTCCTTTTTCTAATTCCTCTACAATAAAATCCAGGTAATGAGAGTGTTCTTGTTAAACAGGACTGGCTGGAACTATGGGATAGTAAAGTTGGTTTGTTTTTTTGTAGACTCATTATATGAATGAAAGGAATTTTTACTTAATATTGATTATTCTGTTGTTTTGTTTTTTGTTTTGGCTTTTAATTTATATTTTGGATAAGAACGTCTTCAGGAAATAAATCAAATAAAAAAATTTCTCCCTTTAAATAATTTGTCTTATACATTTAGGACAGAAAGATGTTGGCATCAGGAAACTCGTGTTTTGTGATTCTTGTAACTAGTGGTCCTAGTGACAGTGACCTAGTGACAAGGTCAGCCTGACCAAGGACTTTCAATCAGAAACTAAATATAAGCAACTGACAGCCAAGGCCACGCTTCTCCATGGAGGTTCTGAGCAATGGGACATAGACCTGGAGGTCAGGCCTTCTGCCCATTCCTTCCAGCCCCTCTGTCCTGATACCTGACTGCCTCAGCCATGTGACATCTCAGATCCCGGATGTTCCTCTTCCAATCACTGTCAGTGTGCATCATCCTGAGGCATCCTGGGATTCTGTTTCCTTGATCCTGCTCCTCCTCAGTCTTGTCTGTCCTGTTTTCCATTGCCTCCTTAGAGGTGCCTAGATATGCATATTAACTGAGCTTTCCTAGTTAATTAACAGACATGTCAAATATCTACGGAAGTTCTGGTTCTTTTTGTTTTGTTTTGTTTTGTTTTATATTTTTATTTTTATTTTTTTTCTTTCCTTTTTTAATTTAATTTTTTTTTTTTTTGCTTATTCACTTTATAACCCGTCCCAGTCACCCCCTCCCACAATCCTTCCCCATCTCTTCTTTTCTGAGCACCCCCTCCTCCTGTATCCCCCCACCCCCACCCCTTGGAGACTAGGAGCAAAGGTAATTCATGTAAGAAAACGTAGCGTAAGATTTCCGTTTAAAGACTCAGTCTTTTGTGGTGACGAGTAATGGAATCCTCAGTCACACCTGAGCCTCATTCCAGCCTCAGTAGAATTAAAAACTGGTGCCAGTTAAGACATTTTGGGGGATCATTTTTAGATACTTTACTTCTTGAGGATTTCTGTGCAAAACCACACTACGGGCCCACCTCTATTGGACTGAGGTTTTCCTTCTGAATTTCAATACAAGATACTATTCCCCATGTTCTAAGACAGTTATAGGTACTATGTGCCACTCCAGCCCTGTAGTTCCGAGTACCTTGAAGATGGTGATGGTGGTCATGTTGGTGATGATGTATGTGATGAGACACTGATGACAAGTAGACACTATTGTTTCTGCATGTTGGGAGTCTATGAAAACCCCAGATCTCCTCTGCTACTCACCCACAAGGCTACACCATGACTTTGTTAGTTCAATACACAACTCTACACTTACCACATGGTTCTTAAGACTACTACAAAGGGTCTACAAATAAACAACGGTGGAAAAGAAGCACCAGCCTCACCAATACCACACCTCTATCCCTTTGGGCTCAAGGAAATAAAAGGGTGTTTTCCATTTCTACTTGTTCCTGTGGTGCTCCTGGCTTCCTTTCTCTGGAAGGAGACAGTTCATACTCACTCATTTTGCAGTTCAACATGGAATCTGTTCTCCACCTTTCTCCTTTGAACATACTACCTTTCCCAGTATGTTCAATACCAGCCTCTGCTCACAGATCCAATTCCCAAAGCTGGTGGCCAGAGTCCTTTGGATTATACCCAGATGTTACCCTCATGCAGGAGCTCCCCAAGAACTTCCTGTGAGTTCACAATGGCTGGCAGGAAGCTGGCTGGCAATGTGACCAGTGTTGGACTTTAGGTGTTCAGGTAACTGCTTCACGCCTGGTCAGCTATGCAGAAGGACTTCCTAGGTTCCTTGTGTCAATCCTCAGGCTGCAGCTAATGCTTCAGTTCAAACATACCTCTCACCTCTGGGACTTGCCTGTCTTTGATTCCTCATATCTGGCTTGTTTCCTAGCTGCTTGGTTTATGCCTACTGAAGATGCTTCATGGATTAGTCTGGGGGAGGGGATTTTGTTTGGTGTTGTAGTTGGATTTTCTCCACTTAGTTGCATCCTTCTATAGTTTGATGTCTGTTGATGTAATTATTTAAAAATGACCACTGGTCAAGCTATCTAAGTTGTGGCAGCTCTGCCTAGCTCAGCTGCCATGTTCCATGCCGCAGCTAGAAACAGCCAGCCAGAAACACCAGCCCTGCCACCCACAAGACGCCAGCATGGGAGATGGCTCTGCCAATCTTCCACTCTGTCTCTGTAAGGCTGGGCATTGCCCAGACCATCCCACCATCCACACAGGTCCAGTAGAAAAATGAGACTCTAATGCTTAAAGATAATCAAAGGCTTTATATGTTTGGTAAAGCTCAATAACAATATGCCCATACAAAGAGAGTTGTTTCCCAATTAACTAACCTAAATAAAAGTTGTTACCCATGACTACTCTCCATACCTGCATGGCTCTCCATTGCTTCTACATCTCTGTTCTCCCTAGCTCTTCCTCTTCCATTGCCCAGACCATCCTGCCAACCATGTGGGCTCGCTACAAATGAGACTCTAAATGCTTAGATTATCCAAAGGCTTAAATATTTGGTAATGATCAATAACAAGATGCCCACTCAATCAGAGGTGAAACCCAATACCCAACATAGATATACCAACTACCTTTGACTGCAGGAGACACATGAACATCTGCCTCCATGTTCCCCTCTCTTGTCTCCTCTCCCATCTTCTAGATCTTCCTCTTTCTTCTCCTCTTCCTCTCCTTACTCCTCCCACCTTAGCTCCTCCTACAGATGTCACCTACTTATTCTTATATACCTAGACATAACCTTGTGTTTGTCTTCTCAGATGAATCCCACCTTGAATACTTGCCATCATCCCCAAAGCCCTTCCATGGCTTCATTAAATTCATGTCCTCCATTCCTGGCCTCCATATCTTTCTCCATTCCATTTCTGGCATAACACACTAAGCTCCTAGATAGAAATTCTCAGAGCCATACTAATTCATTCCTTCTTAACTCACCCTAAGCCCCGCCTCTAGATTAAGGGGTTGCTCACAGGTCAAGGTATTGGCACTTTTGTGGCTTCACCTAGTTCTCAGAGAGGCTAAGAAGCTTTGAAGTCCAGTATCTCCCAAACCTACTCTTTTCAGGTTCTGCTACACTGCCTGTTTTCATTCAGTGAAGCTAGGATATGAACACTTGCATCTTGCATGCTGTCTACATACATGATATGTGTGCTGATGAAGACAGAGAAAACAGTCATATATACATACTCGCTACCTTCATTCCTGGAGTAACACCAGTCAGATATTTGCCAACCATTTTCCTGTGCCACACCATATAGTCCTTATGTCCACATGACAAAATGGCTGTTGTCTCCAACTTACAGCCTAGAGAGAAATGAAGTTTCAGAAAAATCCCATTCTGAACACAGGGTTATACAACTATAAATTATTATTGGGAGGTCAACAATACCTTCATAGGGGTGGGCTGCTACAGCATTGTACATAAAGGATTGGTAGTTTATATCCAGATGATACTGGCCAAGTCTGGACAAATTAACTTTCTATATTATACTCTTGGAGGAGACATTTTGATTGGCTTATGTCATAGTGAAAAGGGTGCACTAAGGCAGAGACTCAAATGACAGCAGATGGTATTCAAGGTATAACTGTCCCCTAAGAAGAAGTATGGCCCCTGTCCAGCTTCCCTGGGTTACTACCTATTGCAGGAGGTAGCAGGGTACTCACATTTCTCTCCTGAGCAGCTGATTCCTTAATTCCTTGTTTTCTCTCCACCTATGAAGTCTTGGATGCTCAGCATGGGTTAAGTACTTTTAACTCTTCCCTCTGTGTGTTCCAACTCTGACTCTCCTCTTTGTCCTGCCCATTCCTTCTGAGCCTGAGATCCTCCCCATCCTCACCTGTGGTTCTGACTGTCACATGCATCCTCAAGTTCCTGTAGCCTCCGCACACACTGAGGTCAGCAATCCCACCCATCTGCTCAGAAGTTCACTAGGCTCACCAAACCCAGACCCTGTTAAGCTTGGCAGGACACACCATGCTCTTAGCAGAGCTACTACCTCATGTCCTCCTCACCGGACTTCTGCCACTCCAGAAGCATTAGGTCCACAGGCTTGTATCTATCCTAGCACAATGTTGTCTAAAAAAGGTTTATCCTCTTTTAACTGAATTTCTGATTCCTTTGTATTTCAGGAGCTGCAATTTGTATCATGATTACAATGATTAGTTATGTATTAATGATAATACATGAATAGTAACATTGCCAAAGATAACTTTCCTTCAGTTTAATTTTTTAATTAATTTTATTGGATTCCCTTTTACCGATAGGGTCTTGTGCTGTAGTCATAGAGTCGGGAAATCTTCCTGCCTCAGCAACATCCTTGGTAGACTTCTGCGTAGGAACCTTCAATGCCGAGCTTCACAAGTTTCCTGATCAGTAAAGAGTAACAAACAAATCTGTTTATGATGTGGTGCCTGGTATACGTAACATAAATTGCATGTGAATATAGACACATATTCCAGAAACCCAGTGGAAAGACATTGGAAACTTAGGAGTTGTGTCCTGGGCTGTACAAGAACCCTCATCTTCAGTGTGATGGAAGAAATGAGAATTCGGCCTCAGTCATAACATGTTGAATATCAGGCGTTCATTCTAACTTCCTCCTTTAAAACTACAAATTAAAAATGACATCAGGCAACCTATTTCCGTGCACTGACACTGTTGAGGAATGGTTGTCACTCTGCTCAGTGGGTAAGGCGCTCAATACTCCACTACAGTTCAAATCAATTTATTACAAAACGGATGACTTTCAAACTTCAAAAATTCTCAGTACCATGGGAAATCTCTTAATTTTGTTTGGAAATTTAAAAACAGGTCAAGTACCATCACGGTTTATAGGTGCTAAAATAGAAGGTAATTCCGCTTAAAATGGAGTTAATGAGACAGATGTGTTGAACCACACTGCTGCTGAGCAAGAAGTCAAGCCTTAGCCTGAGCTGACCTGGTGGGAAATATTTTTTTAAAAATGCACATTAAGGAGGCAAATATGTGCATTTCCTGTTACAACAAGCTGTGTATATTTCCTAGGATCCATTTCTACTAAAATTGAGCACAGGAAGTGTGCTGACAGGGTACAGTTCACAGGGACATGAGTGAGATACGTAATTGGATGTATTAAGTTATTGCTGGTAAATGGGTGTAAATTTAAAATGAAGTTATTTTAAAGGGTATGAAAGTTACAACCCATGCTCCAGTAGATGGTTCTGTACACACACACACACACACACAAGCAGCACTGAGTGAACTCAGGGTGGAGAGAGGGGGGAGGGGGCTTGGAAAAGTGGTAGAAAAAGCATTGGAGAAAACAGGAGTAGAAACAATGATGGTGGGCTTAATCAAAGCACACTATATACCTATTGTCGTGGTTTGAATATGCCAGGGAGTGGCACTATTAGGAGGCGTGGCCTTGTTGGAGTGGGTGTGTCACTGTGTGCCAGCTTTAAGCCTTCATCCTAGCTGCCTGGAAGCTACTCTTCTCCTAGCAGCCTTCAGATAAAGATGTAGAACTCTCAGCTCCTCCTGCACCATGCCTGCCTGGATGCTGTCATGCTCCGATCTTGATGATAGCAGACTGAACCTCTGAACCTGTAAGCCAGCCCCAATTAAATGTTGTCCTTACAAGAGGTACCGTGGTCATGGTGTCTCTTCACAGCAGTAAAACCCTAACTAAGACATTTATATAAATTCCAACAAAAGATGAAATGTGAAAGAATGAGAAAAAAAAAGTTTCTCTTGAATGCAGGACAAAGCTAGAAGTGGAGTGTAAGCAAGGTGAAGATATGGAGAGAGGATGCATGGAGTACATCAGAGTCTGGTTATAATCCAGCTGAGGGTTAACGACCAGCATGACCCCAGACTGGGGCACTCCCAGGAGTACTTTGAGCTACTTTCTCTGGAAGTAATTAGTGAGCAACTAGTAAATACCAGGTGCTCAATTAGGAGCTGTGAGTGAAAAGATAACAAAATATATTTCTATACTCAAGGTTACTAATAAACAAAGGAGTTAGTGAACATGAGTAAATGAACAATGCCTCAAGATACAGCATGGAAGGTTCAGCGTTGCTGGGGTCAGGCAGATTCAGAGCCTCATGCCACCAATATTGTCCCATAGACTCCCAAACCTGTCTAGTGCTCAGATGCCAGCTACCAAGTCCTTCTCTTCCCATCTCAGCACCTCACAGAACCCTGTGTAGTGGGAGGGACTCCACAGTCAAAGCAGCAACAGGGATTGGCTCAAACTCACAGGAGGAAGGAAGAGTCACAGACAAGCTCCCACTCTTGCTCTCAGCCAAGACTTGTTCTTGGGAAACTACTTGTGGTTCTCACCAGGGGGCCTTTCTCTAGTCTGTAAAGTGGGAAGCAGATGTCACATCTGATGAGGAGGAGTTAAGTCGGAAGCAGATGTGAAAGCTCCGAAGGATCTGGAGCGCCTATGTTCAATTTTCCCTGCACTCTGTGCTCAACAGTAAGTCTTCACACGATGACCTCATCCAGATCTACAAGTTCTAAGTCTGTCACACAATAAAAATAAATTCATAAAATACAGCAAACAGTGACAGACTCAGCATCGTCATTACCACTGAATGCAGTCGGCACTAACTCACTCAATCGTTACTTTTATTCTTGATGGTTTGTAGCTACCTTGTAACAGAGATCCCGCTGTCCCTGTTGAAAAGTGCAATGGCCCCTTTGAGAGAACACGGGAAAAGAAACATGTTCTGGTCACCACACGTCTGTAGCATGTGATAAAAAGCTGGGCAGCACTGGGTGTGTTCAACATGTCAGTCATGACCTCCATTGTACAAATCACCGTAATACATCGTATCATAGACTTTAACTTCAAAACAAACCATATGTGCATTAGGATAGGACTCCGTACCTCGTGATTCTTAGGAGAGTCATAAGCTGTTGATCCTAGCATAGAGCATGGGAGGAAAACAACGTGAAAATAAATGGCTTATGAAGTAGGCAGATTCTGTAGAGGGAGTTGCATCCAAAGGCGGCACTTGTCACTGTGGGAGCTGCATCACATGGATTAAGTTTTACTTTTCAACCCTCCTAATGTGTAGTCTGGGTAGATGAGTATCATGGGATGGACTGTGACCATAGCTTTCAGATGCTGCTGGGTGCATCTCTGCGGCTGTGATAAACCACCCAGAGCAAAAGCAATGCGCAGAAGTAAGGTTTTATTTAGCATACTATTCAAGATTGTATTCTATTATCACAGAGACATCAAAGCAAGGCTCAAGAATCTTGTCAACATCACATTCATAGTAAAGAGCAGAGAGAAATGAATGTGTCCATTCATGCTGCCTGCCTGCTTACTTTCTTCACAGCATAGGGAATGACACTGCCCAATTGAGCCAATACCCTATAGACATTACCATAGATCAACCTGATCTAGATAATTCTTCAGTTAAGAATCTCTTCCATGTGATTCTAGGTTGTGACAAGCTGAGATTTATAACTAACCTTTACATAGGACAACAGCATTCATGTTGAGAGTTTAAAGTATATTTCAGAACATACTGAGGCCACTGAAAATCCCACCAGTGAAACTAAATTTACTAAGTCATGACTTAATGTTGGACTTATGTCTGTAGGGTGTAGTCTATTTGTTCTATGCTCAGGTATTCAGGTATCGAATCCCCACTGTGCTCATTTCTCACTATTGCTCAGACACTAGCTATGCTTGAGCCCCAGTAGCTTGCCATCAGGGAATACTACGCCCAGCAGAGCTCTCTCTGTAGAGAAAAATAAAACTCAGAACCAGAACATGTAGAACCCACTAAACACAGGAGATATTTAGTTCAAGTAAAATAATAACCAAACAAGACACCAAGTTTACTGCCTTAACCATTTTTAAATGAATGTGACCCTCCCTCTGCCACACTAAGTACACCTATACTGTACAATAGCATCTTCTATCATCAGGATTTTTATATTGTGAAATTGAAATGTTGCAGTTATAAAGCCATAGCTCTGGGTGTCTGATGTAAGGGGAGCTGGGCGGTATTTGTCTTTTCACGGCTAGATTAGTTCAGTCAACATAACACGTCCCATTTCACTCATGCTGTCGAATGTCGGATGTCCTTACATTCTGAGGCTGAACTGCATTCTGAACAGTGATTTACCTTTGCTTCTGCCTTCACCCCTTGACTATGTAAATGACAGGTCTTCAGTCCCGAAGGAGTTATTTTGTCCATATCATTTAAATGTAATCACTCTAGATGCTGTTGCTTATATAGACGGTTGGGATTGGCACAAAGGAGCGTGATCTTGTTTTATTTGTTTGTTTTATATTGTTTTGTTCTTTTCTGGGAGGAGATTTTCAGTTGCTATGTCTTGCTATATATCTGTGCATATGTCTAGGTATGTATATAACTATGTGTCTATGTGTCTATGTATCTATGTATGTATCTATGTATGTATGTATCTATCTATCTGTATATATGTATATAACTATGTGTATATCTATATATATCTATGTATATACCTATTTGTATATATCTATATATATCTATGTATATAACTATGTATATATGTGTGTTATTATCTCTATCTCTGTCTCTATCGCTATATGTATGCATAGGCTGACACTGCAATCCTTGTGCCTCTGCTTTCTGTGTTTTGGAATATATCTGTTCCCAATCCTGGCAAGCACAGAGACCTTGGTTAGACCATAGGCCTCCTCTGACTTACTAGTCCAACAAACATCATCTCGCATACTGCAGTGTGGAAGAGATGGCAGGGCAGCTTAGCTACTACATATGCTAGGTCTGGGCTATTTATTTGGTTGCTTGTGTAATGAGTTGCACTGTAGACAGATGTGAATCATGACCAGTGTGGGGTTTCATTGTGTTGGCCTAGGTGTGGGGAAAGGTAGCCCTTTCTTTGTTCTTCACTGTCATTGTAGCTGAGGCCTCAGGAACCTCAGCTCCAACCTGCCATGTAGGGACCAAGGGTGAGGCCTGCATCTGCTCCACCCACTAGGAGGATCAATAGCCTGGCCATTATGCAGGGAAAGGAGGCAGCAAATCCCATTCCCAGGGACTGCCAAGCTCATTATTACAAGCAGATGGCAGCCCGTGCGCTGCAACGTGGGCCGAGAAGACTGACATTATTTCAAATTAAAATCTATAATGCTAATTCACATCCGCAGCCTCTGCGCAGGTCGAGTGAATTAATCTGAATGATTTGCCGACGTGCACGCTGTGTTCGCATGAGTGCCGCTCAAAGGAGGCCTTTTAACTGAGGGTGGTTAACATTTATTCATGCAGATTGATAAAAGCTAACACTCCATTTTCTTTGCTAGTAGCTCCTTAATAGGAATTAATGGGACATTTTAAAGAGAAATTCCAACTTCGAGGACCCAGAAAGAAACAGTCCGGCAGAAGCAAAGCAGGGCCGACTCCACAGACTCACTCACTAAAGAGGTGCAGTGATCCTGGCAGGCAGACGTACACGAAGAGTATCATGAGGTACGACTCTCCGGAGCCTTGCTGTGGTTTAAGACGGACTGTTTGTGGGTGATTCTGGACTGTGTGCTTTGGAATAAAGAAAGTCTCCATTGGTAGCAAGACTGCTGCTGTCTCTCATTTCCTTCATGGAAAGTGACAAGGAACGCTCTTAATTAGTGCACATTTTAACCATAAGCACATGAGCTGTTTTCTGTTTGTCAGTTTTTGTCTTAGAAAACAATATATGTGCTCATTTATAAATATTAAAGCAGAAGAAACCTTAATAGTTGGTCTTAGGGTTATTATGGTTTGGATTATCTAGTTGTTTCCCAACATTTTAAAAGACTTACAATCAGCTCTACGTGGAATTACTGTCGTAAATATAATGCTCCATTAGGTGAAATTTTTCTTCCTTTTTTATTATTTCTGTTATTTCTGGGATTACAATATAACATCATTTCTTCCTATCCTTTCTTCCCATAAAACTCTCATATATCCTTATTTTTTCTCTTTCAAATCATAGCCCTTGTTCATTAATTATTGTTACATGCATATGTTTATGTGCATATACATATAAATGCACAAATATAATCTTCTCAGTCTCTATAATATTACTCATGTGTATGTTTCCAGGGCTGGCCATTAGGTCTTAGATTAGCAATTGGTGTGCTCTTCCCTGAGGAAGACTGTTTCTCCTGTTCTCAGCATTCCTTAGTGTCCTGTAGTTCTTGGAGTCGGATTGAGTCCTCAGAGTCTTTCCCTCATCCACTTTTGCAGGTCTATTGTTGTTGTCCTTGTTCAGCTCAACTTTAGACCATCGTGGTGGTAAAACTTTAAGAGTATGGCTTCTGATGTTTCTAGGAGAGGCCATCTCACAGCAAACTCCCTCATTGCTTGCTCTTACAATCTTCCTGCTCCCTTTTCTGTGGTGTTCCTAATCCATAGCTGTGAGGATTGTTTTGTAGTTGTATCCATTGGGACTGCTATCCAGTTGCTCTACAACACTGCATTTTGATTTCTTGTGGTTTTGGGGGATGTAAGACCCACTCCACAAGAGGGACACCATGTCTAGTACTGGAAACTACCCAGGATGAACCTTGGCGGAAAACAACCACCGCCATTTTACTAATCCAGCATAACCCCTAAACATAAACAATTTTTGTACCCACAGATACGTGTAGCTACCCATCATCAAGGGAACTCCTATTTTGCATTGAAAATGAAGATGAACAGACCTGTAGAATTCACATTTGCTTTAATTTACAGACATAGAAACCTTGGGGTATTTTCCCTATAGACTGAAAATTCCATCTTAGACACAACATTTTGGACCCATGCAGAAGTGTCTTAACAATACTGGAATTAGGAGTAAAGTGTAAGAAATAATTTGTTTATTGGGAAAAGTGATGATAGAATTCAGAGATTAAGATGATTTTGTCCTAAAACATTACAGTACTTTTGTCTTCCCAACAGTACAAGACAGAGCCATACCTTCAGTGCAATAGGGGACTGCCTAAATGACATCTACAAGATAAATTAACTTATTTGTAGCTGCATTAAAATGCCTATTTTTACAACTACTCAATTAAACAAGTAGGTAATATTCTAAATTTGGGACATTCAGTTACAAGAGCACCCAGTTACAGCCCCACCAAGAAGGCATACTGGACACTAAGCTACTTAAAGAATGCCTTGGAACAAATTCCCATAGATTCTGCAGAAATAACAGATGCTGGCATTTCAGTAACTTTGTAGCTTTTGGATCAGTCTTATAATTTTGCCCCGGAGGTGAACTGGACTACAAACACACGATGGTTTGATCATGACACATCTCCATGGTGCTATTTCAAATGTTTCAGGGACGTTCCAGCCCAGTCCTGCAGGGATGTGTGTCTAGCACTAGAGAAGGATGCACAAAGTGGTCATGGGAAGACTCCTCAATGCCTCAACATTCCCACTTCCTTTGTGTGTGCTCTGTAGGTCCAGACTTTAGGGTGTAGGTTTATACTTTAGGATATGCACTAGCATGGAATGGTGGCGGTTTGGCTTCTGCTGTGATGTTGGGTTTTATGTGTGCACTGGCTTCAGAGAATGATGTCACTAGTGACAGTGAAGCCACCCAGCTCTCTGTAGGTGCAGCCTGTGACACCTTCTGCTAGAAAATCTCCAGTGAGCCTCTTACACTGTGTATTTCTCTTGGTGTCATGTGACTCTCCTCTGCAGAAAAGCCCCCCTCTGCTTAGTATAAAGGTTTTGTTGTTGTTGAAAGATTTACTGCATTCTTATATGTGCCTTTGTGTACTGTGTATGTGATTGCAGCAACTAGTAGGGGCTGGAATCCAGAAATGAGGTCTGGAAGATACCCTGGAGCTGGAGTTATAGGTGTATGCTAGGAACTAAACACACCCTCTGAAAGACCACGATGCCCTCTCAACCCCCAAGCCATCTCTCCACCAGTAAGGCAAAGTTTTGTTCATGAATGTTCTGTGACAATCTTTAAAATAAAACTTTTCTTACTAAAAGACAAACATAATCTTTTGCTTTAGATGTCTGTGAACTACTCAAATACACACAACAGGTGTCAGACCCGTGGGCTCAGTGCAGCCCATAAAGGTCAGCTCGTCCCCTTATCTACTTTGTTCTGTCTTCTTTATTTCTTATGATAGAATCTTCAACCCACTCCAAAAACATCTGCATGGTTGGTTGTGATTTTAAACTGGGAAACTTGTTGGTCTAAAACTGAAGTAAATCATTGAAGGATATGGAATATCAGACCAGAAGCAGAGCTTGGCTACGAGAGCCAGAGAAAAGCAGCATGTGGCTTTTTGAGAAGGACCTAGGTCTTCCACGTCTCTGTTCATCAGGAATGCTATTCCTCTAACCTCTCAGAACACACTGGAACCATCAATTTCCTCATTTATAGCTATCACCCAAAAGACTCAAATGCTCAAAAGTCTGTGTCTATCCTTAGCCCTTCTCTGGGTACCTTCTGCTCCATCTGCTGAGTGAATTAAACGGCAGCAAAGAGTTGAACTGAGTTGTGGTCAAACTGTCTTCCTCTAATGAGGAGTTGTTACCTGTTAGTATAATAAACATACCAACCTTAGCCACCCACAAGCAGGTGAGCTTCAACCAGTCTCTGGCTACACCTGACCAGATCTGTCTATGGGTGGTAAACTCTGGGCTTCTCTTTGGATGAAAGTTGATAGACTCATGAATGGCGTTTGCTCACATAAACTGTCTAAAGGATTTTAAACACATCATTCCACTGCAAAGACTCTTGCTGAAGTCTTTGTGCAATATAGTGGATAGTTACACATCTTCATTTTGTTGGACCCGTTAACTCATTTCTTATGTTTGAGCAGAGCCATCCCTGCTCTCTCATTAACAGTCCTTCATTCAGGCAGGCACCCTGTCTCCCTTGAAAGGACTAAAAGACAAGTTCATTTATACCTTTCTTTCATGATCTCAATCTCCTAACGTAGGTCAGTATGCCTCTGACTTTAGTCCTTAACTTTGTCCTTAACTCTCCCTTGCTTGTACCAGCACTGATTAGTTTGTTCATGGAGCAAATAGCCAGCCAGGGGAGGCAAGGAAGGAACTTCTGTATCCTCTCATCCCACAATAGTAGCTGATCCATCTCAGCATGCCCTGGCCCCAAGGCATCATTCACTTGAGACAGAGTCACCAAAGAGCCCATTGTTTCCTCAGCGTGGCTCTTATCTCTCTCCAGTCCTTATTATGGACAGTTAACATTGTTCAACTCAACGGGATCTACAATGACCTAGGAAACATGTCTTTGCAGATGTTTCTAGGCTGGATCAAGAGAGGCAGGAAGGACTAGCTTCACTGTGATGATACCATTCTGCAAGATTAATCCAAGATTGAATGAAAAGAAAAACTGAGCCAAGAACCACCTTTTATCTCTGCTTCCTGACTGTGATACCAAGTGACCACTCCTGCTGACATGACTTCCCTGCTGTGTCAAACTATACTCTGGAACTCTGTTCTTTGTGATATAAGCTCTACCTTCAGTAAGTGTAAGTGGGAGTATTTCATCTCAGCAATGTGGATAGTGAATCAGCTACCTATGCCTTGCTGGCCCTCTTCAAGGGCTGACTTGCATCTTGACTGACGTGTTCTACTCTGGCTAACCAGGATGGCTATGTCTTTGGGCCATCAAGTTCAAGATTCCTGAGTCTGAATCTACCTGATAGTCTATCTTCTTCAGCCTCTCACACAGTTGTCTGTTCTCCCTGTGTGATAAAAGCAAAACTGAGCAACAGAGGCTTCATGTTCTCAGTTTCCACAGGCGGAATTCACCTTAGGACCTGAGTTCCATGATTCTCACAGGAACTTCACCCTGATGATCCCCGTGTGGTGGACATGACATTCCAGTCTGCTACATCAGATACAGCTTTCAACCATCCAACTCAGCTACCAAGTAATTATTTCATTTTTATTTTTAGAGTGAGAGCAGACACAATCAATTTAATTTCAGTGCTGTGATCATAAACCTCCAGGTTAACACTGCCCCTTAAATCAAGTGTTTATGAGACCTGTAAGCACCACCTGGATTGTCTACCTTAGGGTCCCACAGTCATTTAGCTACAAATTACTGAATGTTCTCTCGCACCTTTCCTCAGTCTGGACTTGATTATTTCTAATTATCATAAATGCCTGTCTACATTCCAGACATGCACGGCCACAGTCACACCATCAGTCCAAAGGTTTGTGTTCATGTTTAGAATCAAAGAAAACTGAGTTCCCAGTCACTCACGTGTTCCCAGCCCTGAGTTGAGACATTTAACAAGCTTCAACTCACAGTGCAAGAGAGGCAGATGGTGAGGGCCTCGTTCTTGCTGGGTGTAGAGTAGGAGTTCACAATGCACTCCTTTCTTTCAAGCAATGGCTTTTCGCAAGCAAGGGCTGACCTCACTCAATGCCTGAGTGGCATCTTTTTAGTATTTTGGAGTGAGGTTTAATGAACACATTTAAAAGTCACGTGTTCCATAGCTCTAAGTAGCATTTTGGGAAGGCTCCACCTTCGGAGGTTACAGGGTCTGATTTCTCCTGGACTCTGGCATCTCCACAGAGGCCTTTCTTTGTCAGTGGCCTGGCTCTACATCGCATTCCTTGTGTGGTACTGAGGGCTCTGGTGTCCATCCCAGCCCCTCCCCAACATCTAGTCATCCCATACCCCTTCTCGCATCTGGTGTGTTCCAGACCCTGCTGTCCGCGCTGTCAAAAGGTGTAGGTTATGAAAGTGAGTTCCCGAGTTACCGGAAGCAGGAGGAGGGAGGCAGATGCCCTGACATGATTCTGACCTTTCTTTCTTTGAGGGCCTGTGCTGTCTTCCAGAGCAGGGAACCTGTCAGGGCAGAGGCCCAAACACAGTCTCTCAAGTGTCCTTTCCTTGTATTTTCACAAACCCAAGGCACGCACCTTCTACTCTGAGTTCCTTTCAAAAACACTGACAGGTCTCCCACTTGAACTTGACAAACCCTTCTCTGCCTGAGGCGGCTTGTCTCAGAATACAGAAAGCCAGACCAGCAGGACAGACAGCCCTCCTCCTCCCTCATCCATCCATCCGTGCATGCACACTGTCCAGGCAAGATTTCTGGTGTGGCTTATTTCTCCTCCATCTTAAAAACCTAAAAAGGAGGAGAGGGAGGAGGAGAGAGAGAGAGAGAGAGAGAGAGAGAGAGAGAGAGAGAGAGAGAGAGAGACAGGGTTAGAAAAGAATTGTTTCTAAGACACAAAGATATGTTACATAAAGTCTTTCAAGCATCCCACATCCACACCCCTTGAGACACAACAAGATGATCAGAACTGTAATGTAGACTTCAACTTTGGTCTTTAACATTTCCCAATAAAGATGAAAGGGTAACAAACTGCAAAATTATCTCATTGCAGGAAATGAGCAGGGATTTATCTTTCAATAAGTAAGCCATAGATTAATGAGATACTGAAGATTTAATTCAATCTTTCATTATTCCTATGCATATTAATAGTGATTTGTTAACAGTCTTTTAAGTGATTGTGATAACATCATGGACTAAAAAAAAAATCTTTATTGGCTAATGATTTTTAGGTGAAGTTTCAACGATTCATTATTTTTCTTGAAAACAAACAAACAACCCAAAATCAAACATATAAAAAGGTGCTGAGGCTGGGAGTTCATTAGCACCATGGCTCTGTAAAGGTAGAGACAAACACCACCTGTCCCAAGGAATGAGCCATTGGTGGCCTTTGAGTCCCATACCAGTTACCACAGTCATGTGATCTGGAAAGGCAATATGGCCACTAGAGGAGTAATGAAGATGTAAGGAGAAGAAGTTCCCTAACATGCATACATATATAGATGATAGACACATACATGCATACATATATAGATGAATACATATATACATATGTATATAGAGAGATGACACATAAAAAAATACATACATGTAGATGATACATACTATATTCAAAATACATACATGATAGATAGATAGATAGATAGATAGATAGATAGATAGCCTCAGTCTTTGGTCTTAAGGCTTATTTATGTTTGAAGAAGTCCGTCTACATCATGAAGAACCATCTATTGAGTTGAATATGGAAAACTATTGAGTAATCTCTTCATTACACCTAAGAGCAATTACCATAGCAGCATCTATGCTGAAGTTTGACTGACTACAGGAAACAATAAACTCTGCAGGTTAATTAACAACAAAGAAGACGTCAGGCCTTGAGATCACCCACAAGCTCATTGCCTTTTCTGCTTTGAAATACACTTTTTTGTCATGTGACACTGTTCACCTGTTCAGAACTTTGAAGGTCTGTCAAATTCTGTATGCTTCAGTGTTGCTGTGAGTGTGCAGATACACAGCTCCTTCCACAGTGTCCTGAGGAGGGACTGATCGATTCAAAGACATACCCAAGCTCTTCCAAGAAGTAGCATCAGTCTCATGGGTCTTGGTCATGAAAGAGACACTCTTACCTGGGACTGAGACTTTCAAAAGACTTCTTAAAGTCTTTGCAATATCAGCAATAAAGTCTATTTAAGGTAATGGCTCATCCAGCTGTTGGTTTGTATGTGCTCAGCATGGACAATGTTAAACTTCTGATCACATGTTTGCAGCCATTTGCCTTTCTCCTCAGAAAGTGTCCAGTCACATATTTGGCATTTTAAAGAAAATTGTAGATCCTAGTTTTATAACTCATTGGTTATTGATTTATTTATTTCAGTATTGGGTATTGAACCATGCAATCTAAAATGCTGAATAGGATAAGCGAACCTAAGGCTCTGAGTTACATCCCTAGGTCTCTGTAGATGGTGATGATTAATTTAAAATATATATATGGATTATGCATATATATATGTATATATACTTTTTGACATATTAAACTACTTAAGAATTGTTTGATATGCAAAATATCTTAAATTTTAACATGATCAACTTGATCTATATTTTCTTAAATATAAAATTGACTGTGTATTATTTGGAGACTACTTCTTTTGTAGTGAGTTTCAGAAGATAATTCACATGAAACAATCTGAAGTTCTTTTGTGGGGATTTAAATTCAATTAATTTTTGTATACAGAATGATATGTAAACATAAATGTACTTATTTCATTCATGGAATATGAATGTTTCCATTTGTTAACTAGTTCTTCCACTTGTCTGTGAGACTAAAGTGTCCACTTGCAGCGTGTGGTTTGGGAATCCTTTCTGTTTTGCTGATGAGTAATGTTCACTGCATCACTGAGAATGTTCTCTTCTGCAGCACAGTAAGAAGGACCAAACGGGCAAGGTCAAAGTGGAAGCTGGTAGATAGTCAATGAGCCTTCACCTATGTGGCCGAGCTTTCTCCGGCTGCATGAAGCACCTGCTGAATATTTTTATGAGATGGTGGGAGTCTTATAGCACTGTTTACAGAGATCATGAACTAGAAGAACCTTTCATTGTTAAATACTGATGCGGCGTGGGCATCCTGCTGTCACATCTCTTCTGTCACATTACCTCTGTCCAGGTAAACTCTCACCCAGCACTAAAAAGTGAGTTTCATCTTTGGACAATGTCTTATTCTGCATAGCACAAGAGTGGATGGCTCCAGGAATGCCACTTCTCGTCTATTGTGATTCTTGCTCACTCGCAGTCTGGGCCTCATGAGTTCCTGCAGCACAGGTGCTGGGAAGGGCTAATGTGTGCGTGCAGGGCACAGAAGCAGGAGAGCAAATATGTGAGAGAAGAACCATCAGGGATGACGATGTAGGGCCATGTGTGATATTTCCCTATCAGAGATGACTGTATTGATCTCATGTGTGACATTTTCTCATCAGTGATGATTGTGTAGGCCCATGTGTGACACTTCCCTTTACAAGTGTGTAACTTTCTGATAGCTTTCCCTTTACATTTTGCTGGATGATCTTAAATCATCTCAGTGACGTGCATTCCTGTGTTTCCATTGAGACACTGAGTGTCCAATTTCTAGTGTGCTAATAGGCTGTCACTGAATGTAATTAATTGTTTACTTAGCACAAGGACTGCCTCTATGCTAATGCCATACTGTTTTAATGACTATGGCTTTAGAATGAAAATGAAATTTGTAAGCTTACGCCACTCCAGGCTCTTCAGATCTTCATGTATCATGACAATAAGTTATAAAATAACCTTAAGTCTTCATACTAACAAAGTCAGTACATCTATTTATGCATGTATATCTCCTTTGATGTCTCAGTAAGTTTTTGTATTTTCTTAGAGAAATCTCCCAAATCCATTACTGAGATGCTAACTGATCCTAATACTGTTGGCAATGCTATTTTTACTTTAATTATAACTTCTACTCACTTGACACTTGGACATAGCAACTTAATTGCCTTTGTATATTCAGATTGTATCTAGCAACTTTCTTAATTTATGCTATTTCTTCTATTTCTAATAATCTGTCTGAAGATTTTAAAAACATTTCCAGTATAGTAATTATCCTTTGAGAATAATGAATGTTTAATTTCTATATTCTAGTCAGTATTTTAATCTGTAATTTTCTTTTGTTCTTGTTACCAATGAGGGCCTCCTATACAAATGTAATTAAAAGCAGAATTACTGGGGATGTATGATTTTTATTTTAAGGTCCATGTTACTAGGGAGAAATGGCACCATCAAGAAAGCTTGCTGGAAATCTCTAGAGCCATTACAAACACTGACAGCAAAACTGAATCAAGTATATATTGGGAAGAGTTCCTAGATGACATTGTCGTTGAACCTCAAATATGAAGTGGCTGCCTTGTAGGGTAGAAATCCAGGGGTTCACACAGTATGCAGGATACAAGCTCATGGTCTTCTCTACTCAAGCCCAACAAGGAGCAGCTTTATAGTGGAAGGAACCTCTCTCTGTTATGAGGTATAGACAAAAGGACACTAGTGCTCCACCCAAACCTTGGCCAGCAATGATCCTTCTACCCAAGACTCCTAGTCTTTGTGGCACAAAACACATCTGGGTATATGGCAAAGAGTCCCTACACCTGAGATAGAGCAGTCACCAGCCTACTTCACTGACTATAACCAATATAGCAACTGGAGTATTGCTAGAGTGTGTACAGGTCTGGTGCCATGGTGCCATGACACTCTGCCATAAACAATCTCAAATGCTGAGGTATCATCTGTATGGGATGGCCATGTTATCCCTTGTTATACTACTACAGATCCCTATCCTTGAGCCCTGGAGTAGGTAGAGCTAGTGCAAGTGTTCTTTACAAACAGTGCTTCACTTGTACCTTAGGCTCAGAGACAAGCAGGCTTCAGGAAAATAACATCCTGCCTATACAGAGCAGCCATGTGCCAATGTCTGAATGAAGGAGCACATCACTCCTGGGGCTGAGAAGTTGTGGGACTCTAAGTCCCCAGGATCAGAGCACTGGCTGAGAATCTGTGGTACCTCAATTTTCCAGAATCAGAGAACTTGCTGAGGTGAGGAATTTTTAGATGCCTATAAGGATAGGACCTACTTGTCTAGGTGAAGTGCTCAGACACTCTCTTCCTGGGAGCAGAGTCATGGTGCATCTGTCTCCCTTCTATCCTAAGCTTAGCATAAGATAATCTATGTTATCATGGAAGGACAGTGGGGGATACTAAATCAGGCACTTTGTAGAAGCCCAAGGCTACCAGAGTTACTGTACTAGCATCCTTTAGAAATGGAGATATTAGGGTATGTTCTGATATGGGCACAGGCCAAGAGATCATGTGTGCATGAGAAATGATACAAATCTACATGCTGTGTTTTGATAGTTTACAGTTAAAGTTGTCTTAGAACCACAGGCTTCAAGTCTCTGTAATATCAGACTAAAGTAGTCCAATGCCTGGTGAGAAAGACTCAGTGTTCTGCTTGTGTGTCAAGGAAAATCTCAGCATAGATGCAGCCAGACTCCATATCCCAAGAACAGTCCCAAGAGAAAAAGATGGCTCTACCTCAGTCCTTAACAATGGCTGTCTACTGCATCCTTGAAGTCTCAAGGTAGCACATGCTTGCTCAGAGCCCTCCTCTAAGGTGGAGACAAAGGTGAGTCCAAAGTTGAGATCACAGCTGAGGCTGGTACCTCAGTGATCTGTCTCAGGGTTGCTTAGACAACCACCTACAAGATAAAACCAGGTAGGAAGATTCAGGATTCCATAATAACAGGAGCTTACAGTGCTAACAGTGATTCTTTGAACCAGGGTAACATTTGCTGCATGTTATGAAGCAGTTAATGATCATTACATGTGACAACTTTATAATACCAAAGTGGGCAAATAACATTAAATAGGCCTTAATTAACAATAATTTATTGTGTGGACTATGAGTTTTCCAGTATTGTTACTTACAAGAATATACACCCCCACAGTAATCAATGTTGAACAACCCAATACCCATCTCCAGTGGAAGCGAATCTCCAAATGGAAAATGGTGGGGGATGAAGGCGGGCTCACCACAGACTTTATATATCCTCCTGACTGTGATAGTCAGGTATAGAGAGACCGAGTCTTTCCTCCAAGAAGCACTGCTTGCCTCTTATCCCTTGTCCAATCTACAACAAATCTAACATCATCCTCTGATCATTCTGGACCACTTGCTACAGAGATGGGACCTACCATAGGGGCTGGTAGCTAGGAGACTGCTAGCCAGAGCTCCCTTTACACAGTCTGGATTTGTTCATTTGCAATTTATCTCTGTGCAGTTGAAGCCCTTCAATTAATGTAATTTTTAAAACTTATGTTAACCAGGCTGTTACTTGAAATAAAAACCATCTCTTAGCTTACAAAGTAGAAGTCAATAAATAAATTCTCAGTGAATACTCTGTTTAATATTTTTTTAAAGGAAAAATCCTTGATCTCTTTTTGTCTGGATCATGTCTTATGGAGGCTGTGTGCTATATATGTACTATGTGCTATGTGCTGTGCTCTCTATGCTGTGTGCTGAGTGTTGTGCTCTGTGCACTGAGTACTGAGCACTGTGCTAGTGTGCTGTGTGTTGTGTACTATGTACTGTGTTCTCTGCTCTATGTGCTGTGTGCTGTGTGCTGTGCACTGTGTGCTATGTGTTGTGTACTATGTGCTGTGTTCTGTGCTCTATGTGCTGTGTGCTGTGCTCTGTATGCTATGTGCTGTGTGTTGTGCGCTGTACACTATGTGCTTTGTGTTGTGTACTATTGCTGTGTTCTGTGCTCTATGTGCTGTGTATTGTGCACTGTGTGCTGTTGTGTTGTCAGCATCTTGTTCCAGTACTCACATTTTTGTGTCCTGGGCTGAGAATTACAAAGAGTTCCTGGTGCATCAGTATGAATAATTGAAGGCCTTGGTCCTCCTGCCTCAGCCTCCTCAACACTTGGGTTACAGACATGAGACACCTTGCTTGTTATGTCACATAAATTCTGTGGACCTGATCTCAGAACTTCACACTCTCGTGGACTGAGCTCTAACACCAACCCCTTTGCCTACTTCCTGTGCAGCTAGGTTGTGTAGTGTGTAAGTTCCTCATGGAAAGACAGGGTAGACATTGTGGTGTTGTTTAATTGGATATCTATAATCCATGAGCTCTTTTCAAACTCAACAGATTTTTTAAAATTAAATGTTGATCTCTTCAAATATTTAACATAACATCTTAATAAATAAAAGATTATAGACCTTACTTCATGAAGGCCCTCTCACACTTCCAGCTCGCTCTGCTTTTATTCTTTATTGCCCATCTGGCAACTGTCAGTATGATTGCTTTAGAAGCTACAGTAAAGAAAAATTCAAGTTGAAAGAACCCCAGCAACACTGTTAAATCATAAAGCCACATAGTCCTTTCCAGCAAGTGAGACGTGGTCTTCCAGCTTCGAAAACTGTCTTCTTTGAACCACACAAATTATGAAATTACCCATGAACTCCTGCCATGGTTAATGATGTCCTTTTTATCTGGTTAGAATGGTCATTGTGATAATGAGCTTGCAGGTTGTAGGAGAGGAAGATTAAGTAATATATTTGGGAATTATCTTAAAATATCAGTCTTCTGCATCTCAAATACTGGGATGGTTCTGATACACCAGGTTGCAAGTCTGACTAGTTAGGTGAGTCTTCTCTTCAGGGAGTTGTCTCTATAGCTGAGTACCCAAATCCCTGAAATTCTCCAGGATTTTACCCAAGAAGTCACTTTTGTCCTGGGAAGAATTGTTTCAGAGTAACAGGGAGACCATGAGGTTAGAAAGGGAAACTGTTGTCTGTGCACCATGGTAATGGAGGAACAGTCAATCACTCTCTTCAAACTGTAGGTTTGAGGTCACCAAGCCAACCCATCACTGCCAGGACATTTTTGATCTAGGATTATAGTGAGTCTCCCATCAGATGCTACCAGGCTACAGTCCTTCCAAAATAAAAGTGATTTCCTAGAGTATTTGTGGTGAAGATCACACAGTATATTTTGCATCCATTCACGCTGTAAATGAAGACAAGAAATTGTAAAATATTTGTGCAAAGTCACTTATTAGGGTAACATTTTTTAACAATGTTTGTAAGAAAGACATGAATCATAGAGTTTAGCATGTACTTCATGCAATATAAGCAGCATCCCTAATGTTATGTCCTACCTGCTTGCTAACACATGAGGAATGAAGTATGTATGGATATCCTAGTTGGGTCTTTCTCTTTAGTAACCCGAAAATTCATTCAAAATCTTCCCATCCCCTGAAAGTCCTGTCTTTTACCAGGAAGACTTTTCAAACATGAGGTCATTAATTCTACTACTGAACCATGTGGGGGAGATAAAATGGGACATCATCTTTTGGAAGGCAAGGAAGCTCAACCAGCAAATACAGAGCCCTGCATCCCAAGCCAGATATGCCCAAGAGATCTTTGGTTTCTCAGTCATAACATAGAAGAAAAAAACATCTCATTTTGTCCCTTCTGCCTCCCTACATCTGGCTTCCCCTGAGAGTGGAAATCTTCGTCCAAGGTGGCCCCTGAACTGTCTTGCACTTGGTCACTTATCTCATTATACCCTGACATCTCTGTTGTTCACCACCCCCCATCTTTATATTATGCCCCTGTGATCCCTACTTGGGTTCTGAGACTCCCTAGTACCTTCCCGAAGTCCTAAATCAACTTCTGACCTAGTGGAATTCTTTATGTGTCTGATTTAGGGAGGATTCCAAGGCACAGTGGCTTTGATGGATGGCTAGAGACCAGACACATGCTTCACTAGTCACAGCAACATCCTCCTGACCATTGTCATTAGTTATGGGAAGAAGAGAGGAGTCCAAAATAAAGCCAAAGAGAATCTGGCCTTCATGGTTCTCATGAAGAAGTATGTGTGAAGAGGACAGAATTCCCTCATGACTTTTTAATCATGCAGTCGCTTGGCTTACTGACCTTCAATTATTCATACTGATACACCAGGAACTCTTTGTAATTCTTGGCCCTGGACACAAAAATGTGAGTGCTGGGGCAAGACACTCACTCCCACCACTTTCTTCATGCAAACTACACAGTCCATGTTCTGTTGTTCCAAAGTATGTGGCAGAACCACCTAATTCTTTATGACAGCCTTAACCCAGTGCTCAGGTGGGAAGCATTGTATGCCCATAGCTCTGCTCTCCTGCTCAACTGTCCTTGGGAATACCATGGTTCTTTCCTTCCTAGAAACTTGTCCCAACTGATTTACACATCACCCCTTAAGATAAATGGTCCAATTTTTACAACTGTGTTTCAATTTGTATCAATCTGTACCCATGCCATCTTCCTATTTATTATTCATTTATTTTACCATGTGGGTAATTAACCCAGGGCTAGTTTGAGGCTGACAAGTGTTTCTATGGAGTTCAAGATCCTCCACCATACCTTTGCCATTCCAAGGCACCCTTAGCGCCCATTACCTTGGGTTCCCTAAGGCTGCAACAGTTTCTCAGAGCTTGAATGTCCTTAATGACCTTGACTGTCTTAAAAAGGCTATGAAGACGATTTATTAATGTCCTTATTAGATGGTTTATTTGCTGACTTTTATATGAGCATCCTAGTATAGGTTTGGGAAACAAGATCACAGAAGCAAGATGCTCTTGTCACCTCATTTGTAGAGGTAGATGCTGTCAAAGAGTATGGACACCATGTATCCTGGACGAGGCACCTAAGTGCTTCCTAGTTTCCTTTTCACAGTGTGCTTATTGGAGATGAGTAAGTTTGTAGGTCACAGTACAGATTCAGAGGCAGAATTCATGCTTGCTCTCTGGATAGAGCAGATGCACAACCCACTGGAATTGTATACCACAGGGGGAATTGTCTCTTTCTTCCCAGGCACTTTATAGGATGAAGTCTGCTCTTCCTAGTGAGACAATGCTCATGGTGTGGACCCACTGCATGCCCTGGTTCTACTGCCTCCCATGGTCCTTGCACCTCCTCAGATGGCACCTTGACCCTATATGCAGTTGATTTTCCCAAGCCTGTCCCTTCATAAGTGTGGGATGCCCACTTCTGCAGGATGCTTTGCTGTCCTTTTGCAAGGACCTCCTCCATAATGTGGGAATCACTTTTTGCTTACACACACAGAATGTTTTTTCAAAAATGCTATCAATATTAGTCATGTGGATGCTTGGATACAACTTTTATTGTCTCTCTCCACTAGAATATAAATGTAAAAATCAAAGCTTGACTATTAAGTTGAAGCAAACTTATATGAATAAAATTGCATATTATACAAAATATATAATAAATATGTGATATAATATGTGTATGTGTTAGTTCTTGGGGGATGTGTAGATGGCAGACAGAATCAGAGGGAACTTTTCAGAAGAACAGCTCACATGGTTTACACAAACCAGCAAGACCCTCAACGAACTGCTAGGCTGGAGAACTCAGAAAGTGGTGACACTCAGCCATGTCTGAAGCTCTTAGGACCAGGGAAGGCAACACTAATGTTCTGAACCTAAACTGAAGACCTGATTGCACAGAGGGCTCTGATGCCTGTCCAGGGTACTGAAGGTCAGAAAAGTCAGGGCTCTAATGTCCAGGGACAGGAAGGAATATGCTAGCTTATAGAAAGAGACCTCATCTGCTCACCTGTGCCCCTGGATTGACTCTGTCCACAGAGAGAGACCACTGAATCCAGCATCAATGTCTTCCTAAAGCAGTCCCCAAGCATGAACAGAGGAGTGCTTCAGTTTTCTAAATTGTAAGCTTTGTTTTTATTGACATAAACGTCGTCTTCATGCCTTCATGAGATGAGAAATTATAATTCAGTATGACCAGTACCAGTGACTCAGGATAGTAGCATCTCTGTGTCTATTTGCTTGTTTTTGTTTAGTTTTTTATTAGCAGATATTTTTAATGGATGAGCTGAGGTGAAGTTTAGTCATCCTATTGTACTATGAAAGACTTTGAACTGCTCTCTCTCACACTGAATTTTGGTATCAATTACCCACTCTTTATGTCCCCCACGCTGTTCCTGCTCTCAAATGACCTTGAGTCTATAGACTCTACTTTATGGGATCCCACCCATAAGTGAGAACATGTGGCAATTGTCTTTCTGTCTCCAATGTATTTCACTCAGCATTGTCACCCCCACTTTCACCCATGTTGCTGCCTATGGAACAATCCCATTCTTTTTAAGGGTTAAAAAGTGTGCTACTTCATACTCATATTCCATTTTTTATCCCTTCATCCAACAACAAACATCTTGATGGATTTGAATATTGGCTGCTATAAAGGCTGCTGCAGTAGATATTAGCGTGCAGATGTGTCTTCGTTGATGCTTTTCCTTCTGATAAATGCCCAGAATGTTATGGTTGTACTTTGGGTTTTGAGGAAAGTTTAAAATTTCCCATAATGCTGAAGAATAAGTTGTGGGGCAAGTGAAACCATGTCACCAGACAGAAAAACTGATAATGTCAACCAAATGAAGGAATACAAGTCAACTCTCATAATTGGGAACGGTAGACGTTTGAATCTGCTCTCGACCAGATTCCTGTCCTGGAGCATGTGACCATGACACCCAACTAAGAAGACCATGACAACTGGTCACATAGCATACAGTCCAGAGTTCTCCATGCTAATGAAGTATCTAGATGGGCCAGGCTGATGATTTAACCAATAAGTTTTCCTTCCCAGACATTCCTTTCTGTTAAAGGTATTTAATCTCTGGTTCACCCTGAATAAGTCATAATCAACCATGTTTCTACCATGAATAAACAGTTTGGACAAGTAAGAACTGTCTCTCTCAAGAACAGCATAGGGGGAAGCTCTCATTACTTAGCAGCACCACCTATGTCTCCTGCAGAAAGCCCCTCTGTGCTCCTGACACTTAAGCATGAGCTAAGCTGGATTCCCCCTTCCCCAGCTCATCTCAGCAATATTCCCCAACACTTCTAGGTTCTCAGTGGCATCTGGATGCCCAAGAATTTGGGAACTACAGCCTTGGCACTGGCCTGTGCCATTTCTCATCTGGGGAAACACGGTCTGGAGCCCCCATCTTAGGCAGTGTTTCTCCTCTCCTGAGCAGTGTGTGGGTGTCACATGAGCCTGTTATGCCAATGGCGTCAAGGAAGTAACATAGATTAGTGCCTCTGTGTTTCGTCTTCCAAGCAGCATCCCTGTATACCAGCAGCGAGGTGAAACACAAACCTACAATAAGTAGTGTGTGAAGCTAGTCACCTGGGCATCCCCTGCCCCAGTCAGTCTGACACCTCACTTGTATTTGCCTGTCCACTCATCTATCTATCAATCACTCCTATGTATACATATTTACCCCATTCACTTATCTGAGTTTCAGATGATACAGTAGCCTTAGAAGACTCTTTCTATACACATCCCAATTGATTTTTGTTAGATTTTTGGTTGTTACCTGTGTGAAACTCTGTTCTTTGCTTCTGATTTGATGCATGAGTCTGAGGTATTCATACACGATTCCAGTAAGTATCCCCTCAGACTTATTTCATATTATTGCATGGGAACGCTAAAATATACAGCTTGGGAAAAGCTTTCCCAACTTTCTAATGATCTACAACATTCCAAAACAGGGCTAGCTGCTGGGGACTAAGTGTTCAATGCACTAGCAAATGAGGGACATTTCACATTCAAAACACAACAGCTGTTAAAGAAATCCTTCAGATTCTGACTGGAAACATTGTGACTAACTCAACCACTGTGCTCTAAATAATGGTAGGAAGTGGAAGTGGATAGCATGTTACCACAGAGATGATGGGCAGATGGCAACTAGAATTTGAGATGGCTATCCACAGTGTACCAGGTATACACATGCTCCTCTTTCCTTTCCTCCATACTCAGCCTCATGTGCATTACAGAGCTACACAGATTGAATCTCCCCTGTGGGTGGTAAACAGGGCTGTAGACAAAGGTTTCCTTGCCAAGAAGAAATGAGAGCGGAATGAAGTATAAAGTTCAAAGCATGATGGATGGGATGCCTGGCTGAAGGTCACACTGTCACTGGCAAACCTAGGAGGCCCGTGGAACATCAACCAGTTGAAATGTATGAGCCAAAGTGGTAGAATGTGACAGCCCATCTAGCTCTCAGGCCTCAGCGGAGGCTGGGTGTATCAAACGAACCCAGGCAGGTTGGCAGTGTTGTCATACATAATCAGAAATGCAAGCTGAGATAGAAATATTTGTCTTCCTGAAGCTCACGTGGACCTCTATCTCCTTGTGTGCTTCCATGACTGCTTCGTTTGAATGATAATGGGTAGGACAAGCATTGGGATTTCCCCTCTGTCATTTTCCATCATGTCCTGATGGGAATTAAAAACAGTTATCTATCAGGATAAAGCCAAGATCTTAACAATGAAGGGACAAAGATCTAGTCAGTGTTAGTGGATGAAATATTAAATAGTAAGGGGACAAATTCAACCAAGGGTGGGTGTGACCTTCATAGTCTTCTTTTGGTAGCACGTCACAGTATTTTGGTAACATACTACATTATTTTCCAGCCCTAAATCTGGCTCAAAACAAACAATATTCTAAAACCTCTTTAACTCTCAAGCAGTTGCCTTAAGACTGAAAGACCACCTGGAAGGTCTGACACACATTAAACATGAGGCCAAAGATGCAGACAAGATATGATAGGTAGCTTGGAGGGAAGAGCATGGAAAAGGGAGGGATGCTGAGAAGTGCAGACAGGACAAAGTGGCAGAGTTTCTGGATCTCCACGGCCTGTATTTTGAGCTGCTGCTGGATATGCAGAGCTTCAGCAAATGACTGTGGAGTAAAGGGACAAAGGGCACAGGCTCGCTGGCTTCTCCAGGCTCCACCTACTGCTGAGTATGGGGCACTTGCTCCTTATTGTAGCAATGACAGGTCATGAACGGAAGGACTGGGTGTGGAGGGTTGACAGCATCCACTGTTCTGCAGCAGGTATGGAGTTCTTATTACCCCTGCAGTCTTCAGTAGAACCACCTGGAGTCACTCCAGGTGGACTATGTAGAAAATAGAGTATGAGCTTTGAAAACTCCTATCCACAAAGAGGAACGGTATTCTGTGATGTCTTAGAAGGCTCTAATGCTATAACAGCACCATCAACATTTCTTGGAATTTATAAGTCAAAGACCTTGGTGTTTGCTGATGATCATAAAACATTCTGGTTGCCTTAACAGTAAAAGCATAAATATTTACATTTTACAGGCATAAGTGATATATAAATGGATAGCATATTGACAGATAGGTACTAAATAGATAAGTGATTTATAGATGATAAGCATATTGATGCTAGATCATATATAAATAGAAAAGTAAATAGATTACAGATAATATAGAAATTATAGATGATAGTGACAAATGATAGAGATAGATAGACAGAGACAGACAGATATGATAAATAGGTAGATATGATAGATGATAGATAGATAGATAGATGATAGATAGATAGATAGATAGATAAGATAGGTAGATAGATATGATAGATAGATGATAGACAGATAGATGATAGGTAGATAGATAGATAGATATGATAGATGATAGATAGGTAGATAGATATGATAGATAGACAGATAGATAGGTAGACAGACAGACGTGATAGACTTACAGACAGAGACAGACAGATAGATGAGAGGTAGGTAGATGATAGAGAGTTGAATGCTGTAGTTTTTAAACTATTCAGATTTTAGAAATTTATTGCAAACTAAATATATCACCAATAAAACTCTAAACACATAAAAGCCATATCTTGGAATTCAACACTCTATAAAGGTTGAGGAAATTAAGCAACAAGAGTGACTGGTGAAGGAAACATACTTAGGAAAACCATTTATCTTGCACCAGCTCTCTCATAGGTCATTATAGGCTACCTGTCGACTGTGGCCTGAACATATTTGGTCATGAGGAACCTGGGGCTGGCAGTGTTGGGTAATTGTACTGACATCAGTTGGCACATCTGTGGATGCAGTACTCAGGAGACAAACATCTGTTGATGTCTATGTAGTGATACTTAAATTGTTAAATCAACCACCTACCAAGTGTAGAGCTGGTTTTGGAATAGGCTGGACTATGATTGAGAAGGACTCTGATGTATTGAAGTTCCAGTAACCCAGAGCTAAATGAAGGGAAACTTGGGCATCTGGCCTCAACATGGGGATGAGGAGGCCAAGTACAGGCAAGATGAAAGACAGAGAATGATTTCAAATACCAAGGGAAATTCTTTTGGCTAAGAGTACAGTACCTTTGCTTCTTTCAAAACTTTCCACAACAGATGGGTAATAGTCCTCCCAAGAAGCTGTAGAGAGTGGGCTGATCTTACCAACATCATAGGTTCCAAGGCTGATCAGAAAGCATTGAATGCACAGTCTTCAGCATGCAGATGATCCGTTGAAGCCAGCGCTCAGACAAGTTGAGAAGCAGACACTTGGCATATCTGTGAGAATGAGGAGGAACAAGCTTAACCAGCCAGAGCAAACTTCCTCTAGAAGATGCTTTTTCAGACCCAGGAATGCTTGGGTTCCCCCAAAGACCCCTCATAGCATTATTTACTCTCTATAACAAGAAAAAAGCCCAAGAATCAGTAAATGAAGAGTTTCTGATTTAAGTTGATGAAAGCAAATTCCAAACCCCTTATAAATGAATGAATTAATTAATAAACAAATAGCTTGTCTTACATTGAGCTTAGAAGGTCAACACCACTTCACTCTCCTTCCTTGGGAGTTAGCCAGGCCTTTGCCAAAGGCTGATGTGTCCCACTGGATGATGGGAGAATTTTAACATGGTTCTATTAGAGATTTTTGTCTCTTTTCTTCACAGGATGGTGTCTATTGAACTGTCCCTTGAGGAGAATCATCATCCTTTTCAGCAGGATACCTTTCAGGCAGTTCAGGTGTTATTTTGCTTCCCTTTCTTTGCAAGCTCTGAAATGATATAAATATCAGAATGGAGCGGGGAGCACAACTATTACAGCAGGGGGAATCAGTCATCACAAGGGATCACCCACCACAGGGGGATCACCCATCACAAGGGGATCACTCTTCATAGGGATCACTCATCATAGGGATCACTCATCACAGGGGTCACCCATACAGGGAGATCACCATCACAGGGGGGGAACACTCATTAAAGTAGGATCACCCATCCCAGGGGCATCACCCAGCACAAGGGGTTCACTCATCTCAGAGGATCCACCCATCATATGGGGGCACCCATCACAGGAGTGGCAATCATCATAGCTATCCCCAAAAGCGAGTTTTCCATGACATCCATCTAAGGTAGCAAGAGCGTTCTAGACTGCTTGTCATATCCACTACCATTTTCAAATTGAGTTTCCACGTGCTAAGCAGAGGGTTTGTGGATCTCTGTGCTGTTGGAATCCACATAGTGCTAGTATAGTGCACAAGAAGCAACAAGAGGCCTGGATTGAATGTTTATGGTATTTTAAGAGTATTTAGCTTGTGATATTATAGCTGCCTGCCACCGGATGAGGCAGGAATGGTCCTGGGCTAGGTAGGAAAGCTAACTGGGGCTCTAATGCTCCTGACTTGTGTGTTTAGAGACAGACATCACTATGTATGTATCCCAGACTGGCTGCAAATTTGAGGAGATCCTCCTGCCTCAACCTGCTGAATACTGGGACTAAAGACTTGTGGCACCATGCCTGGTTTCACTTTCGTGACTTCTAATGCCCTGGATGGAGGACAGTTGTGTGGTAGTTAATGAAAGGGAACAAGAATATTGGGATTAGGACTGACTGGAGAAAGGAATGCGGACATTCTTGGGTCTGTCAGTTGGGGAGTTCCTGTCATGTTGGCCATGCTTCAGGCTTCATTGCTGCTGTCGTTGTTTATTTAGCTCTTATCTCTTAATGTGTCTATTTTCTCAAAAGACTCAGAAGAATGTCACACTAGTCTTTGATTTTGTATGGTAGAATCATGGTCATCTATTTTTATAGTGTCCCAAATTTTTCTATACATTAAATATACTGTCTGGGTCTGGACTGATGGTTTGGCAGCTAACAGCATGTGTTGCTTTTCCAGGAGAACCAAGCTCTGTTCCCAGCCATCACACCTGGAATTCCAGCTCCAGGGAATCTGAAACCCTGCTATAGAGTCTATAAGCATCTGCAACATATGTGAACACCTAACAAGGCTACGCACATATACATATATGCACATAATTTAAAAATAATAGAATAAAACGTTTATGTTGTATATCTATATGTATAATATTAAATTAGTAAACAAAAAGAGTGGAAACAAGAAAAGCAATTTATAACTGTATCTTGTCAGGTTAGGATGGGCCCGTTAAAGCTGTGATCTCTGACATGTTAAACATTTCAATTTGGCCACAGTCCTACCCTACAAGGCATGGAAAGATAACAAATGGTGACTGGGTATCCAGAAATTATTTTTTTTCTTCACACAAATACCCAAGACAGTTCTGAGGCTTAAGAAGACCAAGAAAACTTACCAGACTTCTGACTGTGGCTCCTCTCCAAGACTGTAGTTGGCGAAATCAGTTTCTGGGAATGGTGGTGCTGTTGGAGATGAGTTGCTCCATTTTCTCAGTGACCCCTGGTGATATAATTTTCCAAGACCCATAGGGTATGCAGGGGTGAAGTTTTTGACAAAACAGATATCTTCCAGTCACCCTTTATCCTGTAAGTAAATCCCACTCATGCTCCTATAAGCAACCCCAATAAACCCACCAATTCACTGAGATATAATGATTGTTTTGGCCTGATGCTGCCTAGTCCACCTGTGGTGGATGCATGCTTCTGAGAATCTCCACGGAGAGAGTAACACAATAATATTTTCCTTCAGACAATTTCTGTGAGAATAGCTGAAGCCACAGCAGCCAAGAAGGAGACTATTCACAGTATGAAAATGTCTTGGTATAGCCCCTCAGAAGAATAAAACACTGCACATCCAATTAGGTAATGTCTTACAACCTCTGCGTTTCTTCTGCAGTCCAACAGCAACAAGCACAGCGAATGAGCATCTCCCTTGGAGGGGTAGGCTGTAATTGAAAGCTTGGCCTCACCTGCCTCTTTAGAGAGACGATGCTGATGGACAGGTGTTCTCCAGAGGACCCTCTGCAGATCTGGGCTCTTCTGTGAAGAGTCTTAGCTTCTCTGGCTACTACAGGGACTTGTTAGGCAGCTGAAACTGGTGATGTTCAGAGAAGTGTCCTGCAGAGAGACAGACTTCTGGCATTTTTCAAACTCAGAGGCCAAACAGGTCATACCTCTTTGTATTACATCTTGAGCTTCCTGGCATATGTGTTCAGAATCACAGCCTCCAAGTGCAGCGCAGAGACCTTCCGACCGCACTATCACAAACCTCAGTTTAAATTCCCTATCAATGTGAGGGTAATAACCATCACAAACAGATCTGTCGGGATGTCTAGCATCAGTTAAAAGACCAGAATGAGCTGACAGTCTATGATGTTTTGAACACACTGCACAGAGTCACTGTTGAGAAATTTCTCTATCCTTTTGGAAAAATACTGTGCGAACTCTAGTTTTTTTGTTTGTTTCTTTCTTTGTTTATTCTGCCGAGAGCTACATTGTTTAATAGGAAGGAAACTTTTCCTGATACATCTTGGAATTCTCAAATATATATTCTCAAATTCTCATATATATATTCTCATTATATATATGTAGCTGTATATTATATCTCATAATATGATGTAGAGTTTTTATTTTCATGCAGGCAACAAAACCAAATCACAAAACCCAACTGTCTCAACTCTTTTCTCCCAGCATATCTCTGGTTCAGAGACTTCTACAAGCTTGAAACAATGCTGTCTCATTTCAGGAACAGACTATTCCATTACTAAAGTGAACTTGTCTTGTAATTCTCAGATACACTTAAATCAAGAAAGACGATATGTTCTGATATTTCACTGTTCCTCTGCACACTTGCAGCCAGTGGTCCTTTAAGAGTCTATGCTCAGCTGGGCAGTGGTGGGGCATGCCTTTAATCCCAGCACTTGGGAGGCAGAGGCAGGCAGATTTCTGAGTTGGAGGCCAGCCTGGTCTACAGAGTGAGTTCCAGGACAGCCAGGGCTACACAGAGAAACCCTGTCTCGAAAAATCAAAAAAGAAAAAAAAGAAAAAAAAAAGAAAAAAGAAAAAAAAAGAGTCTATGCTTTGTATTCTCTAGACCTGCCAGTGCAGGCCTCTTGAGTTCCCAGTTTCCATCTTGCCAGTTCTCCTTCCCTCCCACAAGGATTCCTTTCTAAGATATGCTCATGAAACTTGATCAAATCTGGGCTTGCAGGATTCTTCCAGCTAGAAACAGATGTGATTCTTCAAAGCCCCATGCTGAGTTTTCACCTCTAAGTCAAAGGCAGATAGGAGACTGCAACTGTGTGGGGATACCACACAGTTGGGCCATACTATCGGGCTCACCCTTATGCTGGAACTCAGATGATTCTAACATTGGTCACTTAGAGATTTGATCCAGTACAAAAATGCACATCTATCGTCTGTGCCCTGGACTTCTTACTGCTGATCCTACCTGCCCTCGGGGGGTTGGAGGTGAGGTGGCATGGAATCAATGACTAAATGGGAACTTGTGAGAAAGGTCGCTGCAGCAAGCTCATCTGAACCCTGTGTCCAGCTCCTTTAATACCCTCCACCTATGTCCCATTGATCCAAGAAAGCATCTCTTCTAAACAGCAGTTCCCGATTGGCTGACATTGTCTCCACCAGCAATCCTTGGTCTCACAGGCAGTCTTTAATTAGGTCCTCCTGTAGGAGATGTATTTGTGACTGCACAGGCCCCAGCATTTATATAGAGGTGGCCACTGCCATTCCTCCGTAAATTCCTCCACTGCCACTCATCCATAAATGCACAAACACACCACACTATCTTTCTTAATCCAACTTAGTTATACTTTTATGATGTGTAACTGAAGGCAGATAGAGATCATAGGATACTTCACTAGCCTGACAAAATCCTGCTATAAAATAACTGCACTGTCATGATAGCCGTGAACAGTCATTGAAGAGGAAAATGATGAATGAGGCAGGGCTTCCTCAAGATGTTTACACGCCTTGCTCTGGATACAGAAGCCAGAGAAGTCTTATATGTTAGCATTTGTCTCCTATT
Organism: Mastomys natalensis; assembly: GCA_021653895.1. Taxonomy (NCBI): domain Eukaryota; kingdom Metazoa; phylum Chordata; class Mammalia; order Rodentia; family Muridae; genus Mastomys; species Mastomys natalensis. The sequence continues at coordinate 378,760 of JAJTUV010000423.1, read as the reverse complement.
AAAATTCATAAAACAATCCAGTGTCACCCAAAAACATCGATGAGGAAACAAAAAGGAGAATTCCCATTACTTGGCTAGCACAACATGACCAATGGACAATGGAACCTTGACTGAACAACTTGTTGCTTTTCTCCTGTGCTCAGACTCCCAGCATGTCCCATCTGGGCTTCCTCATTGGTTGCAAGAGAAGTGACTCCCTGTGTTAAGATTGTTGATGATGCTGACTACTGAGGAGGGACTTCATATGGTAGGACCTCCTTATTTAACGGTGAAGTCAAATTTGATGGATGTCTGTTGAATCAGTGAATGGCCTTTTCCTCCATGGCTAAGATGCATCTGTCATTAAATATGGCTTCTACATTCCAATTCTTCTCCTCCCTCTGGAGGAAGAGACAAGAGAGATTAATGAGCATGAACACTCATATGTTCCCTTCTTTGAAAAGAAAGCCCATGATACAGTGTGAATGTTCTGTATGGAAACTCATTCAGAAGAAAGCCCTTGGTTCTTGTCAAGATGTTGTCCATCCCACTTCTAAGTGTTACTTTGTAGCTTTGTTTACCTAATTAGCAAATGAACTTCCTGAGAGGGCTGGTAATCTCAGTCATCCTGTAGCCCTATGAGCCCTGTTTTTTTTTTTTTTCTGGTACTGAACTAGGGCAACCCCTCCCCCAGACCCCTGGAGTCACAAGAAGTAATATTTGGAAAAGGAAGACATGGCTGGGGGCATCCTGCAGACAAGGTGAGCTGTGTCATAAAGCTCTCAAGTGCCATGGAAAGTTTCTCTTTGTCCACTGCACAGGATTCTTCCAGATCAAACTTTTACCTTCAGCATGTACTTGTGATCTCCATGGCTATGCCACCTACATGGACATGGACCAACTGCTTTCTACAAATCTCCAACAGAGAGGCTCATGATGTTCCCAAAGGTGGGGAGAAGATTTATCAACATTAATTGGCTTGAAGAAGTCATGTTTACTTGGTAAAAGAGAGCACAACTATATCTAGAATAAATATTGTTGGTGCTGAAGGTGTGTGTGTGTTTTATGTCAAACCTCTTTTTCATCAGAGAACATAATTGTATTATTGAATAGAGTGAGACCTTGTGAAATCCCAAATTTCAATCTATTCTACATTGAGATTTTTTTGTAACTGTTAAGTATAACAAACTTTTATTTTAATCAGTATATGATACTGGCACCTATAACGCTCCCCTGTTTTAAACCCAAAATTCTTATTTGATGATCCAAGACTCCATCAGTTAGTCATTAGCACATGTAAGGCAATAGCTGAGTGCAGGTTCTGGGATCCACTTTATGGGTAGATTTAATGAGAATAGTGTCTAACCAAAGAAGCATTTTCTTACAGGTCACTTCATAAAGGCATTTATATGGATAATGGATGGAGGTGATACCTGCTCTTACTATATATTTTAGTGGCTAGTCCTCTAAATTTATTCCTATCTCTCAATTTTGTATTAGTTGCAATTTTTGCCCCCTCTATATAAACTTTAGAACAGATTTAGTAATACATGCAAATTTATTTACTGAGATTTTGATAGGGTATCATTGAATTTGTGGTAAAATAACATCTGACATATTTTAAATTGACCTTTGCAACTAAATATTTAACTCAATCCCTTCTTTTACAAGGGAACACTAGGTAGATGCAGCAAAAGACAACTCTTCTTCAGAGAAAGAGATTCTACAGAACATTCTTTAAAGGCTACAACATTCCCATGGTGACCAGAAGAGATGTGAAAGGTACGTCATTTTCCAGCACCAGGATTCCTCTTCAAATGCCAAATTCTAGTCACAAATGTTCAATTCTCTTTCTGAGTCATGGGATAATAAAATTTTTAGAATTCTGACTGATAATCCAAGCTGGGAGTGTTAGTTCATACCTGTAATTCCAGTTACTGGAGTGCTGAAGCAGGAGGATCACAGTGAGTTTGAAGATAGAGTGAACTAGGTGAAAGACACTGCCATGCCTCAAAAGAAAGAAAATGAAGAGAGAGAGAGAGAGAGAGAGAGAGAGAGAGAGAGAGAGAGAGAGAGAGAGAGAGAGAAACAGACAGAGACAGAAAGGCAGAGACAGGAAGTCAGAGACAGACAGAGATGGAGTCAGAGAGAGACACAGAGAGAGAGATGCAGAGAGAATGTAAGATGTTACATAGGTGTTGTTTTATGTGTGCTTTTGCACATTCTGTGCCCTTTAGACTTCAGTATCTTTCTTGAGGATGTTATAATTAACAAGGGATCTTAAGAAGACAGAATCTTTTCCCACAAAGACAACTTGGGAAAGGAGTACATAAAATAGACATGTATGATCATCTGAGCAATTAAATTCTCAAGAATTTGAGACCCACCCAGCCCAAGAGGAGATAGATCATTATGCAAACTTATGCTGGCTTTGAGGACTGAGGTGTGGTAGAAGAGGCAGCCAGGACTGAGTTCACTTTTCCCTGTAGTGACAGGATTCGAGCTATGAGGAGAATCAGGACCAAAAGGCTGAGAGTGAGAACTGAAAGCTTAGTCTATCACTGCCAGGTTGTGGGTCCTGAAATGAGTCACTCTGTGCCTGTGCCCATCACACTTCTCAATTACAATGCCAGGGACCTGCATCTGTGCTTCTTCTGGCTCTTAAGAAGGATGCTTCGAAGAGTTCCTTTAAAGTTTGTCACAGTACCACAGGAGAGCAACCTGCAGAGTCCTTGTTTGGCTCCCATCATATATGGGAGACATCTGTCTGCCTTGGGAAAGGCATGAGACCCAGGAATCCTCAGAAAGTCTCTACAGGCAACAAAGGAGCTGGCGGTACCCAGGAGGGCAAGCCCTGCCACCTTCCTCTCTGCTTTATTGATAAAGCAGCAATTATGTTTCTACCACGGTAGAAAATATTTGTTTCTCTTTGCCTAGTAGCTGAGCCCAAACGCTCTACAATGCTTCCTTGAAAATCTCTCCATTGACTCCAGAGCCTTCAGATAGTTTTCCTTTAGTACTCTGAACCCCAGAACGCCTGCTGAGATATTTCTTCTGTCAATGTGTCTTTATAAATAGAGAAAAGGCTTGCTTTTTCACTGTATAAGGTGGGTCTTAAGGATGTATGTGGGTGTGTGCTTACTTCCATGCTATGTCTGCAACAAATGTAAACATGTCTGCAGTTTGTCACAGGAGAGCACTAGTGTTTAGGAGTTTTTGCTCAGGCTTTGCTCAAAGGGTAACACTTATTGTAGAGGCTCCCCCAACACACACACACCAGTGCAGCTTTTTTTTAAAAAAGTTAAAATCCAAGAATTGAAAACACAACACCTAGTTTTGAGCTCAGAAGGAACCAACCCAAGAATGATAAGAAAAATACCAAAGTCATACTCAGGGTGAGGATAACGGAGCTATCAACGCATGAGCACAATGTCCTAGAAATGGCTTTTTTTTTTTTCTTTCTCCTTTTCTTATGAATTAAACTGGTGGTCAGAGGCCATGATGCTGCTGACGTCACAGCACGGATGCCTGTTGTCCCTAAGGCTGAAGATAGATAATAAAGACTCTTGAATGCTGTAATTTTTCTCTGTGGATCCAGCTGTGCACACACATTATACAGCCTATGATGATGAACTGTGAGGGACTTGGTCTAAAGCTGCTACATACTTAGGTCAGCATGACACCTGTGTAGCTCACTTGTTCCTCTCTTCCCTTTGAGGAGAAGGTCCAGGAGGGCAAGGATCCAATCTCTCTCACCTCCACTCAGGATCCAGGGCTTGGCACATGCTGCTTGATGCAGACTCGGCTCTGTGACTCTTTATTGAGGCAATAAACATATGAACACTGAATGGCTAATGCTACCACTGAAAGAAAATGTAGTCTGTTGGCTAAAGAATGTTCAAAATTGAAAACAACAGATGCTCATAGACTATTATGCAGTCATTGCCACTGGTCAAAGCTGTGTCAAGGACACATGATCTTCCCTCAGATAAACCCCAGGTTGGCATGTCACACTCAACTTGATGAGTGAACATATTCTGGGGCATGAAAGTCTCCTGGGCTACTTATGTTAACCTTACTGTCATTGTTGCTAGAGTGACTCCTCTCTCCTAGTTGCTTCTCATTTCCTGAGGCAGGAGATTGCCCATAGAGGGGATTTGAAACTCAGAAGCTTAGTCTAACTTTGCTAAAGATTGCGCAAGGTGGAGTCTACCCTCAGAGCTATGTCTTCACATCATTCTTGTAAATGGCTGTGCTCCTCTTTCCTGTCAGAAGGATCTGCTTAGATTTCTCACTCTCAACATACCCTTCCCTTCCTTCCTGTCATCTTCGATAAGTTGGAAAAGGTGTCCCCACTGATATTTCTGGGCCTTTCCTTTGCTTTCCTTGTTGGCACTTGAAGCTCATGGGAGACCATTCTTTGACTAAACATGCACAGTGTGGTTTTCTGACAAGTGGTTCATCTGGTCCCAGAGTGAGCATTGTACATTCTGGGGCACTGGTGTGGTTCCCCATGGACTATATTTTTGCAAATGACCCGTAGTGTTGGGTCCTCAGTGGCACCAGCTCCCATGCTCCTCACTGTGGTGCTTTGAATATGCTTGGGCCATGAAGTGGCACTATTAGGAGATGTAGTCTGACTAAGGAAGTGTAGTATCTTAGAGGAAGTATGTAACTGTGGAGGCAGGGTTTGAGGTCTCATAAAAATGCTGAAGTCTAGCCAGTATGATACAGACCCTTTTCCTGGCTGACTGTTTAAGACAGTCTCTTCCTGGCAGCCTTTGGATGAAGATGTAGAACTCTCAGCACCTCCAGCACCATGTTTACCTGAAAGCTGCCATGCTTCCCACCATGATGATAATGGACTAAAGCTGTGAGACTATAAGGCAGTACCAATGAATGTTTGCCTTGTAAGAATTGCATTGGTCATGGTGTCTCTTCATAGCAATAAAACCCTAACTAAGAAATTTGGTGACCTGGATCAATGTCATGTTGCCTACCATTCACCAAGCTTTGCTATACTCCTGAATGAAACACCAACATTTCTTCATGACTTAATTGCATGTGTGCTCATTTGAATTCCAAGACATTTCTTCTAAACAATCATCTGAGCTTCAAAGAGAATGTAGCCAAGTGGCTTGTCATCCTGATCATAGTTGGGCAGGCTCCTGCCTCCTCCTCAGTGTCTGAGATACAGTGCTATCAATCTCTCAAGGCCAATGTAAGGAATTATGAAACACAGGATGGGATAAATGACAGACAGTTGAGAAAAATTGCATATAAGTGTATGTGAACAGATGCCTCATGACTGCTTAGGAGATCAAGAAATAATATACATAACTACATAACTCATATGAGAGTATGTCATAAGCATACTTATGTACATTTATATATATATGTGCTTCGTGTGTGTGTGTGTGTGTGCATGTATGTATATCTATGGCTGTGCTATTTACAATTCCTGGAAAAAAAAAAAGCAAGCTCCCTAGACATGGCCTCCTTCAGCTCAGACAATGCACAATCCCATGGCTTAATCTCAGGGGACTTGTATGAAGACTGGAGACCCCTATAGTTTGTATCTGGTCAAGTCACAGCCTAGGGCAGAAATAAATGCCTATAGTTTCCTGCCTTTGTTCATAAGTTCGTATTTTGTTCATCATAGATACCTTGCTACCACTTTGATTTTACTGATTACTGATTTTCCCAGCCACTACACTTTGAAATTGGGTTTATGTTTTTCCCTGCTTAGTTCTAGTCCTGTAGATAGAGTCTGTGTGTGCCATGCCCTCTTGAGAGCTGTGCAAAGAAGCCACAGGAAATATATGGACAACCTCATGACTGAATTCACACACTCTGACCAGGTCAATGTTCCTAGTGCTTGCTCTGGCTATTCTAATGCTTAGAAGATCAGCGTATTGGTGAATAGGATCTGAGAGGCCCCAGTTCTTCTGTCAAAGAAAAGCAATGGAATACTTCATGAGTGAGATGTGAAGCTATACCCTGCCCTGCCCCCGCAGTGTGCATAGAAAGTCTTCAGAGCAGAAGGACCAGAGCAGCCGCTCAACCCTTTCAGGACATGTGTGTCCCCATGAGAGCCAGTTCACCACCAGGAACAAGCAGCCTCCCAACATACTGCTGTCATCCATTATTTCTTGTGACATGCTGTGTACCTGGAGGGCTTCCATGCTCTAACACCTTAGTGCTGTCACTTGGGGTCGGGTAATATTTTGTCTTTAAGGAAGAAAAGGTCAGGCCTGAGAAGTTTTAGATAGCTTTGATAGAAATCAATACAGTGAAGGGCACATTTTCTACAAAATATTTTTGAATGTTTTATTTATTGGACATTCAGCTATACAAATTAGACACATGGGACTGAACACTGGAATTCGGGGTTGTGACTTTTATGGGATGTCTGCACCAATCTCTCACTCACCCCCAAGCTGAAACTGACTTAAGGCGGGCCACAAGTGTGTAACTAAGGAAAAGGAACAGGAAGGAGGAAAAGGAAGGAAGAAAATAGAAAATGAGGGAAGGAAAGAGGAAGGGAGAGGAGAAGATAAGAGAAGAGGAGGAGAAGAGAGGAAGGGAGGGAAGAAGAGGAGGGAAAAAGAGAGGAGGAGAGAAGAGGGAGAGGAGAGGCAGGGGCAGGGGAGGGAGAGAATAGAGAAGAGAAGGGAAGAGAAGGAAGGGAAGGGAAGAGGAAGGGAAGAAGAAGGGAAGAGAGAGGAAGGGAAGGGAGAGGAGAGAACAAGAGAAGGGGAGGGGAAAGGGATGGAAGAGGAGAGAAAAGGAGGGAAGAGGAGAGGAAGAGAGAAGAATGGAGAGGAGAAGAGAAGAGGAGGAGGGGAGGGAAGGTGAGAATAGGGAGGAGAGAGAAGGGGAGGATCAAGTTGAGTCAGGTCAGGGAAGGGAGAAGAAAAGCAAGTAAAGGAGGAGGAATGGTAAGGAGAGGGGCCGGTCCTCAGTAGCCAATAATTAAATATATTCATCTATAAAAGTCTGAATAAACATGCATGGTTTGGGTGTGTAGCCTCATTTTTTCCTTGTGATTCTTACAGACTTAGCTTTCTGCTAAATGTGATGCTTGTAAAATCTGAAAGCGCCCTTTTCTCCTTTAGTGATAATCTCCCCTAAATGGAGTGGATGGGTCTGTCTACAACTGCAGAAAACCCATGCTTGCAAAGAGACATCCACCTAGGCAAAGCAAAGGCACAAGAAGCATCTGTCTGCAAAGTGACTTCAATCAGACCCAGGGAAGCCTCCAAAAAATTCTGTTCGGGAATCCATAATTAGCATGATGCAGAATGTTCTAAAAATTGAATTTCATGCATAGCTGAGGTTGGTAATTACCATTGCAAACTGTTCACTCTTATATTTATATGGGTAATGTGGACACAGAAAGGGTTAAAATTATCCCTTAAAATGTGGTAGCAAGAACTACATGTAAAAGCATGATGTTATAATAAAGAGGTGTGTGTCATTTGTTTTGTCCCCGAAGGATTTTACAGATACACACACACACACACACATACACACTTTTTTTTTTTGAGTATTTGATAGTTACAAGGAAAATGTCAGAAAGACATTGCAGACTCACTAAAGGGCAAATTCCTCAGAAGGTTGTTGTCTTTTACAGGCAAGAAAGTCTGATTGCTGTCACCCAAATGAATTCCTCACAGTGTGTTTACACCAGGCAAGGATCAGGTCAACTTGATAAATACATGTTTATTCCAAGCTATTTCCCATTCCCTGTTTTGTTTAATTATTTGTTTATGATTCTCTGGTATTATCAGACATTTTTCTGTGGCAAGATCTGCTATTTCTTTCTTGCAATGCTCATATAATGAACTTGAGAATGGATCTACATTTTTCTTGGCTACTATGAATAATGCAGCAATTGGAATCTTATAATTCTGTCTTCACAGACAGACAGACAGACAGACAGATACACATACACACACAAACACACACACACACACACACACACACACACACACACACACACCAGAATTTATAACTTACATTGCAGGGATAATGAGCTTCTAGGTCTTAGGCATGGTCCTGTGGGGTTTTAGCAATGATAGAGAACCAAGTTTGATCTACTGTGTTCCTATTAGTCAGCCATGGCTTCCTCATTCCTTGTGGGTATCAAGGCTGTGTCACCTCATCAGACAAAAGGGCCACTGTGTTCATCTCACTGCAGTCACTCTGTCTCTAGTCACTTGTGAGGTTACCCACACATTTTCAAGTTTACTAGGAATTTAACCATCCTTTCTGAATATTGCCCTTGTTTCTCCTGTAGGTTTGCCTGTCTTTGGGTTTATCACCCTGATGGCTCAGTGTTTTTATCTGGAGATCTGGGTCCACTCTGTCCATACTTCCTCTCAGTCTATGGTATGTCCTTCCCAGTGTATCCCTGAAGCTCTACTTTAGGGTTTTCTGGGCAACACAAGGCAGCCAAGAAAACACTTCACCTGGAGATGAGATACACTGGAAAAGAAGAAAATCTGCAGGCAGACTAGGGTCAGTTTCCCTTGATGAGGCTCTGCCTGGCCATACTATCCCAACAGGCTTCCCTTGTTGCACCAATATCCTGGGTTTCTCTTGTCCCAAATAAAGGAAGTTCAGGATGTCAGTGAGTGAGATGTAGACATGAGTTGGTTCAGCTTTACACAATCCATCATGGTCTTGTGTTTCTACACACTGGAGAATGCTAAAGACAATCTGGGGATGTAATTTTGGAGCACTGGACAGTAGCTGTGTGGGCTGAGTGTCAAGCACATTCTACTGATAGTTGCATGTGATGTTTGTTAAATCCAAGTTCAAGTAGATTAGCTTCATAATGGTACAGAAGGAGAACAGCTAGCCTCCATTGCCAGCTTCCTGGGACAAGGAGCAGGTCACAGTACTCACAGTATTATCTTGACATGATCACACAGCCCACAAGCCTGGCAATACAGTTGCTACTGGATCAGTGATACGATCTGTGGAGGGCACAGTGCTACTTTGGGATGGAGGAAGGGTAAGAGGATCATGGGCAGAACTCATCCTCTGGTCATCAATCCTGTAACCTGCTCACCATCGCAACCTTTCTCTATATTATCCTCTTCCTGTCTTTAGGTCTACACTATATTAAAAATCAAAAGGAAATAAAAGAAAGCACTGGGGTTTTAAGGAATGCAGAAGTGAAGTCTGATTTTATCTTAGAGTTGTGAATTTATTCTAGAAAACTCAAATATGTGAACGATGTTGTGGGTAGAACTGCACGGGTGTTAGTGTTGGCAGCAAGTTGAAAGCCTGTCATGTTACCCAGATCATTTTCAGGGTCTGAGTGGATGTTTTGATGTCTCTGTACTGCCATTAAATGCCTGGCTCTATCCTGCTACCCTAGCTTCTCAAGCAGGAATTACAGCAAATATCGAAGGACAAAGGTGATTCCACCACAATACCCACAGCCACAGTAGCTTCTAAGGACAATATCCATGTAGGCAATGTAGACCACGCTTGACACTTTCCCTGGAAGAACATATGAAGTTTCCCTAGGTGAGAGAGAAGAATGGTGTATATATATCAGGGCATGCTGAGTGTTATAGAGTGGTACACAGACAAAGGTAGTTATGAACGTAGCCCAACCAAAAAATACCCACAAATTTCCATCGAATCGTTTAAGAGTTCTTACGACTTGATTGTGTGCCTTTCTTGTCCCAGTTCAAGAGACTCCAGGAGATTCCAGAATTCCAGCTGGATCTAGGGGTTCATTGGATCAGCTTATAGAACTACTCGTGGCACACTGGGGAGTGCTGAGAAGTACCTAGGGGTATAACTTCTTAGAGGGCAATGGTGTATCATAATTTTGGTAGATGTCAATGATGTCACACAGTTGCAAAATCTTGGACTTATCTGATAGGAAGAAGAGCTAGAAAGCAAGAGAGAAAGAGGGTTAGAGTGAGTGAGTGGACATGCCCAGGCATACTAGAGAGAGTGGGAGGGAATAACAAAGATATCTTTGGTCATTCCCATCACTTTTCTCACCTTGGAATCCCAGCACTGAGTCTGATTTGGGACTCCCTGAGACAAAAACTTATTAACCCCAGTATGCTGCCCAGCATAGGTCTTATTTTTTTCTCCACTCTCTCTTTTAATTTTCCATCTTCTGGAGTAATAACACAGCTCTCTCAGAAAGTGCTGATCAACCATCTCCAAGCTCAAGTTTCTCCATAGCACCATAGTCAATTGCTTATTCACTATGACAAGTTCTTATGTAGGCTATATAAAGAATAAAGTTGCTAAATTTTAAGATCCATAGGATCCCTGTCTAAACTCCTAGTGGAGCACACTATCCTTGGGCACCCTTCATGGTGCATCTCTTGTAGGGAGAGAAAGGTCAGTTTCACTCTTGATGAATCTCACTTTTCTGGGAAGCAGTCATCTGACTAGACAGTCCCCTTCAGGGAAAGTAGGGGAGAGCAGCAGTGAACCAGAAAACCCCAGAGCAGAGAGCCTAACAATCTCCTCTGAGTTGGCCTTTGGGGAATATCTCTTTGATTATCCCAAGAGCAACATGAAGAACACTACCATTTAGCATTATCATGGTGGCAATATCTCCTTGATTATCCCAAGGGCAACATGAGGAACACTACCATTTAGCATTATCACGGTGGCCCTCACATAGTCTACACTGTCAACATCCATCTTACTAAGGTCAGTCAGTTTGGATAGGGATCAGTAAGTACCAACCCATGTTCTCTAACTCAGAAGCTCTTTCTAGATGCAGAGCTGTATTGGTAGCTTACTGTTGAAATCTATGTAGTGACCTGGGAGGCTGCTGTGATCACAGATCACAGTGAGGGTTCCAGACAGGAACTATGTCTGTCAGGAAGAAGCCCCTGTATCCACAGAAGAAAGTGAAAACAAATGGCTCTACCCAAGTTCATTAATACATGGAATATAATCCTGTGCATCCAGCAAACATTACCCTTTACTTGAGGCAGAATCTTAGTGAGGCATTTGCACACTTTCCCTTGACACATACTTAAAATCTACTTACAACAGCACACTTCAGTTTGATGGTGACATTTTCAGTGTACAAGAGCCACACAAGTAAGTCCCTCCTCATTTGTCAGGCTCAGTGTTGTCTCTTCTGTAAGACCAAGTGCTAAATCCTTGGTGCTTATCTGGCCTCATGACTGGTTTCTGAAGCTACCAGGGATTTTTTAAGATGATGGATCTAGAACCCATTTAGAGCAGTTTTCATTCTAGTAAAATGAAACTAAGGAGAAAGCACCCAAAGATCTTTCCCAGGGAGAGAGTACCCAATGATCATTGACTATATGTAAATGAAGAGGCACAAGTCAATTATAGCAAGTTAATTTTTGACAAGGCTGGTGGATGGATTTAGCTTACAGGATATGCTTAGCTGACCTCTGACCTATGATATAGACCAGTAAAATCTAGTGTCTAATTCTTAACCAAATACCTTTTGGTCAATGTAGAGTAAAAACTTAATGCTCAGTAATAATAGTGTTATAAACTAAATTATTTTTTATACAAAAGTCAAATGATGGGCTAAGGGGATGAGTTCCCTACATAAAGAGTTTGCCATATATGCATTAGGACTGCATTTCACATTCCCAGGGCTCATGTGAATTCGAGGCAGCTGAGAGGTTACCTAGAGGCAGAGACAAGGAATTCTCAGGATGAGAGAGCTGGCTAAACTAGCGAGTAAGGATATACTTCTGGTTTCCTGAGAGATCCTGCCTCATAAAGTATAAAATGGTTGAAGATACCTGAAATCAAAACCTGTCTTACACACATACCCACCATGAATATTCATGTCCACTCCTCCATACATATTCATCCTCACACATGTGGACATGCAATCACATGGTGAAACAGCATGACTTCCCATGAGATGATATTTGGAGGCAGGCTCTTTAGAGGTGGTCAGAACTTGCGAAGGGAAGATATTAGAACAGGGTTTGTAGAGGTGGTTTGGAGCTTGGGAAGAGAACCTGTCAGATCTGGGTCTGTAGAGGTGGTCAGAGCTTGGGAAGGGAAGATGTCAGATAGGATGAGTGACCCCAAAAGAATAGACACCAGAGAATACATCTCTCTCATAACCTCAGGAGAACTCCAAGGAGACCTGAGTATGACCTTCTATGCTCAACCTTACACTGTGGGGAGGAGATGGATACTAAACCACCCTGTCAGTGTGCAGCTCCAGAGGGCACTGTATTCAATAAGTTATAAAATATTCATTTATTTTTATCTTAAAAGGAAACTCAAGAATTAATAGATTTTTACATCTGCAGATTCTAAGGCACGTTCTTCTCTAACTATCATAGCAAAACATTCATTTTAATCTCTAAATTAACCACATACCATCAAAGAAATGAAAACAGCAAGGCCTTGGCTGTCCTGACTGGGGCTTTGGTACCCAGAACACGAGGCACTGTTTGTTCCAGCTCTCGCTGCTGCTCTGGTTCATACAGACTTAATCCTGAATGTGCACATACTCCAGTCCACGTGGAAAGTGTATGGTGTTCACATCATGCCGGTCAACCACAGCTCCCTAGAGTCCTCTGCGCATATTTTCCTCCACATCAGAGGATATTTCCTTCCCTTTGTGAACTTTTAGCCTTCCTTTATACTAGGGACATTTGTTTAACACAATGGTTATGTTTCTTTCATGTTATTTTTTGCTCAGTGCTGTGGTTCTAAATTGTTTGTAGTTAATTCTGAGTGCCCAACTTCTTGCTTTTTTACTTATATTTCTTCTAATAAATACCTTGCTTTAATATTTCTTCATGTGCTAATACTTAGCACATTGTAAACTCAAACGAGATCAACCCTCCGCCTCTGCCTGAGTCCCAGTCTATCTTTCTGGTTATTTCCCCCTTTCTTTTATAGAATTCTTCTCTCCCCTGCCAGATCCAATTCTATAAAATCAAGAAGGAATCTAGGCTTCTCTTTTGCCTTTGTGTTCAGAATTGAAGTTCCTTCGGGGCTTTAAAATGTGACCACATGCTGCAGAAAGACTCTCTGGGCTTCTTTTGGTCACAACTTGAGTCTTATCAAAAAAGAGTTTTTAGCTTCTTTTTAATTTTGGCTTTTCTGATTTCAACCCAGAGCTATGTGTGTCACAAAGTACATTATTTTTTCTGCTCTTTCATGGGACCTTGGATAAGCTGTAAAATGATACATATCCCTCAGTTAATAACTTAAAAATTTAATAAAAAGAAGGGAAATGAATATTATTTTTTCTTTGAGTGTGTCAACAAGGAACATACTTCATGGTGTTTTAAACTTTCCTAGATATTTTGATAGAAATGCTTAATTTATTGGACACAGGTATCACTTTCATTCCCCAGTGAGCTTTGAATTCCCAGTTTCCTTGTCCTCTGCTTGTGCTGACTATCCTTCCTAAGAAATCCCTCCATGGCTCAAGTTTAAAAGCAGCTCCTTGGGAACTGATATCTTTCTCTCTCCTTGCCCTGAACCAGTCAACCCTAATTAGTCTCATTATGGCCGGATATGAAAGTACACATGGTCATCTCATTCTCTTTCGTGGGCTAACTCATTCTCTGATATGGACAACTCCAAGTCAAAGGGAAATCCAGTTGCATGCTCGTATTCCCATTCAACTGCTGGGAAAGCACCTACACAAATACTATCATGTCTCTTTACTTTGAGTAAGATTGAGAATATAAAGTTTGTCAACTACTTCAGTCCTTCTGCAAATTACTCTATTTGTATTATGTATGTTTTGGTAATTTTAGGCAGAAATAGGGTGTATTTAGACAAAATCCATCTCTACTTCTTCTGTCCAATGCCTCCCAGAACACCACTGACCCCATATCTCACATAACTAAGGCATTCTTTTAGCAGCTCATACTGACATTACTATGAGGAACACATTAACATTGGCATCTCTGTGTAGTCACCAAAATAGCATCTTCCACTGGCTTACTAGGTGTTTGTGGAAATCCAGCTCTAGATTTTACAGTGGGTTCAACTTTCTGTACAAGGAATTGTCTTACTTTGCACTCCGGCAAGATCCACAGATTGTAGGATCCCTTGCTCTTTAGAATGCCTGGGTGATTCTTGCTCACCTTACCAATTATTGGGCATTGCCTAGGATGCATTTCTCATTTTTCAGAATAAAAATGGACTGTGTAACATCTGCTGATACCATCCCATTACTGATTAAATCCTCAGGAATACAAGGAACTGAGTTGAACTGAAGACCAGGCAGGAAGTGCAAAGGACCATCCCTAATGGTTCCATGGCCACAGCACCTCCCTGAAATGGCTGACTCTCAGGCACACCCACCTCATGCTGGGGAGATGGTGGGTAGAGATAAGCTAACCATACCACAAGGCCCCAAATCAGGTTCCTGTTGCAGATACATATGCATGTGTTGAGTTTCCCATCCTGATCCCAGATATCCACCACCTCAGAAGACAGCAGGGGGACGCATGTAAAGGTACTGATCGTAAACAGAATACCATGTGAACAGGGAGAAAGACAGAGATGTGAAAGCCAGAAGTCTGAAAGGATAAAAATATCCTCAACATTGCTGAGAGACCTGTCCAATGATCCCTCCAACCTTAGGAGCACATTGCCTTTGTAATTTGCTTCTGCTTTAGAGATATAAGCCACTTGTTTCAAACTCAGGCATTTGGTGTGTGAACCTTGATATACATGTCTGCCAAATCCCACAGCCCCATTCTCACCCATCTTGACAAGCAGGAAGACTTGGCTTTGATAGTTCATCCATCCGTTTATAGTAAAAAGTCTTCTGTTGCTAAAGGAACCTGACTTCTTAGCTTGCTCAAGACTGAGCTGCAGTGAGTACAGGCATCCCAGAAAGATCAGAAGGCCAATGTGGGCTCCAACTTCCCCAGCTTTGAGGAAGAAGTAGCCACTACTTATGCTTAGAGACTTGAAGAATGCTTTGGGAAGCGTTTGATACATCCTGCTGGTTATGCAACTAGCTGTCAAGATGCTTTAAGCTATGGTAGTCAGTTGTCAGAGATTGACAGAGCTGAGTGTAGGTAGCTAAGACAAAATTTAGCTGATTCTTCTTCTTCTTCTCTTCTTCTTCTTCTTCTCTTCTTCTTCTTCTTCTTCTTCTTCTTCTTCTTCTTCTTCTCTTCTCCTTCTCCTTTCCTCCTCCTCCTCCTCCTCCTCCTCCTCCTCCTCCTCCTCCTCCTCCTCCTCCTCCTCCTCCTTCTTCTCCTCCTCCTCCTCAGGACCATACAACTATGTGTGTGCAGATAATCAAAGAAGGAAGAAAAGAATGCCTAATCCCCAGGAGTTGTGGGATATCATTTGTAAGTGCTGGGAATGGGCTCATTTCCTCTGCAAGAGCACTACATTCTCTCAATGACTGAGCCACCTCTGCACCCTCTCATTCAACTTTTAAAGGATTGATTGTGAGACAAGAAGTTGGACATTTTTGTAGAGAGGAAGTGAATCCTTTCTGCTCATCAATGGCAGCAATGGATATTGGGTCTTAAGGTGCACCTGATGGATTTTCTGATAACTTCTCAGTTATAATGATTCTGCTGGTGTTCAGAAGCTGTGGTGGACCAGACCCATGACAGACCACTGAACAGGACACTTTTTGTGGACAAGTTCTTCTTTGGGAAGTGTTTTGGAGCTCATTCTCAGTCAACCCTCTGAGCTGGTTACTTTTGGCTGTCATCTACATTCCACTTTTTGTTCCACATTGCAATTTCATGAAGAATAGTTCATTGTATTGAATAAGGGAAAATGCATTTCAAAATAATTTTATTTTTAATTCTGGTCACTTATATGGCTCCCACTTATCCAACCCCTTTTACCTTCTAATTTGCATCACATATAGAATGATAGTCGAATGTTCACATTAAGTACTTTGGCTATTTCTTATGTAGTCCTAAGAGGATCAGCTTTGATGATTGTTCTCACTTTGTCACTGTCAACTTCTAATGGTCTTAACCAGTCTCTGTCAACTTCTGATGGCCTTTAACTAGTCTTTGTCAACTTCTAATGGCCTTAATCAATCACTGTTAACTTCTGATGGCCACAATGGTCACTATCAACTTCTGAGGGCCTTGGCCAGTCACCATCAAGTTCTGATGACATTAACTGGTCACTTTCAACTTCTGATGGTCACAAATGGCCACTGTCAACTTCTGAGGACAGTTTTCTATGCTGCTGCTCAGTTTTAAAGCTCTCTCCCTAAACCATCACTACATAGTATGTTCTTTAGACAGGTCTTGTTGATATTGTGGGTTGTGGGTTATTTCTGCTGCTTTATGAGTCATTCCGAATAGAAATAAGAAAATACTTCAGTGTTGTTTTTTTAGTGAGATTCTTTGTTTCTTTGTCTAACCTGGTTTCCATAGTATAAAATAAAAATAAAATAAATGACAGTAGTAAGTCATTAACAGGAAAATGACAAGAGGAGGCATACAGAGGTTAACCACTGGCTTTGCCTGCTGCAGAGAGTCTGGGTACCCCCAGCACAGAAATTACAAAGCTGTCATTCCCTCTTCTGGAGCCTGATGAGCACCTTGTTTGGAGTCTGTATTCATTTTTATCCTCTAAATTTCCTGACCCACTGATACCTTTGAATGGATAGGAGGCCTTTGTGGACTGTTGGTTAAGTCTTCCTGCTTCAAGGCCTTGGACTGGCTACCCTGACATTCCAGTATATCAATGTGTCCATTGATATATCATCTTGGACTGTAATGGGCAGCAGCTTCTGATAAAGCATTGAAAGTGACTCCATACTTACATTTAAAGTACTCCTATGTAAGGTGGTGGCAAGTAAACATTCTCATGCCTTACAAAAGGCAGAATGAAAGGAAAGGAAATGGGCTTTAATGACAGCATGAAGAATTTAAGTTAGATATGGGGAATGATTCTCTGACATTGAATTATGACTCAGTGAGATACGTTACCAGGAAAGATGATACACTTTAATGATCTAATATTCACATATCCTTCGACATAAGACACATGTTATGGCTTGGGTTTTTTGGGTTTTTTTTTTTTTTTTTTGTAGTATTGAAAAAAATTCATGGCTTATTCACTGAAACTGAGACATTAATTCAAATGTTCAACAATTAGTGATTATTATGCCAATGAAATATGTTACACTATATCTAACCAAACATCACAAAACAATAGCCAATGTAACTCGTATTATTTGACATGTCCAGATTATGATAGAAAAGTTCCATAATTTGAAATATGCTTTTAAGAGAAGCTTTTTTTTTGAGTCAGAGAATGAAAGGCTAATAGAAGAATGAGAAATGAGCCAGACTTGTTTTGTAGAATGGTAATGCTGGGCACACTCTGATGCTTTAATTCCAACTTGGAAGCTATATCATATTTTCTTACTTAATATTATAGTTGCTTTTTGTAGTTTCTTAATTCCTTCTGTTCAAAAAATGGCATGTGTCTTATGTGTATACATGTGTGACATGGTGTACATGTGGAAGTCAAGGGATGACTTACAGATGTCTGTTTCCCTCTTCTCCTTGTCTGTTCTATGGATAAAAGACAAGTTTCTTGTCTGGGAAACAAGCACCCCAAATGACTGAAGGACCTCACTAGCCCTTCTTTGAGTTTAAGGAATGTATATTTACTTGGTAGTGTGAGGCAGTACATTTGCCAAAGCCTAAGTGTAGAAGTCAGAGGAAACCTTCTGGGAGTTATGAGAATCTCCTAGGGATTGAACTCAGGTCATCAGGCTTAGCAGAAAGTAATTTAACCCACTGAGGGATCTCTCTGACACTCATTATTATTTCTGAGATAGTGCTTATGAAGTGCTATGAGTGAGTGTTTGGTCCTCAGAATAAACTAATAGAAATCAAAAACTGTAAATGGATGGATAGATGGATGGATGAATGGATGGATGTTATCTTCACTTGCAAATCAAATATATTATTATATATATTCTAATTTTCTAGTGTTCTAGGATTCTTGGATAAAAATATTGTTTTGAATGTTTTTGATATAATATTTTTTAATTTATTCTTTTACCATATTCTACATCCCAACTGCAGTTTCTCCTCTCTCTTTCCCCCAATCTCTTCTTCTACCTTCCCTTTCTCCAAGATCTACACTCCCTTACCTCCCTGCAGGAAAAAGCAGGCCTACCAGGAATATCAACCAACTATGGCATAACAAGATAACAGACACATATTCTCATATCAAGGCTGAACCAGGCAACACAGTAGTAGAAAAGGGGTCATAAAGGTAGGCAAGAGACTCAGAGACACCCCTTCTCCATTCTCACTGGTAGGGAGTCCTCAAGAACACTGAGCTACAGGTCAGATCCATATAGTCTCCCTGATCTCTGTGAGCCCACTTGAGTCCCAGTAAGTTGATTCTGTAGGCTGGATCTGTGGTGTCCTAATCTCTCTGGCTCCTTCAGTCCTTCCTCCCTCTTTTCTGCAACACTCCCTGAGCTCTGCCTAATATTTGGATGTGGGACTCTACATCTGGTCTCATCAGTTGCTGTATGAAGTCTCCCTGATGATGATTATGCTAGGTAGTTTAGGCAGGCAGGACAAACTGTAGGTAGGAGTTTTCATGGCTGCTTGGTGTACCAATCCACCCACTTGAGGCCTTGCCTGGTTGCAGAGGATGGCTGGTTCAGATTTAGTGTCCCCCATTACTAGGAGTCTTAGCTAGTGTCATCCATAAATTCCATGAAGTTTCCATTGAGCTAGGTTTCTACTTGTTTCCCTGTCCACCCTCAAAATCTATTCTACTTCTTCTTCCCAGAATGATTCTTCTGTTCCCCGCTTAAGCCCTCCTTGTTATTTAGCCTTTTCGATTCTGCAGATTATAGCATGATTGTCTGTAGCTACAGCCAATATCCATTGATAAGTATGTACAATATTTGCCTTTCTGGGTCTGGGTTATCTCAGTCGGAATTATTTTTTTCTAGTTCCAATCATTTGCATACAAATTTCATAATGTTATTTTATCTAACAGCTGAGTAATATTCCACTGTCTAAATATAGCACCTTTTCTTTATCCATTCTTCTATTGAGGAACATCTAATTTGTATCCAGTTTCTGGATATTATGAATAAGGCTGCTATAAACATAGTTAAGCCACTGAAAATGATATTCTATGGGCCAGGCAATACTCATATTCAGTAGATATTTGGTTAAGTTTAATGTTTATATTAATTCTTTCAGAATTTAATGCATGCATACAATTTATTCTGATCACATGCCTACCCAACTCCTACCCCTAACTCCCCGCCCTTCTCCACTTCCTCCCAATTTTGCCATGCACACTGGATTGATTTTAAAGTTAGACTGCACACAGTATCCCCCACTGTCATGCATAAGTCAATAGTGACAGGTGCAGCAGAAAAGATCTTCAGCTTATTGTCTGATTTTAAATGAGAGTCAGACACCAAAGAATGTGCAGGATGGTCCTTCCATTGTGTAGGTATGTATTCTATTCCACCAGCACTCATTTTTCTCAAGAGTCATGTGGCCTTGTCTTTCTCCACCAGCATCTCCCATGGAAATGCTGTGACATCAAGTATGGAGCCTCTGACTTGGTGACTCTGTTTGCACAGCATGATGGCAGTCTGTGAGTAAGATAGAAGCATAGTGTAGGAGTGCATCTTGGTGGCCTTCAGAGGGAAGCTATCATAAAAATTTGTGAGCGAAATACAATTCTGTATATTTCTAATCTTGACCCCCATTTGATGTGTTACAGATGAACCTTGGTTTTGTTCTTGTGGAGGGCTCAAAGGAACGTTAAGGTTAAAAACCAACCCAAATGCCTTCTATGACTTCTTTTAATCTAATTAGCATTGGTCTTCCCTGTTTGCTTCTTCTTTACAAATCTGTCATTTCAAATTGCCCTAAGAACTCAGAAATGAGGAACAGAAAAGCAGGATGAACTTAGACAGAATATTTCTGTAGTTACTTCAGACTGACAGAGTTCAACAGGCTCTAACTCGGTGACAGCTACTGTGACCTCTAAGCATTATGTCCTCTCTTCTCTGTGTTCTTCATTCTCACCAACGGAAGACAGACAATCTTTGATAGACCTTGGCCCCCACTTGAACCCTCTAGTCTGCTCTTCGTTGGAAAGGATCCATTTCAGACAGACACTTCTGGCAGAAGGTGCTGACAGACATGGGATGAGGCCGGAACTTGTGTCCTACAAAGATCCCCAGCTTTCTGAGGCATACTCGTGTGTGTCTGCGCAGAATGGCCACTTCTGGATTCTATTTTCAATAACCAACAGTGATCCTAAATGTATTTATCATGTTTTGTTTATTTGTCTGCTTCTGTTTGCTTTAGCTTATGAATCTTTACAGAGGAGTAAAAACAATGTCTTGGAAATATGAGAAATATAGGCTGTTGACTGAAAAGTGAAAACATGAGCCTTCTGCAGACAGATTTTTAGAGCGGGCATGGGATTAGGAGGGAATTCAACTCAAAGCCCAGTCCAAACATGGGCCACTTTCATCTGAAACTCTCAGAATCTAAAAGGTAAGGTTTCTTGGCACTTACCCTACATACACATCTTGAAATGAGTCCAGAAGAAAGAGGTAACATGAAGGTAAGTATCCTGACTTCATTCTCCTGCCACTGGGAGAAAAAAAAATATTCCCTTTGTTGGGTAATTTACAACTATTTCAGGCTATTTAAGTTGCAAACAAGGGAGCAATGGATCTTTCTTATCAAAATCACTTTCAGATGGGTTTCAAAATAAAAACTTAAAGGAAATTAAGGCTGCTCTGAGATCTGGATTAAGGTGTTAGGAAAGGTTGATGTTTTTCCCTTTCCACCTTAATTACTTCCTAAGCACATTACTGTGGAAAGTGACTAAATGCATAGATACATACTTGGAATAAAAAAAATAAACTCTTAAGTAAACGCTGTCACACCTGACATACTTTGTTTCCAAATCAAATACTAAGAATGCAAAAGCCTCAGTTATTCAACCTTGGCTTCTAAATTCAGAGTCAGCTCTCAAAACCTTCTGAATCCATCTACAAGGTGTGCTCCAAGTACCCAAGTCAGGTGTAAAATCAGTGGAAAGAACAGAGATGACAGAGGGCAGGGCTGGGTCTCAGTATGGAGTTAAACTTTACAACTCTGGGGTATTGGGAAATTCACCTGACCTGCTGAGTCAGCTCCCTCTGGGTCATACAGATCAATGCCTGACTTGCAAAGCAGTGAGGTGTATATGTAGTATGTAAAGCATTTAGACATGTGACTAAGCTTTTAGATGATCCAGTCTGGTCTCAAGATCTCCTGGCCTCTGGTGCACTCCATTGTCTGACAGGCATGAGGACTTGGATTTAAACTTGAGGCTAGGGGTGTGTAAAACTCACAGTAGGCACCTGCTCTCTCCCCGGCATCCTGCCATCTGCTGCATCCTAAAGGGGACTGCTGTGGCTGGTTTGAGAGCTTGATGGTCACCAATCATACACAAACCCATTGTGTCTATTATCTTTCTCATCATTGGGATGAAACATCTGAGAAGTAATGCTTAAAGGAAGATGTGTGTTATGGTTTAAGGGAACATGGTGTAGAAGCAAGGTGACAGGCATGATTCCTCTAGTCAGATTGTCTCTGCAGTCAAGAAGCAGGCAGAAGATACACAGTGATTCTGGGCCATGAAACCTCGTAGAATACTCAGTAACCTACTTCCTCCAGGAAGCCTCACCTTGAGACTTGCTCTCTGAGGATCAAAAATTCAGGGTGACTCCAGAGTCACATTGAAATCATAATATCTCTGTAAGAACTGCACTTGCATTTAAAATGGGGTCGTGTGTTAAGACTATTCATAAAAAAAAATGGGGTCGTGGAACCTGGGCAGTTTGCATTTTGTGTAACTAAGAATCTAATGGGTGAGAGGGGAATTCTTATCTTGCTATTAAAACCACTTCTAGAATGTTGCCCAAAGAGAAAAGCTTCATGTGACATTACACATTTTTATGTTATTAGTTTGGTAGGTTGCCTTAACAAACTATCACGGACCAGACACTTTTAACAGCAGCAATGTGTGTCCTAATTCCTAGGGAAGGTGGCTATCTCCTCAGTGAGATGGAGCCCACCAAAGCCTCATTCCCAAACTAGTAGATGGTGTCTTCTTCTGTGCCCCACAAGGTAGTCTTCCCTGTGTGTATCTGTGTCCTGACCAGTCAAGATAAGATAGCTTATTCTACTGTGACTGAGCTTTGTGTTCCTTATGTTCCTTAACACCTTACATCTGAGGCTAGGCTGACTCCATGACATGCTAGACTTCTGCAGAATGAAACACTTTTTGTGTTTATATATTATTGAGTCCTGGGTATCATTCTTCAGTGAATCATGGACCCTTACACATCAAAACGCCATCATTTTTGAATTGCTGTTACTTACAGCTTTCATAGAATTTGGAGGAACTACGTCTCAGCCCTGCTCTCTCACTTGTCTCTCTTTGTGCTCACATTTCAGCCTTAGTTCATCTAAATGCCCAAGAAACTGTGCCTTGCCTGCAAGTTTCTGATTCTCCAGAATTCATGAGGTGAAGAATTTCTATACTTAGAACATCCTTTGTAATGCTAATGCAAACTTCCCAGGCACCAGTCTAAGAAATACAGTTCTAAAGTGTCCTAGCTCCTAGTGGAGACCAATTCCTTTTAGTGTCTTACATTCAAGGAATACTCAAATATAAGGCATTGCAAGACAGCCTACTGCTGTATACCACCTGCTAATACAGCTCTGTGGTTTGATTTCCACAAAGTTTTTGTTTTGCTCCTGGTATGAAAATAACTACTTTACATTATTATATGGATGTCCTAATTCCTGAATGTCTCTTACTAATAATTGGTATAAAATAACCAAGTTGCAGAAAAAGCAAATTCAAGAAAAGAGCTTTAGCCTGAAAATGCCAGAAAGGAATGGGCCACCAGGAATCTTGGATCTAGAAAAATATGACCAGTGCATGGGGTGCACTGAAGACCAGATCATCATAGCCTTCTCTGTGTTTTCCTAGCCCCTACCCACCTTGCAACACAGGTCCATCTTTGGAAAGGAAGTCTGCTTTAGCCCATGACTCCTGAGCCAAAAGCTGAACTTTATCAGTGGTTCATGGCTGTTTGAAGTATCCCAGTATTAGAAGACAGAATACTGGGATAAGGGAATATTCCTTCCCTTTCTGGGGTAGTATTTTATTATGAAGTAGCCTTGTCACCGTTACAGGACAGCAAGAGTCATTTTTCACTGAGTTGTGTTTTTTTTGTACCCATTCTGAAGCAACAATGTGACTGATGTTTATCTGTCAGCTACTCAAGAGCACCTAGCATTAACATTTAGGCCTGAAAGTGTATCTTACAAACAAATAGCTGGGGTAAGACTGAACACAGCGCAGTCTTAACTGAACTGAACTCAGTCAGAACTCGAAGCTCAGTTCTATAAACATGTGCTGTTGTTGTTGGATGCTATGCACCCTATCGTAAAACAAGCAAGGGCTTAGCGAGACACAGGAGGCCACCAATGCATCCGACTTATTTACTTTTTTCTGTGCTAAAATCTCATATAGACCATTTAAGGTCTCCCAGAGCACACAAACAAACACAGCAAAGGGAAATTTAAAAGTTCAGCAGCATTCTCCAGAGTCTTCCTTTGACAATCTTCACATTGAAAGGAGTGCCCCAAACTAAATTAATGTGCTCTGTCTGTCTGTCTCTAGGTCTCTGTCTGTCTGTTCTGCAGTTGTGTGCTCTTGGATGGAGGGACTAGCATTGATAAGCCTGGCTGAACTAGCATCAGGAAGCTAGTCAAAGGAAGCTTACAATATGGCTAGTCTTTCCTACGATAAACAATCTGTTTTTGTGCTTTTGATTAAAATTTAATAAAAAAATATTTCAGCAAGGCAAAGACTTGTTAAAAGCAAGTGAGGAAAGATCAACATTTGCTCCTCACGAAACTAATCCCTCCATCTCCGTGGTGTCTCATGTTCCCCAGTCATCTGGCAGGAGCCTGGTGTCCTAGGAAACAGGCTCCTTCCTGGCAGAGGCATCCCTTCTCACTCGACTGTCAAGCCCTGAAGGACTCTAGAATTTGATCCCAGATACCTACCTCCTCAGCTCACCTCCTGAAATCAAACTCCTTTCTCAGCAGCTGCAGAGACAAAATTTCACTGGGTGGAGGAGGGGGGTTCTGATTGTAATCCTTGCAGACTCCACTTGTACAGCTCATCAGTGAAAGGCTGAGCAGTAGGGATATTGCAGGTCTGATCCTGGGTCCTTTACAGTAAGCTCACTTCAGGCTGCAGGGATCAGGCAGGACAGAGGGGCAAGGGGTATTATAAAAGAAAGTTGAGGTGGAACGGTGGTGCTCAGGTAATCAGTGTGCTCATGTATATCATAAAAATCAAGTGATAAAGGAGTCTCAGAAACTCATCCTACACACACTGTGGTTCCAATGAAAATGGCCGCCGTAAACTCATGTGTTTGCATACATACCTCAGTTGATGGGCTGTTTGAGAAGGATTAGAATGTATGGCCTTGTTGGAGTAAGTGTGTCATTTTAAGGTTCTGAGAGCCCATGGAAGGCACAGTGGCACCCTGCCTGTTTTGGATCAGGACATAAAATTCCCTGCTACTGCCCCAGCACCCATTCCTTCTACCATGAGATAAGACTAACCCTTAGAATTGTAAGTAAGCCCACAGTTAAATGCTTTCTTTTATGACCTTCGTTGTAGTATCTCTTCTCAGCATTAGAACAGTGACTAAGACACACAGCATACAAACAAACAGCTCATAAGGATACTTTGGTCAGTGAAAGCTTGCCCACACACTTCGATGTGGTCCCATAAGATCACATATCCTAGGAGTGTGGTCACCATCTTAATTTTCGTTAAGTTCATCCTGATGCTATTATGATGGTGGCATCACCTACTGCAGCCAGAAGAACTTGTCCTTGTCCGGAACACCTGACTGTATATGAAAACATAGCTT
This sequence comes from Mastomys natalensis, assembly GCA_021653895.1. NCBI lineage: Eukaryota > Metazoa > Chordata > Mammalia > Rodentia > Muridae > Mastomys > Mastomys natalensis. Next base: position 353,790 of record JAJTUV010000423.1, on the reverse strand, counting down.
CACCATGGAGTCCTGACCCAATGAAGGTTGTATAGCTGAAAGTGGAGGTTCTGAACATTGGTAACAATGGAAAGTGTCCGACTATACAACAAAAATAATTCCAGATCGCATAGGCAAAGGCTGTGGGGTATTTTTCCAGGGCTGGCTGGTGCTGGATGTCACAATTTCACTGCAGACTTCATTTGCACACACTACAACACACACACACACACACACACACACACACACATTGGACTGTGCATGCTCCTGGAACATCATGGTTCAAATTCAAAACTACAGTATGCTGCATATTGCAGTTCTTTATTACATAATCAATGTTTTCTGCTCTTGTAGAAACATAGTGGTTCAATTACAGATAAAACACTGTATTTTTTTTATCATTATGTGGCATATAAATGTCAAGTTAGTCTATCTTTGTATTGTATTAAATTCAAATGTTTGATTTTAAAAATGATGTTGAGTTGTTGACTTCAGTTTCATAAATAATTATCAAGGGGATTTGGGGTTGGAATTAAGAGAGCATTTTTAACAAATTCTGGAATGGCTTTAAACACTGTGAATATTTATGTGGGAAAGTGTTCGCAGTATTGCTGATTATAAAATTAAAATTATAATTATTAAGTATTAATAATTACATTAATATATTGATATTGATAATTAATATATATTTTTAAATGTTGAAGAACAAAATAAATAATATGAGAAGAAGGAGGGAAAAGGGATGAGGGGGAAGGGATGAGGGAGGGAGTACCATAGACTAATTCCCATAGCCTTACACTGGCACAAAGCATGCCTGGCTGGATCCTCAACTCTGAGTTTGAAGAGGCACCCACACCATAACAAAGTTGGACAGAACTTGTTTTTAAAGACCTTGAGGCAAGAGGATTTCATCCTTTTCTGAGGTAACCCAGTCCAGCCTCAGGAAGTTCTTTATATCCCAAATTATTACCATCTGAAGCAGTTTAAGCTCATTTCCGTCACGTCTCCTCCTCCAACTGAAGACAGGGAACAGCTGGTCACTTTCCTCCTTAACACCCATCCTGCTTCTGAATGTTTCTCCCAGGTTGGCCGTCAACCATTCCGTCAGTAAACCAAATATGTGCAGTTCTATAACCGTCATACATTCTTGCCAGCTCATTAATCACTCTCATGTTCTGAAGCACAGCCTTAGCACAGGGCTTAGGAAAGACCTGAGTCTTCCACGGAGGGAAGGAAGGAGTGCTGTTCACAAGAGCCAGAAAGCTGCTACCTAACATTTGTTATGTGTCAGGGATGCTGCAACACTGCCACAATCCTGTCTTGAAGTGTTCCAACATCCATCTCTTCTTTAATGTGCACTTCAGTAGAACACTGGTGTTTCATAGGACTAACCTCTGAGGATAGGCTATCACAAGCCACACAGTATGCCACAGATAACTTGTAAAGGGGATGCCACTTACCAGGACTCATGATCACTGTCATAAAAGTGTCTGAATCCCACTTTAGTTACTAAATTATGCAAGCAAGTAATTCAACCTGGTCTCTCATGTGAGGTGTTATAAACACTGTGCTCCTTCAGGAATACAAAGTAAAATAAGCTTTTGTTTCCTCTAATGATTTTGCGATTCATGTAAAAATTGTGTTACCGATTGTAGGTATGTGCGGTTTGTGTGATTGTGTGTGACTATGGTCTGTATGCTTGAGTTTACATATGCATATGTGTAGTTTTGTGAGATGTGTGTATATGTTTGTATGTATATGTGTGCATGTATTTGTATCTGTGTTGTTGTATGTGTGTTGACATATATGTACTCTGTGTGTCTGTGTATGCATATGTGTATGCTTGGTTAGTTTTACATATGTGTAGTTCACTGTAAAGAGATAAATTTCCTCCACACCTTGTTGTCAGGAATTTCAAATCAGAGCTGTGACTCATGTCAGAGAGATCTACAAGATTTATGTGCTCCTTGATAAGCTGTGATGGCCTATGATGCAGGTACTTTGGAAACACATTGGAACCAATAACCCATGGGACATGTAGTGACCAGCACTGCCCCCTTTGGGCCCTAAGGCTGCCTTTCAGTCTGTCTGTCTGGAGGATATATGCCCCACCTTCCATTTCTGGATAATAGAATAGCTGATGTTTGCATGTATCTTTGTTCTTCACTCTGCCTTCTCCTGTACCTCACCAGATCAGAGAGCCCAGCATTACCATGCTCTATCTTTTTTTTTTAACTTTTAAAAATTAATGATTTTACTTATTTATGTCCCAATGTTGCCCTCCCTTCCAGTCCTCCCCCCTCTCAGAGTTCTTCATCCCATCCTCTCTCCCCTTTGTCTCTGAAAGGGTACTCCCCACCTCCATACCCCAGGGCATCCCCCTTCTCTGGGGCATCTCTTTCACTGAGGCCTCTCTGTCCTCACACCAGCCAGTGTGAGCTCTTTGGTTGGAAGGCTAGTCTCTGGGAGCTCCCAAGGGTCTAGGTTAGTTGAGACTAATGGTCTTACTATGGGGTTATTATCTCTTTCAGTTCCTTCAATTCTTCCCCTAACTCTTCCATAGGGGGTCCCCAACCTCAGTCCAATGCTTGTCTCCAAGCATCTGCATCTGTCTCAGTCATCTGCTGGTAGAACCTCTCAGAGGATGGCCGTGCTAGGCTCCTGTCTGCAAGCACATGGCACGAGTAATACTGTCATGGTTTGGTACCCGCTTCTAGGATGGATTTCAAGTTGGGCCTGTCATTGGTCAGCCTTTTCCTTCAGTCTATGCTCTATTTTTGTCCCTGTCTTGCTACGTCTTTTAAATAGATGTCCCTGAACTATTTGCTATGAGCTGCCTCAGAAGTCAGCCATGTATGACATACCATTCTATCTTCTAGGCCATGTCTGGTGGTGTGATAACAAATAAGAGATTATCAGTTGAGGGGAAGCAATAGCTAAGAAACCTAGAGTAGTAAGAACACATGATAAGCAGGAAGCCAGGCCATCAAGTTGTGTGTGGGGGTTGCCATCCCACAGTCAAAACTCTGACCCATATTTGTTTCTGTCTGAAAGAACTGCAGGGATGGAAATGGAGAGGAGCCTGAGGAAAAGGAGGTCCAATGACAGGCCCAAAGTGGGATCCAGCTCAATGTGAGGTCCCAAGACTTGACACTATTACTGAGGCTATGGAATGCTCACAAAAATGGACCTATCATGACTGCACTCTGGAAGACCCAATAAGCATCTGAGAGAGTCAGATGCAGATATTTGCACCCAACCAATGGACAGAAGCTGCTGGCCCCTGTGGTTGAATTTGAGAAAGGCTGGAAGAAGCTGAGGAGGAGGGCGACCCTTTAAGAAGACCAGCAGTCTAAATAAACCTGGACCCCCCTATCCCTGAGATCTCTCAAACACTGGATCACCAACCAGGCAGTATACACCAGCTGATATGAGGCCCCCAACACATATACAACAAACAACTGCTGAGAGGGTGGGAACATCCTTGTGGAGACAGGGTATGGGGAGGAGTTATGGGATGTGGAACAGTCAGATGGTAGACCCGGAATGGGGAATAAAATCTGGAGTGTAAAAAAATATATAAATAATAAAAGACACACACACACACAAAAAGAACACATAAGAAGGATAACAGCCATAAGAAGAGACATTCAGCTCTGGGCACATTGGAAAGAGACCTGCCCGTGTTAGAGACTAAGCCATAAAAGCAAGCAGAACCCTGCGGAGCACTGAACTCCAGCCTGAGAATGAAGCAGACTGCTAGATGCTCAGTAGGGAAGAGATGTTACTGCAATTGAAGGAGTTGTGGTAGTGTGAGAAAAGAATCTGTGAAAAAGAGCTGGGGTCAGAAGTAGGAGATGAAAACCTGCAGCAATTGCACCAAGCAATTACTATGGAGGCAGGGAAACTGATAATGGCACTTGACAAGAATCCAGAGGTCTTGAGGATGACTGAAATTCATGCCATAAGTGGATAGAACACTAAAGACTGCTGTTGTGATTCCAGTCAATCACACTCTAGTGAAGTGTGAGCACAATAGGACATATGGCTGACCTGCGTCAGGATACTGCCTGCAGCAAGACTTGTTCCCTAGTCTGGAAGAGTCTTTTTTTGTATGCAGCTGCACCCATAGGAACCTTCGTTCCCCAGGTTCCCAAGTTCCTCTTGGAACTCTGACTCCTTTTTCTCAGTTACACCCAATACTTCAGCATTCCCACCCCACGTAGTCCACATCCAGCATGTCCAGGCTGATTTCCCACCCATGTGGACACCCATCAGCTGTTAGCCTTTTCTTTCTGACATGGTGACTGTAAATAATCACATTCTCCTTGCGTTGAAACACATAAAGTGATGAGCTACTGTGTGTGCATTTGTGTGTGTGTGTGTGTGTATGTGCCTGCATGTGTGTATTTGTGTAAATGCACAGGGCAAGGATGAGGGCACATATATCCTTGCACGCATGTGGAGGTTCAAGAAGAATGCTGAAGTTGATTCTTTACTTCATGGGGGTTTCCATGGAGTGAAACCAGGTCATCAGCCCAAGCAGAAAAAACTTTTCCAGATAAGCCACCTGCCATCTTCTGAGCTGTCCTTTCATAAACCCATTGGGAGAGGCTTTCGAATTGAATGATGGACATCTCAGAGGAATGTTGCTAACAAGGAACTCACATTTGCCTCCAGTGAGCAGGTTCCTAGCACAGGGGAAATTGATCTCTGGAGACTTTTGACTCTCCAATCATGTTATGCCGGGAGCATTCTGAAGAAAGGAGCTTGAACCAGATCAGACAGGGTTAGGAGAAGCAGAGAGGTTTACCTTCTCTCACTTTTTATATCGCTCCCTTCTATGTTTCTAGAAAGACTGCGGACCTGGCATTGTGGCAATTTACATAAACAATTTCATGTAACCCTACAAGATAGATGCTATAATTGTTATTAAATTATTATCATTTCCATTTTTTTTACCACACAGATTTGAAGGCAGGAGTCTCAATCTCAAGCCCAAGCAGAAGTTTAAAAAATTAAATTTATCATGAAAACAGGTTGGTGTCACATTTAAATACTTTCTGGACACGGCAAGTAAATTTACCCAGCCACTGGTGCTAGAAATTACTTTTATTTTTCTTAGTACATTTAAAATAGGACAGTGACCATCCTATTTTGTTTTAATAAGAAACTAGCATTTCAGAAAGAAAGAACAGATCCTGGAAGGTGGTGCATATTTGAAACACTGAGCAGTGTTTGGTTGACTTGGGGACTTTTTCATCAGCACCGTGGGCATTAGGAGTTGTATTTTGTTAGATTTGGGGACTTATCAGGAGCTGGCAAGAGAACCACTGAGCTCACAATTCATCCTGCAATGTCCGGGGACACCTGGAAAGGCAATCCAGTGCACACAGAAGATTCCCAGTGCTAAGCTTTCTGTAGATGCTCAACCCCTCCTACGTTAGAGCAAAATCACTCAGAATCATAGTGTTTGCAGGCATTGGTCCAGGGATTCCCCTCAGCCTTCTCTTGCCTCGAGTGTGTCCTGCTTTGAGCTGGAGCCAGACAAGCCTTTTGATACAAAGAAACACATATAGTCATGCAAGAGAGCTGCTTCTTGAAAGCTGAGTCCTCTCCTGCATGCAGCCCGTTTGAGCACCGATATCACATCCACACATGTCCTCATTTCCCTAGGTTAGCCCCTAACCCTGAATACAAACTTTGATTAGCAGCTATACCTGGTGATTCAGGTTCTCCAGCCTGCTGTCTGTCTCTCTGAAGAGTAAATGGAGATCCAGAATTAGGAAGATGATGTAGGATTTTTTTTAACTGATGTGCTGGCTTCTTTGAGTTGTGCTGCACAAAGCCAGGCCCAAAGCTGCCCGTGTGCTCCCTGATGATGACACGTGTCTGTGTCACACATGTATCTTGTAGGGTTTAGTGTAACTGAGGCCTGGTAAGACTGGCTTGTTTTGCTCTTCCGGAGGCAATGTCCCCTGGGTGGGGTTCCCATGAGGACATCTTTGGGTCCTTCTTTTGGAAGAGAATTGAAACCTAGGTCCCTCCCTGATCATGTTTCCATTGAGCAGCTGGAAAGAGTCTGACCTGTGAGTTGTTATTGGGAAGAACATAGCATTGCCTGCCCTCTTATTGCCTCTTAGAAGGCAGTGATCATCCCACGATGACTTTGTAGTTATTACCACTTACTGGTCATTTTTTCTATTGTCTCAGGTCCCAATTTTCTAGAGAGAGAAGAAAGTTTTCTTTTCAGTAATTTTTAAAACCATCAACTAACTCAAGAGCAAAGCTCTGATAGTCCTCAAATGGTGTGTCTTCTTTCTAGGCCCATTTAGACTTGGGGAGCAAATCATGGCTGGGACAAAGACACCTCTGGATGCCTCATGGCAGGGTAAGAGGTAAAATTCTGGTCCAAGCACTCAATGGAATGTTGGGAGTGTTCACATCCATCCACAGCTGCTCAGGCGTGTGTCCTGGTCATGTAGGTAAGTTCTTCCTAAAAGAATGAGTTAGGTCATTACAGAACCTTCCAGTTCTGTAAACAGAGATTTTTGATAGCTGGTATGTCACTTCTGGAAGAGGGAGATTCTAGATAAAACCTATGACAGAGAACAGAAAGTGGAATTGAACCCTTTGGACAGAGATTTGGAAGGTACAGTTATGGGGACAATCTGCTTTAAGATTATATTCCCCCTGCTTTTTCCTAGAAAACAGAGATAGTTTGACAGTCACTCTAGAATATTCCAAGTGTTAAAGAGGATTCTATTGATGCAGACTGAGAAAGAAAGCACGAGTAACCTCACAATTCTTTTTCAGACTCGGCCTCCTAAACCTTGGTGTGACTCTGGAATTGTGTGCATCTTGAGGGGCTGGGCTTCTGAAGTTCAAACCAAGCCCTGAGCCTCCATGCCGGGACATACATGGCAAACCTAGAAAAATCTAGTCAGGCTAAATGCAAGACTTCAGCCCTAGTGAAGGCACAGCAGCATCTATCTCAAGGAAACCATGAGCTTGGTGGTCTTGTCTCTATCCTTGGGGAAGAAGCAGTAAGCACAGGGTATGGGGCATTTGCAACATGTCCTAAGACAACAGTAGCATTCTCTCCTATCTTGCCACTAGGAACTCTTCCACTGTAGGGGTCTAATAGCCGAAGAGAGGCTGATGAGAGGCAACTTTCAAAATATAAGTCATGTAGAGTGAGAAAGCAAGGTGTCCCTCATCAGCAGGAGCCTGACCTCCAATCAGGAAAAACGTGCTCTGTGATCTAGACAGACATGGCAGACCCCTCCCCCACAACAGCTTCACAGACCAGCTTTATATCCAGTCACTCATCAGAACCATGTGTTTCCCAAACAAGGTGTCAAAATCAAAGCTACGCATGCCAGAGTTGTGTAGGGTAGAATCTTGGGCTCTTCCTTCCTCGTTATGACCAATACAAAGAATGGAACTCAAAATTAGATCTATTGTTTTATGAACCTGTAACATTCTGCCAAGCCAAGAACTTTTTTCCTTTGGGAAAAAGAAACATCCGAAAGAAAAGTTCTGTTCAGATGCAGTACCCAGCTCTACAGTGAGAGACCAGTCACCTGTGTGACTCCCACTGTGAGCTTACAGCACATCAAAAAGGATATCTGTCAGAAAGCACATCCTAAGAAATGGAAGACATATGGGGCTCTGAGCTTGTGTAATCAGGTCAGAGCAATCGAAGGGACGTTCTACGGAAACATGATTCCCATTATGAGCTCAGAAACCACAGGAAGGTCTTTGCACGCACAGTGAGGAGTGGTTCTGTGGAACAGACTGAGATCTGGAGAAAGAGATGCATACAATCTGAGAGGTGCCTCAGCCTGCAGGAACCATCTACCTAGGAAGATGCCATCGGAGTCCATTCTTAGTACCTTTGCCTTAAAAGATACGGGATTTATGCTCTGAACCTGGACCACTTCTTGATACTCCACCAGAGACAGACCCGTGCACTTCAGCAATCTGGCTCAGCAGGTAGTTCTCAGCTGGGTGCTTGCTGCGGTTTCCCTAGGCCAGCAGAGCTCCCAGAGAATAGAATAATCTTCCCGTATAGTGGGTTTGCCACCATCCATGCCCAGAGCCAGCTTCCAGGAGCAGCCCCCGTTTTCCATGCCCTTTCTGCAATGCACTTCAGTCTACCCTTCCCAAATGTCACAACCTGCTGACACAGATCTGGCAGCCTGAACCAGCCTGCCAAAGACAAAGGATTAAGTTCCTTTCTTTCCATGCTCCTTGTGAAGTTGTTTCTTTCTGGCAAGTAGCCTCCAAGTGCTCTAACTCAGGGGATGTGGATGGTCAACACCACACCTTAATCAGCCACTGTTATTCCCAGAACAGCAGGGATCCTGACTAGGACTAAAGAGAAGCCTCTTAGCTACTGCTGCTTCCAGGAGCCTGCTGCTGCTGCTATACTTGGAAATTACCTTCTTTAGTAAGTACTGAGACATAAGTAATGGCTAACTAGATATCACATTTGTTGTTTTGAGTCAAAGAGGTGACTTTTTTTGTTATTTTGAGTCAAAGAGATTTTTTTTTTTTTTTTTACCACGGTGTCAGTTAACTAGTCCCAAAGTGGATAATATTCCTTCACATTGTTTTTTTTTAAATAAGAGAGAAAGGGAAACATAAAATCATCCCAATTTCTAATATAGTTCAGACTTCAGCTACATTTTGGATGAATATTGATCACCTCTCCAGGTGCACATACTTTAATCACCGATCCAGGCAAAACCACACAACCCCAACCCCACAGAGCCTTGGCTTTCACTAGGGATATTGTTTGTCCATCTGCTTGCTCTGAATGTGAGGACTCGAACACAGACTAAGCTTTCTTTTCTTGCCTTTGACCAGAGGAAACATCAGAAGATAAAAGCGTCACTACATTCTAAAGAAGGGTGGACACAGACCTGCCATGCAGAAACATGAAGGAGTAACTGGGCTCTGTTGGTTAAACAAGGAGTTCTTGCAGCCAAAGCTGAAGCCCAGCGAGGAGCAGGCAAGTGGCTCCATATGGCCACACATCCTCACACTCAAAAAAAGGGTTACACAAGCTGGCAAGGTAGGACCTCCAAATTTCTCCTGCACTGAGGGAAGCCAGTTTACCCCATCAAAGGCTCTGGGGAGAGAAACAAATATCTATGCATGGGAGCCAATCCATGAAACCGCATGGACCTTTCCCTGTCAGTGAAGAGCAGATGACATAGAGGTCAGGCACATGGCAACTGTAGTCTTTGATGAACATAGACAAACCTTATGATGAAGGAAGCAGGCTGCTTCCTACGTGTATGTCTTGCTCTGGGTTTTGTTAGGAAGACAGAGGCTGGGCTTTGAAGTGGATCAGTGTTCACTCAGCCAAGCAAGCAGATTCAAAAGAAGTCGGCAACATTTATACTACTCGTATATCTCTAACTGCTGGAGAGAATTAAACACTCACACACACTCGAACTCGAACACATTCACACACTCATATATATACACTCTCAAACTCACACACACATTATACACACATTTGAATTCTTACACACTCACTCATATTATACACACACTTGAACTCATATATACACTCACACACACTCATATATACATACACTGGAACTCACATACACAACACACTTGAACTCACACACACACATTCATACATACACACACACTTGAACTCACAGCCACACATACTCAAACTTACCTACATTTTTGTTACACACACACACACACTCAAACTCAAATACACATACTCAAACACACAAACATACACAGACTCACACACACACAGTCACTCACATACTTGAACTCTCACACACACTCATACACACACAATACTCAGACTCATTCACACACTCATATACACACACACAAAATCACTCACTCAATCAACAAGCCAGTATCTTTAATTTCACCTTGAATTCTTTGATACTGGCTAAGAAACAATCATTAATTCCATTGTTAAAATATTTTTGTTTAAAATTCTCTTCTCAGCTGTGTCTTCAAAATAAACAGGCTAACTGTACTCCAGGATTGAAATTTCAACAGCATAAATTCAAGTTATATTGAAATATTTTAAATTCTAAATAAGGAATTAAATTGGGGTGAGTTCCGTAAATAAGATGCTAATCTTTTTTTTTTTTTCTTTCAGGATTTTGTTTTCCTGTCCAGACAGACTATAAACAGTTTAATTGGCTGAGGGCTAAAAAAAAAAAAAAAAATATTACACATTTGTTGAATACAGTAGACAGCTCTTGTTGGACATACACAGCTACGTTTGGTGACCTAGAAGTCATTTTGGCTCTTGCAGCACCCAGAGATGGATAAAGAAGAAAATGAAAATTTCACAAGTTGTGTGGGCCGAGGACCAACAGGAAATGGGTCTGTAACACACCTTGTTCCTGGCTCCAGGAAGCCTAGCCAGGGGAACCCTCCGGAGGGGAAGCAAAGTCCCTTGTTGGCTACTTGCAGCGTTTGTGTATGTTTGTTTTATGGTGGTGTAGTTTTATTATTATTTTATAGTAACGAAAGATAAATGGCATTTACTCACTTTTACTAATATTCGCCTGCGTTTACGAGGTGCCTGGTGCCCGGCACCACATGGCTCCATGACCAAGTGAACACTTCTTAGTTCCTCAAATAGGGCATAAAATTCCCTGCCAAGAGGAAAGAATGAAAGGTCAAAGCCCTGCTAGTCAAGATCCTCTGATCTTGTCAGCTGAGACTGATATCACCCGCCCCTACTCAAACCAGCAACAGAACACAGATCTGGGATGGTTACCTGGTCCTTTCTTCACAGATCACCCCCTGCCTCAGACCACTGCCTTTTTCATGCCACTTCCGGGTTTACCCTCCTGACAGTATTCAATCAATCTTCTCTCCACTCCATTGCAGTTGCTGAGATTGTGGGAACAGAATCACGGTTACTTCTATGTGCTCTTTCAAGAAAAGGCAACAGTATTTCCAAGACAGGAAAGTTGAAAAGATAAGATGATTGTGAGGATGACTAGTTTTTAAATTTTATTTTATATCACTTCAAATGAGTGAGTCTTCTGTATGTATGTTTATGCCCTAAATTTTGTTTGCTTTGTTCCCATGAACTCAGGTCTTTGATCCCCTGAAACTGGACTTCCAGATGGCTGTGAGCTGCCATGTCGGTGCCGGTGCTGGGGATTGAACCCTGGTCCTCTGCAAGAGCAGTCAGAGCTCTTAACAGCTGCTCCATCTCTCTACCCTCAGGGTGAGTCCTTCAAGACAGGCATGAGACTCCAAGGCTCAAGAATCTAAAGGAAGTGAGATACAGAAAAGACCTATCTTAAATGATGCCTACGTTAGCCTTAACAGTCTTTGGCCATGGCTATGTGTCCATGTGTGCAAACGTAAATGCAACTGTGGATGCCCACGTGTGTGTATGTACGTGTAATGTGTGTGTGTCTGTCTGTGTGCTTCCATGTTTTGTGTGTGCCTGTGTGTATCTCTGTCTGTGTGTATATGTGAGTGTGCCTATGTGTATGTGTGCCTGTGTGTACATCTATGAGTGTCCCTGTGTCTGTGAGTGTGCCTATGTGTGTGTTTGCCTGTGTTGTGAGTGTGCCTGTGAATGAGTATGTGTGTGGTGTCTGTGTGTATGTGTGTGTGTGTGTGTGTGTGTGTGTGTGTATAGGTTCCAGTGTGTGCCTGGCACTTGTGTACTGGTCGTATACTGCAGGAAGGATACAGGAATGTTTCTCTTGCTGACAAAAGAAAATGAAACCTCATTGCAATGAAGTCTCCTTTAGGAGAAAAACAGTTATAATTTCACCTTTAAAGTCCTGATCAAGGCTGTGGATCTGGGTTTATTTACAGTGCCACCATCTATCAGATTAAATTGTGACTTTTTTTTTAGTGACAAACTGGCCCAGGATACAAAGGTAGGGAGTGTTCCACATAATAACTCTGAAATGCTCATTTTCTCTAACCCTGCAGTAAGTATTTCTTCCTGGGACAGAGCCTGGGGAACAGGTGGGATAAAAGAGGGCAGGAGATCTAGGGTCCAGCTGCTTCTTTCCGACATAAGAACCATGAACTTCAGGAAGATGTTAGTTTGCTCATTAAAACAAAATGAGACTAGATTTTTCTCTCACACAATACATCCCAACCACAATTGCCTCTCTCTCCCAGCTCTTATCCACCTTTCCACTACCCCCAGATTTACTCCTCTTCCATTTCCCAAGAGAAAAGAACAGGACTCAAAGAGACAACAACCAAACAGGTCAAAACAAAATACATTAAGAATGGGCCAAACCTGGACGAGGCAAACAGGTAGGAAGACAGGAGTCCCAAAAGCAGGCATGAGTCAGAGACACATCTCTTTCCACTGTTGAGAATATCATAAAGCCTCCAAGCTAACAGCAATGACATAGGCAGAGGACCTAGCATAGGCCTATGCAGGCTCTGTTCTTGCTTCTCAGTCTCTGTGAGCCCATGTGAGTCCTACTTGGCTGGGTGAGTAGGCCATGTTCTCCTGGTGTCCTCCATCTGTTCTGAATCCTACAGTCCTTTTGTACCCTCCTTTTGGGAGTCTCTTGAGTTTCCAGGGAAGGGACCTGATGTAGACCTACAATGTAGATTCTCTCTCTCTGCTATCTCTGATTTGTGTCTGGTTGTGGGATCTCTGCATCCACTCCCATCTGCTGATGGAGAAAGCTTCTCTGGTGATGCCTGGACAAGACACAGTCCATCTCTGAGTATAGCAAAATATCAATAGAAATCATTTCATTGACTTTTTTTTTTTTCATTTTTGCCAGTGCTCATTAGGATCACCCTCGTAGATTCCAGCAAGTTTCAATGTACTAGGTTTCCACATGCCTGCCTCCCAATTTCAGCAATCTTTCCCCATACTGTCTCCCTCAATCTTCCCTGTAACCTGATCCCTTCTTCTCCCATCCCTATCTGCCCTCAGTTAACCCATGAAGCCTTCTCTGTTTTCCCTTGCCAGGGCAGAGACCCATGCACTCCCCTCTAGAGTGCCTCTCTTTCCTAACTTCTCTGGGTCTATGAATAGTACTTTGGTTATCATTTACTTAGCAGCTGATGTTGACTTATAAGTGAATACATACAATATATGTTTATCTGGGTCTGGATTATTGTACTCAGGCTGATTTTATTTTTCTAGTTCCATCTATTTGCCTCCAAATTTTATGATGTCATTTTTTGACAGCTGAGTAATATTCCATTATGTAATATTTATCCTTTTGCTGAGGGATACCTAGGTTGTTTCTAGTTTCTGGTTACTATGAATAAAGCTGCAAAGAACAAGGTTTGAACAAGGGTACTTGTGGTAGGATAGGCCATCTTTTGGATATATATCCAAGAACGATACAGATAGGTCTTCAGGTAGATAGATTCCCAACTTTTTGAGGAACTGCCGTATTGATTTCCCTAGTGGCTATACAAATTTGCACTCTGACCAGCAATAGAGGAATGTTACCCTTGCTCCACATCTTCACCACCATGGACTGTCACTTGTGTTATTGATTATAACCATTCTGTCGGATGTAAGACGTCATCTGTCATCTCAAAGTAGTTTTAATTTGCATTTCCCTGATGGATAAGGGTGTTGAGAATTTCTGTAAGGGTTTCTCAGCCATTTGAGATGGGAGAGGGCTCTCCCTTCTCAAGGAGAGAGTGGGAAAGAGGAGGGGGTGAGGAGGAGAGGACGGAGAACTGTGGTCAGGATATAATATATGAGAAAATAAATAATTTTTTTAAAAGAGAGAATTCTTTATTTAGATCTGTACCCGCAATTTAATTGGATTATCTGGGGAGGGGTTGATATCTAATTTCTTGAGTTCTTTATATAGAATGGATAAAGTCCAAAATATTAGTCTTGGATCCTAATTTCTCTCATCTCAGCAGGGTCCAACACAGTGGCTTCTTTATTTCTACTGTTGCAGTGATTACCAGCCATGACACACAGAAACACAGACACACAGACACAAGACACAACACACACACACACACAATTATATTAACAATTGATAAATACACCATGAAATCAGACATGGAAACTTTTGAGTGACATCAATAGACTGATGCACCAATAGGTCCCAAGATTCAACAGTGTTCAAAGAAAGTTCTGTAGCTTGCCCTCTGCTCCAACCAGCGGAAAATAAAGGCAGCGACAACCGTGTTCTTCTTAAAGCGGTTTATTCAGTTCCTTGTTACAGCACGCTTGCTTCTACCTTCTTCCTCTTGATGCCCCTTGAAAGCTCTCTGAATGCATTCTCTCCTTCAAACCTCTCTCCTTCAATCCTCCCGGCTACCGCCCCAGCCGCCTTATATGGATTCCTCAATCTCATCAGTTAACTGGCCGCTCCATGTGATGCGAGGTGGGCTAATCGGGCAGCCACACCTGGAAGCGGGAACCTTTTCTCTATAATGAGCCACAGCCACAGTGCCTACTCAAGCTAGCTGGCTACATGCCAAGCGCCATCCTGACATAGGGAGAACTGCTTCCTACAAAGTTCCATAGAAAACATGTAAAAAGAATACACACACACACCACTGCCCATACAGGATTAAATCTGAGGCATGGCCCATAGAATGAGATAAAAACTAATGTAAGCATTAAGGACATCATTGTGACTGCCTCAGCCCTTTTCAAGTTGGCACACAGTGCAGATTCCTCAGACATTAAATTTTCTGCAGAGAGAAAGAACATTGGAACAAGAAGATATCTCCCTGGACCCCAAGAGATCCCCTGAGAATCCTGACCTGCCTTATGGGGATCACAATAGACAATAGCCAGGTGACCACACCTGAGGTCAAGTAGAAACAAAGCAGAGACCCAAACCCTCAGCACCAGCAGCTCTCAGCCACGTTTTGAACATGATTTTCATAACACTGGATCCAACCTACAAATAGTATGGCCAGCTGCAAAACTAAGGAGGTTAATTCCAGAGGAGGTGTGGGGATTTGTATATAGAGAAGCAGACTCCAGAATAAACCTCAGATCTACCCATTGTCCCTAGGCAGGGAGAGAGATGACTACCCCCAGTAGTGTCAAAAATAAGAGAGCCTGAACTTACACACCAGTGTTGCAACAGTCCTCAGGGAAGTAAGCTTGCCAGCATATTTCTACTGAGTCAAGCAGAAGGTTTCATCAGTCACTCCACAAAGTGCTGCACCTCTCTGCAAAGATTTCTGTCTTCAGACTCAAACAGCTCTAGTTCCTTACTGGGTCTCATACCAGCCATCTCTGACAATGCCCAGTCTCCAGCCCACATGAATGGGGCAAAGCCTAAGCAAAACTTATAGAACTTTTAAAGAACTGCTGGATCTCTCCGGGTCATAGCCATCAGAGCCATCTGGAGTCACAAGGTAGACAGAAAAGAAAAACTAAGGTCATGCCTAAGTCAACTGTGAGCACTGGGAGAGACCACTTCTCTTCACTGACACCAACATAAGGTCAGAAATGTCACCAGGAATGAGATATCATGATTGCTTCAAAATAAACTACTATAGCTCCTATGTAGACACAAAAAAAAAAAAAAAAAAAAAAAAAAAAAAATCTATGAGAGGACCAGAAAATAATTTAAACAAATCTCTTAAGGTTCCTAAACTAAAAGAATAGATACAGAAAAATGTTTTGAAATTTGCAAAAAAAACACACAAATAGATAAATTTAACAAATAAATATAAATTGAAATGAAACACTTTTTAAAAATGATTTACTTTTTTATGTGCCTTTATGTTTTGCCTGCATATATATCTATGTGAGGGTGTCAGATCCCCTGGAAATGGAGTTAAGGACAGTTGTGAACTGTATATGGGTGCTGGGAATTGAACTCAGGTTCTCTGGAAGAGCAGCCAGTGCTTTTAACGACTGGAGCCATGTTTCCAGCCCCTCCAGTGGAACTCTTAAAGGATACAATACTGAGTTGACTCATGAATAGTCATCAATGGCAATTCCAATTAGGCTTGAAGAAAATTCCCCAGATGAGACATTTGAAGTTATTTAATCAAGGGTACAAAAGAATAAAAATAAATAAGATCATGAATTATATGAAATCGTTATCCCACCTAGTTTAATATGTAGGAAGAATCTTAGAAGGGGAAGAAATTTTAAAATGAAGAAGCTAGAAAGTATATCTAATGAAAAAATTACCCCAAACTTTTTTCATTCAAAGAAATCTATCAGTACCTAAATATAGGAATCACAAAGTCTCCAAGGAATGTAGTCTTAAAGAACATTTCTCGAAGATACATATTAATCAGACTATCAGAACTCAAAGACAATAAAAAGTATCGGAGAGCCGTAAGAGGCAAGGAGCAAACAATTTATACAAGGTTATCAGCATAATGATCAATAGATTCCTCAAGAAAAAAGAAATAAGGTGGTAGGTGGAATTACTTGCTTCGGTCCTAAATAAATATCAACCTTGCCAAAGAAGAGAACCTTGCCAGTCAGAAAGTCATGGAGAAATAAAAAGTTTCCCAGGGAAATAAAAAAAAAAATCAGAATTTATCACATTTGCTTCTTCCTTATCTATAAAATAATAATAAGACTTCTTATTATCAAAGGGAGCTGCCTCTGAAAACTTAAGAACAGAAGCAATAGAAAGCCTTGTCAGATTGTGCAAGAACATTGGTTCTCAACCTATGGGTATTGACCTCTTTGGAGGTTAAATGATTCTTTTATAGGGGTCACCTGAAATCATCAGAAAGCAACACAAATATTTACGTTGACATTCATGACAGTATCAACATTACAGTCATGAGGCAGCAACAAAGATAATTTCATGGTTGGGGGAGGGGAGTCACCACAACTTGAGGAACTATATTAAAGTGTCCAGCATTAGGAAGGTTAAGAACCATTACTCTAGGCTGTAATAGGTCAAAGACAACCATTAATAACACGTATGACGCAGACAAATTCTTAAATGATATAAGTTTGATATCAAAACATAAAACATGGGCAGGATAAAAGTGTAGAGTTGTTTTGATTAAATGAGTGAAGGGCATTCTATGTAAGCTTCTTCATAACTACAAAGCACAAATCCAGGAGAGACGTGCTACAGAGCCTTAAAAGATAATAAGGTAGTTTTATACACTAAAAACCTAGACAGCTAGAATAACCAGTAAGTTCACAGGCACATTTTTACGATGTTGATCATGAAGAACTGAAAATCTAGATTAAAAAAAAAAAAATAAGTGAGAAGATTGAATACCAAATACACATTCCTTCAAAGAAAACCCAAGAACATAAGCCTCCCTGTGAAATTTTATCGAACATTTAAAGAGCTTACAGCCCTATCTCTCAAACACCTTCAGAAACTGAAAAGGAATGCTCTCAGTATCCGCCAATGACTGAAGAAAATGAAGCAGCAGACCAGCATTCTTTATGATGGCAAGTACAAACATTTTTGTGTGTTATGCCATATTCACAGAATAAAGAGCTGAACCCACAGGATCATTTCAGGAGGTTTACAAGAACTTTTGATGAAATTCAACTTCTCTTTATAATGAAACCACTCAATGAATTTAATATGTAAACAGCATGCCTGCACTAAATAAAGGCCTTATATAGTATACCTACAGCTGAAATGCTCAGTGTTGAAATGTTGAAACACTTTTCTCCCTAAGATCTTCAGCAAGGCAAAGACACTGTCCTTGACATTTCTACAAAAATTATTTCTTACAGTCATTGGCAAAACAGCAAGACAATAAATTAAATAAATGATACTCACTAAACAAAATATTTCTGAGTAAATACATATCTATTTCAAAGTATGTCAGGATAGTACCATCAGGAGTTTTATTCTTTTTTCAATTACTTATTTTATTTATTTACATTCCCAAATATTGCCCACACTTCTGGTTCCCCCTCCCAGAGTTCTTCAACCCACCCCCTCCACTTTGCCTCTGAGAGGGTGCTCCCCCCCTCCCCAGCAGGAAATTGCCTTTCCTTACACAATGAGGCTCATCCTTTCCCACCTAGGCCAGACAAGGCAGTCCTCTGCTACATATGCCATAGCCTTGGACCAGTTAGTACATGTTCTTTGGTTGGTAGCTTCGTTTCTGGGAGCTTACAAGGGTCCGGCTTGGTTGATACTGTTAGTCTTCCTATGAGGTTGCCATTCCCTTCATTTACATCAATCCTTCCCCTAACTCTTCCATTGGGGCCTCTTGCTTTGGTCCAATGGTTGGCTTATCTGCATCTGTCTCAGTCAGCTGCTGGTAGAGCCTCTCAGAGTCCAACCATGCTAGGCTCCTGTGTGCAAGCAAAACATAGCATCAATAATAGTATCATAGTTTGGTGCCTCCCATGGGATAGATCCCAAAGTTCGGTGGGTCAGTGAACCACATTTTCTTCAGTCTCTGCTCCATTTCTGTCCCTGCATTTGCTTTAGACAGAAACAATCTAGGTTAAATATTTTGAGATGGTTGGATCTCCTCAACTAGGAACCATGTCTATCTACTGGAGATGTTCTCTTTAGGTTCCTTCTCCCCACTGTTGGCCATTTCAAAAAAGGTCACCTATACTGTGTCCTGTGAGCCTCCCATTTCCCAGGTCTTTGGGACTTTTGAGAGGTTCCCCCACCTCTACTCCCTGAAGTTGTATATTTCCATTCATTCTCCTGGCCCTTTGGCTTCTCTCCTGTCTCCTTCCATACCTGTTCCTGTCCCCATTTTTCCCTTTCTTCCCCCACCCTTATCCCACCCAGCTCCCTCCCTCTCTTTGCCTCTTGTGATTCTTTTGTCCCCCCTTCTAAGTGGGGTTGAAGCATCTTCACTTGGGCCTTCCTTCTTGTTAGATTTCTTATGGTCTGTGGGTTTTATCATGGGTATTCTGCACTTTTGAGCTAATATCAATGTATCAGTAAGTACATACCATGCATGTTCTTTTGAATCTTGGTTACCTCACTCAAGTATTTTCTAGTTCCATCTATTTGCCTGCAAAATTCATAATGTCCTCGATTTTAATAGCTGAATATATTGAATTGTGTAAATGAACCATATTTTCTGTATCCATTCTTCTGTTGAGATACATCTGGTTGTTGCTCTGTCTATTGCAAATATAGCTGCTATGAACATAGTGGAGCATGTGTCTTTGTGGTATGGTGGAACATTTTTTGGGTATATGCCCAGGAGTGCTATAGCTGTGTCTTCAAGTAGAATTATTTCCAGTTTTTATGAAGAACCTGCTGCCAAACTGATTTCCAAAGTGGTTGTACCAGTTTGCAATCCCACCAGCAATGGCTGAGTGTTCCTCTGTTTCCATATCCTGACTAGCATTGCTGTCACTTGAGTTTTTGATCTTAGCCATTCTGATTAGTGTAAGGTAGAATCTCAGAGTCAGTTTGGTTTGCATTTCCCCGATGACTAAGGATGTTTGAACTTTTTTTTAAAGTATTTCTCAACCATTAGAGATTTCTCAGTTGAGAATTCTCTGTTTAACTCTGTACCCCATTTTAAGATGGTTATTTGGTTTGCTGATGACTCTCAAGTAGCACTTGAAGAAATGTTCAAGGCGGCGGTGGTGGCACATGCCTTTAATCCCAGCACTTAGGAAGCAGAGGCAGGTGGATTTCTGAGTTCAAGGCCAGCCTGGTCTACAGAGTGAGTTCCAGGACAGCCAGAGCTACACAGAGAAACCCTGTCTCGAACCCTCCCCCCCCCAAAAAAAAGAAATGTTCAAAGTCCTATTCACCAGGAATGCAAATCAAAATGGCTCTGAGATTCTATTTACACCCATCAAGTGACTAAGATGTAAAATTCAATGACAGCACATGCTGGGAAGGATGTGGAGCAGGAGGAATACTCCTCCATTGCTGCTGTGATTGCTAAGCTGGTACAAACACTTTGGAAATCAATTTGGTGGTTTCTCAGAAAACTGGGAATAGAAACTGAAAACAACCCAAATGTTCCTCAACTAAAGATGGATAAAGAAAATGTGGTACATTTGCACAATGGAATACTACTCAGCTATTAAAAAGAAGGACATCATAAAATTTGAAGGCACATGGATACAACTAGAAAATATCATCCTGAGTGAGGTAACCCGATCCAAAATGTCCATTTATAAGTGAACATTAGCCATAACATACAGGATAACCATGCTATAATCTATAGACTCAAGGAAGGTAAATAATAAAGAGGCCTAAAGGAGGATTCTGGAATCACACTGAGAAGGGAAAATAAGATAGACATTGGAGGTGGTGGCAGGGAAGGAAATGAGTAGATGAGGGTGTGTGGAGGGAAACAGGGTTAGGAATCAAGTGTATGTGGGGGAAGAGAGATGGCTTGGAGAACAAATGGAAATCTGTGAGCCAGAGACCTGGGACACTTAAGTCTCCTGGGAGGATATGAGGTGACATTAGCTTAGATTCCTAGCAGTGGATGGATATGAAGCCTCAAGTGGACACCTTCTATAGCCAGGATTTCCAATGGAGGGAACAGGACATCAACCCATCCACAAAACCTTTGGCCCAAAATATGCCCCACCTACAAGATATACAGGGATAAAAATGGAACAGAGTTTGAGGGAATAGACAACCAATGACTGACCCAATTTGAGACCCACCCCATTAGACAGAACCAACCCCTGACACTATTAATGATACTCTGTTATGCTTGCAGATGAAAGTGTATCATAACTGTCTCCTGAGAGGCTCTGTCCAACAGCTGATAGAAACAGAGGCAGAGACCCAGAGACAACAATAGGCAGAGCTTAGGGAGTCTTGTGGATGGATGAGTGGGGAGAAGAATTGAGGGAGCTGGAGGAGTCAAGGACAACACAAGATGATCTACATAATCAACTAATCTGAGCTCATGGGGCTCACAAAGTCTGACCCATCAACCAAAGATCCTGCAAGGGCTGAAACTAGGACCCGTACACATATGTACCAGAGGTGCAGCTTGATCTTCATGTGGGTCCCATGAACAATTGGAATGTGGGCTGTCTTTGATTCTGTTGCCTGCCTTTGGATCCCTTTCTCCTAGCTGGGCTGTCTTATTGGCCTCAGTGGGAGAGGATGAGTTTAGACCTCCTGAGACTTCATGAATGAGGGCAAGCTGGTGCCCATGGGGCATCCTCTTCGCTGAAGAGAATGGAAGGGGGTGGTGGAGATGATGTGAGGGTGGGACTGAGCAAAGAGGTGTGGGATGCTGTGTTCAGGATGTAATACAAATAAATAAATAATGAAAACAATCGCGAAAGATACAACTTAGGGGAACTACAGGCTATTCCCATAATTTGGGAAAATTAAAATTGTTAATACCTAAAGACAGCTGCATCTGTATTTGAGACAATGTCTACCAAAAGTCCATGTTTTTCATAGAAAAGAAAAGAGAAAATGTGAAATCTATGTGAAACTGCAAATAGGAGGGAGAAGAAGAGGAAAGGGAAGAGAAGAAGCAGAAGTTGGAGAGGAGGAAGAAAGGAGAGGAGAGGTAGGGAAATAGGTGAAGGAAAGAAACAAAGAAAACAGACCATCGTGATAACAAAGGTAGGAAGTGAAGCATCACTCCCTTAACCTGGAACAAATAATGGAGTGTAAACAGAGTCCATGTGTTTGGAATATAATTAAAATCATGGAAATGATCCCGCCATGAAGAGCCACCAGGTTCCAAGAAAGGAACCAAGCTGCTGCCCTAGGAGAAGTACAGTCTCACTTGATAAACATGTTGAGCAACTCAGACATCCACATGCATAAGAATAAAACTGAGCCTTATCTTGTGCTAAATACACAAATAACTCAAATGGATTAGAGGATTTAAGATAAGACCAGAACATATAAAAAACTAGCAGAAAATAAAACAGGGCAAAAGCTACAGGGCAATGATTTATTTTTTTGATTCTCATCTCAAGAGTAAAACACAACAATAGCAAAAATAGACAAATCAGAAATTGAAATTTTTGTGAAATAAGGGAATCAGCAGAGAAAAGAGTCTGCCACTTACTGTGGAGTATAGGCAAGGCCTTAAATCAGATAACTGGCCTAGTTTCCCAAGTTCTAAGTAAATTGGGAAAGCCAAGCATCCAAATAGTATGTGCGGGCACTGTTGTAGCCCTCAGCTTCCTCCTAGAACTTGAAGATGATATCTTATCTCTGAGATCACCACACACTTCAGACAGGGTTTGGTGGCATGGAGCAGGAACGGACTGAAGACGAGCCATCCTCCTGAAGACTAGCCATCTTAGCATCTCAAGATACAGGCTGTCCAGGGAGAGAAGCAAAGGCAGTCCTACGGGGTGGAAGAGGCTGCAAATGGCAGTGATGACCATTTCACCAATGCTCCCTCCAACAGTGCGATCGTGATACATTTACTCATCAGCATGCTGAACCTGGAATACTGTATAGCACAGCTACCACATTCCAAGTAGAGGGCAGCATGTCAAAAAGACATCTTCACTTCCGTAACTATGGCAACAAACAGTGCATGACAGCTAAGACACAAAGTCGACCAATGTCTAGCTGCATATGGAGACACAGGAACTGGTGGTGATATTCATGTGACATGTTTTGGGACGAGAAAGATTTTATCTGTGCTTGTGTAGATAGAATTGAGAGTATCACACTTAAGGCAATAATGCAGACACAATAGTCCTTACCCCGTGTACTCACATGGAAAAGAAAATAATTGATTTCAATCACAGGAAGTAGAGGGTTATCAGAGATAGTGTGTGGGGCAATGGGAGGGTAGAGTGAAAGGGTACACAGCTTTGGCACCATACTGGCTGGTTTTCTGTATCAACTTGACACAAGCTGGAGTTATCACAGAGAAAGGAGCCTCCCTTGAGGAAATGCCTATATGAGAGCCAGCTGTAAGGCATTTTCTCAATTAGTGATCAAGGGTGGGAGGGCCCATTGTGGGTGGTGCCATCCCTAAGCTGATAGTCCTGGGTTCTATAAGAAGGCAAGCTGAGCAAGCCAGGGGATGCAAGCCAGTAAGCAGCATCCCTCCATGGCCTCTGCATCAACTCCTGCCTCCAAGTTCCTGCCCTGTGTGAGTTCCTGTCCTGATTTCCTTTGGTGATGAACAGCAATGTGGAAGTATAAACTGAATAAACCCTTTCCTTCCCAACTTACTTCTTGATCGTGATGTTTGTTCAGGAATAGAAACTCTGACTAAGACAGGCACAAAGAAAAATAATGTAAAACTTAAGTATATTTTATGTATATTGCCCAGCATAATGGATATAGAAGTTATATGGTAGGATATATTTCAGAATTGCTGAGAGAAATTTCAAATGTCCTCACCATAAAAGCACAAGTACTTGAGGCAATGAATAATTTAATTACCTGGATGAAACTATTTTTCTTTCAATTCATAATTCATGCATTATTTTGCCTTCCTAAGTAGGGTAATTACGGGCAGTAAGTTCATCATTTCAAAATATTTTAAATTTGCAGAGAAATGGCAGGTGAAAAAGCTACAACTTGTTTTGGAGATTTAACTTAGCAACCAGGAAAACATTTTATGAAATTATGAAGTTAATTCTATCTTGAAAAGCAAATCCTGGTGCTGAAGAGATGGTTCAGCAGTAAGAGGCACTGGCTGCTCTTGCCGAAGACATGATGCTTTGACACTTTCATGTTTGAATGCTTTTGGTAAACTTACTGGCCAGGGAATTGTAGGAACAGTTTCAAGATGATTACCAGTCTGAGGCTGAAGAAAGATTCCTCCTACCCTCTGCTTCCTGTGATTATGTGGTTCCACCCTCTAAGTGGGATTGAAGCATCCATACTTTGGCCCTCCTTCTTGTTAAGCTTCATATGGTCTGTGATTTTTATCATGTGTATTCTGAGCCTTTGGGCTAATATCCACTTATTAGTGAGTATATACCATGCATGTCCTTTTGGGTCTGGGTTACCTCAATCAGGATGTATTTTATAGTTACACCTATTTGCCAACAAAGTTCGTGAAGTCATCGTTTTTTAATAGCTGGGTTGTATTCAACTGTGTTAATGTACATTTTCTGTATCCATTCTTCCACTGAGGGACATCTAGGTTGTTTCTGGCTTCTGGCTATTATCAATAAGGCTGCTATGAACATAGTAGAAACAATGTCCTTGTTATATGTTGGAGCATCTTTTGGGCATATGCCCAGGAGTGGTATAGCTGGATCTTCAGGTAGAGAGGTAGAGCTATTTCTAATTTTCTGAGGGGCTGCTAGATTGATTTCCAAACTGGTTGTACCAGTTTGCAATCCCACCAGCAATGGAAAAGTGTTCCTCTTTCTCCACATCCTCTCCAGAATGTGCTGTCACCTGAGTTTTTGATCTTAGTCATTCTGGTTGGTGTAAGGTAGATTCTCAGGGTCATTTTGATTTGTATTTCTCCCATGACAAAGGAAGTTGAACATTTCTTTAGGTGCTTCTCAGCCATTCAAGATTCCTCAGTTGAGAATTCTCTGTTTAGTTCTGTACCCCATTTTTAAATTGAATTATTTGGTTTTCTGAAGTCTAACTTCTTGACTTTTTTGTATATTTTGGATATTAGCCCTCTATGGGATGTAAGGTTGGTAAAGATCTTCCCAATCTGTAGGTTGCAGTTTTGTCGTATTGACAGTGTCCTTTGCTTTGCAGAAGCTTTTCAGTTTCATGAGGTCCCATTTGTCAATTGTTTATCTTAGAGCCTGAGCCATTAGTGTTCAGTTGTCTTAGCCTTGTAGCCTCTAGCCTCACAACCTGATCTGGGGGTATGGTACTTGAGACTATGAGCAGACCTTCTTGTCAGTCGCCTTCTCCTTTGATATAACCCCTTTCCTAGGCCTGGTATAGGAAGAAGCCAGATGACCTCAGAGGCAATGCTTCATTTAATAAGATAATTTGTACACGTTATAAGTTCTGATAAACTAGCAGAAAGGGGGAAAGTTGAGAAATGTGCTGACATTTGCAAATCATCAAAGAAAGACTTTTTTATGTGTCCTGCCATTGTTGGGCTGAATGGATCTGTCTGACCTTCAGTCAGTGGGAATGAGCCTCTAGGCTGAAATTACTAAATACATATAATACATATTCTACAACAAATCTCAGTGATAATGACCTGCTAATCAGTGCATAGGCATTAAATATTAAATTAAACTGATTTATTAAAATTAAGCATGTAGGTGTGTGTGTATGTGTATTTAACTATAGTTTTTTATGTTTGTTTGTTTGTTTGTTTATTTAATGTCTGTGAGTACACTGTCACTGTCTTCAGACTCACCAGAAGAGGGCATCAGATCCCATTACAGATTGTTGCGAGCCACCATGTGGTTGCTGGGAATTGAACTCAGGACTTTTGGAAGAGCAGTCAGTGCTCTTAACTGCTGAGCCATCTCTGCAGCCCTGGTTTTTTGTTTTTATTTGTGTGTTGTTGCTGTTCTTGTTGTTTAAAAGCAGAAAAACAAAAACAAGCAAACAAAGAAACAACTCTACCTGTCAGCACTGAGTGTGGCTGACTCTTCCATATAACATCCAGAGCTGGTTTGTTCCTACTCCATGTCAGCTGGTGTGTTTGGGCTCCTCACAGCCCTTTGAAGAGCAGAGTGAATGATAAAGCACTCATAAACAGTCAACATTCTAGGGCTTTTTTTTTCATTTATGAGTGTAGAGTTTGTTCTTCCAGCTCCTTCTGTCATTTATGGAACAGGTTCAGTATCAGGTATTTCAGACTGTCATGTCCTGCATCATCAGCCCTGTATCTTTCTCTCAGTGACTGTCTGTGTTGCCTGGAAGGCCGCTTGAGCCATGAGCGACAAGTTAGGATGAATCTGTGAACTGATCTCACTGATGAACAAGCACGGGTCAAATACTTGAGAGTTGAACTCATTCTAAAACAATGTTGTGACAGGTCCCAGTGTTAGACAGAAGAATGTGTGTTAATCACACCACTACCTGGAGATAATGAGAAGAGGGGTAGGGGGAGCCTTGATGATAACATCTGCTAACTGCATCCCTCCCCAGATTCTCACCAGAGATTGATGGCTCAAGAGGGAAACTGCTTCACATCATTGAGGTTGTGTCTGAGTCTGCCCTTTCTCATACCTAATGTCTCAGAGAGGTAGAGGAGACAGACAGGTTCCAACATCTTGGACTTATTGAAACCACTGTTCTCATCAGTAACCCTGCTGGCTCAGCAAAAGTATGCACATGCCTTGCTGCAGTGAGGACTGATTAAAGTAGTTGTCCATACTTGACTTTCTTGTAATTTAAACAGAAACACACCTCCTCCCTGCTCCCGAGTGCTTCTAAGTCTCAATAGGATGAGCCATGTTACCTTGAAGCAAAACATTAGCCTCCAGAAAGCCTATCCTAGCCACCAGGCTGTAGTCATCAAGGCCTGGACTTCTGACAACAGGTTTCTTGTACTCAGCACTCTGGACCCACAACCATATTTCTTTTCTGTGTAAGTATTCCTTCATATTTACAGTGAAGTTGGCTTGTTTCCTCAGGCATCATTTCAATTTCCATTCTCCCTCAATGCCCTTCCTAACATTGAACACTGTGTTCTATGTTCATGGTTCATGCTGCAGGGACCTCATCTCAGATCATCCCCAGCTGTGAGACTGCAGTACATCTGCACGGGACTTTTGTTCTTCTTGCCAGAGATGGACATGCCATTCTCAGAAGAGCTTCTTCAAATATCAAGTGAGGTAGGACACTGGCGTGTCACACGTTGGAGCTGATGAGAACAGCACCTGCAGAGACAACAGCATGTGAACAACGCTTCCTGTGAGCTTTTTGTATCTTATTTTGTATCTTATATTCTTATTAAGTGCAGGTCAGAGCACCATAAAACCCACATTGACACCCAAAAGATCCTGTCCTACCTCCTGATTAATATAGAAATTTCCTCCTTTCAGGTAACACTAGTTGTGTCTCCCAGGACACAGATGCAACTCTGTGCTCAAGTAAAGAATTAACTCACATGAATTGTCTACCAAACTCACAGATGGATTTGAGTCATTTAAAAACATGGCTTGGAAGAACCAGACTCAGAAATGATGTTACAACTTCTCAGACTTTTACCTGCTCCTTAAAGTTCTGAACACTGCATGCAACATTTTCTGCAGGGGAACAGTAAAGCCATCATCTCTCTTCCCGCATGGCTCTCCTACTTCCGTGCATACTGAAGAGAAGTGAGAAAGACTGCATCCGTGTTCCCTGTTCAGCATCTGAGTAGCCCTGTTCTTTATTTAAATAACTGGGAATGAGTGAGAACACTGATCATGAGGCTTGCCTGGGAATCAATTAGGACCAGCATAGAGACTAACTGCTTAGTATTGTTTCTGTGTGAGTGCTTAACACTGTATGAGGCAGACTGTACCACCTTCCAGAGGAAGTCCAGCTTCAAAGACTCAGCAAGGAATGCAGGCACATCAGAAGAAAGGCATCTGCAGCTTCCACTCACTGGGTCTGGTCTCCAAATGGTCATAAATTATAATTGTTTCCTCTTTGGAGCTCTCTCTGTGTCCTGGCTCTGTGCTACACCACCTTAGAATAAAGGCAGGCCCCTTTTCCCTCATGATATGACTATCTCTGCATCAAAGCCACTAAAGCCCAACATATGAGCATCGTGTTGTGCTCTGATCATGGGGTTTGAGCACAAGTTCTTGAGTGTTCTTGAAATTTACCAGGATGGTGACCTTGTGGACCTGACCCACACTCAGAATTATTACCAAACATGAAATGATAATAGATGTGTTTATGAAGTCGACATGCTTTCCACATCCTGCCTCTCTTTGCAATCCAGCTAGAAAAGCAATTGCTGCAAAAGCATGGAGAAGGGTCTTTCTGGTTGATCACAGAACCTAGATAGCCATATGGTACTACTTCAAGTAATGAGCACCGACAAGCCTCAGGACAGCAGCCATAAAGGCTCTTGAAAGAAACAACCATTATCACTGTGGTGGAGAAAAGGAGTTGATTATTAGAATGGAAAGCATATCCCTGAGGAGACTTCCCAAGCTTTAGGAACTGAGCTGTGGTGGTGGCTGTAGCTTCCAGCAGAAACCTGCTTAGAGTTTGGGGAGGAGGTTCTAACTGTTGTTCAACCACTGTTGTTCTCCATACTGATCATCTTCCAACCATAGCTGGGTGCTCTTGTAGGCAACAACATGAAGGTAAACTGCGGTGTGATCAGTAACTCTGAAAGCTGGCTTCCTTTAGGTAGGAGACCCGGACTATAGACCTGGTGTAGGATGCTCCATCTCTGCACTTAGACTTTGCTGGTGTCAGAAAACACAGACATTTGTCTTGCTAGTACTGGATGGCCTTGAGACTCCACCTTGACTCCGGATTCTGGTCATCTAGGCTCTCCGTGTCTTACAGAGAGGTCACAGCTAAGGAAGGCTCCTCTGGCCATTGCCTGCACTGCTCATTACGAGACAGCTTTCTGCAGGGTTTCCAGTACACTACAGTTCCAAATGTTATGAATAAGGTGAAATGAGGTGGTGGAAGAGAAAATGTACCTCTAATATTATATTTATCTGTCCTCTGACAAAACACACCTGATAAGGTAGATAACCAGCAAATGCATCTAAAAGTGGAGCTGAAAAAGCATCAGGCAGGTGGTTAGATTCTGGCCGTGTCCACTCTGTGATTTCTCCTCAGGTTGGGAGCCACACAACAAGATTTGCTTTAGCTGTGCTTCCTTGCATCGAGCCAGAGACAACTGCAGGTTTGATGTCACGTTATGGGATGCAATTGCTTCACCCCATATAACTACAGAACTTTCCATGTAGGCAATATTTTTAGCTGGCAAGCCTTCATTTTTGAAGAGCAAACCAATTGCTTATACCAAATAGTCACTCTTGAGAACATAAATACAGATCACACTATATAGATAGTATATTTAGAAACATGTAATAATAATAATTAATGGAAAAGAGGATGCCATGAACTTGAAAGTGGGCAAGAGGAAATAATGAGAGGGTTTAGAGGAGAGGAAGGGAAAAAGAAACAATATAATTGAATTATAATCTCAGAACATAAAACCAGAACTTTAAAACGATGCACACATTCAATGCAGGATGCCTTTGCTTCCACAACTGTCATTCACTAGAGTGAGGCCCTGGTTATTAAGTTTCAACTTTAACCCTGACAACTGCAAAAGAGTTACTTTACTTTCCCCTCTCCACCCTAGCCACGTGTCCCTTCTTGAAGCTCTCTCCATGGTTCCCAATTTTCAACAACAGCCTCTTCATCTTTGATTATTATTGCTACATACATGCATGTATATGTGCACATTTATAATTATGCGTGTGTGCACAAATACATATCAAGTCTACCTGCTAAGTTTTGTACTGTTGTTCGTGTGCGTGTGATTCTTGGGTACTCTGGACTTGAGCACTACATTGACGTTTCCACCTCCTCCTCTCTCCTCACTTCTCTCATGGTGTCACCCTGCTCCTGTCCAAATTCATGTCTCATTCTTTATTATACATGCATAAACACACAAAGATATACACATAGAAACATATGCACCCTCCACACATGCACACATACCCATACTCACATGCACAGACACACACAAGCACACACACATACAGACACAAGAGCACACACACAGACACACACACAAAGACATACCCACACATATGCACCCTCCACACATGCACACACACATACACACATGCACAGACACACACACATGCACACACCACTGCACAAACGCATACACATACACACAATCACAGACATACTCGAGCGCGCGCACACACACACATATGTGCACAGATATACACACATATACACCCTCCACACACACACTCATACATACATGCACAGATACATGCAAGCACACACACAGACACACACACAAGGACATACACACAAAAATAAATCTTAAAATTAAAAAGAGGCCTAAGTCTCTTTCCTACATCTGAAGTCCTCAACATCTGAAGAATTTCTGGATGGAAGAAATTTTACCTGGGCCAAGTAGACCTTCTGATTCTTTTGCTTGGATTTGTTGATGGCTGAGAGCATACAGAACAGCAGGAAACTACTCTGTGGTGTGGAATACAACCTGTGACTGTCAAGATGCTTCAACACGTAGACGCCATCAGGATGTCTTAATGCTATGTTGCAGTTGCAGTCTTAGCTTTGCCTCAGCATTGAACGCCAGGAAACACACCCACTGATCTTGAGATGTGCTCCCAGCCATCCTAAACAGGTATATTTATGCTTGCACAAGTCTGCTAACATAAGCACCTCAGGCACTCAATGATCCTTACATAAATGTACAGCAGGGTCACGTGCCTGTGTGACATTTATTTATATTCCCCTCACCCAACTGCCTTTGGACGCTTACTTTTTAAAGTGATACTCTTAAGAATTTTAGTCTAACTTGTCTCTCCGGGGAAAGGTGTTGCAAAGTCTTAAGATTCAGACTGGTAACAATCCCCATGCCCAACCTACAGTTTCAAAGCTTTATGCAAAATGCTATAACTGCTTATTTTCTGTTATGGTATGTGTCTTGAGTGGATGGTTTAAATACCTCCGCCTCCAGAGAACCAACCTCAGGCAACTTCACTTAAGAGGTGCATATGACTGACCTAATAAAGCTACTCTGGCGGTATCACCCCAGCCTGTGTCTCAAGCCATTCACTTGTCTTTAGGCCACATTTAGCTCTCTTCATAGAAGTGGGCACGTCAGGAACAATTACATACACAGTGCAAATAAATGAGACAGGAGCAGTGAAGATGGATTCACTTTTAATCTTTATTCCCTTTCACTACAAGAGCTGTGTTTGCAGTGAAATATTGACGAAAGACAGACGTGAAGGGAGAGGCAGAGGTGGAGGAGGCCTCAAGCTAGGCTAACCATCTACCTTGCCTAACTGAGGACTGAGGAGCCCTGGTGACTGATCCCACACCTCAGCCTGTGCTCCTGCTGAGGCTTTGTTAGAGAAATTCTCCAGTCAGAGCTGACCTCAGGCACAGTGAAGTTCTGGTGATCCATCCCAAGTCATCCAACATCTCTTGAGACAAGAATTCTGTAGCCAACTTTGTCCAGAGAAACAACAAGCTTGCTATGACATACAAGTCTATATTAGCACAGTACAGTGATGGTGCTTTTTATATAGACTGCTTATGTTCAAAAAGGTTTCTCTCTCTCTCTCTCTCTCTCTCTCTCTGTGTGTGTGTGTGTGTGTGTGTGTGTGTGTGATTAATCTACAGCTCACTCCTCAGATAAAGTCCATTTTTGTTTTGTTCAGGCAGGGTATCTCACTAGAGTTTGCTGATTAGGCTAAGTTGGTTGGCTGGGGAGCAGGGCTCAGAGATCCACCTGGCTTTGCCTTCCCAGTGCTGAGATATGCCAGCAGATCTGGTGGTTTGTTTGTTTGTTTGTTTGTTTGTTTTTAATGGATGCTGGGCATTCAATTCAGGTCTTCAAGCTTATGTGGCATATATGTTACTTACAAAGACTTCTCAGCCCCACACAAGGGTAGCCCTCTGATTACATTTATGCAGAAGGTTTAAACCAAATTCTTCTTGGGTTCTTTTGGACTGAGCATGTTCCAAAAATGCTGTGGTAAACAGTAGATATTATAAAAAGCATTATCTCCTATTTTTCTATATTTTGATGAAGTGATCATTTTAGATGCTAATTACTGAAGTTGAGTCATTTTCAGAAAGAAAAAGTTCCAACCTGAAATTAAATGAAATGTCATTAAAAAAAAAAAAAAAACAACAACCATGTTGGGCATAAGGACACTTATCCCAAATATTATTTACCTTATAGTGAAATTTAAACTGTTTTAGTTAACAGATATAATCTTAAATTTCTCTATGTGGAACAAGTCCCTAGGCATTCTTATTTCTCAAATACCTAGTGTTTGTGTGTGTGTGTGTGTTGTGGGGTGTATTTCATGGTGGTCATCCTTGCCCAAAACCAGCCCATTTATTTGCAAAGCCATGCACATGTAGTTGCTGAGAGTATTTAAAAAAGTAGTCCGGGTGACTAACAGGGGTGTATCATCACAGCAGACGTGGACAGAAACCTCAGCGGGCCCTGACAGGCAGCTCCCCACATGATGCCTTCGGCACACTCTCATGCCCAGAGTGTACAGGTCACAGTGAACCCCGCCTCCTTACAAGCTTTAATTATTTTTGCCTGATCACGGTGCTCAGCAGAACCAGTTGACAGGATCCTTTGTAACAGGAGATATTGATGATGAGATATGTTCTATACTTTAAGATGGAGAATGAATGCCTACAGCATGTTTAGAATGCCAGAGATACTTACATTTGAAAATGGCATCCTGAAGTCCCCTCAACATGGCTGCTGATGATAGTAAATTCCAGGACATTCAGCACCCAACTGACTGACAGTGCAATGGCTTCTGGGTATTGTGAAGTCAGAGGGGCTGCTATGCTTCTCACTGCCAAACCATAAAATCAGAGGGGCTGCCATCCTTACTCATCCCACACCATGAAGTCAGAGGGGCCGCCCCGCTTCTGCCCTCCCCTCCCCACACCAGTTAAGGTTTCATCAAATGTCTCATTACTAACCCTGAGAGCTGATTCTTCTCATTGCAGCCATTTGCTAGCATGTTGAATTACAAGCACGGGGGAGACGAGCATGGAGAATGGGGTAACCCATCAAGGACATTGCAGGCATTTCAAAAGTTAGAGCAAGGTAGGGAAGGAATGAGGCACAGGTTAGCCTCGGTATGCCTTTTTGACTGGTTTTGTTACCTTCTGATTCTCGGAACTTTAAGGGATCTTACGCGGCCGATAACACACAAGACTGGACACTCAGTGAATTAAGCAACGTCTGCTTGCCCTTAGGGCTCCTGTGTTCTAAAGCTGCTGCTGATCTAGAATACTCTCCAAGTCACTTAGATCCCTTGCTTTCCTCACTGCCCTCTCTGCTTTGTCAGGCAAGAGAGCTCCACCTCTCCTACCCTACTAGTCTCCTCTGATTGGTTGTTTCTTGGTGAGTCTCTGAAGCTTCCTGGGGATCTGTACACCACTGTGAAGTCACAACCTTTCGATATCAAAAGAGTCAGTAGAGATCTGCCCACTCAGCTGCTTCCCACATCAGACATGCCCCAGTGGCCTCCTTTAAATTTGGATACTCCTTTTTTGTGTCATCTACTGTGCATGACGACATAGCCAGCATGCATTTGCAGGGAGACAGAATATGATTAAGATCTTAGACTACCCACACTCTAATATAACACAGAGAAGCTTTTTTCTATATGAGCGTTTCTTGATTTGGGTCAGAACCACCTCAGTTTACCCATTCTAAAACTTTCAAAGCAGAGGACTGGCAGGTAGGACAATGAATCCCTTTGGCCTCTGAGACATTACAAGTGCTCAGTCTCACCTAAATGGGTTATAGTGATATAGTCAGAAGTCACTCAGGAGGCAGGCTTCTCCCCTGTGAAGCCTTATCAGCTAAGAGCAGCATAAGAATAAATCAGGACAGACCAAAGAACTAGCTTCAAGAAGGGATACCCGGATCAAGTAGCTGGCCTGCAGGGCAGCTTCTCAGCTCAGTCTTGCCTGGCTGGGCTGCAGGCTGTGGGCACAGGGACATGTGGAAGGGTAGAAAGAACTTTTCTGTGAATTGTTCAGCTTGACCTCCAAGCATTTCTTCTTCACTAAGAGCAAAGCAGACATGACATGTTTAAGACTCTTGTGAGTGCCCCGTCTCTGTTTTAATTTTTCTGTATTGACAGTCACGTTTTGACCTCATACACATACAGAGTGAACTCTGGTCATTTCCACTCTCTCTTATCCCCATTCCCCTGTCTTCCACCAAAATCATTTTTCATCCCACCAAGTCCCCCTCTGGTTCCATACCTTCTTGTTGGTTGTCTACTGTGATTATTTAGGATTGCATGCATGAATGTGTATGTGGGTCATTTACCAGAGCATAGGTAACTTACAAAGATGACACCATTATGGTAAATAATGCCCCACCCCTTTAACCATTACCTGTCTATTCTCCTCACAACATCAGACAATGTCAGTCCTGTTTTAAAGGTCATCTTCTCTGACTGGTCCAAGAAATTCTTGGATAGAATAGGGGCATGGCTGTGCAAAGCATTGTCACCTGGATGAAGCAGTTATGGAGTAGGATAGCAGGTGTGTGTTCTAAGAGACTAGAAGAACAGAGGTTTGAAAGGTAGAAAAACAGGTATGAAAAGACAAGGCTGAATCCTTAAAACAAGTGAGGAGTCTTAACCTGGTGACATTCCCTGACTACTTATCTCTCCTGGTTGTCTTTCCTTTCTTCCTTCCCATCTATTCATATTAGTGTCAGTCCTTAATGAAATACAAGGGGGGGGGGAGGATGTAGGACTCCAGTGTAGGCTAAAGACTTGCAAGCAGAAAGATTGGTGGGATGCTGCACACATACATGCAATAAATGCATTGCCAGGTTGTAGCAGATGAGGAAAGTTGGGCTTTGAAGAAAGGAATACTTCTGAACTCGATGGATACCTGTGCTGATCCTAGAGCCAAGAGGTACTTGATGGCCCAGGTGAGCAAGTGGTGATCGACAGATGCCAGAAAGCTCTTCAGGCCCTGAAATGAGTCCACTAGACAGGAGCCCCAGAGCCAACCCATCCTAGATGCTAATAGCAAGAGTAGGTCATTCAATTAATCCAGAAGGTGAACACAGCAGCGATAAAGAACCTTTGTGTGTGTTGACCAAATGACTAGGAAGATGTTGGACACACTAGAAACAAGGAAGATCATGGCACGGCAAGGGTGTGGATTATCTAAGGAAAATGTTTCCCTTCACAATAAGGAATAAGGAGTTGGCATGGCAGTGGACCATGACAAGATATCCAAGAAGGAGATGGAGTTATGGAGTTCCAGAACAGAAGGAGTTTGTCAGAAGAGTCAATGGAAAGAGTCAGTGAGATAGGACACATACATGTTAATAAGAGCCAGCAATGTGTCTAGGATCTGACAGGACAGAGGAGAGGAGACAAGCATAGAGAAGACATAGTGGGCTTACTTTCAGAACTCCTCTTATTGTCTGCCCTTTCATGACACCTCAGACTCACTCATAGAGTTGGTACATCATACTCTATTAGGAAGAGCAAGACGATCCAAATTGTTGTCTCCCCAAATACAACTTGTACGGTTGGTAAATGAGGCTGTCACAGATATGAAATCCTGGGTTGAAGAAAAGAGAAGAAGTTCATGCCAAAGTTGCCAGGGCTGAAACTTACCAAGTCCTACCAAGTGGCACCAAGACACATGAACACTCTCAGAGAGAACCCTGATGCTGAAGCCTGTGGCCTCTACATGAAAATGAGCAGAAGAAAGCCTGGAGGGAGGTGGGAACTGCAAATACAACCTGACTGAGTTTGGCACTCCATACTTTATCCTGCCCAGCCTGCCTCAACAGAGCCATCCTGGAATGGAGGTGATGTTGGGGAGGAGGCTGGGTTCACCTGACAGCCCGTTCACTGGGCTGGGAGACAGGGAGGGTTTACAGCAGAGTGAGAACTATAGTGCAGGCTGAGGGTGACTGGGATGTCATCAGGCCACAGTGATAGATGGTATTCAGTGAACTGGTTCACATCAGAGTTATGATGACAGTGTCCAGGACCACCTTCGTGTCAGTACAGCACTCCAGTCTTCCTAAGAGATTGTTCAGTGTGACATTATTCTCCTTTTAAAACACGATGTTGCAAAAAAGAGCGTTTAGATGGTTCCAGGGCAACTGGAGGTGGTTACAGTTCGTAGAGTCTCTGTCCATGAATTCTGCAGTCTGTGATCTACCAAAAAGGTGCCTCCCACACCCTCACACACAGTAACACTCCTTCCATCTCTAGAAACTGTTGGCAGGAGTCTGGATAGATTTGTGAAAATCACAAGGGACCTAGGTACCCATCCCAGCTCCATGTCATTCAGAAAGAGCCCCTGTTGCGGGAGCATGAGCACTAGAAGGCTGTCTGCTGCAGCATGCGACTTGGCTTTTTTCAGAGCCTCTCATATTGCAATGTGAACATAGGCTTTGTGTGTGTGTGTGTGTGTCCTTCCTATGAACATCAATTAGAGCCTACATTTGGTAGCGGTGTAGAACAACACCTTGTCAGAAGGGCACTGCCTCGCCACCCCTGAAGTTGCCACCCAGAAGTAGGTCCCTTATCAGAAGCTTAGGCAAACATTTTCATTTTCCTGTCTCTTGACCGTCTGGTATTTTATCAAATATGCTCTGGGAAGAAGGTTAAATAAGTAAATATAAGAACAACCATTTGTAGCTGCAGCCGCTGTACCTACCAACGTCTGTCTAGTGATTCACCCTCTCGTGTTTGTCATTTCCTGTGTGTGAAGGTTACAGCCTGAGAGTTCCACCAATCACGCTCATTATTTAAATGAGACAAAGAGCTGTTGTCAGGGAATGTGATCTGAGTGACTTTATTATTCTGACCTAGTGTAAATGTCATGACCTGTCTTGGGTTTCCAGTGGCAAGAGAAAGAAGCAGGCTGTCGAGGTGACAGCGGCCTCTCCATAAATCAAGAGTCCCAGACGTTATGATAACTTTTATTAAAGAGCAAATGGATTTCTTGACATTAGGCTTTTATACATTCCAGTCGCGAAGTAAATGGAACCGCTTTTCCCCAAAGAGATGAAACTGATTCGGCTCCTGTGAGGGGAGAAAAGAAATGCTTCTCAATTGACTGAACTTGGCTGGCATCTGTTATGCATATGTAATGAGTGAGACCACAACAGACAGCTAGGAGAGAGAAGAGAGGGGTCCTCCTGTGTGACTTCTGTAGGAGACCTGTGGCCAGTGATTGCTGACATGGGGTCAGGTCAGCAATATATCCAAATGGTAACATTTACAGCAGGCTATTTCACTCCAAATCCTTATTAATACGTTTCGTAACATAAAGAGGTGAAGCTAATTAGGTGACAGAGATGTGATGGATGGTGCTTCCAATCTGCTGCGAATGTCTTCCACCCACTCCCTCCCAGCCTCCCATTAACCACAAGGTGTGTGGCGGGTTTTTCTGAGCTCTGTTGCTTTCTTTGTCATATTCGTTGAGATGTTGGAAATGGCTCATATCTCTGAAAATAGCCATGGTAAAAGCCTGTGATAATTCATCTCCTTTGTGCAATGTTACAGGAAATAAATGTCATTGCTGAGAAATCAGAAGCTACACATTAATTAGTACTTGGAGTGAAAAATATACTTCCACAAGTTATAAAATATTTACAAAATATTAGAATCATTGTCTAGTTACAAAGAGAAACATAGTATAACATTCCTATAGAGACAAATAGCCTCCATTTAGCTTGATTGGGGTGTAATTCACTTTTATGTTTCTGTAGGGTCTTCCAAAGACAGGAAGATGATTTACTTAAATCAATATAATATTGGGCCTCCCTAGTAAAGGTGGCTGGATGCTCAGTTGCTTTCACATTTCTAAGACTCTGGAGAAGACCTATTAGAAGACTCTGCTAAGAGCCAGGAATCATATGCTCTCCCAGAAGATCTCTGCTTCTATCAGGAATCCTTGACTGAGACATCCAGGGAAAGCAGTACCAGCATCACAAGGTTTCTCTCCTATGAAGAGGCCATGAGCTGATGAACAAGTGCAACACACCACTCTGTGGCTGTGACGATAGAGAGTCTGTTTGGATTGACCTAAGTGAGAACTCCGGACACAGGCTATCCGAGTTTCAGTTTGGTACTTCACATTTCATACTGCGACCAAAGTGGTGGAAAGACTTGTCTCACTACACAACCATAAGCATAACTAGTCTATTATTTGGTCTAGTCTACTGGGATTTTACATACTGTGCCTTCCTTCCTTGTCTGATACACACACACATCCTGAATTGGTCAAAGGATCTGATCTAATGGGAGCATGGAGGAGGCTAAATAGTCCCAGGGTACGCTGCGAATTTGAAACACATGAGATTTTTGCAAAGATGGGATCCCTTTGGGAGACCATTGGAAATAAATTTCTCAGGAGTACATCTAGAATATTCTAATCTACCCAGTGTCACAGCTGTGTTTCTTTGAGAAAATTGTCTTCAGTCTCAAGACACTCAACCCTTTCTAGTTCCGAACTGTGGAAGTCTGCTGGACCTTCTCATGGATTTGACTTCCCGATGACATTCAGAGCAAGTGATTGTTGGGAGCTTCTGATGTCACCTGCAAAGTTTTCAAGACTCAAACCCTGGAGTAGAGCACGCACAGGTTAGGAACACATGATAATGTATTCATGTACTGTGACACCTTAGGTTTCCATGCAGATTGGTAAGACACGAATGTTTGTTTCTGCAGTCAATTTTTCATTAAGTCATTTATATAGTATCTTAGTTGCTGGAACTCTATCCTTGGCAAGGGTTGTGCATGGTACTTTCTTAGAAGGATACAAGGCCTAACTTCGAAAGGCAGAGCCTGAACACAGGAAAGAGGGGTGTTGCCTGGTCTCTCAGCAGTGACACCTGCCTCACCTTCTCCAAGGCAATTTCCACTGGAATTCTTGGTAAATTCTTTCCCTTTGTACTCAGATTCAGGTGCTAAAGAAGGGAACTGAAAGTATCATGCCAAGCAGGCCAACCCAGTTGTGATGGGATGCCAGCAATCCTAGACCACAGGAAGGCTGAGGCAGGGTGAGGTCTTGAGCCCAGGAGTTATAAGCTATTGTAATACTTTCTCTCAAGAAATAGAGACAATAAAGTGTTCATCTCCATGGAATCTATTGCTTTCCCCTCACCATGACCTCCACTGCCTCCACTGGACACTGTGTACGAAGTAAGGACAAACTCCTTGTGCCTTTTTTTTTTCTGTAGTACATGGAAGAGCTGTACTGTTTCTCACTCTGTTTGCATTTAATTATAAATTAGATTTCTTCCCTCATGATGGTGAATGGCCCTGTTTATCCGTATGTTCAAGGCCCACAGTGATCCCTAGAACAAGACAGACACTGGGAGAGTTCATGAACAGATGGGGCCTTTGACCCTGGACACTCATTTCTCTACCACCAAGCAGCACTGTACTCTGTGCCCTCTCTGCTGGATCCCACTTCTGCTTAACCACTCTGCACATTTTTCTCCTATCAGGTTTATAGCAGCTCTTCAGATTTCTGATGCTCAATTTCAGCATCTCTGTCTTCTGTATGTTTGACAGCATCCACTCCCAGGTGTTTGCTCTATACATTCTCTGCAATATAGAGTTAGGACTCTCAGCATCCTATATATATATTTGCTAGTATTCTTTTCAATTCATTACTTTCAATATCCCTATCCTCACAATATCTGAGTTTTAGAGATATAAAAAGATTAAAATTTGAACATCCCCCACCTCCTGTTAAGTGTCTTCAACTAGCCACATACACTAAACTATAGTCTTGCCTTTTCAAAGCCTTTTCTATAGTCCTACAACAGTGAGATATTTCAAGAAACACAGATACTATTTCTGCTCATTCAATGTTAAAACCTGTCTAGCCCACTTTGCCAATGCAACTTGATGGTGGACCTTGTTCAGACCATGAGCTTATATGGTTGTGGCTTGACTGTGTTTGCATGGGAGGCAGGCTGGCAGTGGTGTGGGACAACTTTCAGGAGCATTAGTCTGTAAAGATGATTGTGAGCAAGGGACTAGACCTCAAAGTCTACCTTCCAATCCCATGTGGTCATCTGTAGGGAACAGACCCCTCATTCCACCGCCCATTTGTTTGATGGTATAAGCACTTCACACCCCTAACCTGGGCTTGATCTATGGAGGACCTAACCTCCAAGCTGTTCATTTATTTAAATTCCCTCATTCTAAGGTCTACACAACTCTAGCTAGGATTCCCAACAAATGTCATGTCTACTCTTCAAGATCCTGCTAGCACTTCACCTGCAGGCTTGTTGGCATGCAGTTTAAAATTCACCTTCACACTCCATTGCTATTGCTCATTGTGGACTAAACTGAATAAAAGACCATATACCTCCATTCTCTTTGCTCAGTCTATACTATCTCAAGTGAGCTCTGCTTGGAGTGTGTTCCATGACTAGCAGCTAAAAACATGCTTGGAAGGTACGTTGTTCCTTGTTTGTCTTCTTGTTTTTGAGCTGATCTTGAAACATTCATAGGATCTGATTTTCATACCTTTCAGGAACTAATGGGACTAAAGGAACATGTACTCCATCCTCATGTGTTAATAGAGCGATTTAATGGAAAAGTATTTGTCAGAAATGAATGCCAGATTTCCAGCTCTGTATTTTTCTAGGACATCGAAGCTAAGTTTTGTCTGTGATTGAGAAATACTTGTCATAACATTTTAAGAATAATTATTTT
Organism: Mastomys natalensis; assembly: GCA_021653895.1. NCBI lineage: Eukaryota > Metazoa > Chordata > Mammalia > Rodentia > Muridae > Mastomys > Mastomys natalensis. The sequence goes on along the minus strand of JAJTUV010000423.1, from coordinate 313,559 downwards.
TATGAATATTAGTCATAGAGTGGAAACTGATAATAAGGCCAGAAAATTGATCAAATTATTTCATCAATATTTATTTGTTCATCAAGCAGAGGTCTGCCAGAAAGAGATTGTGCATTGCCTTGTAGTTAAGTCATGAATGTGGAGCTCCAACTGGGTCTCTCCATTTCTAAAGATGCTTATCACAGCATTTTGTCTTATAGAGTTTTTTTTTTTTTTTTTTTTTTTTTTTTTTTTTTTTATAGAAAAGGGCTTTGGTTAAATATTTTTTTCTGAAAATTGTATAATCACTAATTTGCTTTCTTGTTATGGTAATAAGACACTAGGGCTAAGCCAAATTATTAAAGCAAAAATTTCATTTTTGGCTCATAGTTAGAGAGAGTTAGAGTTCATATGTTGAGGTCAACATGACAGCAGATGACAGACAGGCATGACACCAGGAGTGAGAGTCTGAGACTTCATATCATGAGTCACAAACACGAAGCGAAGAGGACACCCTAGAAGTGGCACAAATATTTAAACTACCAAAGCCCAACCCCCCAGTGACATACTTCCTCCAACAATGCACACCTCCTAAACCTCTCAAAGAGAACCACCAATTGGAGATTCAAATGTTTGAGTCAGCCTCGATGAGCCTTGCTTAGTTGATTCTGTGGGGTGTGTTCTCCTGGTGTCTTTAAATCCTCTGGATCCTACAATCCTTCCTCCCCTCTTCTGAGAGGCTTTCCTTGAGCTCCTAGAAGAGGGACCCAATGGAGATCTCCAATTTTGGTGATTGTTCTCTGTCTAATGTTTCATTAGGGGAGTGTGTTCTGATTTGCTTTTGAAAGCAGATCTCTGGCAGCACTGACCCTTCTGGAAACACAACTCAACCGAAATGGTTGTGTGCATGTGTGAGCTTTAAGTATGGGAAGAGTTGCTGTATTTAATATAAAGCTTTCTATTCCACAGTCTTGTCCAGGTCTCAATGACTATGAGATACTTAAAGCTGCTCTCACAGAGTGCCTGCATTGTGAGAGAAGGAGGAAGCATGTTGACAGAAGTGCAGAAGGGATGCAGGCGTCTGTATGGGAGCTGGGGAAGTAGAAAAGCTCAGGGACAGAAGGGGAAATGGTTTAACCAATAACCACTAGTTGAGACTCATATCAGCAAAGGAAGGCTGTAAGTTGCAAATCTCAAAAGGGAGGCTTGAACAGTCTTTCATATAGACTGAGTGAATTGTGTCCTGTGGGGAAGTCCAGAATCCAGTCTGTCTCTGAGAAGACAGTCTCACTGAACCACACTCACACTGTGCATGCTTATTGTTTTTGGCTGCTACAGGCAGAAACTGAATTCACATCTACATCCTGGCCCTTTACAAACAGGGTTTTCAGGCCATCTTCTTGCCTGCCTGGGTTCATGTTACTCTCCTCTTCTCTGTTCCTGTATGTCACACTGATGAGGTCTTGCCATCTTTAGTTCACAGTCTGGGAGTGCAACTGAACCCCAGGCAGTAAGAGAAGAAAATCCCATTTGCAATCTCTCCAGAGTTGTCACACAACACCTCCACGACTGTTATTCACAAGTTCTGACCTCTAGGATGAGTCAACTGTGAAGGAACTCAGAAACTCCCCTACAGAGCAAGATCCTGACCCCATATGGAACCAGGCTCACAAGGAGCAAGGCAAGAGATACTAGACACAGGCAGCAGGCAGCTAACTGTGTCAACTTGAATAAAGCTGGAAGACCTCTGCCTGATGGATGGGCAAGGTGCCTGTGATAGCTGACTGGGATTGCTCCCAACAAGAACTCTCTAAGCTTAGTGAAATAACCCACCAGGTGAGTATCACCCCACGGTCATCCCGAGTACCCCAGAGCAATGCTCCAGTCAGGCAGGCCTTCAGATGGTTAAGATGGATTGTGCCTTTCGACATTCATGTCACATTTTTTTTTCTTTCTTTTTTTTCCTTCTCAGAGAAAAACCTGTCACAAGGATACAGGAACACTAAGACAAATTTCAGGCTGTAATTTATGGAATGTTGCATACCATTTAGCCAGCAGGTATCTGCTGCTCCATTATAAATGTCAGAAGCTTCGACTACACTCTGCAACCGTGTAGGAAAGAAATTTTAAAACATAAATTATAAGGTCCTTTAGAATATATAGCCCTGTACTGGCAGCCTAGTTTTTCCAGTTGTCGTGATCTTTCACGTAAATATGAGGCTAATGTCTTTTTAAAGCACTATTTTGTCTTCCTGCCTGATGGAGACATCTCTAAAAAAGTCGGTTTTTTTGTTTGTTTGTTTGCTTTTTTTTACATTATATTTAGGAAACAGTGAAGCTGAGATTCTGTCCACGACATGGGAATCACTCAGCTTGCAGCTGGAAGTGGCAGGTTGTGGAAATTACGCTGATTGACATCTGACCAAGGTAGAGAAGCAACCCAAGGACAAAGGGACAGACACTTGGTGATGAGCTCTTGCTACCACTGCCCTGCAGTGGTTTCTCTGTAGAAAAGCCAGCATCTCCTGTAGCTGTGCCCTCTACCAACTTCAATCAGCACTCTGCTCTGCCACTGGTGACCAAATACTCCTGCAGCAAGACCCAGAACTCCACAGACTAGAACTCAAAGGACCAGAACTCCCTCTAGTTGTCTTCCCCAGACTGCAGGGACCCTGACATGAGTACTCATGTTCATGGGAAGGTAACACTGATTAGAAAACCCAGAGAGATAGATAAAGAGATAAAGAGTCCTCCCTTTCCCCCAGTGTAAAGACTGCTCATGGAGTATGGAGTAGTGGAATCAAAAGATAGTAGAAGAATGCAACTCCTTCACTACCACGGCCTTAAGGTTGCTTGGTACCATCATGGGCCACATTGATTTCACAAACATGGTGTAGATACCCATGCATCCTCTTCCCAGGATGCATGCACCCTGGTAGGCATGGCTGTACCCCTCAGCTTCTGATTCCACTGGCTTAGTGACCAGGGCTGTGAACGCAGGCAGCAGGAGGTATAGGCCCTCCCTGTGCAAGTGGAATCAAACCTGAGTGCCTTTTCACCTCTAAAGCTTTGCAGGAGTTTCAAGACCCTTCGGTGACAGCTGCAGTGAACAGCTTGAAGAGGCTTCTGAGAGAGTGCCTGACTTCTCTCTGCTCAGCCCACTACATTTATGATGCTTCTGCCCTCAGATGAGGTGTTGGAGCTCGAGTCCCAAAGAAAGATGATTTCAGAGTAATTTCCTTTTCCTCAAGCACCAACTTTCTGTTCTCAGTTATACCAGAAAACTGTCAAATGTGAAATGTGTAGACTTCCCCAGAGGAGGGCATGAACTGAGTATTTCTAGAAACTTTTCCTTTTTTTTTTTAGATTTTTACTACTATCTCCCTGATAATTAAACTATTCATTAATTTTCTTCTCCTGAGATGACTCTCCCCGTTGGTTCTTGGGCTGCAGTTCCTTTTTCTTGCTTGACTGCTTTGCATTTCATGGTCAAATATCTCTTGTTCACATGTCTCTTTGGAGGTCAGAATATGTGAGTCCTTTGCTACTTCTGAGTTTGTTGTGCTGCAAGAAGTGTTTTCTAGCATCCTATAAGCCTTTTATTGTTCTTGTTCTTTGGGATATACCCTCCCTCCTTCCAACCCTCAGACATGCTCTACCATCTCACTTCAGACTATCTAGGAACCTCCTCATTTGGAATTTTATGATACACCCTCTCAGTATATAGGCTGAGTCTTTTGCCCCTGAATTTGTTGTAGATAGCCTCAGCCTTGTATTTTGATCCTAGTTTCCAGTGGATAGCCCCAGGCTTGTATTTTGATCCTAGTTCCACCCCCCTGAGAGGGGCTGCAAGGAGGATTGAATCTGTACACAGAACGATATCTTGTAAACCTTCTGTCCAATTAAAACCTGTAAAATAAAGGCTAAAGCCAGTGATTGGGCAGTAGAAGGGGAGGCGAGAAAAAGGCTTAGGGAGGAGAGAGTGAGAGGAATTCGATATAAAAGGAGGTAGAAATAGAAGCCAGGGGGAAAAGAGAAGGAAGTCGCCGAGGGAGCAGAAGAAGAAGAAGCAGAAGGAGAAACAGAGGTAGAAGAAGAAGGAAGCTGGAGATAGAAGGAAGCAGTGGGAGAAGGAAGCCGAACAATGGAGGAGTCAGAGCTGGACAACCAAGAGGCCTGGATGAACCACAAGTTATAAGGGATCTCATAGCCGGGATTAGAGTAGTGTAGTGGTAAATCTGCCCAATCTAGGCTGCAATTTATACCAATAGTTATTGAGTTGTGTCTTCCTTTACTGGTCTCCATCAGGTAGGAGACTTACAGTGAACAAATTTGGAGGATTAAATAAGTATTTCTACTATAGTTCATAATCTCTTAAGAAGGCTTCTTGGAGTACAAAAACAAATTTGAAGAAAGGAATAAAACACCACTGGTCAAGGCATTAAGGTAGATGGTGAATCTTGGGAGCTTTGGATGCCCAGTCTTTAGTTTATGACATTCTCCAAAGGCAATAGGGAATATGTGTTCTGATATACAACAACCAAGCAACAAACACAAGTTTAGTTTTCAATAAATATCGATTCTTTCCCAATCATTCTACCCTGACATGACAGCATATTCCAAAGGCTTGCAGACAGGGAATGCCAAAAATCGAGTCACAGAATCAGGTGATGAAGTGAGAATTCTCAAGTCCTGGAGAAGTGCAAAGAATAAAAAAGTGCTCCCCATTGCCACTGGGAGTCCCTATCCTGACCATCGGGTGGGGGACAACTCCACTCCCAAAATTGTTTTGAGTTAGCAAGCACACCTTCTGAGATGAACCTGGCATGGTAAAGTGCTGCTCTTCCACCAGGAAGAATGTTTGCTGACGACGACACCATCCCCTAGAGATACAGAGCAAGAGAATAAGCACATCAGTTGTCGTCATGACAGGATAAAAATGGAGCCATCATATTTCAATAACACCATGCGATGAGCAGACCCATCCATGATGAGTTATGGACTCTCCTCTCGCTCCGACGATAAGTTAATATTCTCTCCCAGGATAATTAGAGTAAAGTTCAATTACTGACCCTGAATTGCCATGTGGGCCACACCATGGGTTCTGACACAGCGCTTTCCACATTTATCTTTTCACCTAACGTGCTAAATCTGCATCACTGTGGTGATTAATCTTGCTGAGCTTCTTCCAGCTTGTACTATTCTTCTTGCATGACCTGGCAGGTCCCTGGAGTCCCCTTGAGCACTTTGTGAGCAGGCCCATTACACTGTGTTTCTATGCCAACTTATGTCCCTTTTTTGTGTGTGCGTTATTGTGGTCATTTGCAAAGTTGTGTCAAATACACCTTCCATTTCAATCACTCCCTGCTAAGCACAGCCATGGCCAGCTGCCTGCAACCTGTGCCTTTTGTGTTGTGGTCACACACAAAACCAGAGGCGCCTTATGTTCATGGGATGTGGCAAGGGAGAATAGCTTATTAATCTTTAAGATGCTTACCTTGTGGACTTCCAACCTTGATACTCATGGTTACATTTTCCTCTGGAGAAGCAGAAAGGACACAAACGACCAGAAAGCACAAAGCACGCCACCTTGGCTGTATTAAGGTTTTTTGTTTTGTTTTATGTTTTGGGGTTTTTGTTTGCATTGCTTTGCTTGCTTGCTTGCTTGTTTTCTGATGAGGGCAGAGGAGGAGGAGGCTGAGATTAGTAACTAGTAGGTATTATATCAGTGAAACCCCTTTAACAACAGAAGGCCACTAAGTCAATAAGCCTTCCTTCTGAAACCAATCATAATTTCAATTTGGGATTTATAGGTCTAAATTTTAAAAGAAAACATGTTTGCCTATTTATTTCTGATAGCAGAAGTATCAGGATTGAGAGGATTTCAGGGGTTCTGGCTCACAAGACAGTGTGAGTAGGATAGCGTGGGACCAGAGAGATGTTTCAGGTGTCTTTAGACACCAGGTCCTGGGAGCTGAGACCAGGGCTTCCAGGGCTGATGTTATCACTTAGGAATGTTCCCACTGAAGTGCCCTCTCCTCAATGCAATAATGATCCGTTGTTTTCATTGGTATGCCATGTACACATGACCTGTGTGATCTATTGGTGGGGAGGTCTGGTTTTAGAACAGAATTAGGTGGTTTAGAGCTACAGATGTGTGAATGCGACAGTGACATTTTGTCTGTTTATGATGTCAGTGTGAAGATCTTCCTAAAAAGTCATGAGTGGGACTCCCCCCGCTGATCTGGATGAGTCTTGGTTTGAACATTTGAGAATATCTTAGTTTGTTTTCTGTTGCTGTGACAAAATATTATTTTTAAATGCAACTTGGGGTTGTTTCCCATGGATTCTCAGCTTCAATTGTTTTGTGTGCCTCAGACCATTTGGCCAGTGATGGTGACACCCATAGTAGACTGTGCTCTTCCATAATAACCATTAATCAAGGAAATGCCTCAAGGACACACCCACAGTCCAATCTGATGGGGCATTTTCTCAGCGAAAGCATATGCCAGGTACACATAAAACTAACCAGCACAGAGCCCGTCTCTCAAGTTCCTCATCTATAGAAATACGCAGGCTGATTTCTACTCTCCCTGTGTGAGGTTCAGTGAGACAGTTCCCAGAAACACGGAACACAGGCTGATCCCATGGCAAATGCTTGGCTATTTCACCTTGGATATTCCTGTGTGTTGATCCATTCTTTCTGAGGTCCCTGCTCTGGTCACCCCATTGCATACCAGGCCTTTCCATCAGACATACTCAGATACTTGAGATTATCTATCTAATAGCACTAATGGCTAGATGTCAAATGTCATTCCAGAAAGTTCTGCGAACTTCCTAACTTGTTTTGAAGTTGGATATTTCCATTCTTATATTGAGGTTTTAAAATAGTCATTCAATGCCAGGAGGTGGTTGGTGCATGACTTTAATCCAAGCATTCAGGAGGCAGAGGCAGGAGGATCTCTGAGTTCAAGGCTAGCACGGTCTATTCTAGAGTGAGTTTCAGAACAGCATGGTCTACACAGAGAAATCCTGTCTTGAAAACGAAGAATAAATAAATAATAGAAACAGTCTGTTAGGGGCTGGAGAGATGTCATTAAGAATAGGTAATGTCCTTCCAGAGGGCCTAAGTCTGATTCACAATACCCATACTGAGTAGCTTACAAGTGTCTGTAGCTGCAGCTTCATGGTACCAATCTCCTCTTCTTGTTATCATGGGTACCTCCACAGATGTGTGCATACCACATACAGACAAAACCACATATGATTAAACAAACAAAAACATAAATAAACAAACAAACACCAGTCATTTATTATCTTCTTCCTATGGAAATATCATAGTGAGGTTGTATGTCTGAATTTCTGACCTCTACAGAATTCTTAAGACAATTTCTTCTCATTGGCCTTGGCTCAGCTCAAGGTTGTAGGTCAGATTTGGGGTATAGACTGCTTTTCCAGAGAGTAGAAGGTTTCCTCTCCACAGAGATAGATAACAAGTGTGGTGGGTGTGACAGATTGAAGTCAAATAAGGGTAGAGCAGATGAATGGAGTTGAGTAAGGATCTGGATCTTGAGCCTGAAAGACAGGCCTTGTGCATTTTTTTTTCCACGAGGGGCAGGGCTGAGAGACCTGCTGTGTTTCACTTGCTTACTTTTTCTGCTTCGTGTCTCCAACACCAGCAGGGCAGAAACAGAGACAATGACCCAGATACTAGTTTGAAAATAAACTGGTCCTTTTATGGGAGCCTGAATGAAGCCTGGGCAAACTGGTTCCTGGGTGTCAATCAAATTCTAAGAGACAGCAACGATGCACATGAAATCCATCATTGGACACAGCCTGGAGGATGCTGCAATGTGCTCACCACCTGGCCAGGCTCTGAGCCTTTGTAAGCCCAGCACAGGTCCTCAAACTCCTCTCAGAAGTACTCCCAATTGCCCATATCAGAAGCCAGCTTTTGCTTTAGAAGCAAATGAACTAACTGGAAATGTTTGTGTCTAACTCTTTCTGGAAGCAGGGTTAAAAACAGGCCGCTCTTAAAGCTCTCCCTTGGGAATCTTTTGTTTGAAAATTACACTCGGTATCAAACGATTTTGACGTGGATGGGATAAAAGACCTTAGTAAGCACACCGCGCTCTGCAGGTGAAATACCGTAAGCACCGATGACAGCGGTGACAGATGAGTGAAGGCAAAGACTCTTTCAAACTGGAGGGAAAAAATTGCCTGCTTGACTTGACATAAGCCTGGGAGAGTTTATGCAAGAAAGAAGCAGGATGTGTGTCTCAGCCTCCAGAACTTCTGCATAAGAATGAGCCAGCATCTCAGCTGCCCCTCCAGTGTGTCTTCCTTTGCCATTTGTCTTCCAATCATCAGATAAAATGAGAGCCTCATGGGTTCCCTTCTCCTGCCGAGCACTGTAAGCCCTTCTCCTCCAAGTCTCCTGTTACTCAGCAAGATTCAAGTTGCCTTTTCTCTCCTGCTCCTCTTCTCAAGAAGAGATAAAATTGGGCTTCTCCTTCATGAAACCCTTTTGTCCAGGTGCTAGCCTGCTGCTACTTTGAGCAAAAAATGCAAACTTTTTTTTCTTCTACTGGCTTTGTGAAGAATAACATCTGTTTTCATTCTAAAAGTATACTCACTCCATCCCATAATCTCCCTGGGGTTTGCTTCAGCTCTGCTTTGAGTTTTCGCTCAGCACATTTCCTTTCTGAATCAATAATGTAATATTTGTACTTTTTAACTTGAAGCAGGAAACTTTTCTTCGTGCTCACGTGGTTGTGTGTTTTACACTGGCAACCAGATCAGCTGAACGGCAGAGCCCAATGTCTGAAAATCCAAATGTCTTTGATGCAAAGGGCTCTTCCTGGGGGGTTGGGAAAAGGGGAAACTTGCACAGTCTCTGGCTGACGCCCTGTATTTTTGTCACTGTTCCTGTATGGGCTTCTTAGTTTGGGAGTGAAGCACAGGTACTCTTAAGCAACTGTACTTTCTATTATGAGTGAAGTAAAGGGCAGAAGGGACATCTGCTAGGGTTAGGACATTTCCTACAGTGTTGACCCCATGCAGATGAAATTTGTGTGTCTCTAGTGGACCATGCAAACCTAAGGAGGAGAAAAATCAAGAAAAGGGAGGAAAAGGAGAATAAAATAAATGAAGGATGATAGAAGTCAGGAAAGTCAATCAGGGAAGAGAAAGTGAATGAAAACACAGGTTTGCAGGGGATTTTGGGAAGAAGGAAGACCTCCTAAGGTGGCTGGATATAGGTGGACATTATGAACAACTCAAGTGTTCCCAAAGTAGTCCCCAGAATGGACTACTGCTTTTATCTTTCCTGGGCTGCATCTGACCCATCTCTGTCCCCTTTCCCTTTATTCTGGCCAGCCACCAGCTGGATCCCAGGCTTAGTCATCCAGCTGTGGGCAGGGTAACCCTAGAAGCCACATTTCAACATGGCAGCTGTGTGGAGTGAGAGCATGGACATCCAACCTAGCACACAAATTACCACATGGCACTTGTGAGTGTAAAGAACACAGTCACAAACTCAACCATCAGAGGCTAACAGAAGCTGGTTCCATAGCTGATTAAACCGGGGTTTCCCATACTCCATGGCCTGTAATTAAAGCAAGGTTTCCCAAACCCTGTGGCCTCTTCTCTTTCTCTATTCAGAACGTCACTCGAGTGGGCACTCTCAAGGAAGAAAAATACTCTAAAAGCTTTCTTAGATAATTCTCATTTATTTATTTTTATATTTGTTCTAGGTTATATGAGATAAAACCTTGCTATAGCCCTGGCTGGTTCTGAACTTCTGACAATCTTCTTTCTGCTGCCTCCAAGATACCAGATTCCAGGCATGTACCACCACACCTGGCCTTTAACAATTCGGTTTTTAAATGTATTGTGTCCTCAGTACAAGCAAGGTAATTGGAGAGAAGCAAAATGAAATCAACAGTAAACACTGGTAAAATGAGCAGGAATCAGAGTTCAACTCAACTAAAGTCTTCTTCTATTCTGATTTCATAAAAAGTAGAAACACAGATTTAATGTTAATCTTTGAAATCATAACATTAAACAATTATAGAAGCACACATAGGTTGACCATTTCCTGATGTACTTGAGAAGATAAATAGAGATCCTAAGATGGTTCCTAGGGATCAAGGCAGGAGGGAGCTTCAAGATAAACTCATATACAAACAAATTATGTCCATATTAGTAGCAAGACTACTTTACATAATGAGAAGTATGGTCAAGGTGGGATTTGATAACACAATGTGGTATGTGCATATTGTAGAATAACAGCCATGAAGAAGATTCTGACACACCATGCTGAATCTTGAGGGCACAATAACAAATGTTGAGCCAGTCACAGAAGGAAAAACGCTAATTGGCATCCTGATATGGGGTCTCTGCACACTCAGACTCATGGAGACTCTGTAGAATCATGGTCACCAGGGCTGAGAAAGGGATGGGCATAGAATTTGCGGTTTGGAAGATCAACAGTAGGAAATAAAGAGCCAGAGGACCAAGGAGTTTGCAGTGAAATTGTGTCTCTTAGTAATGTCAGGAGCTACACCCATAAAGATTCAACATGGCGGCCTAAACACAAGCTGAAAAGACACAACAGCAATAGTCATGATGAAGTGGATAGGGGAAAGCCCAGGAGGCTCCAACCCTACTCAAAGAACTACAGGAAACTAAGGAAATCTAGGAGCAGGAGAAATACTCTTTCCCAGGGAAGTGCACAGCAATTTGTCATCCAATATTTAAACAGTCATCCCTGATAACATACATACAAGATACACTGTATAAACTGATATATATATATATATATATATATATATAATATATATATATATCTTACACTGCCACACATACACACACACACAAATACATATATACATACATACATACATACTTTGAAAGTGAGCAAGGAGAGGTATGTGGGAGGGTTTGAAGGGAGAAAAGTAAAAGGGGAAATGATGTAATATGTTATAGTCTCAAAATAATATTTGAAAGATGAAAACATTACAGAGATGTTTGGGCAATCATGTGAGCATGCGTGGGTGTGACACTCAGGAAAATATGCCCTTAAAATGGTCATGGTGGAGAATTGTGTGTTTGTTTTCTCATATTAAAAATAAGACATGTGAAGTAAATATGGCCAGTTATTAAGATGCACACTCTCTTGGGGTGGTAAGTCATTCTGTGATTCATCACTTGTTAAAGGGGAGCAAACAGAATCCAAAGGAGGTTAGAGTACAGGGAAACTACCAGATACCAGATCTTCCAGCCCGTGCTGCCTCCTCCCTCACTGGAGCCTCCGGGGTCATACCCAGTTTCCTGAATATTTTCTTGACTCCATACATCTGCTTGAGCTTGGCTCTCTGTGCTCCTCACTCAGGATAATCTCTTATTCCATGTTTATTTTTCTTTATTTCCAGAGCATGGAAACCAACAACACATAGGAGGGGCTGTCAAGAAATAGTTGTTGGCTGACTTAATAAACAAATAAATAGATAATCCAAACTAACATTCCAGTCTCTGAAGATTGGCAGGAGACGCTTCAGAAAAAGAGATGAATCACAGGCTTTTCTGAAGCCTGTGTGTGTTTTTAGTTTGTTTTGCTTAGTTTTCCCAAGTCCAGAACCAGAATTGACCGTGCCAAAGCTGCTTCCAGGATGCACTGTTACCTGAGTCTGAGGCCATGGGCACATGAAGTGAGACCTTCTCTTCTCCTTAGTCTTTGAGTACTTTTGAATGCATTTCCCCATAAGATATACATGTGGGGATGTTCTGAATATCATGGGCAGCTCTGAGAATGAACTAGCTATTGATTTTAATGTGTGGTTCTTGGCAGAGTAGAGTGGTTCACCAGCCACTAGAAGCTCCATCAATGGGAACAACCTTCCCAAAAGTTCTCATCATGGGTCTCCTGCAGGTAGGATTATGTCAAACTGTTGTGGCATGCACACACTTACTAAGATTCTACATTGTCTCTTCCAAACTCAAATTTACATTTCTGCCCCTGTGTGCCTCCTCAGATGGCTCCATTGTGAGAAAAGAGCCAGCCATGCTCTCCACACCTGTTGTTGATCTCCCCTGGCTCAGGGCCACCTCTTGTGTGACTCGGAGCAGTTGCAGTCTTCACTCCGTTCCCGTAAGATGAGCTTGAACTTCAGTATACAACTCAGCACTCTCTTTGGACACAGTGAAGCCATCAAACTTGAAAACAACATAAGTTAAAACAAACATGAACTATGGAAGATGGACAGGGCAGGCATGATCGACTGACATCCACCTGACAGCTGATGCTCTGGGCTTAGAGAGAGCAAATTTATCAGGATTAGAACAGACTGCAAACATTAATTGTGTGTGTGTGTGTGTGTGTGTGTGTGTGTTTGGTTAGAAGTGGCAAGCTGAAGGTTCAAACACTTGCTTAGCCCCAAATCTCCTTGTTCTGAAAATCCAGTTGTGTTGGCATCTATATTTCCCTTGATATGAGAAAAAAAAAGCAGTCCCTGGGGACCAGAGCCCTAGGGTTCTAGAGAGGGTGGTGGGAGACACACACAGGTAGACAGTCCACCAGCCTTCACTAGGAGGCCTTAGAACCTTATTCCTTTTCTTTACATAAACATCCACTCGGTCTTCTGGTCTGGATGAGATGCTGGCCTATTTTAGGATCTGGAGTTGGGGAGAGAATGCCTCAGAAGCCGGAATTATTAGACATCTTAAAAAAAAAAAAAAAAAAAAAAAAAGAGGAAGAAGTAAGAAAGAAAAAAATCTGTTGGTGTAATTCCCAGAAAGATTTTAGGGCCTGAAGAGGTTTACAGAGTTGGCTGAATTTGGAGTAAACATCTCCAAAATGTTGGGAATGTTTCCAAACTGAGATGAAATTTGAGGTCCACCCATTTCACTAATCATTAAGATAAAGAGAAATCCCCTGTTGAAATTGGATTACACAATTGCTATTCCTGCCATTGTGGAAATGGATCTACCCACAGATTCCACGCCTGTCTTCTCCCAGCCCAGCTGCTGGCAGGAAAACAAACCCTTTTCTTTCTTCTGGCAATTTGTTTAGTACTGACACTTCTGAGATGGCCTGTTTCCGATAATATCAATGTGTGAAGACAAAAATGCTTTGGAAAGAAGGGGGGTGGAGGCAGGATTGAGTAGGTCATGACGGTTCGTATGGCTAGGCTTCCTGACGTTAGACCCAAATACATGGTCAGTGTGGTGTGTGTGTGTGTGTTTTGTGTGTGTGAACAGAAATACATACATAAATAAAAGAGAATATCCCACCGAGCTTGCAAACCAAGCTTCTCTAAGATTGGAGCACCCCAGAGACACTCTGTTGCTACATCTACTTCACCGGCTCCTGCAAGCTCCTACATGGCTTCCAGCCACTTCCACTCCAGTGTGAGATGGCCACACAGAGTCACCACTTTAGCACCAGCACAAGGCAGCACAGACTACATCCGGAACTAGCATGTGAGAACATCTGGGAAGCCAAGCTTGGGCACCTTCTAGCCCAATCCACAGATCTGTGGACCCCTCCTCTCCTCCTACTAGATAATGGGCAGTCCAATGGGATCTTTTCTTCAGACAAGGAGTTAAATATCCTGTGACATCAATGACAACATCTGTAGCCATATAACCTATAACATCATCTTATAACTGTAATTTAGCCAATGGCATTATTCAGTAAACATGATGCTCTATGAGATGCTCCCACAGTCCAGGGTGACCTAACCTCTGTCATTGAACTCCTACAATGACTTGCATCTCTGTGAGTAGAACATGAGGAAGGCAAGGGTCATCTCTGCTGTAAGACAAGTTCTTGGAGCTGGGAGACCCCTTTCTCCTTCCTTGTACCATCTCCATGCCATATGTATGAATGAGACATGGCTGCATCCCCAGCTCATGCCTGTAGTCAACAGGTCACCATGAGCACCCTAATTTACTCTGTGTCAGTTTGGCAACACAGCATATTTGCTCAAACATAGAGTCTGGGAGAAGATTATTTAAGACAATATGATTTCAGAAAGTTGAAGAAATATTAAAATATTAAAGACCAGCCAGCTCTTACCTACTCACAGTAAATAAAATTCAAAGCAAAGAAACCTCAGATGGATATAGGTGAGAGTACAGAATATAGTCATTGATGTCTATGTTAACCTCCTGAGAAATATAAAGTTTGGGGCTTGTGAGATGGGACAGATCAGCAATTAAGAGAGCTTCTTGCTCTTGCAGGTGACCCAGGTTTGGTTCCTAGCTCCCATGTCAGGCAGCTCACAACTACCTATAGCCCCAGTTCTGGGGTATCTGATGCCCTCTGACCTCCACAGGCAGATAACATTCATGAGTTCATGCAAGCACGTAAATAAAAATTAAATATATAAATATCTGTAAAAAGTAATTTGGAGAGGGATAAATAGCACTAAAGACATTTTAAATGTCTTAGGCAAACCTACTGCTATAGATGTTTAAAAAAATACATACATACAGGTATAATAACATTATATAGAGATATCCTATAATGGGGGAACAATACCCCCAAATAGACACCATGTACTAGCAAATGAAAACCCTAGTATCTGGAATGGCTCCTGTCCATTTGAATCATTCATCAATGGAGACCCATAAAATCCTAAACATTACAGGCTATTGTCACTGTTATTGATGACCATCCGGAACTTGACAGTTACAACACCATGTACATGAATCATGAAAAAAAAAAAAAAAAATGGAGAAATCAAGTGCTGACCCAAAAGCTTCATCAGTATGGCTAGTTGCTGCCATGCTGGGAGGTGATTTGCATGTTACCATTGTAGAAAGGTCACCATCAGTCTTACCCAGCTGTGAGCTCTGAGAGCCACAGTCATGACTGGCCTGGCAAAGCAAGCCCACAGGTATCACAAACACCATGGAAGTAACCAAGTATGTCTGATTGGATTTAAGACCCTCTCCACCAGATGAAGCACATATATAGATAGCACCAGTATGGGCTCTAGAACCTATGGATAGACAGGTCATAGGCCCTAGTGGAGAAATTACCACCATTATTCTACTAAATAGACTCCTTATAACACTTATATCACTATGCCTATAATGCCTATAGATCAGTACACTTCCCATCTCTCTACAGAAGAGCTTCTTAAAGTAGGTGGCAATTAACACAGAGACCCTTAACTGAACAAGGTACAGAGAATGACAGTCTGAAGAATGCTCAGCCCTAAAGGAGACATTTATACCACACTCTCCTGTCAAGATTCAGGGCTCACTCTATAAGAGGGGTAGAAAGATTGTAAGAGCCAGATATGGTAAATGACTTCAAAGAAACAGTGTTTTCCACACATAACAGAGCACCTGTACATATGAACTCATAGCCATCAACACAGCATACACAAGACACATGCAAACTCAAGCCAAGCAAGATCACAGCACAGAGTCAGGGAGGTAGGCACAGAGCCCCATCACTAGCTGAGAAGTTATGGCTTTTGATATCTTCTCTGATGGGGGAGAAGGAGGAGGAGGAGGAGAGGAAGAGAGAGACTTTATTTCTATCTATATATTGATTCTTTTGTATTTTTAGTAATTCTTTGAACATCTATAGAGTGTCTTTAATAATATCTACCCCCAAATTCCTCCCACTCTCATTTCCATACTCACTCAACTTTGAGTTATCTTAAAAAATTTTAAGAGAGAGAGAGAGAGAGAGAGAAGAGAGGAGGGAGGAGGAGGAAGGAAGGAGGAGAGAGAAAGAGAGGGAAGGAGGAGGGAGGGAGGGGGAGGGAGGGAGGGAGGGAGGGAGGGAGGGAGGAGGGACACACACACACACACACACAGAGAGAGAGAGAGAGAGAGAGAGAGAGAGAGAGAGAGAGAGAGAGAGAGAGAGAGAAGTTATCATAACCTAGTGACTACTGGTAGGTTGAGTGACTCCTAGTAAGTTAAGCAACTCCTGGTAGGTTGACTGCACTCTGGGGCAGCCCTACCCACTACAAGAATAGTTGGACAATATAAATTACATTTGATGGATTTAAAATTTTTTAAGATAACTCAAAGTTGGGTGAGTATGGAAATGAGAGTGGGAGGAATTTGGGGGTAGATATTATTAAAGACACTCTATAGATGTTCAAAGAATTACTAAAAATACAAAAAGAATCAATATATAGATAGAAATAAAATTAAATTACCAGTATTCTAAAGTAGATCATGCTATAACTTTTGTGATTAAATTCTCATATTTTAAGTATGAACTATGCTAGGTAGTTTTGTGGAACTTGACACAGCTATAGTCATTTATAGACACAGGCTATAGTCATTTATAGGTGAGGATTCCAATTGAGAAAATGCCTCCATAAAGTTTGCTATAGAAAATCATGTAGGGCACTTTTTAATTAGTGATTCATGAGGAAAGGCCCAGATTATTGTGTATGGTGCCAGCCCTGAGCTGGTGGTCCTTGTTTCTATAAGAAAGCAGGCTGAGTAAAGCCATGGGTAGCAACTCAGTAAGTGGCATCCTTCCATGGCCTCTGGAAGAGCTCATGCTTCCAAGTTCCTGCCCTGTTTGAGTTTCCACCTTGTTTTCTCCTAATGAACTATGATTCAGGACATCTAAGCCAAATATAGCATTTCTTTCACAAGTTGCTTTTGGTCGTGGTATGTCATCACAGCGATAGTAACTAAGACAGTAGCTCGATAGTGGCCACATCAGATAGATTATGAAACCTAGCTCCCAAAAGTATGACAAGAGAACAACTTCACTAGGTTAAAAATGTAAAATGCAAAGGGAAAAAAAACTGCCAGAAAATTGAATACGAAGTTAGCATCTGGAAGCACAGCTGCTCAAAACAGTGCTTATATGTGTGTGGAGTACCCTTCATAGAGGACCGGGGATACTATGCTAGGACAGAATCCAGAAGGAAAGGACTGATAGTTTCATCACACCCAGGGCACCGTCTCCTGGCCCTTGGCTTATTGCTATGTTTGGTGGATTTGCAATCCTATACTGACACTGTGTATATCCCCCTCTTCCGAAGCTCTTACAGCCAATCACTGCTCTCTGCTCATTTCTCAAGTGTTCCTTGCAGGCAGGGTCATCTTCCCACTTAGCCTCAGCATCACCTGCCCTCGGTCACCCTTTCTAGTCTTCATATCATGACTCCTGCCCTCAGCAACAGTGGCAGATCCCCACACTTCCTTCTCCCTAGAATGTCCCAGACCTTTAATGTCACTCACAGCCAAGGCATTTTCGGCTAGAGTAGTATGCTCTTTCTATCTTCCTCGCTGAGTCATGAAAAGCTTTTAAATACATAGTTCATTTGTCAAATTTCCCCCCTTCCAGAAAGAGAAAAGAATGAAAACTATATTGAAATAGAATTCAGGCCAGTGGCCTTGAGCCAAAGACCACTGCCGTCCCACAATGGGACCCTCAGGCCACAGAGAAGCTGAGGGTCTCAGCAGAAGGAATCAGGGAATGTCACCCAGAGCTTGGGGGTGGGGGGCTGTGTGGCAGTGAAGAGTCAGGGGCTAAACCAAGGGATTGCTGAAACAAAAGCAGACTGTGTGTACTTACTGCAGAAGGCTTGCCTGTGGTCTCCAAGCACAGCATTGGTTTGGATTTGCTGATGTCGAGGACTGAAGCTCAGGTCTGTGGGGATGTGTTGGGTGTGCTTTCTCTTCTGGTACCCCATTTCTATCTCTCAGTCAGCTTTGAGGAAGGAACAGGCAATTTTTCACTGACACATTAGATTTTGGCTTGTCTTTCTGTGTTCGAGCTTCTGCTGTGTTGGAAAGTCCCTTCCTTGAGCAGGCTGCCACAACACACTTCCTATGTTCAGGCTCCTCCTTGGATCCTCATCAGCTGCTGGTTCTTGCTTTATCACTCTGACTGAGAGCTGTTAAAGGTCCCTTGTCTGTGGCTCTTCCAGTCCTATTATAGAATGTCTCCCAGAGCTCCCAGAACTGTCCTTTCCAGAGTCGGTCCTCCTCAGTGATATCAAAGACCTTTATAATAGTTGGCTCCCACACACTCATCTTCCAAAGACACTTTGAGAATTCTCCTATTTTGTATTGCTCACCCACCCTTCCTGATCACTATAACAAATGGAAAACAAAAAGACAAAACAAAACAAAACAAAAAAAACGTATGATTTGATTATACCAAATGTTCAGCAACCTACTCTGTGTAGAGAAAATTAAAATCAATCAGAATTTTGAGTTAATCATGGAACTTAGAAACATTAAAATATCACCTGTACACCATTTAAAAACTTGCAATTTTTCAGAACCTCTAATTTCCTGAATACATAAATGCTGCATGTATTAATACTGCATACAGTAAAAGTTTATCTGCCAGTCAAACCATCTGATTCATGATTGAAACTCTGGTTAAAGAGCTGCCATTACAGAGTCGAGGGGTTGCTAACATGCCAGATAGGATGAAGCATCCCTGTCACTTTCTGAGATTTTGGTTTTTTATATCAGCATAAAAAGTAACCAAATAGGAAAAGACATTCAGGTGAGAGACAAGAAAGCCTTGCCCCTTGCACACATACGGCTGACCAGTTTGTCCAACGCCCCATTAAACAGCATTCCTTCGTTCTGAAGTTCCTCACCCAGGGAATCAATACCCCAGTTATTTCAGAGACAGTTTTTTAAAGGAACATTTCTTTTATTGATTTCTTCAACTCCTCATAACTAAGGAGCATCCGTGGCAATCTTGCTAACAATGGTTTGCTCACCTATAACACAAAATGACTTTTTAAGGATGCTTGGTATGCACAGAGTGCACACGGCCAAGGCAAAATAGATGGAGATTTAAAACCCAATGGAGCTTGTCGGCCTCCATGGGCCATCCACTGCACTTGGAGAAAGATCAGCTGTGCTCACTCCCTCAAGACTCTTCAGCTATCCAATGACTTTGTGGTCAAGGTCCTGAGCTGAAGGACAGTACCCAGGCTTCCACGTCATCCCTCAGGGTAAGGAGGGATGCCTTCCTTCCTTGAGAAACTCTACACCGGAGCATCCAAGCCACCATCAATTACCAAGACCTCTGCAGGAATAGCTCCAAGTAATCAAGCTATCTCTTGATTTTACCCTTCGCCAAGTGACTGGCATTGTCAGATTTCAGAAAATTGAATTCAGCTTTATGAAACATATGTTTAAAAGCTGTACACTTTCAATAATTATGCTATAACAGCCCAGTTTTTATGCAAAGCTAACTAGATATTGTCATATTAAAATAGCAAATCCAATTCATTTCTTATGAAACACATGTTTAAAAAAAAAATACACGGGACACTTTAATTATTTCAGAAGTGTTGAGGCCGGCTCGCCAGCCTACTGCATATTGCATTTGTTTAAAACTCAATCATGCAAAATGAAGACTCGATTTGAAAAATTTTAATAAAGATAACCAGCCATCATGATATCATTTGAATGCTAATGGGCACTCCCATTCAGCCGGGGAGACTAGTGTCAACTTCGCTGGAGGCTCTTTATTCTGCAATAAAAACATTTACATTCTAATGATTTTATTAAAGCTCCGGAGCTGTCAGCAGCCCCAGATGACTCCCTGGCAAACTGTATCAGTTATCAACTCATATTGCCTTTATCAAAACCACCCAGCGGTGAGCCCACCGCCACAATGAGATGTCTGCTGCTCACAGAGGCAGTATTTAATCATTTCTTCTCCAGCATTGTTCTGCGTATAGAGCATAAATAAGAGCTTCAAATAACCCCAGAGTGCTGCTGACAAAGAAACAGAGCGCCGGCCCTATTTATCTTCCTCACATTCTCCAGGAGCCCTTTCTCCTGTACCCACCCCGCCTTTTATTTTGTTGTTGTCGGCGGCACTTAATTTTTTTTTTTTTTTTATTTACCACCACATCTTCATTCAATGGCTGTGAATTCCTTCTTCACCTCAACAGTAGGGCTTGGAGAGTTAGGCAGAGAGGTGACCCTGTTGGTGGCAGGGAAAATGATAGCATGGCCATTGGAGACAGAGGAATGGACGCACAGGATGATGGGGCGCACCGGATGATGGCGTGCACCTGCTGATGGGCACGCCCCTTGATGGGCGCACCTGCTGATGGGCACGTCCCGCCCCTTGATGGGCATACCTGTTGGGAAACAGGGTAGGGACCTTTTCCTTATCACAGAGTGATGACCTTTTGGTGGGGGAGAAAGAGAAGAAGGACTTTGGACAACACCTTTGTCCCCTGGTGCACACTGAAAGCTGAGAAACACGTGATTGCTGAGCTGTGTGGTGTGAGGTCTTCCCGTGTTCTAGTCTTTCCTCTACATAAAGGTGCTCTGCGCAAACTGAAGTATGAATCGCTATGACAAAAACTTGGATTGATTTTTTTTTTTTTTTTTTTTTTTTAGAGCACTTACCATCTTCCTTGTTTTACTCTTCCAGAACAAAAGTAAGAAATTACAAATGAGTGCAGGAAACATTTTTTTTTTTTTTGGCATAATGAGCACAGATGAGCAGAAAGTTTTCCTCTCCCTGTCATGGCAGGAAGATGCCTCTTCTCAAGTTACATGAAGTAGATCTCGATTGGGTATTCATTTTTCTTCCCTATTTGCTTCTGAGTGTTTTAATAAAATTCTTTCCAATACATGTGGTCTTAGCTCTCAATAATCAGCCCCACTTAATGGAGGTAGATGAGTTACTGTGGAGCCCACTGCCTGCCTGGCACCCAGTAGGTACACATGATGTTTATGGAAAAAGATGGTTGCTGCGATATGAAATTGCATCAAAGCTTACCCAGTGACTTTGAGATTCTCCATTCTGCTCTTGCTGTGCTTTGCTGCAGTGAGATCAAACTTGGACAGGAATGCTGGTGTTTCGTGCTGAGCCATGATCTAATCTCTACATAAAAGGAAATATCTGGATAAGTGGGTGGGCACACACAAAGAAAAAGAAAGAATAAAAGAAGAAAAACAAAAGAGTAGGAAGAAAGAAATAAAAGAAAATCAAATTACTAAAATGTCTAAGAGAAGTGACTCTGTTCTCAGAGTTCAGATTGATGGGCCCAGGAAAGAAAAGGATCTAAGTGCTTGCAGGTGTCACCGGGGCGGGAGGGGGGAAGCATAGCTCACTGAGGTTCTGATGATGTCCATACACAAGGCAGGTCTAGGCCCTGCCCTGCCTGCCTGCCTATCCTCTATGACTCCCTGATCTCTGAGCTCAGAATAATGAAGCTACCAGGAGTGTTAACAGTCACGCAGGTAATGATGAAAGACAGGTACCATTTTTGACCATACAAGCTATTATACAATTAAAAGGGATTATTTTTATCAATTAAAGCACAGTGAAAGCTGTACTGTTCCTCCAAGGAGATTCCACTCTGCTTCCAACTGCTTCTTGTTGTCCTGCCTTGTGCCAGCAGGCTGCTTCTAGTGGTCACCAGCAATCCACAGCCATGTCTGATGGTCAGTAGCAATCCATAGATCATTTCCAATCATCTCACAGTACGTGGTTCTGCTATCATCTGCTACTTTCACATATTCCAAAAGGTTAGAAGACCTCAGTATTTCTCTTTGTATGTATATGTATGTATGTATGTATGTATTATATGTATTTATATACTGCATGTATTTATTGCTTGTATGTATTTATGCATTGAATGTACATATTATATGTATTATGTGTATGTATGCATTGTATGTATTTATATTTTGTATGTATTACATGTATTTATTGCTTGTATGTATGTATGTATGTTATGTATTTATATTTTGTATGTATGTGTTGTATCTATTTATTGTTTGTATGTATGTACTGTATGTATTCCATGTATGTATTATATGTATATGTAATGTATTGTATGTATGTATTATATGTGTTTATTGTATGCATGTATGTATGTATTTTATGCATTGTACATATGTATTCTATGTATATATATTGATATATTGTATGTATTATATGTATTTATTGTATGTATGTATTTTATGTATGTATTACATATATGTATGTATGTATTTGTATGTATTATATTGTATTGCATGTACGTATTGTATGTATGGCTCTTTCTATTTCAAATTTGAGTCTGGCCTTTTTATTACCTTATGACACACAGCTTTGCATGTGCTAGGAGAAAAAAGGACTATCCATGCCTCATCAATCCATTGCTTCCCTATCTCTCTCAGGAAGTCTATATTGGATCACATCAGAAATAGATTTTCAGTGCTGAGAAGGTATTTGAGTATCACAGCACTGCCTGTTTATGTGTCTTCGTTCAAAGGATTAAAAATGCCATTATCTGCTTCAAGCCAGAGTGGGAAGAGGAAGTGTCTGTGCACCCTTAGGCAGCTTTACTATGAAGACTAAGGAGACTTGAACTCAATGCCGGTATGCTTCTTGATATTACTCTTTCAGATTCATCTTCTCATTAAAGAAAGGTAAAATAAAAGTGTTTCTGGACATTTATCTGAGTTTTCCATACTGACACAAACTCAGTGGAATCTGGGCATGGCTTGCCATCTTTTTGAGTATGTCATTCATTTATTCATCTCTCATCTTTCAAATTATCTATCATCTATCAATCACCTATCTATGTGTCATCTATTTTCCATGAACTATCCATTCATCTATCACTCATTTATCCACTGAAATCTTGTTATCTCTTGAACCCTTATGTGTTTAATTTCTTGAGTAGCCTTGAATGTCACCTTTCTGTGGTTTTTCCTGTCACCTATCTATTGTTTCTTATCTACACATCTATCTGCCAATCTATGATCTTCATCTTCAGTTATCTCATCTTGCTACATTCATGAATATATTATACAAGATAAAAATAGATAGTACCTTGGTATCTTGTACAAATCAGTACTATGAAACAAAACAGTAAGACAAGAGAAATACATACTCTCCATCCAGATACTATGAAGTTGACAAACTTTTAACACTCTCTATGAAAAACACTAGAAATATTGGGTTAAATCTTTAATAGTTTCAAGTCAGAGACTCTGTTTCTATAATTCTGTAACTATAAAATAGTAAAAGTGTGACTCAGATAGACACACATATATCATAAAATAGTACAAATATGGAAGTGACATGACTACATAGTATGACTCGATACACATATATATTCATATATGATATAGATACAAATATGGAAGTGAACATAGACATAGAAAAATATAAATATAGACACAGAAAGACATAGACATTGCAATAGACACAGACGTAGTTTTGAAAATACATTCATACATAGACAGAGATATAGATATATAGAAATAGGTCCAGGTATTAACAGCACACACATAAAAGTGTACATACATATAGATTAGAAATAGAATTGGGTTGGCTCAAGATGCAGACCTACATATAGACAGACACATAGACACATGCATGGGATTGACATAGAAGTTAATATCTCTTTTTCCAGGAAGAGATTTAAGAGTTGACTGAATAAATTAGAAGATATCTCATATCATAAATTTGTCTTATGACAGGCAGAATTCCATATTCTCCAGAAAAATTTCATTTTGATCTTTACAAATTTTCAACTTGTTGGATAAGGCCACATCAATGTAAGTAGTTGTTCTGAAATGGTATCCTCTCTGTACCTCATGGCTATATCTAGATCAGTGCTGATTAAATGATGATCTACTGTATCCCACCAAGCTGACATGGAGTTAAACATTACGATAGTTTAAGCCTCAAGCCATATTCCAGCTGACACCAGGATTTCCAGTAAGGAAATATGCTTAGTTTATCAATTTTCAAGAATTAAGAAAACTCTTGCTTGGCATTGTAGCCAGGAGGCATCACTTGGGGAAAGGGACAGTCATTTGAAAGAAAGTACCAGACTGGTTAACAGTGGGAGAGGTCAAGGTGCACACTGAGGAATACAGAAGTGACTGTTTAGGTCTAAGTCCAACTTTAATTTCCTATATATATTTAAACCAAATCTCTAAACTTCAGAAAACTCTATTTCACCATAACTCTGTAGGCAGAGTGGGTCTCCCTGAAACTCTGTGTTCAGACAAGGAAATCAATCATTAATTTATCCTATAATATTTACCTCTGTCACCCTTGACCTACACTCTATAATGACAATAGGGAAGACCCTGGTCTACGGATTTCCCTAGGTGAATGGGCACACCTAAGTCTTCCTCCGCAGAGCTATGCTGCCCTAGAGAGGTGAGAACTTGAGATTTCATCAACATAAACTAACTTGGAAGATCACTCCCTTCTGACCTGTGACTTGAGTGTGCCTTACTTTATGTACCAACTCTAATGTGGATTCTGCACAACTCTATAAATGCAAGTTCATGGTGAATTCACAATACTATTTATAAACCTTCTGTGTATGATTGGCTAAACTGGTATGTTTCCTGTTGTGAAATATTAATCACTCAGTAGCTCTGTGTAAAGCATGTACTTCCACTGGAATGGAGCCATACAGTAGGCCATATTCCAGGCATGAGGAAGGACATTATACAGATGAATAGAGGACAAGAGATTATTTAATTATGATGGTCATGTGTAATGAAAAGACTTGATCTCCTTGTGGACAACATTACAGATCAAACACAAGTCAAGTGTGAACATGAATCAGGATTAGGAGGTAGCCAGGAGGGGGTGAGCAAGAGGCACTTGTGTGGACAAATATACAGAAACAACTCCTATGGCTAAGATAGAGCATAAAGGGGCAATGTATCGTAGCTGTTGATAAAAACATAAATAAATAAAGTCACCATGTACTGTAGACAGAAGTAGACAGTGCTCATTCATGACAGGTGAACTTGAGACATGTGTCTAAATAAGATATCTTAAGTATCAAGAGCTACACTGATACTCTTCATAGAAACTCATTTCACCGGAGGGACTGGGATTCTTGTAGATCTGGTTCTGTAAATGGTCTAGATCAAGGATCATGAGAGAGAAGGCCCTTGTAGAGCAACAAGATGGGGAAAACCGCTGATAACTTTCAGAAACTGAGGTCTCTCTCCTGTGATGCCAACCTAGAGAGCCAACAATAAAAACAAGAGTGTCTGACTCAAGCCTTCAGGCTGTGTGAACCCCAAAGAGACATACTGAATGAATGCCATCCATGCAAGCAGAGGCAAAACCCAGAGAAAGAAGACTCAAGACAGAGTCCTGATGCTTGACGCTATTCTGGGGCAGCATGGGGTCCTTCATGGGGGTGTAATAGGCTATGATCCACCTTATCACTCATGCTAACATGTACTTCTCAGGGTAAGTGTTCGTAAAAGTGAGCCTACTGGGGTTGCATGCCCAAACTGGAGCTTCTGATATGGTAGAGCTCCAGTCAGAGATTTGCAGGTATGTGTGGAGGCTCCACAAAAACTCCCAGCATGTGTCCCAGCATGCGTCTGACCCTTTGCAGCTGGGGGATGCTTCTCTCACTTCAGGGTCCACATTAGTGAATTTCCCTATAGGTATCCATCCCTTCCACGGTGCCTCTTCTGCTTCAACATGGATCCTGCTGGGCAGACATTTACTATCTGCCTTAGTTAGGGTTTTACTGCTCTAAACAGACAGCCTGACCTAGGCAAGCCTTATAAAGAACATTTAATTGGGGTTGGTTTATAGGTTCAGAGGTTCCATCCATTATCATCAAAGAATATGGCAGCATGCAGGCAGGCATGTGCAGGAGGAGTTGAGAGTTCTGCATCTTTATCTTCTGAAGGCTGCTAACAGAATACTGACTTCCAGGCAGCTAGGATGAAGGTCTTAAAGCCACAATGATATACCTACTCCATCCAGGTCACACCTACTCCAACAGGGCCACACCCTCTAATAGTGCCCCTCCCTGGCCAAGCATATACAAACCATCACACTATCCCTTATCCAAGACTTCACCATCTGGGAGCATTCTCAGCACCCTGTAAGAATTCTCTTGATTTATCTTAGTCCCACTACTTAGTGCTTATTGGTGGAAAACAGATGAGGAAACATGGGCGGTTTCCTCAGGGATCTGCCTATTTAGTGCCTCTCTTCTCAGTTTGTTTGTCCATGCTATAGTGATTTCACCTCTGAAGTTAATATTAATGGCAACAGATTGCAATTGACCTTCCAAATAAAAACTACCTCATCAGTAAAAGAAGTAACCTTGCTTCCTCTCAGCCCTTCTTGGGGGTGTACATTGCTCTCTGGCCCCCACAGCCTGTAGGTGTGAAAACTTACTCTTCTCACTGTATGGGTGGCACTTCCCCCCTTACCCTTAGTTCATCCTGCTGGTGAGCAATGATGATAGGTCTGCATCTGCCAGAGATTGTCAGACCAGGATGCCAACACTCATGCTCCGCTCCTTCCTGCTATTCAAATGAAGACATTGGCATACAGGAGCACATTTTTATAATGTGAAGTAAATGTCAAAATGGGAAAAAAAAAATGTCTTACGCACATGAATAATAGAGAGGAAGCTTCAAAACCGGCATAAATCATTATTTTGGCAGGTAATTTTTTATATCTTCCTGCAGTATCTTTTTTCCTATTGATAAATTTATCAGTATAAAATATAGACCGTATTTATGAAATGAATACATATGAATTTAAAACAAGGTACAATTATGGGAGTGGAGCTTTGCAGAGGCAACTCTGGGAAGGATTTGAGTGGGATCCCTTCTTCCCACTCATAAGAGTTTATTACTTTTGCAAAAAAAAATTACTTTAGGGCTTATAGGCTCTGACAATTTTGAGCTGGGTGGTAATTTCATGTGGACAAAAAAAAAATGACATAAAGAAGGCAATTGTGGTTGTTTCAAAGCTTAGCCCTTGTGTTCTTGGGTTGCTGAATCAATGAGAAAATGAGAACTCACCCTATAAAGAAACGAACGCAGAAGCCAGGAGTCAGCTGTAGGGAAGAAGCTGGTCATGTCCTTTTATTCTTTTCAACCTGATTGAAGGACAGACACAATCTCCCCCTTCTCTTCCTCCCTCTTCTTTTTTTTTCCCCATCCTTTTCTTAGGACAGCCTTTCTCCTGGATAACTGTCATAGAGGGATTCAGAAACTCTACTTGAGACTCTCAGGGACCACAAGATCGCTCATTCAGTTTCTTCACACACTCTTGCAACCAGCTTATGCATCTGCACAGGCCTGTGCTCACAGGATTGTGCACATGTATGTGCACTTGCGGAATAAACTACTTATGCATGTATATATGCTGTGTACTTGTGTGTTCACATTCTGTCTCTACTGCAGCTCAGCTAAAAAAGGGCTGAGAGATGGTTGCAAGAAGAAAATCTACTTGTATTGTCTCCACTAGCCCACAGCATACGAATCCATTGCAGTCAGCACATAGCCACCACTTCTTGGCTCTTGTGTTCTCTTTTTCAACTCTACAGTTCAGATCATGCTGCCTGACTGAAGAGTCTCCTCCTGTGGCTTTTGGACCTCACAAAACTGTGTGATGCTGAAAGACTGAAAAGTGCTGTGGTCCTCATGTCAGTATTCATGATCCAGCTGTTAGAACCTCTACATTTTCACCTAGACATCTGCTGTATTGAAATCCTCCTCCCACTAGTTTCCCCAGTGACCCTCTTTCATCCGTGTTATATATGAATTCTCTTCTGCATGGACCCCAGCTGAGGACCTGCATAGTACAGCACACATGCCTTGATATGACATTACACAAACCCGTTGGATAGTAATCACACTTTAATAACACATTCTCTTCTCAGTATACATTCCCAGATGATAAACAGTTGTCAATTAATAAATGTTAATTGTATGAACCCATACAAGGTGTCTGGACTTAATCAAAGCAGAAACGAGAACACAAGAGCACTCTCCAAGCCTACTGCTGGGTTAGTGAACAGCCTGACAGCTCTAGGCAGTGGATCGTCTTGACCACCTTTTCTGAATAAGAGTTCCCCATGTATTGTGGTTTATATCCACAGCTGAAGGCAGTACCAATAGAAGTCCACACAAGTAGACTTCCAGCATTGCCCTCACCTTGCTGCAGCATACAGAAAAGTCTGACTCCTTCTATGTTGTCATCTGTAGTGTGCACAGTGGTATGCTTGTCTCATGGGCTGTTATGGGTTTACTAATAATGTCTGACTAACTTCTAGATCAGCATCAATTACAGAGGAGCCTTTCCATGTTAGGCAATCTCCCTGGCCATGTTGATGGGGGAATAGCTCAGAAATGGTCTAATGTGAGAATGAAAGAAGGGATTAAAATATTTAATGGATATGGAGCATCTTCCAGCAGCATAGAGGTGAAGGGCTATCTAGGTTCCACTTGGGAGAGCCACCACCCTCCTAGGGAATATGAATCTTTTCCTATCTATAATTTCCAATTAAACATTTACACACCCAGCTCATATGTTTGAGAACGAACATGTTCCCTGCTGATTTAAGATGTCATATTTGACATTTACTGCCATTTAAATTTCATTTGATGTATTCAATATTTAGAATGTAAAACTTTATATCCGAGGCAGAGTCAGACAATGGGAAATGAGTTGAACCCATCGCACCTAAGCACAGTGTGAATTCCCCCAAATAATCCTACATGGACAGTTGGTTTAGGCTACGAGCTAGTTATGACAAACTGACATGTACCTGTAGAAGCTAAAGTGGGTGTGGACAGTAAGCTCCGTGGAAGGAAGAATGTGCAGAATTGCTCTAGCTATGAGCTTGAGGATCAGACTTCCCATCAGGTAATAGAAGGAAACCAGTAGTAGAAACGCCAGCCTTTGCCAGGGAGGCTGTATTCTCCAAGTAAGAGCAATAAACAAATATGATTCATGTAACAGGCCAGATACCCAGAGGCCAAACACGATAGCTTAAAAGACTCAGAAGTGGCCCCACAATTCCAGAGGAAAACTCTAGGTGGTGGGAGAAAACAGCCTGGTCCTTGGAGCCCAGAGAAAGATGATCTGCAATCGTGAAGAGTCAAGAGAAAAAAAAATAGCTAATGGAAATAGAAAAAAGCAGGGCTCCTGGAATTAGGTAAAGTTAAAAAAAAAAAAAAATCAGCCTTCAATCAGCAGCTTCTAATTGATTCCTGATGAACGAACGCATCCAGGCGCCATGAGCCAGGATGGTTTTCTGAAGTTCTAGTGATGCAGAGTTGATAGTGAGGACAGATGACAATGGGGGATTTCTTACTTAGGAATTCTTGTCCCAATCAGGAATAAGATTTGCAAACTGACAAGGAGCTATGGGGTTGTAGGTAGAACTAGGAAGTCTGAAAGATTTAGAGCAGTTGAGGCTTCTGTGACTGGTACACTAATTCCTTCTCTGGGTACCTATCATCTTCAGGAGTCTGTGCCTTTCAGATTTTAATTTGTTGGTATCTGTTCTCTGAAAGGTTGACGTGGCTGCTCCACACGTTCTAGTTTAATATTTTAAGTACTGAAGGGTTATCAATGCAGTTATCACTGTGCTTTCTTGTATCTGACTGGACGATAACCCCTCCCCTCAGGCTTTTCATGCCTCTGATATCTGGCCACAATTGTTTTTCTCTCACATACTTTATTAATGGTGCTAAGGTCACACTGACTGCTTGGACCCGGCTATGTATTCAGTCAGCCCTTTGTCTGTCCCTTCCAAGGCACGTGAAGAACAGTGTTCTCTTTCTACAGGACACCTAAGTTCCCCAGTGTGAGCACTTCTCCATGATGTGTCCAGGGGAATATCCTGGAGCATCTGTGTGGGCTTTTGTGTTAGGAATGTATCTCAGTCACTGAATGTTTCTTCCTCCCTTTACCCTGCCCCGATCTGCACCATCGTCTTTCCTAGATCATTCCTACTGATCAGACAGAGGGACCCAAGGTGTCCCAACCACCTGAATCAGAAAAAAAGAAAATCCACAAACAGGGTAGAAGTCGAAGGGAGATGAATTGTTAAATGGAGAACAGATCAGTGGGAGTGAGAGAAGGAGGGTGGTGGAGATGGGAGTGAGTATGACACAGCTGCATCGCACACGTGTAGAAAAGAGAATCCACTCTCTTTTATAATTACCTTCTTTTAATACCAAGGCTTCCACTCCTCACCAGTGTCCCACTTTGCTGCCGCTGCTTTCTCTTCCCACTGTGCTGGGTCAGTGTCTGCCCACGTCTATGCTGCCCAATGACGGCTTGGCTCACTCCAGGCTGGAGTTCCACGGCACACAAGAGCACTGGTGCGTAGCACAAGTGCACAACGACTGGCACCACAGGCCCAAACCCATCATCTCTCCATCTCGAACCAACCTTCTGGCATTCCATTTCTTTCCGTTGGATGAGCTGATTTGCTCACTGGGTTAGCTTTTCTAAATATTCTCCCAAACTCTAATAGTTAATTATTTCACAAATCTATCCTGGATAGAGGATCTTTTGACTGATGCAGTTTGATCCCCAAACAAATACTAAACACCAAATAAACTAGAGTTTGTTTGAAATTCTTCTTGATAACCAATAATGATTAAATTTTAATTTTTTAAACTTTATTTTTATTTTACTAATCATGTTTATTTTTATTATTTTTGTTTTATTTTATTATTTTTATTTTAAGAAACACTGTTGACTATTTTAATTTTATTATTTTCTCTTATATTTATTTTATTTAATTTTGTTTTTATCTTAAGAAACACTGTTGACTATTTTAGTTTATTATTTTTAATTATATTTAATTTCATTTCTATTTAAAGAAACACTGTTGACTTTATTATTACTGTTTTTTAAATTTTTATTTTAATGAACACTGTTGACTTTTCCCTAGAAATGACTGGGACAGGGCAGAGATTGTCAACAAGCCTCATGCCGTCACTGTAGTCCTGACAATGCTGCAGTGGACAAGTTGATGCCTGGCCTCTTCTGCCTTTGCCACCTCTGTGTGTTTATAATGGGTTCCATGCAAGTTCTCTGTGCATCACATCATCAGGCCCAGATCCCAGAGCAAGGCAGGACATTCAGGTAGATGGGTTAATTCTGTAGGTTCAAGACTGTTCCTGTGAAACTAGACATTATGCTGGGGCAGCATGGCTACTCAGTGTCTCTGTATCCTGGGGGTGTTTACACAGGGATAGATAGGTTACCCTAGAAAATACAAGCGTCATAGAAAGGCACATTTATGACTGTCCAGACAATGTTAGCTAACCAGAAGGAACCAGGAAAATGTCACCAAATCAGAATGTCACCAAACCAGAAGTCTATCTACTGAGTCTGCAGAACCAAGAGGCAGTTGGCTGGTGTGTGGCACATTTCATTATGTGCTTGGTGCTATATGTGTGCAGATTCGCTAAAGATGGCAGCTGCCTTCGCTTATTCCTTCGCTCAGTATACCGTCCTACAGTGAGAGCTGCACCAGAAAAGGGGAGGGGAGGTTTTGATCTATTCTTCAGATTTAAAATTTTAACTGTGAAGATATAAGTGTTTTTAACTTTAAAATACTAACTTGTTGAATTACTAATCCATGAATAATCCCTTGAGCTATCACAGAGCTTTCCCTTGCCCACTGAACTTGACCCTCCATTGAGAGGAAGCCTTATAAATTTTTAAAATTCCCTATGAGTTGGACATTTTAATGAACTCCTCTCTGCGGTAACCTGTCACTGGCCAGTGTATCAGGGCAGGCAGGGAAATTTATCTCACTGGGACAATATGTACTTCTGCTTTCACCAGGGTCCTGCGCTAATTTAACTCTGCAGTTCCCTGAATTAACAAGGCTTGTCTTCAAGCCTGTTGACATGGGCCACTCTGTTCTGATATTATTTTATTGTTTGCCTTCTGCCCTCCCTGGGGACTCGCTTGATTCAATCCACCTGGATCCTTGGTAGCCAGGCTCTTTGCTGCTGCTGCTGACCTTCCTGAAGCCTCAGTCCCATAGAGAGCCACTTCCTTCTCAAGGGGCACCGGGGCACTTTCTCTGCCTGCAGTCAAGTTACACCCTTCTCATTTAAAAAAAAAAAAAAGCAGTTAGAATAAACTTCTGACAAGCCAACTGTTTTTTCCCGGAAGCTGGAACATACCTGCAGTTAGAGGGGGCTGTACACCAGCTGTCAAGGCTAACCTCAGTTCTGTCATTGGCTATGTTTGGGTCACAGACTAGAACCCTGTTAATTTCACTCACCAATTCAAGTGCTCCAAAGAAAAGACAGACTTTTTCAGGGGTTAAGTCATTCTGGAAATCATTTTCTTACTGATGCTCGAAAGGATAGAAGATAAAACACAAACACAACGTTGTTAAAATTTCTAAGCCTTGGTTTACCGATCCCTATGAAATGGGATGTTTTAAAGAACAGGCTTGAGAAGCTACCTATGAAAATGAGAATTACCATAGCCACAGCAGCATGGTCTGTCCTCTCTTCTGTTCCGAAACAGGGTAGACTTTGGTTCAGATAAACCTAGACAGAGTTAAGCCATGACCTGTCCTTCCATGGTCTAAAATAAGCCAAGCACCCTTTACTGCAAGTAAAGTTTTAGTTCCAAGTCAGTGGAATGCCCCATCCAACACCTCCCTATTACTCCCCAGGAATAGCAGCAGGACAGGAGCCCGGGACTCTGCCAACTTCTTATAACTACACCCTGACCCAGAGGTGGCCAATCACGTCTCTAGGTTTCCAGTGTTTGAGAGGAAGAAGAGAACTGAAGTAAAAACAAAGAACTCGGAGAAGTCAGGGGAGTGAGAGAGGGAGGGGGAGATTTGCATATTGTTCCTTCCTTTGGGAAGCGCCCGCGTCTCATCACGTGACGAGGCTCTGTGTTCCTTGGCTCCTTATCAGATCCCACATTTAGCTCCCCTCCCCCACCCGACGCCTCACAATGGTGCTGATAAAACGCGAGCAAATTTCTTCTATTAGTGACTGACAGCAATTTGAGTGAAATGAAGTTGTACCATGATATGGTTTATACGTACGAGGTGCAAATATCCTAGTTTGAATAATCACCGCCTGTGTCCTTTTAAACGATTTTTCTCCCCATTTAAAGGCAAGCCTTTGATGTGATAATGTTAATTCCCTCCGTGCTGGAAGGAAGAGGGGAAAAAGCTCAGAGAAACGGAAATTAAATGAGGAATGCTATGTCAGTCAATCTTCTAAGCCGAGGCCTTATTAACTGCTAATCATTTTGTCATTTTGTCGCTCAAAGTAATGAATTTGATAGGAAGGGACGGGCGTCTTGTGTTTACCTTTATTAGTTTTAAACAGAAACAGTTGTGCAGATTTTCATCGTGGAGTCGCGTGGCGTTTAAGTGGTTTCTGCTCGGCATATCCCATTCATCTTCCTCACCAGCGTCTGATTGCTGTAATTTTGGATAATCTGGATGATTTTTTTTTTTTTTTTTAATTCTAACCAGATCTTGCTCAGAGTTCCATCTCTGAGGTGTCATCAGGACTACATCTTGGGGTTGATGTGTCCAGTGGTGCTACAGCACCCATCCCGAGGAAGGAATTATACTCCTAGAAAGGGTGGCTGGGATACTCGTTCCCAAGGAAGCTGCATTCCTCTCTTGTTTATGAGGATACTTCCAAAACCATCAGCTGTGGGAAGTAGGTAGGAACTTTATTGTCACAAACCCAGGATGGCAGTTCTGTGCAGGAGCCTTGGGATCATTGTGTCACAGGGAAGCTATCCAAGAAGGCATCAGATACTGCTTTATTTGGAAGGGAGAATGATGGGGTGTGTGACCCTCTCTATAGCTTGCTCACGCATACAAGATTGTGTCTCTGGCTGACCCAGCACTGCACATGGGCTTGGAGCTTCATGGTGCCTAAATTGAATCTGACACTGCAAAGTCCCTGCTGACATTACTCAGATGGAGAAAAAGGCACAGACCTGTGGTCCCTGTCCAATCATCTAGCCTTTGTGGTGTTCCCAGGGGAAACAATGTCTTATTAGAAACACATTCAGGATAACAGGTGATTAATTTCCAAGCCACACATGCTGTAAACATCTGTGTGTTCTAGAAAATGGCCACATCTCTGGCCAGCCTGGGCATTATTGGGAGAGTTTCAAGAATGGGCGTTCTATTATTGGATGCAGGCAGCCAGGGATAGTCCCAGTTTTAACATTCACTTAATTGATCCCTTGGGATTCCCAGGGGAGGCTGTGTAAATGGGCTAAAGGATTCCTAGACAGCTAAGGGCTCAAGGAAAGTGGTCAGTTGGTGTCTGCTGGTGCCAGGCTCCTCATTGTTCTCAGATGGCTTACAACACTGTTTCTGTCTCTTCTTCTATAGAGAGGAATCTACAGGAGACAGTCCCTCAGGAAATTTCCAGTGACTTTTGTGAGTAGAGCAGCTCAATAGCTGAGCTGGAAAAAACTAGTTTCTGTTAAGATATGAGATATCTTTAAGCTGGTTCTTCCTACTGTCCCCAAACCCTGGAGCTTTAACTGATACCATCTGAAGACCAACTTTTAGCCTGTTCAAAACCAGGTGCTTAGGGCTTTTCCTCAACATCTTCAGCAATTATGACCAAGGGCATCCAATGTGCATTAGCAATTTCAAGAGCAGGTACAATGGACTGAACACTAGAAATTTTCTTTTCACTCAACAAAACATCTTGGAATTCATATTTTTTGACCTTTTGATGTGTTAATAAAATACTGAGAAATATCTCCTCTATCAAACTTCATGCCTTCAATAATTTCTAACTCATCATTCAGGGTTCTTCCATCCTTCACTGTGATGTCACCCTTTCTTCCGACCTTTTTCATTGCATCAGAAATGATGTGTCCAATGTCTTTGTCTCCATTTGCAGAAATTGTAGCAACCTGAGCAATTTCTTCAGGGGTTGTCACAGGTTTCGATTGTTTCTTAAGTTCAGCAATTACAGCATTCAACAGCCAACATCACACCTCTCCGGATTTCCACTGGATTAGCCCCTTTGCTGATCTTCTCAAAACCCTCCTTGGCAATAGATTGTGCCAGAACAGTGGCCATGGTGGTGCCATCCCCAGCCTTTTCGTTTGTGTTATTGGCAGCATCTGAATAAGTTTACCTCTGATTGACTTTGTGACAGTGACCCCATCTTTTGTTACTCTGAGGACTTCTCCAACTGTGTTCAATAATCACTGTTCTTCCCTTCGGCCCCATTGTAACAGTTACATCATCAGATAAAAGGTCTATACCTTGAAGCATTAAGGTTCAAGCATCCACACCAAATTTTACATCTTGCCATAGGCCCCAGTGAAATGAGGAGCCATGTTCCATGAACACTGGTCTCATCTGGCAAAGGACTGTAGGTAGTTGATACATCCCAGCCTTCAATTCATTAAACCTGCTACTGAAGATCAGAAAATAGATATACGAAATTATTAAAAGAGCGCTTAAAATTCCTGCAATGATGATTGCTAAGAATGCAAGTGTTGAAGGATCTTTAATAGTGGAGAAAATTCTGCAGATTTCCTCAGAAGTTGGTTGTGATGCCATGCTTAGGGATTTTGTGAACATGGTAGAAAGGGAATCATTGATCCAACAAAGGTTATAAGAACTGCTTTACTGGATGTGCTGGGTACCCTCCTTGTTAACTACAGCCGAAGCTGTAGTGACAGAAATTCCTAAAGAAGAGAAGGACCCTGGAATGGGTGCAATGGGTGGGATGGAAGGGGGATGGGAGGTGGCATGTTCTAACTCCCAGAATAGTGCTTTGCCCTTATCAATGAATTGTGACAGGAAGCTCAAGGCAGGTTCCTCACCGATAACTTAGAGAAGTCACCTAGAAAATGACTGAAGAGAAGGCTGGCTGATCACTGTAACCATCAATTACTGGTTTCCTTCAATAATATATAATGGTTTACTGCTGTCACTGTCCATGCCTACAGATAACTTATTTTGTATTTTGAATAAAGACATTTGTATATTCTGATGCTTGGTGCAAGAGCCATATACCAGTGTCCTGCTTTCAACTTAAATCACTGAGGCATCTCGACTGTTCTGTTAGCATCAGGACTGTAGTGCTGTCACCACAAGAGAAGTTTAGAAGCAGCCTTTCTGTGGAGGGTGGGAATGATTGTGTACAAAGGTAGAGAAGTATTCAATTATTGACAACCTTTGTGTAATAAAATTTTGTTTAAAGTTAAAAAAAGATATGAGATATCTTTGGAGACTTCTTTCTTTCTTGAGAATTCACAAGGAGCTAGAGTGGTTTTATCACAATATGTGTGTGTGTGTGTGTAGGGGGGTTGCTTATAGCTTTATGTATCTTCATCTTTCAGCGTTTGATGATCACCAGAAAACAGCAATGAAGTCTCACCTGTAAGAAACACCAAACTGGAGCTAAGAAAAAATCCCAGTGAGAATAGCTCATGAAATGCCAGGTAAGATCCCAGCATGCTGGTGCAATTGGTAAGTTTTCCCAGAGTTCTACATGATTTCACCATGAACTGATGAGTGAGCTTATCATGGTTCAACCTCAGAAACCCTGGCTCCAAGAAGATCATAATCTTTCATTAGGGAGACTATAAAACAAAATTAATGGACAATTATTTATCATAAATACCTGTCAAATGGTTCATTTTATAGAATATTAACTTAAGACATATTGGCCATTTGTATTTCTTCAGGTCCTGTAGTCCCATTAGCACCCGACTTGAATCATAGCACACAGATACTTGATACATTTAAATCTACTAGGTTTGTTGTTGTTGCTGCTGCTGCTGTTGCTGCTGCTGTTGCTGTTCTTACCATTGGAAAACAGGAATCTCATGCTTCCCCTTGTGAATGAACATCAGCTTGTATAAGCAGTTGGTGGGGCCGCAGGCTCCATGGGAACCATATGGATGCACCCCATTTCCTGTGTCAACTCACTTGGCCTCTTTCCTTCTTTCATTTCCTCTTGTCCCAATGGCCAAAACTGATCCTGTGATCAACCATATAAGAAAGGAGTTGTTCTAATCTGAGAAGGTAACTTTTTAAAGACACCATATGCTACACCATCAATGCTGCACTAGGTATAGCACTAGGTATAAGGGAAGGGCCTTTGAGTCAAATACCTTGAGAAGTGTTTTTGAGATGTCCTTAGCTCTGAATTCTCAGCACAACCTATATGCAAGACAATAAGATCTTATCCTGTGAATCCCTTGTACCAAATATGTGAAAAGTACTCTGTCCCATCCTTGAGCATATCCAGTTATCCAGTCATTGCAGCTCAGTTTCTGAAATGCCCCGAGTCTGAGTGGCATTTTACCCAGGCCTTTGCATCCAAGGATCTGCTTTGGGAATGTTAGGAAAATCATTTAGTGCCTCTCTTCATGTTGTCCTTGGTTGGTGTATTAAATGATAGAGTAAAGAGATAGCTACACACACAGGGGGGGGGGGCATCTAGCCTGAGAGTAGCCCTCACTCCTCATCAAGGAAGCTTCTCTTTGCTATAGATAGAAACCACTACAGAAAACCATAACCAATCAATAGCACAGTTGTTGAGCCCAGTCCCAATGGACACATCTACAAATCACTCCTATACTTAAGGCTCCGGGAATAATGCAGAAGAGTAGGTGGAAAGGTTTTAAGACTCAGAGGACCAGGGAGTTTGATGTGAGATTGTGTCTCCTAGTATCCGCATTAGTGACACCCATAAAGTCTCATCAATATGACTTCTTAAAAGTAAGCTGAGCAAAGAAAGCCAATATACACAG
This sequence comes from Mastomys natalensis, assembly GCA_021653895.1. Taxonomy (NCBI): domain Eukaryota; kingdom Metazoa; phylum Chordata; class Mammalia; order Rodentia; family Muridae; genus Mastomys; species Mastomys natalensis. The sequence continues at coordinate 276,028 of JAJTUV010000423.1, read as the reverse complement.
GGAAAAGCCCGTGAGTCTTCAACCCTGTACAAAGAACTAAAGGCAACTGAGTAAAGCTGAAAGCAGGAAAGGTGCATCTTCCTCAGGGAAGAGCACATCTATAGGCTTTCCAGTGCCAAATGCTCGAGAAGTCCTGAAATATACACACAAGCAACATTGTATGGATTTAGCAGGTTATATTTGGAAATATATGTACATATTCAAGAAAATATATACATACAGTAACAATTGTTATTAAAATTGGCTATGGCTTTGAAGGAGAGTGGGAATGGGCATATTGGTTTTGATAGGAGAAAGGGATGGGAGAAATATTGTAATTAACTGACAATTATAAAAACAGAGAAACAAAATAGAAAGATGAGATTACATCAAACTGAAGAGCTTGTACAGAGCAAAGGAGACAACCAATCAAAGAAGAAGACAACCTACAGAATGGGAGCAAAAAAAAAAAAAAAAAAGGAAAGAGAGGATAAAGGAAGTGTCCTTACAGAACTCAGTTGAGTAAACTCAAACAGAACAGAACAGGGAATGGAATCAAGATGCTATGTGACTCAAAAGTCGCCAAAAGCTGTCTAGATATCCAAAAGGAGGTGTGCAATATAGCTTCTACATTGCCAGAAACATGGCCATATATGCTTAGGGTTAGGGTTCACACATTCCTCTTGGGATACAAGGCCCACACCTGCAGTTTGACCCTCACAAGTCCACATCACCTGTGAGATTTCCTTACAGATGGAAGAGAGGAGGTCTGAGGAAAAGCCATTCAACCTCACATATCTGCTTGGTTGACTGTATGACCATAAATGTATGACTAGGAAGCAGTGTGCTCTGCTCATCTGGCCCACTAGCTCCCACAAGACCAGAGCAGCCAGTGATCAACTGTCAAGAGTCCACCCATGAAGGACAAATCTGATCGTGTTATATGCCTGGGATGCCTTTAGGTGTACCATCTGCTTTTAGGCTGAATATATCTGAACCTCACCATGTACACAAAATCAGAGTTTTTATAGAAAAAAAATGTTTTGAGAAAGTAGAGCTCTACCCTTCTGCCTTTTCTGGGAGTCCAGCTAGACTCTGACTCACATTCTCCATCTTGGTCAGAAGCAGGTGTAACTCTGGAGTCACAGGCTGCTCAACACAGCAGTAGAACATGAGATTCTGAGACTCAGCAACCTTCTATCCTCAAGTTGTGCTCAGGCACAGATCTTCAGGCTGATTGGTTTCAGAGAATCCATTCCAGACCTTCATACTTTTGGAGATCTGGAGTCATTGTGAAAATCTTTCTCATGTGTTCTTTTTTATTGGTAATCGGCAGGTGAGAGACTAGCATTTAACTACATCCTCATTCATAGCCTTGAACTTGATCAGATTTTACAAAATACCAGCCTTAATGGCATTCTTTCTCTTTCAAGGATCTTAAAAGATGTAGAAGTGACAACTACACTTTTAAATAATATGAGGCAAATGATCCCCTGTTTGTGTTGGTAATTAGAACTGAGGCCAATAAGAAAGGGCAAGTACCACCTAATTACTAGTTTTACTGTCTTGTATCTTTTCAGTTGTCCATTATTGTGTCTTAACTGAATCAACTTTCCTCATGGGTTCTGTTTTTCTGATTTCTTGAAGCAATGACGTATTGACTGAATTTGGTAATGATATCAAGTGCCCTTTTAAATCAACGGTGATGTACTTCTAACCGATATGGATTCGTCAGCGACCAAATCCTAACCTCAGCCTCAGTGTCTCACCCCAAACCATGGCGATTATCTTCATCCCATTCCCCCAGCTGCTTCAAGGAAGTGATTTAAAGGCAACAGCTCAGACATTTACGTCTAGACACAGCTTCTAAGACATCTGGGTCATCTGAGAAAACATGTTATGCAGGGCTTGATCTGGTGGAGATCAGGCTGATGTCAATCAAGACAGAATGGGCTCTTCAGCTCTCACCATTCTGCCTCATTTTCATTCTGAGCATCAGTATCCTGTAATGCTACACTTGGTAGAGGGTGCTTGGGGGCAGTGGCCTCTCAGCATTAGGTGAAAGTACTCCAAGGACAAGGCTGAACCTGTAGCATGTGGTTTAAAGAATTAATCTAGCATGCTCCCTGACCTCCAGGACACAGCCTGACCCTAATGGTGTTGCCTTCAGAAAAGTATTACTGAAAGAAGAAAGAAGGAGCAATATATTCACTACAACACAGACGAACATAGTGCCACTGTCATGGTTTTGGCTCTGAGCACTCCATGGGGGGTTGGACGGGGGGGGGGGGAAGCTCTGGTTAGCATGATCCAGTTCTGTTACTTTCAGCTGAATCCTCATATACCTCCTCACCTGTCAATATAGCCATTTCTTCTGGGCTTTATCTCTGCCATAGATAAGGCAATAAGCTTTCTGAGTGGCTTTATATCAATCTGATTGTAGAATTCCTTTGTATTTGTGCATTAATGGACGCATGGATGGATGAATGGAAGAAAGGGTGTATGTATGTATAAGTATGTATGTATGTATGTATGTATGTATGTATGTATGAGTTGATGGGTGATAAATCTGTAATGTCCTTATTCTGATGTGTTCCAATGTGTTTCTGCCTTACCATCATGGAGAGATAGTGGCTACCTTCCAAGCACGAATATCCTGCCATTGAACTGAAACACAGAGTGAATTGTCCCTAGTGACCAGCAGCTTATGTCCTTTGAAATGCCAGCAAGAAGTATGAGTCCATGGGTCTCTACACCCTCCCCCAATTTGATCTGCACCCAGTTTCCCCCAATGCTTCCTCCTAGCACTTTTACAACTCATGGAGTCCAAAATGAGTTAACACAATTAACCCATTCCAAAGGAAAGCAAACATTTACAAACAGAAACCATGAGAGACATATTATGCAAGGGGAACATGAATTAAATACACACCAGGACTGCTGCAATTTTAAAATTGTATAAGGGAGAGATATACTTTCTTATGACAGCCGTTATTCATTCTCAAACTACTTGCAAAGAGTAGCGGCAATTTGCATTTAAATGGTGAGTTTCTGATGAAGAACTGACAGCCTTGGTATGTTTATTCACACACATAAACTATAGCTATTAATTCTGTCCTAACGTGAGAATAAATACCTTCTACTTATGGAACGTGTTGATAGCAGTAATTGCCCTCATTCATACTTTAAATAGTGGAATTCCTAGCCTCTTGGCTTTACCCCAGTCTACATTCTGTGTCCCAGGAAGCACTGGAGGTGAGAATGGGGCTTGTGTTTCCCATTCCAGGGTTTGGGCTGCCTGTTCCAGTTGCTGTAAGAACATCTCAGTGAGCGGAGCTTTGGAGCCTGACAGCTGTTATGAGACTGAGAGGAGAGACGCTACCCTGCTTACTAGCATGAACCTCCCAGAAATAGTATCTCTCCCCTGATGCCACCCTACATCCTAACTATGAACAAAAGTCCCTATTAGTCACTAAGTGTGAGGGTTTGTATATGTTTGGTCCAGGGAGTGGCACTATTAGACAGTTTGGCCCTGTTTGAGTAGGTGTGGCCTTTTGGGAGTAGGCATAGCACTGTGAGTTTGGGCTTTAAGACCCTCATCCTAGCTGCCTGGAGGCAAGTCTTCCACTAGCAGCCTTCATCAGATGAAGATCTACGTAGAACTCTCAGCTCTGCCTCCACCATGCCTGCCTAGATGATGCCATGCTCCCACCTTGATGATAATGGACTGAACCTCTGAACCTGTAAGCCAGTCCTTTATAAGACATGCCATGGTCATGGTGTCTGTTCAAAGCAGTAAGAACCTAAGACACTAAGTATCTAACAAAGCAACTTAAAGTAGGAAGGAATTATTCTGGGCTCCTAATTTGAGGGGAAACAATCTGTTATGTCAGGGAGACATGGCAGCAAATGGCTCTTGGCAGATATAGGGAATGTGTAACTGGGACTTTTTACCTCTCAAATCTCAGCAGAATGGGAAGCAGAAAGAGGTCAGGAAGTTAGGAACTAGTTAACAAACTTTCAGACCATCCTACAGTGCCCCAGTTCTTCAGCGAGGTCTCATCTCTCCACCATTTTGCAATTTCCCAAAACAGCATCATCCGCTGGACCAGGTTTTCAAACACTGGATGCTGTTGGGAATGTTTCACATTTATTTTTAACAGAACTTCTCAGCAATGACTAGCTTGTAAGAAGCAATGGACATTGATTTCTTCAGCTATGTTTGTAGATCTGAAATGGTTCTGAATATCAAAGCCACAAAAATGTGCAAGTATTCTAGAATTCTGTCCTTTCCACTGGCAATATACAGACAGCATGAAGTCCCATTTCTTTATGTATCACCCAGGCATATGCCCAGGATGCTATTAGGAAGCACTTGTCTTGAACATACTATGAGACCCCAGATAGCATCTTTCTCCTACTGAGATGCCTCTGTGCTGTGTTCTCACCTGTGGTCTAATAGACTTTACTTCCAAGAGGCCTAGGTACTATGAACATAAGGACAGTGACTTTGCTGGGAAATAGTATCTGCAGCCATCTCCAGTACTGATATGAGAATGCCTGAATCCTCCCAAGACCCTTCTTTATGTTTAACTTCATTGCTTGTTGGGATCAGAGACAGAAATACTACCAGAGCTGACTTGATGTTCTGGCTGTCACCCACATGCTGTGTGCTTTATTGGAGCAAAGAGCCCAGGAGGTTCTCAGGGAGACATGGGGAACTCATCTATCTCATATTTCTGCCTCACTTCTGAGCCCAGTGAATCAGAATAATAGAATTCTATCCCATGTATTCAAATGCCATTCTGGAGAGTGTGACTTTCCACTAGGAAAAGCAATTATGCAATCAGGAGACTCAAGTCACCTGAATGATCCCAAACCTCCCCACCCAGCTCTAGGACTGACTTACTGCAGAGTAGAGGGTGTAGGAGGCCCATCATTCTGGGCTTATGGAGAATCTAGTGCTGTGGCTTCAGATGGACTATTGCAGCTCATGTTCACTTGTACAATTACTAGCTGGTGACAGGTCGTGCAACTTAGTTAAGACCAAACTTACAAACTTTGTGATTGGATATAACATATAGGAGAGACCCATGGAGGGTAGCAGACTCTGTGACATGTGAAATATGTTGATGACATACATGGCAAGTATGTCATCATTATGCAATGCTTCTCAGGAGCAATGCATTCCTTTTTAGTCTGTCTCTAATATAATCTACATTCCAAGTCTACACCTGTAATGAGAGGCTGCCCAGCAGCTTACAGATGATATTAACACATATTTACTCCAGTTTCTCATCGGTAAGATAAGCCTGGAACATGACACAGAATAGGCAGATGTGAGGAAAACTCATACCAGCATTTAAATTTTGTTGTAACACAGAGAAGTCAGGGTTTTTTTTTTTTTTGGCTGCTCTTGAAGAACAAGCCTATAAGAGGTGCCCTACTTCACTCAGAGCTGTTCTCATCAAGTGTCCCAAGAAAAGGAATGCTACACATCATAGTTCTTCCTTAACATGAGCACGGTGATTAGGCCAGTTTTTAGCATTCTAATAGCATCGGTAATACATCATATAGTACATAATGATACATTAAATAGCACCAATATTACTGTGATAATTCCTAATAATTCAGTAATGCATGCTACTCCCCAAAGACCAATATGACTTAATTTAAAATTGCAACTATATCTGCAGTCACATCTCTCAGTGACTTTGACTTTTCTGCAAACTGTTGGGGGAAAATGGTTTCTGGGTTGAATAGTATCTCAGCTGTAATGTCAATTCTTTGATATTCAGTGTGTCTTAGTTCATTCCTACTGCTACACACACACACACACACACACACACTACTAGAATGGATGCACACATGAACACATATACACTGATATATATACATATACATACAATATATTTCACACATGCACATACATAATACATATATACATGCACACATATTTACAAACACACATGCATGAATCTGTAGATGAATACACACACATGAATACTGGACCTCGCTGGATAATGCTGGCACTATGGATTGATATCTCTATAGACTGTGTCTCACGTTAGCCACTCTGAAAGGCTGTAGCTCATCCTGTTTGAGAATTCTGTCAGAAACAGAGAATTCACCCTCCTGTTCTCTTTCCATCTCTACCTTCAGCATACTCCAGTGCCTTCCTTTCTCTTTTTGCCCTGTTATCCTGTAAGCTATTAGCAAATGCTTTATTTAAAAGTATGGAAATACTTTCCTATGGTGTGTGTCGATGCTGTATTCAGCTGGTCCTCATGAACACATTTTGTTTTTGAAGCCACCTCTCAATGCTGCCAGTAATTCTTTGACTTAGTAAGAAAACCGCTGCATGATGAGAAGAATCATGCATGTTTTAGATACATTGTAGACCTCATAGACCCCATTTAATTGACTATTTGATTGGGTACAATAGACAGAGAAATATCAAAGTTTCCAAAGGAGAATTTTATTTGTGGATCAGAAGGTTAGAAGTGAAGAAGAGTGTCCTAATTTGTGGTTTTGTCATTATGTGACTGGTCTTCACACATTTGACATCAGCGTCAAGCAGTGGGTGGGATTGGGGCAGTCCCTGATAAAGGGTAGAAGTGATCTCACTAATTACCTCTGCACACCACATGCCCTCAAGTCCCATCAATACATAAGAAATATGCCTTATATCAGCTAGAGTTCTGTCAGATCTTTCTCGTGGACCCAAGTCCTTACCTTACTGACCAATGGCTTCGGTTGAGGACACCAGTTGGAAGAATGCATTGGATCCATGCTAAAATTTTATGTCTTGGTAACTATGGGAAACCCTAAGAAGTGGTCCAATATGGTCACTCTCAATTGGTTCCTGAGGCCTGTAGTGAACAACAGACTTGTAAAGTCAAATTCAGAGTTGGCTAGTCAGAGCGCAGAGAATGACTTGGAATTGTACAATCGAAGGAGCAAGGTGACCCTATCACTACAGCGGGACTTTAGGAACACGCAGGTTAAACAAGCTGTTCGATATAATCAGTCTTTACTTGGAGATAAAATCCAAACAAGTTCATTTAAGTGATGGAGGTGCCAAAATTAAATCATACAAGCACCATGTACCTATAGCTGAGGAACTATCTAAGAGAGAAACCGGTTCTAAGGAAGAGACCTGCGTGGATCTCAGAGGCCAAAGGTACTTTGCTGGTCACAGTCGAATAGAAATCACAAAATCAGAAGTAAACACTACCTGTGGGAAAATCTCCATGAAAAGTCACAACAGAAGAGAATGGCCTTGACGCAAGAAAACAAAATTCTCTTCTGCCCCTCAGGCTTGATTATCACAGAGGTTTGGGAGTAAATTGAGAAAAATAAAATTAATACAAAGTTTCCAAAACAAACTGAAAGATTAACTCAAAATTATAAAACATTTAATAATAAACTAACAAGATACCTTTCAAAATCTCAGATCTACAAAACTGAAGAGGATTTGCCAATCAGGCTCTCAGCAATCACGATCACTTCTCTTCATGGAAATTGGCTCAATATTCCACTAAATCTATTGAGCAATGTATTTTAAAAATAGATACATAACTCATGATTTTAATCAATAATTCTACCTATAAAATATACTTTGGGAATATTCAAGAAAGAATTTGTATTGGGTGGTTTTTATAAGATAAATATTTTAAGAAGAATTTTAAAGAAAATATTTAAGTGTCAAAATGATAATAGTTCATGGGTGTGCAGGTGACACGGTGGCTGTTGCATGAGGAGGGGGTTCCTGAAGCAAGTGTAATAGATACAATTGGCAGAGCTTCCCATGAGTGAAGCTTGGAACATATCCTCCACAATACAAACACATGTTTCAAGAGAGGAATACATAATCTGTGAACCATTCACCATGAAAAATAAACTGCTGTGTAGTTGTGTACATTTGGCAAGAATAACTGTTACCTGCCCAATTTTATGTTTTGTAGATATTACTATGGGTGATTCTTTGGACCAGTAGCTAGGTGAGTAGCAGTACTTTCAGTAGAGTCTGAACATTGTGATTGAAATTCATACCATAACCAACATTCCTCTTGTCTTTATACTAATCTTCACCACAACTCTTGAGTAGTTGCATGCCAACACCCCTATTCCACTATTAGTGCCTGCCATCATCCTCATTCCACTACTAATGCCTGCCATCATCCTCATTCCACTACTAATGCCTGCCATCACCCTCATTCCACTACTAATGCCTACTATCACCCTCATTGTCGCAGTAATCAAAACAGAGGAGATAAGTTTATTCAGAACCAGCACTAAAATAAGAGCCAAGATACCATGGTCAACTCTGAGCATGCCAGGATTGAGAGCTTTGAAAGAGCAAACCAAGAATATTTCACCTGGTATCTTGATCACCAGCTACAGGGGTCTGTAGAAGGGTGACTACATCAGGGGGCTGGGGTAGATAGCCTTCTGTGTCTTCCTTGAAGTGTGTTGTGGCCTCTTGACTTTTCTGTCATTTTGATGGACTCATCTTGTGGTAGCTCCTGGCTTTTCTTCCTTGCTATTTGCAGAATGAGATTCATATTCGTAACTCTATTTGGTTTTTGAACACTTTGCTGTTTCCATAGCCTGTCTCAAAGCAAACAGTATCACTCATATTCCTGCATGAAATAGGGATCAGAGATATTAAGACAACTAACATTTGTTTCCAGTACCTAGTTTTAAAAGTTGGGCACAGTAGTGTGTGATAGTTCTAAGGGAAGAAAATACAGGTAATACAGGAAAGCCTCTGAGGCTTTCTGGCCAGTCTGCTGACTTTAATCATTGAAGTTGAGGTCCAATGAGAGACCATGTATCAAAAACAAGATGGGTAACACCTGAGGAGACACAGGAAGAATTTCCGATAGTCTTTACATCCACTCTTATATCCACACTTACAGTTGTACCCAGAGGTAGGATAATCCTTGAGGCTTGATAGGCAGGAAGTCTAGCTAAAATGATGAACACTATGTTCATTTGAGAGATCCTGTCTCAAAAACAAAGGTGACAAGTGATGGAAGAAGATATTCAATGTTTACTTCTGGCCTCTGCATGCACAGTTGAAAACACACACAGACAAAGACACACAGACACACACAGACCAGACACAGACACAGACACACACACACACACACACACACACACGTACATAGAGACTCACACACACAGGATTGAGTGGATATATAACTTCATGCCCAGTTTGTGTAACCGCTTGGGCTAACAGTCTCTCCCATGGGGAGCCTGCTGCCCCTAGAAGCTCAGGTTGCTTTGGTACTGACAATATCATCCAGCTGCATACCCTGTGTGTGAGCTTGCCACTTTGCATATTATTTAAAACTTTTCACAAACCAGTGCTTCTGTGGCAGTCACTTTAGATCTAAAAACTTTAGAGCATGCCTGAGCAAACCACTGCCCTGTGACTTGGGGGAATAGGATAAGCAGTTGCTGAATGGAAAAAAAAAAAAAAAAGAATGATGTGATAATGAATAAAAAATCAGAATGCTCTTGCCACACAGGAATTCTATTGAAAAACTATTTTTAAAGCTATTATAAAACACGAAAATGACATTACATGCCCCACATGTACTTTTACTTAGAACACATTGCCAACAAACTAATACAACCATTCAAGTTTATAAAATAATTCACTATCTAATAACAATAACTTCAATGAAAAAATTTATGAAGTGTTTTGCATTTTGTAGACAAGTACTTATTTACAGAGAACAGACATGGTTTGCCCTCAGGCTAGAGTGGGTTCAGTACTGAGAGTCCCATTTCCTTGTACATTGGGTAGGGCAGTCACCTTGGCTGACATTAGATGAGTTTGTAAGGAAATACCTCCCAGAAGCCAGGCCTGGGAGCACATACGTTGTATGCTGAGTCCAGAGGATGTGGCCTGTGTTTGGAATGAAATGAAAAGTAGACAAAGAGAAGGTGAGCCATCATCTTCAGCAGCAAGAAAGCAGAGAGAAAAACAACTGACAGGACTTGCCATCCAAGCAAGAGGGGCTGAATTCAATCCTCAACCTCCTTTCCCAAACAACAGGCTGGCATGGCGGCACACAGTCATAACTCAGCAATGGGGAAGTGGAAGCTCAAGGATGGCTATTGCACCGGGTTCAGTGAGAAAAAAAAAATCTGTCTCACAGAATAAAGCCAAGAGTGACTGAGGCAGACACCTATGGTGACCTCTGGCTTCTGCTCAGAGCATACAAGTGCATGTGTGCACACAAACATATATACAGACTGAGGAGCTGGCAGTACATAGGGGTCACACACAGGAAATGCACTGAAGGACTGTATGCCAGCCCTGAAGTGGAGATGTATGTTCCTTGGAGGCAGGACTAGAGGACTGAGCCCCTGCTTGGAAGAAGCTAGGAAACATCAGAGTAAAGTGTCTTCATTGGGTTGTCATGCTCCAAGGTGTGAAGCCAGCGAGCACAGCCTGACTTTACAGGGAGAATCACAAAATTACCGGATTGAAAATTAGAGCTGTTCTGCTCATCCAGGCAGACAGCTTCAACAGACAGAAAGCCAGGGAATATATAGAAGTATGTGTTTAATATAACTGCAGAAAAATCAGCTGAGTGGTGAAGTCAGCTACTAAACACACACACACAACACAGGAGGGAGGAGAGGGAGGGGAGGGAGAAGGGGAGGAGGGAGGGAGGGAGAGATCAAATGCTTAAGGGCCCTGCTGATTACAGAGTAGAACCCACCACAGCCCGGTCGGGTCTCACAGCAGCCTTGGTTGAAGGTCTGTATCCTGCTTCTCCAGAAAACCTGAGTGGGCAGCAGGAAGTTGGTGCTCGATCAGGAGGCCATGTCTATATCTGGCTGACTAGAGAAGAGATAAAGTAACCCTTCTTAGAGGAAGCCATGGAGGTTGAGAGCATCCACAGGGAATGAGGACCATGAGCAGGCCCAGGCCCAGGTCTTAGCTTCATGAAGGGAATAAACAAACAAGAGTGAATACCAAGAATCAGCCCAGAGCATGCTGTATATTTAAACATTTTTTTAAAGACCTCATAAAATCCATTCATGGTTGTGTTTAGAGTGTAACTTGGTTTTCTTCCAGCTCATGGTGTCTTTGAAGGAGGTACCCCTTAAATACTTCTTTCCCAATAGGACTCTATACAATCCCCAGATTTTACAGACTAAAATTTAAAATAGCCCATATAAATAAGGTAAGGAATTTATATAAAATTGGTTAATTAGTACTGCATATTTTCTTTTGTCGACGGACTAATACTTTCTATGTGGAGAGTTCTGTGGAGATCCATATCAAATGCAACGTTTAAATTCCTCACCTTTTCATTCAAGATAGCCCTTCAGTTGCAATTAATTACTCTATGAAAACTTTTTGCCTGTACATATTGTACTTAAAATCAACTTAGGAGAATTTAAGGAAAATTCAGTTACTAACTCTCCTTTGCTGAAGAGGGTAGTCTGAGCACACGTTGTTCTGTTCACAGACAGCAACGAACTGTTTCATGCTGACTTGACCATTTTGAGTCCTATTCAGTAGTTTATAATTAGGTTCAATTCCATCTCTGCGAAGTCTTTCTATGGCTTGTGTCGTTAATCTGAAAACCCTGACAGATTTCCACAGATCAATGTACACACCATGAAAACTAATGTCTATCTTTTGAAGCTTTACTATGAGAGTGACCATGACGATTTAATTTCTTTAGAATATACCAAAATATTTTGAAATGAAGATCTATTAAAAAAACTCAGCCATGAGCGATAGTAGTCGGTTTGCCTTTTACAAATGGAGATGTCTTCTCTGCAGATAAAAGATTCAGATGGCTGGATAATCAAATGCTCAGGGCTTCCTTCTTGGAGCTCTTGTAAATAAACACTGTGCTAGCTCACTTTAAATGGATTAAAAACACATGCTCAAGTTGTCCCTAAAACACAAAGGACTTATTTTTAAAGGATAATATATTCAGCAAAATGCATTTTAAATTAGACAGAGCCGTCCTAACACTGCAACAGTGCTGGGATTTTTGAAATATTGGAACCGCAACTGCGTTTGCAGACTCAACACTGAGGGCTTCAGAAAACAAACGCATGAATTGATGATGGTCGTGAGACAAAGGGAAACGTCTTTCCTCTAGAAGATGCCTGGAAGCCTCCTAAACCAGGACGTCCACAGCGGCTTCTGTGTGCATCGCACTTCTCACAGATTTTCTCGTCTTGCGTATATACAGAAATTTAATCAGTTTAAAATTATAAAATTGACACATTTTCTGACTATAAATAGTAATACCCTTAATTTTTTTCCCCAGTAGTCAACAAAGCAAGGTAGATGAACCTACAGACAGCATCTCTTATTATTATTTACCTTAAATTCTCATAGACGTTTGCTGAAAAAAAAAAAACAAAACCCACAGGGCACTTGTTCTCATTCTATATGTAATTTTTTTGAGATAATTAAATATAATATAGAAGGTATTTTCCTAAGATATAAAACGTTTAAAACATTAATCTTTCCAGGATAATTGCTAAGGGTTTCCTACTGATCAAAACAATGATCAGAGACTATGAGATTAGCAATGACACAAAACTTTTTCAAGAGGTTAAAGACTTAATCTAGTACCTTAGTTTTAACCTCTTCCCTGTGCTTCTAAGTAAATGGCTGAAGCTCGGGATCCAAAAAGAACATTCCAGAAGTGGACCGGACATCTTTGCTGTCTTTAGTCTCCTCCTTGAAGCTCCTCGAGCCCTGTTGTATGCAAGTGCACATCCTGAACAGCCGTCCCCACATGCTCAGCGCTCCCTAGCACTGGGAAAAAGAGAAAGGCTAGACCCGTTATGAATTTTTAATGAAATTACTGCAAAGCAAATTTCAATTATCACACCAAGTGCTAATGATCGCTACGCATATTCAACTTTATTGGCTTGCCCGCCCTCTCACAAGCTCCTTAATTCTAATAATTTGACATAATATGAAGGTTTCATATGTCTTTATTAATGATATATACTTAAAGATTTATTTCATTCACTGGCAAGAATACATTAGCAGATTATCTCTGCCTGCAAACATGAAAATCAAACGTGCAGTTCCTTCACTGGGAAAAAAAAATGAGAACATACTCTTCACTCCCATCCATTCCACCTGGAAAGAGAAAAAATAGAGAGATAGAAGGCTCCACAGAGAAAGTTTTCTGATCACAAATGGCTGCCATCAGCCCTGTATTCTGATGTGACATACATGAGCAAGCTAGGATCATGAGAAAAGATCCATAGTAAGTGAATATTTATTTTTATGATAATTAGACACATTTTAAAATCTTTCTTTTTCCAGCATGGTTCCTCGAATCCATCTTTAAGCAGTGTGTAAGTGTGTATTTGTGTGTCCATAAGCATGGGGCAGGGCATAGTCCGTGTGATGTTGGCCAGGATAGATTGTCCCATAGTCATGGTGCCTGCTCTGCCAATGAGTGCTATCAGTAATCTGATGTCAACTTGCCACGCTAGAATCTCTGTGTGTGAAAAGGAGCCATGCTCCAGCCACTCACAGAAGCAGTTAGCTCAAATAAAAGAAAGACTTACTCAGCAGTTAAGACACTTACAACCCTATCAGAGTCTGGATCCCAGCACCCACACTGACTGCCTCACAGACACCCATGTCTCCAATTCCAAGGGGCAGGTATACACACACATGATCACACACACATGGTCACACACACGTGATCATACCCATATGATCACACACAGACACATGCATGCACACATACACATAAGTTTAAGTAAAACACACAAGTGTAAGGAGCATTTATTTATTCATACCCTTTACCGTGTCCTTGATGTCTGTAATACTGAAAGATGTTATTTTTAATGTCTTTTCAGTTTAATTGTTTTATGGAAAGGTCTTTCTGTGGGCTGTGGTGTAGCTAAGTGGTAGTGTTTCCTCCCACAGGCGTGAGACTCACAGTTGACCATGTACTGTGCTCTTCACCCTTCACAGAGTTCTGAGCCACCATCTGCTCCCCTGTTCCATGTCTGAAGAACTTCCTCTAGCTATCTTCCTAGTTCAGGCCTGCTGACTCACAAGTACAAACAGCCTCTGTCTTACTTCCTTAGGGATAGGGATAGTTATTACCTGAGCTGGATTGGTTTGCAACATTGTGTTTCAACAACTTAAACATTTGTTTCCTGTTTCTGATACAGTAACATTCTACTTTCACAGCTGGCAGTCAATTGTTGTACAGTTTCCTTGTGGTCCCCTTCTAAAAAGCACAATATGAAGAAAAATGAAACATTTCTCATGAAGGAAACCAAGGAAGGGCTTCCCAGCAGGGAGTCTGGAGTAAACTCCAACAATTCCAGACCACCTTGGACAAACCCCAACCTTACCTGGTTAGCATATCCACCTCCTAGCAGAGACTGAAGATATTCCATATGTATATATTATATATATAATATATATAACGTATATGTAATGAAACAGTCCATATTATATATATTATATATTATTATATATAATAGCAGTACATTTGTCATAATGTTACTTCTTATTGCACATAGGACATAACTGAATCTGTGCTTTTTACATGGATACTGAACTGGATCTCCCTCCAAAGAATTATGCTTTCAAATTCTGGTATTTATTTTCATCTCTAAGATTTCCTTTTACTTTATTTCACATTTTCCTTTCTCTCATAGGTTTGTTTGTTTGTTTGTTGCTTGTATATGTGTCTGTCTGTTGTTTTGTGATGTCCAGGATTGAACCCAGGATTTTCCAATGCTCCTTCATCCACAATCTTCATCAGAAGTTATCCAGGTCTTATTTGTATGTAAATCTTCAAATACACCATCTCAACAACCTCTGTCTCCAAGGTCAAGCATCATGACCTATCCAGTGCTCCTTAGTAAATTCCCCTGTCCTCTGGTTGCCATCTCCCCTTCTCCCTGCCCAGTGACATTTTCATATATCTCATGATAGACCTTAGGCTTGTCTGGAGTCTACCTCCTTCTCTAATCAATATAATTCAGCTCTTGAAGGCAAAGTATCGCTGGTAATCATGGAATTACGTGGAGTCTGGCTTTCTTCTTTTTTAGGGTAGTTTGGGAGAAAGTGACGAGTGGGATTTTATAGGCTCTGGAGTGAATGTGAATTGGATTTTCCCCCTTTGTTCTATGGAAATAATTAAAAAGTAAATAGACAAGAGCTAAATATTGTAATAAAAATAGAAATTTAACGAAGCCTACATAACGAGTTGTGGCTGTTTCAAGTTGCATAGCCATAGTCACTTTGAAAAATGATTTGGCAACTCCTTCGCAAACCAGACAGGGAGCTACCACATAACACGTCATTTTTAGGCCCGAGACGTAGACTGGAAATAAAATGTAAAGTTCCGTACAGCCTCCAGAACCTGTACCCACTGCTGCTCAGTGCTGACAGACTTACATCGTCTGATCATCTGTGGCTCCATCATCCACAGTAAACCTGATAACAATGAGAGACATCCTATATATTCCATATGTATCTGTGGAAAGTCCTGGATTGTTCTGTTAACATGAAGGTAAGGATAGAGTAAAACTATAAAAATGGAGAACAGATTTGTCCAGAGAGCAGCCCAGGCAGTGGAGGGAGGACATGGGTAACGTGAGAGGACCCTGTGGAGGGATACACTAGAGTCTTGACTGTGTCAATGTCAAAATCCTAGCACACTGTGACACTACAGCTCACCAGGTCATACCCAAGACAGACAGGGGCAGAAACATGACGCCCCTGTGAATCATTGTTTGCAACTGCACACAAATCCAAGTGTGTTCCCAATAAGATGTCTGAAGGTTAAGGAAGCATGAGAGCTAGTTTTACTCATAGAATTGCTGACCTTTGATACTTTAAATTGTATGACCGTCCTAGACAGATAGTTCAGTAGTTAAGAGCAGGCACGTCCTTTCAGTGGATCTGAGTTCAGTTTTCAGCATCCACATTGGGTAGAACAAAACCACCAGTAACTGCAGCTTGGGGAAATCTGACACCTTTTGTCCCCTGCAAGGATCTATACTCAAATGCATGTTCCCACACATGTACACATAATTAAAAACAAAGTTATGACAATTCCTGATTTGTCATGACCATGCAACAACAAACATTTGTTGGTGCTAACAGGGCTAGGTTTGGTTAGTGTGGAGAGAAACTTGGGAAGACCAAACTGTATACCTTAGAATCTGAAAACTTCCTCAAAAATTATCACAATAAAAGAAGAACACTGAGGTTTAAGCTGGAGAATTATACACTCGCAAACTACTAGTAACATAAGTATTAGTGGTAGAGATTAGCTGAGGAAATATATATGTATATATATATTACATATATACATATAATGCTATGAAAATGTAAAAGACATTTAAAATATGATTTAATATAGAGCTTAAAATGGCACATAAATATACTTACATATAAAAATTTCCATAAGTTTGTAGAAACATGCATTTCTGTTATTAACCAAACTCACCTTAGAGGGTCACTGTTTGCAATAAATCTGACACTATGTGCAAATATTTTAATATACAGATACTCCGAGCACTCATTAAGTACTCAATTATTTCAAAATTGAATGAAAACTTGAAAATGGGTTATAATATCAATATCGTGGGCTAAAATGCTAAAATTAAATTTCTTACTATTCTGTTCAAAATTAGGTCATCTTATAATCAATTAAAAGCTTAGTTTAATAGGGAAGTTACAAGCAGGGACTCGCAGAGTCGGGAAATCCTGTCAACACAAAAGCAATGGGGCAGGCCTTTATTGTATTCATTAGGGATATGTAGGGCTTCCAGCAAGTTCCAGTATTCAAAACATTGTTTTTCAAAAAGCTATTATTTAGGGGGAAAAAAACGGATACAAAAACCCCTCAAATAAAACCACCACCACTGGATGCACGCACGAGGTCCGTGAAAGAGTAAACTGTGTCCAGAGCATTTGTTCTGCTCATCATGCTGAAGGATGACTAAGCATTGACTTTCTGCGGGTCTCTGACAAATTAAAACCATTGTTTTTGTAAACGTTCTGGATTACAGTTTCCGAGTTTCTTCTTTTATTGAACAAGTAACACGTAACAGGCTCTCATTTTATCCGAGCCACGATCACAGTCAGCTTATTAGCAGAAGCTTTAGACTAGCTTCCTAGGAAATGCTTTAAAAGTAACCTCTTTCATTGGGCTGTTGCCTCTTTAGCTGCTCGTCTCTTTCCTTAGTTCAAAAATGCTTTGGGCTTAAAAGACATATTACACAATTTGGGTTGTAAGTAAAATTTGACCTTTAAAAATGCTCTGATCCTTTCTGGAATGGTGCTAGAGACTCTAGACCCACAGGTGCACCTGACTTCATTTCTCCCTGCCCCACTGCCACTTTAAGTGTGAATTAAGCCATCATCCAGTAAGGAGCAGAGATGAAGGAAGGTCAGTAATAGATCTATCTAGGACTGAGTCAATCTCACAGAGCATACATTTGGTCCTCAGGTATGTGGGTCACTCAAAAGTCTACACTGGTTTCTTCACAAGCATGGGTAGCCTCTTTCACCAGGTGGCCAGGGAATAGCTGGATCTTATTCCTGATGCCATTCCCAGACGTAGCACTCAGAACCATAGCATTCGATAAAGAACATGACATAGAGTAAATGTGTTCTCTACCTTGTCCAGGAAAGTAAAAGCATATCCATGAGGCATTTGGAGCCAATGAGACTCAGTGAGTCACTCTCACCTCTGTTCACCAGAAACTAGGGAAGGCACAAGCAACAAATGAAGTCAAGAGATGCCACTGCTCTACCAAGGGATAGGAGCTTCCTCTTCTGTTAGAAAAGACCTCAAATCCATTCTGCCCTAGTGTTTCTTGACATCAGAGCATGCTCTCCTTTAGAAATATTTCCATGTACTAACTCAGCAGAATCTAAGAAGACAAATTGTAGAAGCCAGGACCGGTGCTTCTGAGAACTGCACAATTTGGGAAATTCCATCCAACTAAGATAGTCCCTTGAGTGTAACCCATTGCATGTCCCCATTTGCTTATGGTGCAGGATACAGGAGAGTGAAGCACCTTCTCACAGGGACTCTGAGCTCATGAATGGTCAGAGTCAACCAAAAAAAGTCAACCAGTTTGTATATTAGAGCCATAGGCTATCCATGACCTGGGAATGTTTTGCTATCAACCTCATACAGATTGTCTGGGGCAAAGAGGGCTATTCCCAGTGATTCTCACCAGGAGATGACCTTGTCCTTGGAGATCAGAAGGGTATTGATATCATCCTGTGTAACTCTCTTCCTTATTCATTTGAAGTGGGATCTCTCCTAGACCTAGAGCTTGTGAGGTGTTGTAGACTATAGCAATTATCTTGTTTCCTCTCCAAATGGCACTAGCTTGTTAAACAGCTGCTGAGAGTTTGAACTCAGGTCCTCAGGGTTGTGAAGCAAGCACTCTTAACTACTAAGTTATCTTTCTAGTCCTCACCTAGCTCTTTATGTGCTTTAAGTGCTTGGAACTATGTCAGGTCTTTGCACTTGCATGAAAACAGTTTACAGACTGAGGCATCTGCATCTCCTGTATCCATGGGGTTTTACTGGGTACTGTGGGTTATTTGGAGTCATCCTTTGAAGCACAGTGGTTTTGCCCTATCCAGATGCAGCATAAGATGGGATGGCTTGAGTACTGCTCTCAACAGATGCCTCGAGTGACAGTGTGGGCTCTGTGAGAGTGTTTCAGACTTACCAGCTGTCCCAAGCATAAATGAGAACTCCAATCTGTAGCAAGTAATAACTGCAGTAAGAACTTCAAAATCTGGTGTTGGGATTTTATGATTGGCCTGAAGTGTATAGTACCTGTTTGCAGTTAATATTTAACATAGACGTGCTTACCAACACTGTTGAATTCTCCTCCCATCTCTTAGCTCTAATGACTTTTCCCCGGCTTAAATTCTGACAAGTTTTTATTGGGTTTTGGTTCTATGCCAAGGTAAGAATAGAGAAGGGCTCCACAATGTGGCGTCTTCCAGAATTCCTCTGCCTGGTCATTTCTGTCTCTCTTCCTATAGCTCTATCAACTAGACATACAAATGCAGCTCCTGCTCTCTGGAGGCTGGATCACTGTGAGGCTTTTTCAGGGTTCTCTAGCAGTCTTCTTACACTCGGATCAGTCTTTAAAGTAATCTGGCTCTACCTTTTTGTCTATCTTAAAAGCCAACGACACAGGAATTGTCAATCCCTACCTTCATGGAGGTGGCATTTTTATAAACACAGGACTTGATATGATCGTTTGCGGTCCAAAGACATGACATTAGGAGTTATGTCATTTTGTTTTCTGCAAGCACTGTGCATCCTGAAGCCCTAAGCAGAGACTCGGCATCCACCCTCTGTTTCCTGAACTCCCAGTAATTCTTAAAAGGCAGTGTTCCTGTCTCTACCCTGTCAGAATGACTGTCATCACACTGAGCCACCTCACCCTCAGAGAGGAGGGCATTAGGTATGTATTTTCCATTTCTACAAACAAGATAAATCCCTCTCTCCACTTTCACCAGATGAGTCCTCTGAGGGAGGGCAGATACTGAGCAAATAGTGGGTCCAGTGTCTCACTGATAGTTTAAACTCCTGGGAACAAAGTCAAGGTTAGGAAGGCCTCCACTTCTGCCAAGAGGAACCCTGTGTGGGGACACCTGTGTCTTCAAGGTGTGGAAAGCTTTGGGTTCCCTTTCCCTGTGTCTTTTCATTTTAAATATTCTGTGAAGAGCGTCTAACTCAAAAGTCAAGGCTTCACCTGTTTTTCCAACCCTAGAGTCCCAGAAGTGTCCCTTCACTAGATGTAGAGTGAGTTAATAAAGGAATGAAACCAAGCATTCCTGCAACACATCCCGTTTGGAAGGAGGTTGTGTGAGCTGGAATAAAGGACAATTCTATCTGGAACCTGGCCTGGATTCCAGTTTTCTCTGGTTGCACCTAGGCTTGCAAATCTACACATGGTAATCTGGTCATCTCTTCTCTTCTTCATTCTGAATCCACTTCTGAACCCCTTCCCCTGGCTTTTGCTTGTAATAAGACACAAGAGACATGGTCTTCAGAGCTGAGGTGAGGGTGTTCGGAGGGTGATTATGAAACCCTTCAACTGGACGTCAGCCTGGCCGTGCACTTGGATCATACAATGGACTCTGCATCAGCCTGACCCAGTACCACAGGGATTGCACAGTATGCTATGCTGGGCTTTGATCATTCCTCAGGCACCAATACTGTTCCCTGCCTTATGTACTTCACAAAAGGAAAGCTTTGCCAGACCTGCCCAGAGACTGCCTTCCTCACATTTACTTTCCCAGATCTTGGTGCAAGGTAAGTCACACTCAGACTCTCCCTGAGGCTGGTTGGATTACTGTCAGGCCTTACCAGAACACTCACCTACTTTGTCTTAATTAGGACACAGTTAGTGTCAACCCAGACAGGTAAGGTGGCCCTGTATATATACACAGGACAGCACAGGATACTCCCCTCCCTGAACATGGAGCCAACTGAGAGTTGTACCTTGCTGGCTCAAACAGCATCAGAAGAAGTCTCAGTAGCATAGGAAAAAAAATGAACTTCAAATTAAGGAACATGGCTCCTACTGAGTAAATACACTTTTGTGCCATTGTGAGGTTTTGGTTTTTGTGTTATCCTCAGTGAAACCATTGCAGGTCAGGGTGTCTGTATTTCTTTTGACCCTACTCCCTGTGACTGCTACACTTGACTCTCTACTGACCAGAGTCAGAAGAGTATAGCTAGATCTTTTGATCTTTCTACACACCACAGTCAACACATCACTTTTAGATCAATAATATTGTTTAGACCTTATCATTTAAAAATAGCCACTAGGACTGTAATTCCCATGCTCAGAAGGATGAGACAGAAGGACCACAAATTTAAGCCCAGCCTGGGCTACAGAGTGAAGTTCTCTCTCAATAATTACAAAAAAGCCTGGGGGCATGAGGGCATAAGGCCTTACCTATTCTCCAGGATCCTGAAGGAATGTTATCTCAAAACCATGTGGCATCGTTGCAGGCTAGGCAGTTCTCTGGACAAAGCTAGTTGACTCCAAGTTAGTTAGTCTGGTCATTTGTGGTGTAAAGAGGAAGACCACACCTAGAATGGTATCTACTTTGGCATCAAGCCCTGGCAACACACAAGCGTTCAACATGGATATATATTTAGCAATAGATGCTGTGAGCTGGATTTCAAAAAGACTTGTGGCTAGTGAGCTGGCTCAGAGAGAAAAGATACTTGCTGTGCCAGATTGGCAACCTGAGTTTGATCCCTGGAATCCATGTAAAGGTGGAAAGACAGAAATGATTCCCTTTCAATGTGTTCATGGGCTAAGAAAAGGCAGCCAAGCATGTGTGTTTCCAAACACGCGTGCAAGATTCTATAGGTAATTATGATTATTTACAACTTTGGTGTTCAATATGACCACTCTATTCTGGCCTAATCATGTTCACTTTAGCAAAACTTCTGACATCCAGAAGATTTTTTTTTTGTGTGTAAAGAAATTATTTCCACTTTCATAAACATTAGCAGAATTTTTTCTTTCTTCCTTAGGGCAAAACCTCAAATGACAAAACAAACATAAATCTCCCCAAGCCAGAGAGTGGCTAAATCCATCAATGTCCCTTCTATTCACGTGGAATATTAAGCCAAACTGTAATTAGGGTGTCCTATTTATTTTTCTTGGCTAATTGACCTTCATCCTGGGGAATTTATCACAGAACAAGTAACCACATTTATCTCAAAAGTTTTGCACCGTTGATTATATTCCTCAGAGTGAATGTGGGCTGATAAAATGGTACCTCTATTGCTTAGGGACCGAGTTGGGGTTCAGTTTACCTCTATATTTTGTCCTCATTTTATGCAAATAAAATATTTTAAAGTCTCTGAATTCTCAAGCCCTTACTCTGAAGATAGAAAGAAGCAGATCAGTCCGTGAAAGAACAAGTGTCATTCCGGCAATGACTCAAGGTCAGGGACAGGTTCATAAGAGCACGACCCTCCCCCACCCTAGATTTCCAAGCAGTTTCCTGTTGGTGTATATCTGCAAGTGGCTAAGCATGAACTGCCGGGTTAATGAGACACAATATGCCATGAACATCTCCGTGATTCTGGGCTTCCTGTGAGGTAGATCCACACAAACTGTGGGTTCTGGGGTCTAATTTAAATTTGTGTCGCTCAGCTGAAATAGACTTTTCTCTCTCTGCATGAAGACTTCAGAATAACACTCTCTACCTCCAATGAGTGCCGAGCCCAGGCTTTGCCTAGTGAAATATTGATAAGTTTCTGATTTGCAATGATTTTCTGTCTTTGTCGATTTCCTCTGCCTGTGGTCAGCTTCCACTGCCCTGTGATTTTCACTCATCCAAAGTCAGATGAAATTAGGCCAGAGTTCCTTCATCAGTGTTTGCACTGACAGCGGTGTCCCCAGACGTAGGAGACTGCCATCACCTGGCTTCTTTATTTGGTCCATCATAAATAACTTATTCAGTCTTTCAATGAGACATCTACTCAAGTATCCATGAAGAGCTACTTATATAGGCATAGAACAGGGCAGTTCACAGTTCATTGAGAACACTCTAAGTTCAAGAAGTCTATAAAATGCTTGCTTGCAATAATTAGTTATCAAATTTGAAAAAGATAGCCAGCCCTGCTCCCAAATAAAATATTGAAGTAATTCATATGCATAAAACTTCTGACATTTAAAAAGGTAACTGTTCATGATTTAGTCTAAATAACCTGTCTGCCCATGGCAGGGGTATATTTTTAAATGATCAGAAGGTTTTGTGATTTGCCTTATAGTTTTAACAAAACAAATATCCATGCTTAATACCTGTTTTAATTACATATAAGTTAATGAAATTGCAAGTGTAAGATATTGAAATTCTTCTTTCTAATAGGAAAAGACCACAAGAATATGGTGGCCCAGAGGAAAACATTGTGTTCATTCTCAAAGGTTGTAAGGCCAGAGGCTGAATGATTTCCATCATCAAACTATCTTGAATTCCCAATGCACACAAGTTAGTGCATTAGACATCACTCACCCACATGAGGTATTTGGTGGATTGGTGACCAGTTTGAAAAGCTTTGCAAAAGCAGTAATGCAGATATCAATCGTAATTATAGCACATGGATTTATAAGCTCAAAGTAGGATACAGGCCATGATGTCTCATAACTGCTCATTCATGGGTGGTTTAGGCATAGCAACAGTAATCTTGTCACTGTCTTCCAGATGAAAATTCTATGGCAGATCAATGGTAAAATAGGTATAAGTTCCTACCTATTCAGTTCCAATGTGTATGTGGCCTCTGTTCTCATGCACACCAGAATTAGGGAATCAAATTCCATTACAGGTAGTTGTAAGCCACCATGTGGTTGCTGAGAATTGAACCCAGGTCTCTATGTGTGTGTGTGTGTGTGTGTGTGTGTGTTGTTGTGTGTGTGTGTGTGTAAAACACATATTTTACAAATGAATGTACTAAATTTAAAGTATCTATTTGTATAATTTGAATTTATATTATGATGCATTATATTTTACTATATAAGTTCATAATTTTGCATAAGATATCATTATCTTTAAGCAATTCAAAATAGTGATTATTTTACTCTAACTTTTATAGGGAGTTTCATCTTGTGTCACACTTATAATTCTCCAATATGATCTTAATACTTGGGAAATTTAAACTGCTTATAAGAAAAGCAGATCTCAAAGAAGATGAAGAAAAGGGGCTAGGATAGCTGAAAAGAAATGTACTCCCCATTATTCTGGGACTGAGATCCACAGCCATGGCGTATCTGAGTCAGTCAGCCTATGGTGATGGCCAGCTGTGTTCTGCATCTCCTCTCTGTTCTTGTGTGGTGAGTCTGTAGAACTCACTGGGACTAGTTTTATAAGATCACTAACCTGACTCAAGAGTAGTCTACCCTCTTGTCCTGACTACCTCCAAACATCAACACAAGTTGGAGCTTAGGACTGGGTAGACTATATGTTCAGTCCATATCCAACAGTATACATAAACAAACATGGAGAACACATGAGATGGTGTATAGCTGGTGTCTACATGAATCCACTCATCAGGGTGTATGGTCACCCACAGGGGAGCACTACCTTGCTGCAAGTTTCTAAGTCACGCTAGGTCACACTTGCTGGTTATGGATATGATCACCCTCGAGTGAATCTCTCTCACAAGTGTCACTATTGTACCATAGGGAGTACAGTATACTGCAAAGCTTCCTCTGGTTTGAATAGGTTTGGCTCCAATAGATTCATGCGTTTGAATACTTGGCAATAGGGAATAGCACTATTAGAAGTTGTGACCTTATTGGAAGAAGGTGTTATTGCGGTGGTGGGCTTTGAGGTCTCTTATGCTCAAACTCTGCCCAGTGCACATGATCATCTCCCCATGGCTGCCTGCTGATCAAGATGTAGAACTCTCCCCTCCTCCAGCACCAGATCTGCCTATATGTTGCCATTCTATCACGATGTTAATGGAATAAACCTCTGAAACTCTAATCCAGCCTAAATTAGATATTTTATTTTATGAGTTGCTTTGGTCACGGTATCTCTTCACAGCAATAAAACCCGAATTAAGACACTTCCTAAACTGTATGGCACTTACATCACTGAACATGAGGGTAATAGAAACTTGGTAAGAGTAAAAGCTTACTCTTTTGTCTTAGTTAGGGATTTACTGCTGTGAACAAACACTGTGGCCAAGGCAAGTCTTATAAAGGACAACATATATGTGGGGCTGGCTTACAGGTTCAGAGGTTCAGACCATTATCATCAAGATCGGAGCATGGTAGCACTAGGCAGGCATGGCACAGGCAGAGCTGAGAGTTCTACATCTTCATCTGAAGGCTGCAAGTGGAAGACTGGCTTCCAGGCAGATAGGAAGAGGATCTTAAAGCCCACACACTCAGTGACACCACCTATTCTAACAGGGTCACACCTCCTAAATAGTGCCACTCCCTGGGACAAGCATATACAAATCAGCACACTTTTGTATACTCTTAACATTCAGTGACCAAAAATTAATTCAAAATGAAACACTTAATGGATCTAAGGTGATTCTGCTTACTCGTTCATGTTGTACTGAATGGCTTCGTCACAGTTGTGGTTCTGACCAGACAATATGCACGTTTGGCACTGTGGGTGCTGACACACCACACAATACCAAAGAACTCTACCTGGAACATTCTAGCTTACATTCCAGATGTCTAAATGCTCTGTGAGACCTTGTCTCTATTGCACACACAAACATCCCTGTTCTCCCGAACATGAAGACTGAGAGTTTCTCCTCCATCACTTTAAAACACATCAGTCCAGCTTTGAATTGTATTATGTTTGATTTCAAAGGATGCTATTTGAGTTGTTTCACTTGAGTTTCATGAATAGGAAAAGGGAAGAAGAAAACCATTAAAGGGTTTGGTTACTATTAGGTAGAAGCTCTAACAATTTCTAAAATGGTCCTAAACAAACTTCCGCCACTCTGTGCTACCTATTTATACTGAGGGCTTCTCAGGATTGAAGATTAAGTAATCAAAATATCAGTCAACTCTGAGAAACATTGATGATTCCCTTGTCTAAGTATATCAAATATTCAGCCAAGATTTAATTCTTTAACTAAAAATAAACAGAGGCATGAGTCTCATCAGTGTGTGTATTTGTTTTCATTTTTAATACATTTCAATTATTATTAAGAATTTTTTTCAAAATAAATTTATGGTTCATTTCCAGGAAATATTTGATTTGTGTATTTATTTTATATACCTAGATATTTGGGTCATGGGAAAACACTGTCATTTAAAAGAAGCTGTGAGCAGAAAGGCCCTAAGCAAACCTGTCTTCAGCACTGACTTGCACTTAAGACTTGGTTCACAGAAACACACAGAACCTGAGTGGATGGTAAGGAACAAGGGACTGGCCTGACTGTGGGCTGTGAGGGAAGGATGGGTGCTTGGGATCCTCTCAGGTGACTAGCGCATCCACAGATTCCCTGAATTTATCCTATCAGGACAGCCAAATGTCTTAGACTTTTTATAGGCATTTGTTGGTCTAATTTTTGTTTCATTGTGCCAAGATCTTAAGCAAAACCTGCTCATTACTACATTGACAAGTTCCTATAGCTCTGGCCAAATGTTACTAAGAAAGTTAGTTTTTGTTGTCCCAGCAGGTAAACCAGAATATGGACTATAGGCTATAATAAGGACCATTACCAAAATAACCTGACTGCACTGCCACCTTCATACATTATGGAAAGACTCTTGGCCATGGTCACTTGGGAAGGACTCGGAAAGCTCCCAGGATGTGAGAAATCAACTATTGTTTCCAGCAGCAGCCATGCTTGGAGACTGGCAGGTCTGTCTTGCTCCACCAGTAGCCTGGGGTTAGGAGCTTCATGCTGTTTGGTCCTAATATCTTCCTGCACCCTGTGGCTGTTCCTTGGTCCTACATGTGACCATACATATGGCCATACATGTGAGTAGCATCTACTTCCCCAGAGCCCTAACCTAGCATTGCATTACTTCCTTCCCCCTTTATATCTGCCTTGCATGAGGCTTCCCAATAAGGAACAGCTCCTTGGAGCTCTATGATATTCTACTTGTTTTCTGTATGGAAAAATGAAGGGCAAGGACTTCCCCACCAGGGATGTTCAACTTGGCCCACCAGTGAGAAGGTGTTGTGGTGCCTCTGCTTGGACTCATTAGCAAGGCCTGACCCTTAATGTTTGTTAGTGAATTGAACTTGAATTGAAAAGGCCAGCAAATCGAATGGCTTAACAATTGTGCCAGGGTGGTAAGCAAAGCCTTCACTCAAACTCTGATCCCATAGAGGCCAACGGAATTTCAAAGCTCTCTCTCTCTTAGATGTGATGGACAGTGACCAATGGCTTTATTTCTTTTTCTTCTTTTAGTTTAAGCCACATGGTGGAAAAGCAAATAAAACGCTTGCAGCCCCAACACTGTTGCTGCAAGCCCCATGGCAGGCACTGAGCTTTTAGCAATTGGTACAGGCTTCGAGATCCAATTTTTACATAGGGCACACATTTCCATAATCACTCCTTCCTGCCGGTCCCCGCCCGCTGCGTTTTCCATTGCCCGTTTTTATAACCGTACGCCTAAGCTCCGTCAATATTCAAGTTAGTGCTCTGAAATGAAACTATAAATTTCAATTTGGAGAAAATAAGCCCTCATTTGGGTTCATAAGTTTGAAATAACACATTACATGGGTTGCAGCGAGGTTGCATTCCTGATTCTATTTTATGCATCTGACAATGGATGATCCACAGTGGAGGAGAGCCTCAGGATGGGAGACAAGGGTGCTTTCAAGGCAGCGTTTATTAGAGCCACCAGTCAGTGCTACTCCTGAGATTCTTACTAAAGAGATACACTTGTGGTGCATGCTCCATTGTCTTCAGCTTCAACATTTGGTCACTGTCTCTTAATGGCTAGCAAAACAAAGCAGAGCCTAATTGAAACATAGAAATGTAGCTATAGAGTCAAAGCCTTGCTCAAAATTGAAAGCAACTGGTGTGCCCAGGCAATGAAGACAGCCACAGTGATTCCAGTGACAGCCTTTCCATCTCCCATTGATTTTTGCATCTGTCCTTAGGTTTATATTTATCCTTCACATGCATGAGAAAGTACTTGTGTGTTTTCTTTTTCCCCACCAAAAGCATTTGATCTTTTATTGAATTGGAAATATCAGAATACCAACTAAAGATGTACTCCATGCCATCTCAAGGAAGGCATTGCTCTTGACCTGTACAGCTAA
The DNA here is from genome assembly GCA_021653895.1 of Mastomys natalensis. NCBI lineage: Eukaryota > Metazoa > Chordata > Mammalia > Rodentia > Muridae > Mastomys > Mastomys natalensis. The sequence goes on along the minus strand of JAJTUV010000423.1, from coordinate 248,232 downwards.
GGCTTCTGTGTCAGGCTCCTTGTATAACAGTCATCCCCAGACAGCAAAATGAGTGAAAGTCCTGTATTTAAAGAAGTAGCTAAGCTGTATGCATTGTGTTGGATGGCTCTGTAGGAGATCATTGTTTTGTAAAATGATTCTTTACATTGTAGCAATCAGTGGAAGACATCCATGGGCAGGTTGACAGTCTACTACTGTGTAACCACACCCAGGTTTCATTTGCAGGCAAAGGATGAGCAAAGTCGAGCTTGCTCAATAAGTGTCTTCAACCCATGGCATCACCTTCCCTCAGGCACCAGCCAGCTGACTTGCCTCTTCATGCATATCCAAAGCCTGAACCCTCAGAGCATCTTGTCAGCAAAGCACATTATCACCAACTGGGGGTCCTAGAGAGCAGGACCTATTTTTCTCCCTTTGTATCAGGCGTGTGATTTGATTTGGCTAACAAATGTAGGACTCGATGTCGTGGCAATTCTGAGCCACAAAGAACCATGGGTTTTTTTCTCTTCTTTTTCTTTGGACCACATTAGTCCTGGCATAAGAACATGTCCAGACTAGCATTCTGGAGACAAAACACCTAGAATCCAGCCCTTGAGCTGTACCTGTCAAAACCAGAGAACTGTCAGTCAGCTAGAGCTAATCAGAGCAAGGGGCCTGCAGGCTGATCAATACTCTGGAATCTGAAGATGTTTGTTACATCTTAGGTAGCAGACAGACACACTGTTACCACAGTCATGGTACGTAGCATTCAGTGTAATAATTGGATGAAGACAGGAATGGAGCTTAGTCAGTGGAGTGTTTGTCTATGGTAAAGAGAGCTCCAAGTTTGGTCCTGCACTATGTATATCAGGCATGGAGGCACACATGCATCACCACAGCACCATATATATATAATTATTATTTGGAGGCTAGCCTAGGCTATGTGGGACCCTTGGATGTTCTTTTTATTTATTCAACTAATTTGCATAAAATTTCTGCCAAGAAAAATAATAGTTCTTAATGTGTGCTCTTTCATCTGGAAGAATATTGTTTTCTTTGCAGAATATTCGTGCAAATTGATTTTGAATCCAGGTTTGTTATTCTAAAGTTTCATCAAATCATTTTCTTTAAATTTTGTTTTAGTAAATGTAACTCTGATTTATTTAAATAACAGTTCACCTCCCCAAAACAGAGGTGAGTAGTATCTTTATGTTCTCTCTTCTATTGGCTTCCAGGAAGCTCCCATCTTCACACTTCACCTCACAGGAACAGGCAGTAAGTAAATGGGAGGACTATATCCTTCCCACAAGAAGACTTACCAGCCATGATGGTGAGATTGGCCATGATGCTCCAAACTTCTTACATAGGATAGATCCACTGACCACATCACTAAAAAAAAGATGCACATAAGTCACATGATTATAGAAAGACCATCAGTGGCCTGTGCCATTGGAGCATTATGGGAAAGTCCATCAGCACATGAGCCACCGGGACATAGCGAACTAGGGCAAGAGGAGTGCACTGCACACATATTACAAAACCACAAATCTGGTCCCATAACTCCTTGCAGAGGATGTGGGACTAGAGAGACACTTGTGGATGCTGTGCAGTGATTATGGAGGGAAGTTTGGCATGTCTGTTTCAACTGAAGGTATGTCACGTGATCCCATCATCTTGGTATCTGTACAAAGGAGGGAAAGCCTGTGTGCACATGTATAGATGTCCACAGCATTTAAATTCCTCATGGAATGGGCATGAAAGTGATTCCACAAAAATGTGGGACATAGACAAATTTTCAGGTCAATAGATGGAACTTGGGCATATTATATTGAGTGAGGTAACTCTGATACAGAAAGGCCTCTCTCTCTCTCTCTCTGCTCTCTCTGCTCTCTCTCTCTTTCTCTCTCTCTCTCTTCTCTATCTCTCGTAGTTCTTAGCTCAAAATCTTCAGATGTGAGTGTATGACCTATAGTAACTGTAGACACTAAGAAAGTAAAAAGGCAACAGTGGGGGTGTACTAGAATGAGACTTGCAGGATACAGGAAAACCTGAGGGTGTGGCCTGTAACTAGGAAGGGGAGGACAATAGAGAAGGGAGGTAGAGGAGTGGGGATAAATAACACTAAGGATGTTTAAAACCACATAGGGAATCTTTCTACTTTATGTTTATACAAAATTACATATAATACAATACATATACTACATATAATACACATAATATACACAATATCATGCAAACGTCACAGCTTATTGAACAAAAATCCCAGGAAATTCATGAAAAGTCTTGTTTTGAGCTGTTGGTTGTAGAGTCTGACTCCCAGACTAAATATATTTTTATTGTCCTTGGCTAAATCCCAGAATTTGAAGGTAAGTCCTTAATGCTGAAGACAGCACACACTTCCCACACAGGACTTGAAGGAATTGATCTAGGTCTGACCTGGTAGCCTCTTCCTTGGAGAATAGTTCTCATAGTATCAGAAGGAAGTACAAAATCTGCTAAGGGAGAGAAGCAACAATAGTCCTAACCTGCTGTGATACCAATGAACCACAGCAATGATCAACACAGCAAGACAAGACACCCATATCTTGGTAGCCATCAACAGCTGTCTCTTTGGACTTAACTTCCTCTCAACAGGAGAGAAACCATGCCTGCTAGTACAATCCAAGCCAACCACTTGAGGTTAGCAAGGTCATTGATCTTAGAGGAGAGCCTATTACAATCACTTTCCTGACATAACCAATATAAATTCTAACTGAATTCTAGTAGGCAGCCTTACATTCACAGGTTAAGTGTAGCTCTCGCCTCTCACCAAAAAAAAATTCCTCTGAAGCATATGCAGACCAACTGATTAAACTTCAGAGAACAGCAATGTAGGGAACTCCAATTAATACATTTTTAACACAACCCTTATACATAATGCTCAGGAAACAGCTCAGAAGAGGAGTAAGAAAGAAAATAAGAGCCAGAGAAAGCTTAACAACATGGTCACCCAAAGACCTGAACAAAGACAACACTACATGCCAATGCTGAAGGGGCAAGTCTCATAGGCCCCACCCCTGGAGAAGGAGTTAGAGGAAATTAATGACTGCTTGGAGACAGAGAATTAATCTTTTCCAGGCATAAGCACTCTAACTGGGGTGCTATGAGAAGTATAAAATGGAACCAGCAAATTGTATTTATTTACATCCCTGCGTGTGTGCATGCATGGATGTGTGCATGTGTCTGTGTGTGTGTGCATATGTGTGTGTTTATGTGTGTTCATGTGTGAGTGTGCATGAGTATGTGTCTGTGTGTGTGTATATGCATGTGTGTATGTCTTTGTGTGTGTATATCTGTGTGTCTCTGTGTGTGTGCATGTGTATGTCTGTGTATGTATGTGCATACGTGTATATCTGTGTGTCTCTGTGTGTGTATCTCTGTGTGTGTGCATGTGTGTGTGTCTCTGTGTGTGTGCATGTGTGTCTGTGAGTGTAGATTTATGCACAAATGTGCATAGTCATGCTTCTGTTGGTATCTCCGACATAGGACATATATGTGTATCAGTTATAAACACCTATAGCAGGTATAAACATCTGTCACTGTGTCCCTGGGGTCTTTTCTCCAGAGCACTGCCTAAATGTACCAGCCAAACTTACATCTCCTGGAGGTGACTAGACAGGAGACAAAGTTTGGTCTGCAGAGGGAGAGAGTGACACTGTCTCGCATGCCCTGTGCCTCTCATCCAGGAACCCTTCACACATTACCTCCCTCTGGAGTCATCTGCATATCTTCATTTATTTCCTTCATCTGAATTCATTTATTTATTTTCAGTGTGTACTTGTGTTTGTGCCTGTGGGAACCAGGGGACCTCAGGTGTCATTCCCTGGCCTGGACCTTGTCAAATAGATGATGCTGACTGGCCAGTGAGCCCTGTGACCCATCGGTGTGCACCTCTCCAATGCTGGCATCGTACATGCACAGGTCACCACATCCTTCACGTTTATATGGTCTCCTGGAATAGAAATGAAGTCCTAGTCCTAGCAAAGCAATTTTGTACTGACTGAGCTGACTCTTGGCCCCACACTTGGATAAACATCTGCTTTCTTTGCAGTGTGCTTATGCCTTTTCTGAACTTCACTACACCTTCCTCACAGCTGGTTCAGATGTCTGAGCAGTTCTGGACCCAGTTGTACAGACATGTAGACTCTAGTCCCTTAGGAAGCATTTTTGCAAGGTAACCACTTCTGCATCACCATGCCAAGACTTACCCTGGGTAGGTCCCTTGAGGAATTCCATACTTTCATTGACCCTAGAGCTGTAAGTACTGTCTAGACACTTCTAGGCATGAGCCCAAAGCAAAGGAGAACCTCATGCAGCAAGCCAATGTGCTAGTCCCAAGGCAATTCTGGATCTGATACCTGGGTCCGAATTGGACTTGACACCTCTCAGTGTGATTGACAGCAAAGGTCAAACACTCTTACAATTTTCTAAGAACAGGGCCCAATTGGGCCCGATCTCCATCAAGCAGCTGTAGACCAAAGGCCTTGGTTACCGGGCTGCTGGTGCAGTTGTTTACATGCTGTGATTTTTTGGCTGGTTCTTTTCAACGCTCTCCAGCTTAGCAATTTGTCTCAGCTTTAAGCAGGTGTTTGTTATGACCGGGAACACAGGAACGAGCTGGTCTTTCCAGTGTGCTGGCTGAGCAAACGAATGTTGCCTACAAACTTTCCCAGGCTATGTGATGACTACCCAACCTGCTTCCAGCTACTCTAATCTAGCTCAGGGACACGCAGGCACATGAAAGCCTTTGTAACTCCTACCTCACACTTTTTAATTGATATATTCTGCCCACTGCAGACTCCCTCTGTGTTTGATGCAATGGTTTGATTATGCACAGGCATGAATCTATTGGGGCTGGATAAATGAGCGAAAAATCAAGGGGAGGAAAGTCTCAGAAATGTGATGTAGATGATTGCGCACTCATCGGCTCACCTTTGATTTGGAAGGTTGAACTGATGGAAAAATGAACAGCTCCATGTTGATGACAAAGGGGAATAATGAGGTTTTAATAAAGTCACAGACATAGTGATCTGAATGCATGCATGTGTGCATGCAACACACACAAACAGAGTTGATATCAATTTGCAAATCATGGATTATCAAGTATCTGTATTTCAAATCACTATTCCCCTGACACAGGCACAGGCACACACACACACACACACACACACACACACACAAACACATGCTGATTTGGAGTTAAGTTGTAGTAATAAGTGGGGGAGCTATGGCTTCTTCTCCTTGGATTTGCCCACGACATGTGTCTGCAGATTTCTCTAAGCAGTGCAAAGATCACTTCAGCTTGAGTAGCTGTTCTCCCAGGCAGTGTGTGTTTCATACACTGATTTTACCACACTACACAACTATCTTACCAAAGGAGTCAGCTCCTCTTCTTCATTTCCCTGGCTCTGCATCTGTGCTGTAGAAGGTGGGTTGATGCCCTCTTAGTTGGTTAACCTAAGGCACCTAACCATATTAGGAAATGATTTACAATATAGTAAACTGGATAGAGATGACCAAGCTCTTGTGCCTCAGGGTAGGGGTCTTCAGACATCATCTATCCACAGAGCTTGATCAAGCCCTTTTCCCTGGACCATGCAGACATTGTTCACATCTCAGAATCCATGCACTTTCTCCAGGAGTTCAGGGCCCATGTCTCCATTTTGTTTCTTCACACTGGAAACAAACTGAGCAGCCAAAAGAGCCAAATAACACCCATGGACCAGATCTTAAAATACACAGTAAGAAAAGTAATTTTTTTTTTTTTAAGAAATTATGTTTTAGGATAGAATTTTCTTTTGTAAGATTACTTGTTTTTATTTTATGTGTATGGGTGCTTTGCCAATATATGTGTGTTTTGGTGTGTGTGTGTGTGTGTGTGTGTGTTGGTACTGAGGAGGTCAGAAGAGGGCTTCTAATCACCTGGAACTGAAGTTAGAGAGGGTTATGAGCTACCATGTGTGTTCTGAGACTAGAACCCTGGGCCTCTCTGAAGAGCAACAGGTACTTCTAACTGCTTATTCATCTCCCAGCCCCTTGAATTTTTTTCTTTTTTTTTTTTTTTTTTGTTGGTTTTTTGAGACAGGGTTTCTCTGTGTAGCCCTGGCTGTCCTGAAACTCACTCTGTAGACCAGGCTAGCCTGAACTCAGAAATCCGCCTGCCTCTGCCTCCCAAGTGCTGGGATTAAAGGCGTGTGCCACCACCGCCCGGCTGAAATTTTTCTTTTAAAATAAGAGATATCACTTGCCTCTTTGTGATGATTTGCTTCCCTCTCCAAGAAGCATTTAATGAGAGAGGAGTCCCAGAGATCAGCTAAGTCACAGATCACTTGGCTGTAGGGAAAGTGAAGCTGTGTAGACTTTGGACCACAAGTTTCCCACATTTAGCTTCCTGTTCCCGTGGCTATCTTACTGAGATCCAGCTACATCTGATGTATCCTGATGTCAACAAGATGAGAAATTTTACTTAGTCACAAGCCTTAAACTTGTCAGAACTTTAAAATATCTTTGAACCTTATTTAAATGATGTTTCAGCAACATAAGAAAATGCATCACCTTTAGGGATGAGTGTTGATATTGTGTGACACCCATTCTGTACAAATACTGCTTGTCTTTCCAGCATGCATCATACATGACCACACAGCACATGCCTGGTGTCTACAGTCCCAGCAAGATCATCCATATTCTAGGTATCTGGCCTTTTAAAGAGGTCAGAACATGATTCTTTAGGGCAGCTGGCTTTAATCTCTATCACACGGCACTAAATTCAAGAAGGAAATCTGTAGGAAACAGTAGTGGTTCGTAGTTTGTTGTTTCTCTACACGTCTCCCGTGATCTTGATGAAATCCGTAGTTGTTTGGTTGGTTTGGTGTGTGTATATGTGTATGTGTGTAGTATGTGTGTGTGACTCCATATTCTGTTTTGGAAACTGGGCTCTCCAGAGAAGTCAGCTGCTGGCCTGCATGTTTCACATGGGTACTGGAGATTGATTTCAGGTTCCCTTGATTGCATGGCAAGCACTCAGCCAACAGAGCTATCTCTGGAGCCTTGGTGAGTTCTTTGGGAGTTTCAAATATGACTTTGCCATTCCTGGAGGAACTTGTTGGCTCTGGGAGATAAAACACATAATGGGATTTGATGAATGACTTAGGTGTGATGACCAAATTTTAAATCAGGTAGATGAGGCCCAGGGATGATGCCATCCCAGGGTGCCTTTCAACTTCTTCCTGGGAGTCCAGATATCTCCCATGAGATTCAAGATCTTATTCTCAGGGTCTCAGTGAGAAACTCTCTTTCTTGTGACTGGCTTCTGTCTTCCTTTCTTGAAACCAGCTTCCTACTTCCTCTTTGGTCACTCGTCCTCATCTTTCAGGTCATAACCCAGAAGCTTTAAGGAAGACTTTTTGGCCAAGTTTCCCACCAGAAGAAGACATCTTGTCTGTCATAGTTTATGACTCCTCAGCATCTCTGTTTCTCTTTACACTTGCAACATATATGATTGATTACCTTTTACTGGAATTGTGAGTTCTTAGCTCTCCACCCATAGTGCACCCTTCCATGATACTTTTACTGATGTGAGTCTTAGCTCTCCACATAGTGCACCTTCAAAGGGCACATGCTACAGGGAGCACCTGCTATGGTACCAAGCTTCTCTTATCTCCAGCAGTAACACCAGGATGCAATGAAAACAGTTCAAGTAAATACAGGAAGGTTATCAGGAGTGACAGAGTTAAGATTGTGGCTTAAAGGTGAACTTTATCATGTCCATCCAGCGTGGTCACGGAACCTGTTAGTGGCATGAAGCAACTAGATAGAATGAAGGTGTGAGGGATGTTGAGCTCACACAGTCTTTCTGAGGCTGCCACGTGACAGGGAGCAATGAGGGAACTTCATTAAAGTATAGAGAGCCTGAGATGTAGCAGAGGCAACATTAGTCAAGTGTGGTGGGTGCTTCACTGTGTGTGATGAATCAAGGGGACAGGGGCAAAGGGACTCAGAACTTTTGCTGTTAACTGAGTGAAGAATGGTGTGACAGCTAATAGACACAGTGGTCCAGAAGAAAGCTAGAGTCTTAGAAGAAAAGCTGCAGAGAAGCTTAAGGGTTTTCTGTGTAAGTGACACAGTGACACACACAAGGGATGTTGTACTGTGGGTGCCCCTAGAGATCACTGAATGGTGATCATGGAAAACCCTACATAGGCAGTATAAAGATCATATCTGAACTCACAAGGCCTCGAATGGAGAGAGGAGAGTCAGTGGAAGACCATCAGGCTGAGATGCCTTGGGAAATGGAGAAGTTTTAAAAAGGTCTTAAGGTCTGTCGGGGGATAGAGGGGACCTTTCACAGGTCAAAAGGTCCCTTCTGCCTCAATTGCATCAAAATGAAAGAAAGTGTTCCCAGCGAGCACAGAGGCCACTATGGCTTGAATCTTATGTGTCCCCTTCTTGAAATCTTGACCATCAAATTGTTGTGATCTGGAAAGTATAGCCATTAAAGCAGGGTCTAGCAGGGGAAAGTAGATACATTGGGCAGAAGCCCTTCAAGGGCACATTAGGAACTAGGCCTCCTCTTGTCCCTCTCTGCTTCCTGGATGCTGCAGCTGTGCAGCTTTGCTCTGCCATACATCCCACTGTGACACTTCATCACACACTGTCCCAAGTGACGTGGTCACACAGCTATGAACTGAAACATATGTCTGAAACTGTGAACCAGTGAAAGCATTTCCCCTCCCCACTCCATGCATCTCAAAGACTGATGGAGAGTTCAGTAGTTCATGAAGGACACAGGGTCACTAAGCACCTACCTCTAAATACCATGGGGAACAGGTGAGTCCTTACCAGGGCTGTTAGTGGGAAGAGGAGGTTCTTTCTTTTGTTGTGAAATCGCAGAATGAACTTGTGAGATAGGGAACGAGCAAACCAAATTCCTTATAAAGCATCATGTGTTGAGGGGCTGGGTATTGTTTGTGCGTGTGCATGTGCGTGTCTCAGTGTGGAAGACTGAGGTTGATGATTGATATTAAGCATTTTTCCTCTCTCACTCTGAACCCTTATTTCTTGAGACAGGGTCTCTCACTATAACTAACTTTAAGGGTCTACTTGTTTCTAGGCTGGGTAAATGAGTCAGGGTTCTCTACAGTCAAAGAACTTATGGAATGTCTCTCTATATTGAGTAAATTTGTTGTGATGACTTTCAATCTATAGTCCAACTATCCTAACAATGAGCAATTATGGATGGGAAGTCCAAGAATCTAGTAGTTACTCAGTCCCAAGAGTCTAGTTGATTCAGCTGGTCTTCTGTAGAAGTAGGTTCTAACAAATGCGCTGGCAAGTAAGTGCAAGTAGCTGAAGAGTGAATCTTCCTTCTTCCAATGTTATGTAGGCCTCTAGCAGAAGGTGTGGCGTAGATTAAAGGTGTGTACCACCATGCCTGGATCTGGGACTTGTTTTGTCCCACACTGACCTTGAACTCAGAGATCTCCTTGTCTTAGTCTCCTGGGATTAAAGGCATGTACTACCTTGTCTGGGTCTAAGCTTTTCATGGCCACTATGCCTCAAGATTTCCATGCCAAGATCCAGGTCAGAAACTTGTGTTTTCCAGCCTCAAGATCTGGATCACGGGTGAGCCCTCCAATTCTGGATTGTAGATCATTCCAGATAGAGTCAAGTTGACAACCAGAAATAGCCATTACACTGGGTTACAAGCTTATGCTGCAATGTCCTGGTGTGTGTGTGTGTGTGTGTGTGTGTGTAGGGGAATGGTTACACAACAGGCACTTTACAAAGTCATAGTTTCAGCCCTGAAACAAATCCTTAGTAGTGGGGTGATCACTGATCACTAAGATACAAGGTCCATGCAATTGCAAAGCCCCTCAATTAAGGCTCTTTGTAAAGAGTCATATCTAGCAAGTGCCCCTTGTAGGGGATAGGAGAACATTAACACAGAGGGTTTCTAGGGTGTGGTTCAGAAGGACATACATGTCTTAGTTAGGGTTTTACTGCTGTGAACAGACTCCATGACCATGGCAAGTCTTATAAAGAACAACATTTAATTGGGGCTGGCTTACAGGTTCAGAGGTTCAGTCCATTATCATCAAAGTTAGAGCATGGCAGCATCCAGGCAGGCACGGTGACAGGAGGAGCTGAGAGTTCTACATCTTCATCTGAAGCCTGATTGCAGAATACTGGCTTCCAGAGAGCTAGGGTGTGAGGGTCTTAAAGCCCACACCCACAGTGACACACCTACTCCAACAAGGCCATATCCACTCCAACAGGGTCACACCTTCTGATAGTGCCACTCCCTGAGCCAAGCATATACAAACCATCACAATACATATAGCTGGAAATGGGAAGTGGGATAAAGAGCATGAAAGAGAGAATGCTGGAATGCAAAGGTATTTATCAGCAGGTCCCTTCTTCTAAGGAAGACACAGACTCCTCCCATCCAACAATACTCTTTTCACCTATCTTCTATAACAGCAGGCCCCACCAGAAAGCATTTCACATCCTGAAAGTCCACAAACTGGATTCGGAGTGGTATTCCATCATATAAATGAGTAAAAACTCTTAGCAGAGCCAGCACTAATCTAAGACTCCCAAAAGGGACAAGGAAGTAAGTGTGGGGGTCCGATGTGGAGGAAGGACTCTGCTGTCTGTTTAATTACTTTATGGATGTTTCTTTAAGCAAATGGTGATAGGCGGTGAATATGGACATGCTCAGGGCTTCTGTTGCATCTGTCAACTGGGCTGTCCTGGCTGAAAGAGGCAAGCAGCTATGATGTGCAAGGGCAGACTCTGCTCATATGTCTTTTACCTCTTGATGCCTCCTATTTTAAAGGTCAAATACCCAGGACTGAAATGCTGGCAGCGACCAACAAGCAAAAAGCAACAAATAACGTCTTTGACACAAGGGAGGAAGCAGTTGAACCCGTGTCACACCATGTCCCCATCGGAGTGGCACCAGGCAGCAGCCGTTAACAGCTGTTATATAAACACGATGGAATGCACTCACTCGCTGCTCTGTGCAGTGGAAAAAGGAGGGTCATTAGCCACTGGGGATGCCCGGTGCCTATGCAGCTCTCCAGCTGCGGTGCAAGTGTGTTTGAATAAAACCTTAGCCCTCATAACGGGAAGCTTGACAGAGTGTTAACAGTCCTCAGCTCCAGGCCGAGCTGTTAACCAACAAAGTCGTCATTAACTGCTGGTAATAAGTGCATTTTGGGGGATTATTGCTTAATTACGAATGAGAGAGCCAAAGCTGGGCCTCCGACAGTGAAGTAGTTTGCTTGGAAGCTGTTTAACCACAGCCTTCTTTGTCATAGTCTGTCTTTACCACTGGAAGCTATAGAAGGTTCTGGAGGAGTCCCAGCACAGTCAGGCACTTCACACATCCCAGCTTGTTTTAAGCCTCCCACTTTGTGGGCATTAAACAAGCATGGTACAACTGCAGGTAGCAAGTGATGCCTCAGAATTGTTGATTCACTAGAGATAGAAGTGATCATTCTGCTGGGGAAGGTTCTGCATTCCAAGCAGAGTCAGGAAACATCCTTTCACACACAAGTGTCATTTATACACACACACACACACACACACACACACACACACACACGCATGCATGTACACAGATATATATATATCTGCATGCATACTCCCACACATATGTACACATACATATTATATACACATTCACCTATACTTTGGTGTGAATCTCAGTGGTGTTTCAGAACCCTAAATATTAAGGTTCACTTTCATTATGTCCCCCCTTGTGGGGAAGGCAGATGTTAAAGGTCACTAAAGCTCAAGTCATGCTGAGAGCAGCGCCTTTATTTCTCCTGAGCTGTATCTTAGACTTAGCTTCCCTGTGAGCTTGGTGTGAGGCACCTGTTCTATCCCATTGTGATGACACTCATGCCTCTGCTATTGCCTTCTGTGGAAGGCCTTGGGCACAGACCAGCCCTGCGTCTGCATGGGAACAGGAGGGGACTTGTCTGAACTTCAGTGAATCAGCAATTTAATTCATAGCCATTCAGCTACTCTGCTGACCCGAGGATTTTAATGAACCTGCCTGGCATAGTCAGTGTCACAAGAAAAAGAAAATGGCCAGAAGGCATGCATAAATTTCTGTCCATGAAAATATAATTAACTACTTAGTTATTTGGTAATTTGCATGTATTATTTATATATTTTTGCCTATGTTGGGGCTTAAACCCAGGACCTTGCTCGTGCTTGTGCGGGCTCTCCCACTGAGCACTACAGCAGCATACATATCACATTCTTGAGCTTTCACTCTGGTTTTCTTTGTGGTTCTTGTAAGCAAGTGACCTGTCTTTCTTCTGCAATACCACTGGTTGGAGGAGGAATGTTAAGGACTGTTGAGGCTCAGAGAGTCTCTTGAAGGAAGATAAACTTGTAAATAAACAAGAATAGTGTTTATAAAAGAATTTCCTCAGATTCTACCCACCACCACCTCCTCCCCACCACTCCAACCAGCCTGGCCTTAAAGTGTCTCCTAAGAAAATATCCAGATAGGAATCCCCTGCAGGAATTATGGGAGGTGTGAGTCCCATGAATAAGGAATGTCCATATTTTTCTCTTCAAATAGAAATAAATTAGGATCCTACCCCTAAGTGGAGGAGACCCTAAGGGATTGATCACTCCATAGTCCTCAGTGATTTCACTCTTCTGGGAAGAACCTATGCAGGCTTAGTGTACACTCTCGATACTGCTACCTTAGACTGCACTTGGGGACAGCTTGAGTCTGTCACTCGGTTTCTGAAGGATGTGTGCTCTCTAGACTAGTCAAATGGTGGGTGCTGGTGCTTGGGAAAGAGGCTGCCCAGAAGAAGCCTGGTGAGATCACTATAGCCCAGAATATTCATCACAGGGATGTGAGGAGCCGGCCATTGTGCTAGTGGACCCCTGGCCACAAGAGTCTGCAGGAGTTGTGTCAGTGCAGACAAGAGTATGCAGGTACTAGTGGACAAGGGTGTGATAAGACCAGAAGGCATGGTGTATTCTCAGGACCCCAGTCTCCTCCTATGGTCTTCCATAGTCCATCCACCATTTCAAGGTGGTCTCTTGGGACTATCAGGCTCCTAGGACTCAAAGAGTGAAAGAAGGGGCTAGGCATTGTGTAGGAAAGCCACAGCCTCACTTCAGGACAGCCTGGAAACACTTAGGAGACTCTGGCTTCCATCAGCGGACAGGTGGAGGCTGGGACTAAGACAGTAAAGAAACTGATGTCTTTTGGCACGTTCAATTGACTTGCTCATGTGGTTGCAGCCTTTGACCTCACTGTGCAGGACCTGTGAGTTTCTGTGTCCTTAGCATGACTTTCTAAATCTGTATCTGGTCTCTTCTTAGAATATGAAAGGCATCGCTGGCATTCTTATCCATCCCACCCCTTGTTTGTAAGAAGCTACGAATGCGGATTTAGGGGAAACTTTTACAGACACATTTGTCCTTGCCAGAATTAAATTAAAGCAATATTAAAAATGCCTTTGAACATGTTGCAAAATTTTGAAAGAATATTTATAAACTGTGCTTGAGAACAGACACTCCTCTGTCCTCCCGTGAACAGCATGCAGGATTCATCTGGCAATGGGACAGCTTAAAGCACACAGCACCTCTGAGAAGCTGGACCCCACCCTGCTGCCTGCAGATGGGGCCCCTGTGAAAGGACCAGACCCTATAGAAGAGGGAACTTCAAGCAGATGGACAAGCAGGGGAGACAAGCTGAGTGCCAACAACTGATGCGCAGTACCACTGGCTTACTCACTTGCATAGCAGTACTTAATTAACAATATTGAGGTTGAGTAAACATGTAAAACCTCCCCACAGAGATCCAGTGATTTTTTTTTCCTTCCCTTCTTCCTTCTCATCTCTTTTCTTTTACCCCCCTCTTCCTCTTAGCCCTGGACTTGACATAGTAATGCCACAGGTGTTTGTAGTTACAGGACTGTCTTAAGTCAACTTCTTATTTCTTACTGTAGGTTCACAGAAAATTTAAGTTCAGGAATGAGCAACAAGCTTCTCACAACAGATGAGTGTTAGGTCCCAGAGCACACAGCACAACAAATAGAGCCAAGCTATATCTATATATCTTCCCATCACCTACCTGTCCATCATCTATTTACCTGTCCATATATCTTCTACTTATCAACTACCTGTGTATTATCTATCTTTCTGTCTACCTGGACTACAAACTATTTTCATTTATCTATGTATCATCTATCTATCTATCTATCTATCTATCTATCTATCTATCTTATCTATCATCCATTTATCATCTAATCATCTCTCAATCTATCATCTATCTGCCTATATTATCTATCTACCTATCATCTATCTATCTATCTATCTATCTATCTATCTATCTATCTATCTATCATATCTATCTATTATCTATTCACTATCTGTCTATCCATCACATATCTATTCATATATTTATGCCTTTTGCTATCTATAATCATGTACCTATATCTCTCTTTCCATCAATCAACTATTGTGGAAAAAAAAAGCATGCACGGGTCCCGGAACCGCAGCGGTGACCCGTGGGGGTGGGGTGGGGGGATTGGAGTCCCAGAGGCTTTCCACGCCAGCAGATCCCACATACATGAGAAAGTCCAATGTTCCAAGAAGTTTATTGTTCATGGCGTGGTAGTTGCTCTAGATGTGCACCCCTCACCCCGTAAAAGCCAGGGTGAGCTAGTTTAAATAGGGAGGGGGAAAGAGGAGGAACTGGGGAGGAATAACATAATTAAGCTATGCCCCCTGGCCTTTAGATAATTCATGAATATGGAAATCTCTCGAGGCTGAAGCCTGTTAGTCACCCTCTACCTGTAGCTGTAGATGGTGACGAAAAACCTCTCTGGGAGGACTACTCTGAGCCAAACGTGTCTACAAGGCACAGGTTAATGGGGATGTAGGGCGCATGGAGGAGTCTGGAATCCGGGGGCGTGGGGAGATACGTGCTGTCCCTCACAGACCATGGTCACCATTGGGTCTCAGGCTATCTCAAACCCAGTGCTCTACTGGGGAGACCAAATCATCCCTTCATGGCCCTAAAACTATCATCATCTACCTGTATCTATCCATCCATTATCATTCTATCATGTATCATCTACCATCTATTTATATATCCATCATCTACCTATTACTCATCTATCCCCTACCTATCATCTATCTAGACATCACTTAATAATCTATGGATCTTTCTTTCTATCTCCATTTATACATGCATACATATATATGTATGCAAACACACATATAGATATCGCAGCCACATGCATGCTGAAACGTTAAGACATTTGCAGATTGGAGAACAGTCACATTGATACAGGAGTCTCATTGACATTTCTTATATATGTTCTTTCTTTCTGACTTCTTTATTTTACATTATAAACATGGGCATACTTTTCCTTCAGTGTTCACCCCTAGACTTACTCATCCTCTGTAGCCATGGGAGATGTCTCTAGTGAGCCTCTTGTTTTCACACAGATAACATCTTTCACACCATACTTCACCTTTACCACAATGGGCTTCGGACAGTTGCCCCATGGGGCTGAAATCCTAGCAGAGCAGAGAATCCATTGCCCTTCCTGGCCCTTTGTGCACTGCACTGTAGGATGTGAGGTAGACTGAGTTTGTGTCTGTATCATAACCCCAGGGATAATCTTAGTATTTAAGTGACATGTAGGGGATGTGACATAGCTCCCGTGTCACAGGCAGAAACTAGAATTCTTGGCTTTCAGAGGAAAGCTACATTTTCTGTAAAAATAAAACATTTCACATTTACCCATGTATCAGAACTACTCTATTTCCAAAAAGGAATTATCAGTGTTCACACTTTTTGATTTAATGTTTGTTAATACTCTCCAACAAGACAATTCTCAGCAATAAACCACATGGTGGTGGTCTTGTATACAGCAAGAGAAAAGTGCATCCATTGCCACTACTCTCTGACTGAGAGGAAGAGAAATGCTCCTGAATACACTGATGATCTCTTAAATTCAACAACATTATGCCTTCTATAATTATGATTTGGCATAGGATTTTATATTTTAATGTTGAATTAATAAAATCACAAGCTGGTATACAAATTGAGGTTATACAGTCATACAATGTTCAAAAACATTGATTTTTTGGGGGGCAAATGAATAAACAGAAAAATTAGCCATCTTAGATATTTGACAATTCTGTTTCCAATTTAATATTTTCCTTATTCTTGAGAAGTTCAGACAGCATATAATGGAATATAATAGTATATTCACATATATTTGATATTTCTTCTTCAACTTGAACACTTCAGTTCTTTTAACATTTTTTTCATATATTTTGATCAGTTTCAGATCCTGCCTACCTCTATACCAACCCAATTTCATTCTCTCTCTCTCTCTCTCTCTCTCTCTCTCTCTCTCTCTCTCTCTCTCTCCTTTTTCCCTCTTCGCAAAACCTATAAATAGTAAAACAAGTAAGGCAAAAAATACCCCCCAAAAAGTCAAAAGGAAACTTAAGCCCTAACCCCTACACATATACAAAATTAAGTTAATTTTGTATTAGCCAACTCCTGAGCATAGGGCTACCTTGGTCTGTAGCTGATATACCCATTGACACTCCATTGGATGGAAACTGATTTTACCCTTCCCAGAAGATAAGAACTACAAATATCCTTTTGGTCAGGGGTCAACTCTGTATCTAATTGTCTGTTCCAGTACTGGGGTTTTGTTGGTTTAAACCTTATATGTCACATTTGTGCTATCACAGTGTCTTTGGATCCATATGTGCATCAGCCCTGCTGTGTCTACAGCATGTTGTTTCCTTGGAATCAACCCCAACTTTTGGCTCTTAAGTCCTTCTGTATCCTCTTCCACATCGACCCCTGAGCTTGAGTGGAGATGTTTGGTGAAAACGTCCCATCTAAGACTTAGTGTTCCAAAGTCTTTCACTCTCTGCACATTGTCAGTTGTGGGTCTGTGTGTTAATTCCCATATGCTATAAGGAGACTCTGTTCTGATGTGGGTTGGGAGATTCTCTGCTCTATAGGTATAACAGCAAGTTATTAGGAGTCATTTTATTGCTATGCTCCTTTAGCAGAATAATACTAGTAGGTTTTCCCTTTATCCCATGACCTGCCTTGGGTTCATGGCTACTTTAGCACTTGTACAATTTCAATATTTTGGTTTTTTATATGTTCTAAACTTTAAAGATTTTCTGACAAGAGAACGCAGACCCCAGAGAGATTTGGGTAGAGCCCAGGGCAAGAAGGATGACCCTAGAGATCTCAAGCTCTGAGTAAGCTGTCTCTTAATGGACCTGGTTGAGAAATTCCTTTACACAGAAATATCAGCCAATATCTGAGGAGAGACCCTGATTGCCCAAGTCTGTTTTGACAACAAACACGTTGAGACTGATTGGGTTTGCCACAGAGGTAAAGGAAAATTTGGTTCAGTACCAGCTTCTATGTGACATTTCATAACCCCCTTCAAACTTCACACAGGGTATTTGCCACTCTATGCCCAAATACTCAGCACATTGACTTATAGGCACCATCCCAAGCTTTCCTTAGAGATACCACCCAGCATCGTGGAGCTTGAGGTGGAGATCCCTGCCATTTCCTCCATGTCCAACTGATGGTCAGTTTATATCGACTTGGCTCAAACTATGGTCACTTACAAAAAAAGGAAGCTAAATTCAGGGACTATCCCCTTCAAACTGACCTGTGGGGGCATGTCTCTGGAGCATTTTCTCAATTGATGTTTGATGTGGAAGGGGCTAAGCCCAAGTGGGAGGCTTATCTCTAGGCAGCTGGGCTAGATGAGAAAAGCAGCTGAGCAAGTCACTAACAGTTTTCCTTTATGATCTCTGCTTCAGTTCCTGCCCTGGCTTCCCTTGATGGGCTGCAGCCTATGAGCTGAAACAAACCTCGAAATTGTTCATGGTGTTCAGTCACAGCAACAGAAAGCCACCTGGGATATCACCCTTCTGCCTCTATGAATCCACAGGGTTATCTCAGCTCCTGATATGCCTACTTACAAGTTACAGAATCGCAGCCAAACTCCAGCGGCCAGTTGCAGTCTTGTCCCATCTTCTTGCTTCTCATGAATATCACAATAACTCTTCCTCCTTCCCAGATGCATTACTCTTTTCTTTCGAAGCCACCCTTGTGGCCAGGCTGCTATTCCCACTTCATCTGTCCACAGTGATTTCTGCAAGTGATCCCTGCTTATAGACCTCTGTGGCCTTTAGTCAGGATGTCCCTCTTCTACCCAGCCAGCCCTCCAGGTCCTCTCCTGTTCCATTACCTATAAACAGACTCTGACTGACTGGCCCATTGAATAAACAGAGAAACACAGGGAACTGCTCACCAGCAAATACTGACACAGAACGGACTTGGTGAGTTAAAAATGAAATACATGGAATCAGGAGGAAGAGGAAGTAGAGTTAGAGGGATGGAATGGAGGAATAGTAACACATTTCATGCATGTGTGAAATTATCTAATAATGAAACACATTCTTTCTGAAGTGTCTGCTGACACTTTGAAACATGGACAGAGTAGGCTGTTGCTGTTGTCACCCTTTCTGTCCCCTCTCCATGTTACTTGCCTCCTCTTCCTGACAAGTTCCTTTTTACAGTTATGCCATCTTTAATTAGAATCTAAGGTGGTGATACCATTATGAATATTTCTAACACAGCACATTTGATGGCTCTCCTGTTGACTTTTGTTCTTTCTTTGCAGTGGCTAATACAAGGAATGCTCTCTCAAAAGACTTGGGTGCTTGAAGTGTTTCAAATGTACTTTCATTATTTTAGTGTGGTTTTGAAACAGTCTCACGTAGTCCAGGCTGGCATTGAATTCTCCATGAGCTGAGGATATCCTTGAGTTTACAATCCTGCCTCTGCCACTTGGGTTTAGGATTTCTAAAGTGGGAGTTGTCATCATATTTGGGTTATGCTGTACTGGGTATCCAGTATTTCAAACACATTAGGCAAACCCTTTCCTAACTGAGAAGCTTCCAATTTCCTTGAATTTTTATTATTAATTTTTTATAATATTATATATAATTACATGAGAGTCCAAGTAACCACTGGACTTAAGAAGCTGTGTGTGTGTGTGTGTGTGTGTGTGTGTGTGTGTGTGTGTGTGATATTTTCTTATTATATATTTTCTCTCATACAATACATCTCAACCACTTTCCCCTCCTTCCAGCCTCCCAACTTCCCCAAATATCATTTCTCCTTCAGATCAAGTCATCCTCCTTTTCTTCTTTAGGAAAGAGCAGGTCTTAAAGAGATAACAGCCAAACTGGACAAAACAGGACACAAGGCCCTCATATGGAGGCTGAGCAAGTCAATCCAATAGAAGGAAAAGAGACCCAACGGCAGGCAAATAGTCAGGCAGACACCAAAATTGAAAACTATTTTAAATTGCCTCAAGAAAATTTGTAACAGTTTTACACTGCTTAATAGGTTTCAAATTAAAAGTTTTTATGAACAAAGCTTTGGTTTTCTTAAAATCTTCCCCCCAAAATAAAAACAAATAATTTTATTAACATCTAGAGTTGTAGCAGCTCCAAGGTGTCATCCTATACATAAAACACCCCACGAGTGTGCAGTTCCACTACTCTTTGTAGCAACAGAAGCTCTGACACCAAGGACTTAAGCCTTCTCCATTTGCCACCTTCCCATGACAAAGCAGCCTCTTATTGGAGGAACAGTTTGATCTTCCTCTACTCAACTCTGCATGTGTTCAACTCTGTATCCATTAATGTGGAGTGGGTAGTATAACAACTGATAATGCTATTAAAACATAGTTGATAAGCACCTCTTACAGTGCAATTAATCGGTGCTCTCTAGAGGAACAAAAATATTGGGGTGAATATCCACTAAAAGGGCATTTGTTAGATCTACTTACATGATAGTCTAGATAATCAATAATGGCTGCCTCACAATGAATTCAGAAGCTGAGAGCCCCATAGCTTCTATGACCACAACCCTGAATGTCTCAGGAGCCCCAGTTTGCTACTGAAGATCTGGAGGTGTCCTGGGAAACACTTGTCATCAGCCCATGTTGGAGGCTGAGGAATATGGGTTCTTAAGTCATCCAGACACGGCAACACCAGTAACATCAGCACCTGGGTAGCAGGATGTGAACAAATCTAGAAATAGCAAGAGAGGAGCAGTCAGTAAACTAAAACCTTATGGGAGGAATTTTCTTCATTCAGTTCATTCATCATACATAGGGTTCTTGGAATTTAACCCATCAAATTTAAATTATTCAAAACAGTACAAAAGCTTACTGTAAGCGGGAGTCATCAAAGAGAAACAGACCCATTAACCCCACACCCAAAATAGACAACGTAATATTATATATCTCTCCAGGTGAAATAAGCATTTAAAAATTGACCTACAGTTTAAAGACATAAGTAGAAATCTGTGAGATTAAGTACACCGTAGGACCAATCAGAGAAGCTGGCTCTCAGGAGCAGTGTGAAACCTTTTGGGAGAAAGATATTGGAAGAGGGATGTTCTAGGTTCCTTTCTCTGTGTGTGACAAAACACTCAATCAAAAGTAACTTACAGAAGACAGGGTTTGTTTGGCTTACACTTTAAGGTCACAATTATCATCAGGGCATGAAGTCACGGCAGGAACCTAGAGTCAGGAAACATGGAGAAATGCTCTCTGCCTCATGGTACCTAGCTTCCTTATACAATACAGAACCACTAGTGACACTACTGCATTTATTAAGGTAATCATTCAATCCCTCACAGACATGTCCACAGGCCAATCTGATCAGGGCAATCCCTCCATCAAGGTCTTCCTTTCAGATGACTCTAGTGAGTGCTGAGGTAACAGTGATGACTAGGATAAGCGTTCAGAATCTATAGTGCCAATATATATTCAAGAATGCTTGAATGAATCAGACTCAGGTTTTCATGACGTTGTAATGTTATGGGATGTGAGGTCTTTGAGGATAATTAGGCCATGAGGACTTCCTCATGGCAGAATTAACAACTTAAACTGAGGCTTTTGGACTGATGTCTGTTTCTGTTGCCTTTCTGTCTTCCACCATGTGGTGATGTACCCAGAGAGCCTGGCCAAGGGTAGAGAGATTGTTCAATGGATAAGAGCACTTTCTGCTCTTTCAGGAAACCTGGGTTTGGTTCTTAGCTCTAACATGGTATCTTACAGCCATCTGTAACTCCAGGTCCAGGTAATATGATGCCCTATTCTTTCCTCTACAAACACTAGGTACATATCATATATGTGCATATATGTGGCCAAAACAGTTACAAAACTAAAATAAAAATAGAGATTCAGAAGCATAGGGTAGAGAGAACATGAGCCTGGCCAGATTCCACCCACTCAGTTATAGGCACTTGCTCTCCACAGCCAGGAAAGACATCATTGCTTTTCATCCCAGCCTGAGTCATTCAAATATACCAGCAGCAAGCAACCAAGGTATAAAACAAGGAGACTAAAATGTATCATTCTTCTCAGAAGGCAGTGCTTCCAAGTGGTCAGAACTCAAAGCTGACAAATGTGGACAGGAATGGATGGTCTAATGGAACAAATGTTATTCTTCTGGGTCCTTCTGAGGACACACTTTTGATGAAAGAGTAGAATCATGTGTGACAGTTTCTGGGAAGTTTGAGGAGTTGTCTCCAGGATGGTAGGCACTCTATGTTTTTTCCCCACCTCTTCTGATCCTTGGGCTCACCAAGGCTGGCAGCTCCATTAGAAGGTACCATCAGTGGTGATGTTTGCAATAGCATGGGATACATGAACACTTAAAGATGCCCTTCATCCCCAGCCATGGCTGCAGACCTCTGTGCCTGTGAGCTGCAGAATGCCCTACTAGGCTGTATATGTGGACTCACTCACTTGGACTGGTTTACATGTCTGTATTCTGCAAAAGATTTGACAATCTCAGCCAGCGAACAATAATTCCCTATTCAGTTTGCTACATCTCAAATGATTTAAAATACTTTATTTACACCAAAACTTGCAGTTTCCACACAGACAAAGGTCCTCCCGAAATGCTCAGAACTTTCACAGGTTGGAAGTCTAAACAATTGGAATGCCATTTCAATGAATATTTCCCAGTTCTATCTCTCACCTTAAAATTCACTCTCTTTTGGTTTTCCTGACATCACTCCTGCCCTCTGCATATTGCACGGTCCAGGCCTTAGCTTTTCTTTTTTTTTTATTTAGTTCATTGCATATTCGTTGTAGAAGGAAGAGATTTTCATAATTCTATATCTTCAAGTGTATCATGTCCTTTGGTCATACCCACTCTCTGTTATTTTCTCCTGTCCCTTCTCCACCCTGCATATCCTCTTTCTCATCCCAGATAATCTATTTCTATCATTTCATATAAGTGTATAAATCTATCATGAAGCTAGCTATGACCCATCCTCATTTCTATCATTATCTATCATCTACAAACATTTATCTATTGCCATGTATCTATCACCTATCTCCATCTGTCATTTATCTATCATTCATTTATCTGCCTATCTATCATTTACCTGTCAATCAGTCATCTGCATTATACACATGATAAAATTTGATATTTGTCTTTCTGTGTCTGACTTATTTCACCTACCATGATAATCTTCAATCCCATTCTATTTCATTTTCCTGAACAAAAAGTAACATACTTTCATTCTGTTTTATGGCTGAATAAAGCTCCATTGTGTATACATCCTTTATCCACTCATTTTCTGATGAATACCCACACTGATTCCATGAGATGGCCTGGGGAATAGCACAGTAATGAACATGGATGAACAGGTATCTTTGTAGTTCACTAACTGGGATTCCCAAGCTGGGTTCCCAGAGGCTGTATAGCTGGAAGACACGGGAGCTCCATTTTTACTTTTGAGGAAGCTTCTGTGATTTCAGTGATTTGCATAGTGGGTGCACAAGATAAGATTCCCACCAGAAAGTATGTAAGACTTCTTCTACCATTGAGCAAGCACTGGTCAGTTCCCCCCTTATGGGGGCCGTTCTGACAGAGGTGAGGCAGACCCATAGTGCAGCTTTGATTTGTGTGTCAGTGATCATTGAGGAAGCTGAACAGGTATTGGTTACCCATCTGCATTCATCTTCTGAGAACTGTTCCTTAGTCTATTAACTGACTGGATGATTAGTTATTTATGTTAAAGTTTTGGCTTCTTTATAGATTCTACATATTAATCTTCTGTAAGAGGTACCACTGGCATATAATATTCTTCCCCAGTGTGTAGGATGTCTCTCCACTTTGTTAAATTTTTTTCTTTGCTGTGTGACCCATGTAATGTTAGGTATTAGGATGGGCTCCTATCTGGCCATGTTTTTACAGTCCTGCCGTTTGCAACATCCACTAGGCTGTGCTAAGTGCCTGCTTACATGCGAGTTTGTGTCTTTGGGAGAGAAAAATAGAAGTTTCTGGAAAAAGAACAAATTGGATTCATAACAATAAAATATTTCAAAACGGAGACAAGAGCTCAGCTAAACAGACTCTTCTGCACTTAATTGCTTGAGAACATACTTTTTTCCTTTTGTACATATTTTCAAAATTAAACACCACATTGCTGCTGGCAATGAGCAGTCGTTTATTGATCTTTAACCATGGGCATTTGAACATTTGCTGCTTTAATTGAGCAATTGCTCTCTCCCTACCATCACAGCCAGTCGTAAAGTCGTAAGTACTCTGCAGGTGTTTCCAGCCAACAACTCCATTTCATCCCCAGAAGCACATGGGGGAAGCCTGAGGTCATAAGAGGGATCTGCCCACTTCAGGAAAAGCTGCCACATCTGGCCATGCTCAAAGAGGGCTAATCCAATTATACAGAAATGGTAGTTTTGAAAGAAAACAAAACTCATGCTGCGTTTTGGCAGAGCTCTTAGCAAGGTGGGTGAGGGGCTCCCTTTTAGAAATCCCTGGCCCTGATCTTATAAATAATTAAGTTTAAATAAGCTGCTGATTTAAGGTGAGGAGTTCAGTAGACCAAATGCTCCTTTCCACAGGTTATCCCTGTAATTGGGGAGGGCACACCTCTGCAAATGCTCCCACAGCCCACAGACTGTAGCTCATTCACTTACCATTTCTGTCACAATTCTATTCTAAGTGCTTGGGGCTCATATCTGAAGGCCAGGCCCTGACATCTGTATTTGATGCAACTATATAGAGACATTGCTGTAAGAAGCAATAACTCACCTTACAGCAGTGGGGGATTATATCAGAATTAAGTGGAATTGACTTCTGCCAGCTTGCAACTAGTACATCCAGCCAAACAAGAATGCCAGTCAAGTTCAAGCTGCAGGAAGTTGGTAAACATGTTTTCTGTTGCCTGGAAAGCTATCAGAGGCAAGGTTTGTTTTGGTTCAGAGTTGCTGACACTTCCATCTGTGTCCACCTGTCCTATGACTCAAAACCTTTGCTAGCACAAGGTGTTATGGAAGGAGGATGGACCAGAGGAAACCTGTTCACCTTGTGATAACCAGAAGGCAAAAAAAAGAGATAGCTGGCACAGAATTTGTATTCTCCTATCAAAGTCATGGCCTCAGCATACTTTCTTGCACCAACTCCACCCTCTAAAGAGTCCATTTGTTTCTGAACTTCCATAGACTGGGATGAAGCCTGTGAGGATTAAATATTGTCAGCTTGACAGGATTTAAGTTCACCATGGAAATGCTCTTTTGGTTTCATCAATGAGGGTGTTATCAAAACGGTTTAATGAATGAAAGATTCAGCATGAATGTGGTTGGCACCATCCATGCTCAGAATGAATAAGAGAAATGGGTTGGGCACCATCATTAGTATCTGTCCCTGCTTCCTGACTGTGGGTGCCATGTGACCAACTGCTGCATGCTCCACTGACATCATGTCCTGCCATGATGTCACCAAGCTGAGAGTCAGAAATGAACCTTTCATTTCTAAGCTTTTATCCTCAGATATATTGTTACAGCAATGAGAATAATCTTTGACACCAAGGCATTGGCACATGGGCAAAGGATATAGTTCAGATACAAAGTCTGTACAGTAGAAAGCTTTTAATTTCATTTAAAGAAATACTTGATTGAAGGCAATTTAAAGATAGAAAACTTTGTTTTGGATCAAAATTTTACAGCCAACTAGAGCTCTTGGAGAGAGAGAGAGAGAGAGAGAGAGAGAGAGAGAGAGAGAGAGAGAGAGAGAGAATAGAATGCGGAATGGTGGGGATTCCAGAGAGAAAATATCCTCTTCCAAGGCCTACACACCTCTTCAAACTAGTTAATATCACCTCCCAATACATCACACTATAAACCCCATTGATAGATTTATCCATTCTTTAGGTCACAGCTTTGGGATTTAAACATACCAGATACTTCCATATTCTGAGTTTGGTCTTTCAACTCAAGAGTTTGGGGGTGGGGGACTTTTCCTATACCACAGACAGTTGCAACAACCTGTCCCTCCCATCCAGCCCTATCTGGGTATCATTCTTGCTGTGTGTTTTCATGAGAATATATTCTAATATGTTTTATATAAAGTTGAGCAAGTTTTTACTTTTAAAGTGTACACCATGTATCAGAATACATTTAGACATACAGGAAGTCTGAAATAAGGCAGATGGTTCCCATATGTCCACACTACAGTCCTTTATAGTTAACATCTTACCTTAGTATATGACACCTTTCCCCTTTAAGCATCGACACTTACTGTAATGAATGAGACCCACAGCATTCTAAGATCTTCCAAGGGTGCCCTGACTACATTCCCAGTCGCAGAACACCATGCTGCATTTAATGGATTAACCTCCTGAGTATTCTCTTTGTTGTGAGTTTCTCAGATTTCCTTGTCTTTGATGGTCTTGCAGATTTGAGGAGTGCTAGTCACATTGATTTGCAGACTGTCATCTATTCTTTATACTCTTGGTATATTTCTCCTGACCAGGCTGGGATGGCTCTTGTGGTGTGATTATGGAGGTAATGAGCTGTTTCCTTCACACAGTCCCAGCTATCCACATGTCTGTCTGACCTAGGTTACTGTTGACCTCATCTTTCAGTGACCTTTGTTAGTTTCCTCTCAGTGAAATTGCTCTCAATACTCCCTTTTTCTTGCTGTGTACTTTGTAATAAAGTTGCAACGGACAGCCTGGACCTAAGAGATGAGACTTAGCTCTGTTCCTGTGTGGTGAAGTTTTTCTTACATTGATTGATTTATATATACAATCAATTATCTTTATCACTGTGGGACCATAAACATTCTCTTCATATTTTGAGATATAATCCAAAATGTTTTTATTACTCAAGTAAATTCACTCCAGATGTGATGTGATTTCTCTTCCCCTTCCTTGTGGTGTCCCTTTGATGTACCTCTACACATGATGTGTGTGTGTGTATGGGAGTCTGTGCATGTGTGTGTGTCCATTGCACACTTCTATCTTTTCTTGCCTACAAGAAACTCAGGATTTATCTAGAATGTTGTCTACCATTATACTAAGGCAAGATGGCCATTTCTCCAGGAATCCCTGGGAACCTTCATCACAGAAAGGACCTAGAAAACAGGAACCAGAGCATGATGTAGTCATTGCTTCTAGAAAAGTATGACTTCTCAGCTCCCAGAACTGAAGAAGCGTAATAATACAGAACTGCATGTACAAAGCCATGAACATGTGCTGCTGAAGTTACCTCCATATGTAATCTACTGTATTACACTAAGTATGAATTCATGTTGACCTCTCCAGCTAGGAGAGTTTTGGCCTTAGTATGGGTGGAATGACATGTTCCTGCCCCTGAGACTGGCCAGCAGGCATGGACCTCCAGGAGTGTCAATGGCTGCTTTTGGCATAAGGCTTCTTTGTATAAGACTGTACATAATTTTACATTCCTCTTTCTAGGAATGACTTCTGTGTTAATGACTCCATGATAATCAAAAATAGCATGATTCCGGTAGGCAAGGGTATGGCTGATGTGTCAGCAGATGGTAAATGCTGGGCGGGACCTTTAGGGCAGTCCTTAAAGTTGTGGGAAGGAACTCTGGAAACATGAGTTCAAAAATATATAATTTTTCAACTATTCTAAATATAAGGATGCAATATGAATTATATGAAGGGCTTTATGAATCTAAAGGAACAAATGCGGCCACTCCATGATCCAACTTGTTAGATATTAAGGAAGGCGATAAAGAGATTTAGAAAGTAGTAATTGAAGGAAATCCTGCCCAGCTAAGTTCTTGTTTATGCTTACAGAGAAAGGCAGATTCCTGAGTTCAAGGTCAGTCTGGGACTGAGAGAATTTAAGTCAAGGTTCAGGCATAGCAGAAATTGTAATTTCAGGGTGGGGTGTCACTCAAGTAGTTTATCATCTGTGCTTAACAAAGACAGGCAGATCTCTGAATTCTTCTGCAATGTTTAAAAAAATGTGTTTGCTATCTCCTAAAAATCAAAGAGCTATCAATCCAATAGATACAAATAGTCAAAGAACAAGCAAGGCAATAAACAAAATTCCGGGAACACTCCCACGATCATTGTTTCTAAGGGATTATTGGGATGACCAAATTATCTGAGCCAACTTCCCTGTCCTAGCCCAAAGTCATTTTCATGTCTGAAGCCTATGTCCTTGTTCTAGCCTAATAGTTAGATTCCTGCCTGAAATTACTTCTTTGTTCTGGCCTAAGTTTAGATTCCTGCCTAAAATTACTTCTTTGTTCTAGCCTAATGACAGATTCCTTTCTGAACCCTACTTTCTTGTCCTTGGCCAATGTCATATTTCTGCCAAGCAGCTCATTTTCTTGTCCTTGGCCCATGTCAGATTCTTGACAAGCAGCCCCAAAGGCTCTCTTCCTCTCCTCCTTTTTTATTTTATTAATAAGACTGAGCCTGTCTTAGGTCTTTCTGTCAAGAATGCCTTCCTTACCCATCATGGAATATGCATTAGCAAAAGCAATACACTTCTGTCTTAGGTTGGTAAGGCTCTGTGCAGAATCTTACCTGTCCTTGGCTTGCCAGCTTGTTAATTTAATAACTCTGTTTGGGGGTCCATT
Source organism: Mastomys natalensis (assembly GCA_021653895.1). Lineage (NCBI taxonomy): Eukaryota > Metazoa > Chordata > Mammalia > Rodentia > Muridae > Mastomys > Mastomys natalensis. Next base: position 220,200 of record JAJTUV010000423.1, on the reverse strand, counting down.
TTCAGGTTCAAGCCATGTACTTTGGCTGACAACATGTTGATGTTGTTAAAGAAAAGCTTTAACACTACTTGCTTGTTCCTTGACTATTTGCATCTATTGCATTGCTAGTCCCTCAACCTAGAACTGACTGAATACTTGCATGTATTTCAAATGGCATAAAAACAAAAAGGAGGAAGGGGGATGAAATAGGGGGTTCTAGGGAGGGGAAATGGGAAAGGGGATGATATCTGAAATGTACATAAATATAATATCCAATAAACCAAACCAAACAAAAAAGAATCAAAGAGCTGGGGTCATGGGATGTTCATAGGACAATCAAAAGGGAACCTGGAGTAAGCGACTGGATTGATATGCAAAGTAAAAGGCTGGTCTTATGATCTGCAAGAGATGAAGTATCCAGAATAGCAAGAGAGAACTTCTTGGAGAACAGCCTTGAGCAGAGAATAAAAAGAGAGTGGAATACAGAGAGAAAGCAGGCTGGAATGTTGTCTCAGGCAGAGCATAGGCAGCCAGTTTGGACCTACAATTTGATTTTTCACTGCTCCCTGACACCTTTTCTCTGAGAACCCCTCTCCAAGCTGAGGCTGGTCCTTGGCACTTCATCACGAATTCAGTATTAATAGGCTATCCATCCCTTTTTCAGTGTAATTTGTAGTAGTAAGAAAACTGGGCCTTGTGATAGGACATTCATTATGGGTATAACCTTCACCCAGATGACGCTGGCCAATCAGAATCTATTGTTTATGCAGTGGTGGGTGTATGGGGGTAGGGTCTTCCATAGTCTGATTTAGGTATTAGAAAGATTCTCACATCAACACGTTTTTACTTGCCCACTTTTGTGGAACTACTCCACAGGTCTGGAATAGCTCTGTGACCCAGTTTCCATCTCCTTTCTGGGATTCTTCACCATCGAGGTAATCCACATACACCAGGCTGTGGATGCACCTTCTGAGCTGTAAGGTGCCAAATGCAGCATTTGCTCATTGTAGCACCAAGCTGAATATAAATGATGCTCAAAAAGTTTTCTCTCTGACACCTCTGTAAACTCAGATAACCAGTGGTATGTCACAGTTATTTCATATATATATATATGAATGCCTTTGCATGGCTTGTAAACTTTCTTTTTACTTATGAATGCTATTCAATTGTTCTTATTGATCATAATTCAACTGGTCATTTGTGTGTTGCTGAAGGACAGAATTCTTATTTCCCCCAGATTTGGACAATTAGGTTTTAAATTGTGTACTGTAAAAACATCTCCAAGTGATCATTTGTGTGAATTTAAGTTCCCAAGTCAGATACATGACTGTGTAGGTGTGCTTGCTAGTAGGACTGGAAGCCAATGGTTACTTTTGTTTAACTAATAATACAACACTCCCTACAAGCCATAAATGAAAGTTTTTAAGGCTCCCAAGCTAGGTGCATTTTATTTCCCTCATCGGTGTGATTATACATATATAGTGTGTGAAGATCCCCCTGTGTGTATGGAAGCCAGAAGTTGACATTGGAAATCTTCCTAAATTGCTCTCACTTTTCTCTTTAAGGCAGAATCTCTCTCTCTTTCTTTCTCTCTCTGAGCCTGGATCTCACCAGATGGTCTGGCTGGCTGGCCAGCATGCTCGAGGGACCCTCTGTCACCACCCTCACAGCACTGGGACTCCAGGCTGGTTCCCACCTGCTTGGCTTTTGTTTTTATGTTCCATGAATCAAACTCTGGTCCTCATGATTGTATAGCAAGCAAGCTCTTTGCCAACTCAGTCACAGCCACAGCCCTTGACGATATACTTTTATTTGTCATTCTTCAACAAAATCTCATATTCTGTTTCCCATGTATGTATCTTCTCTCAGGAGGTTTTGTTGCTATACCATTTTCATTTCCAGGAATTTCAAAATTTTTATCTGCTTGCTAGATACAGGTGCTTCAGCAGTGTCTTACAATTATATTCACCCAGCCTCTTTATCTGAATTCTTTTATGAGTAGGAGTTTAAATTAAATGAGTTTATAACAGTTGCAGTACTGGGGGATTGCCATACAGTCTCTCACACGTTTGGTAAGTATCCTACTACTGATCTATATAACCATTAATATTTCCTGTTTATTCTGAGACAGAGTCTAACTTGCCAAGCTGGTCTTGAACTTGGGGCCTCCCCACACTGCCTTTTTAGTAGCTGGGATTTAATGTTTACATTATGGGTGCTAACAAGAGTAGAAGTATCTAACTTTAATGGAATCTAACTTATTTTTTTCTTTCATTATGATGTTTCTAATTTGTGTCTATGAATTTATTACCATGCTTTCAAGTGTTCTCAATTTTTCCCCTAGAACGTTGCCTTCCATTTTGAATTCTCATGGACACTGTGAAGTCTGTGTTTGGGTTCATGCTCTGTGTAAGGATATCCAGTCACTGCTATGGATTGTGGAAAAGACATTCCTTTCTCTATTGTACTGTCTTTGTGACTCTCAATATTAGTTTGCCATTTCTGTATGGATATGCTTCCTAACTCTTTATGTGTCCCATTAATCTATATGCCTATTCTATCCCAAAGCAAGGCTGGCTCACACCAGCACTTGGGAATAATACTAAAGATTAGACAGTGGGGTGATTGAGTCACCCAACTTTTTCATGTTCCTTCAGTATTGTACTGGTTCTTTTGATTTATTGCATTACATGCAAACTTTGGGAAGAGTTTGTCAATATTTACAGAACAGCTAACCAGGACTTTATTGGTATTGCATTGAAAATGAATCTAGAAATCAATTGAGTTGGGCAGAATTGATACCTTAGCAATACTGAATCTTCCTGTGTGCAGCCACAGGGTTGTTCTCTATTTATTTAAGAATTCTTTGTGTTCTCTCATTATGCATCACAGGATTTCATGCATATATTTATTCATCTATACAATACTATGATTTTCATTTTAATTTAAATTCTAGTTTTTCAGTGCTGGTATATAGCAATTAGATTTATACACTTTGCAAATTTACTTCAATTACAGGAGGTTTGCTGGTATGTGTGTTTGTGTGTGTAGTCTTAGAGGCTTATACCCAGTCATGTCATCTGCATGTCAAAACAGTTCCCCTTTCCCTTTTCATCTGTGAGCTCAGTAACCACATAATATACAAAACCACACTGTCTATGCCTTCAGTATTATGAGATATGATGCTATGATGGTTTGTATATGCTTTGCTCAGGGAGTGGCACTATTAGGAGGTGAGGCCTTGTTGGAGTAGGTGTATCACTGTGGGTGGGCTTTAATACCCTTGTTCTAGCTGCCTGGAAGTCAGTCTTCCACTAAAAGCCTTCAGATTAAGATGTAGAACTCTCAGCTCCTTCTTTACCATGCCTGCCTAGATGCTGCCATGTTCCCACCTTGATGATAATGGACTGAGCCTCTGAACCTGTAAGCCAGCCCCAGTTAAATGTCAACCTTATAAGAGTGGCTTGCCTTGATCATGGTGTCTGTTTACAGTAGTAAAGCCCTAACTAAGACAGATGCTATAGGACATGATCCTAACGTTGTTGGGGAGACAATGGGGGCTTTGGGAGGTCTGTAGTCCATTGGAGCTGTGACTTGAAAGGATTCAGGTCACCTCTTTTCCATCACTCCTCCCTCTTCTTCCCTTTCTTCTTTCCTTCCCTCTCTCCCTCCTTATATTTGACTATTTGCTGTACTGAATACTCCCAGCATGATGCACAGCTTATCAGAAGCTACCCAGGCTTGGATTTGAACCTCCAAAATCATGGCTCCAATAAATCTTCTTTACTATCGGGTCTCCTGTGAGGCCTTTCATCACCCTGTTATCAAGCTTACTAGTACAGAGCACTCCTTTCCCTGGTCTTCAAGTTGGAATGACACCTTCCACTTGCCATTGTATAGGAAGCTAGAAATTTAAACTCACACCTTTGATTAAATCAGGAAAGTTTCCTTCTAATTATAATGTTCTGGGATGATTTATTTCAAATGGATAATGGCTTTTGTTCAACATTTTCCCCTATATCAATGTATATGACCATGTGGGTTTACTGATGTTAAACTATTATTTTCAGAGGTTATAATAATTATTTTTTTACTTCTGTCAATCCAGCATACCTAAAATAAACTTTACATGTTTAAGACATATTTTCCTCAATATACATTTATGGGCTTTATTTGTTAACATAGACTAGAAATTCTACAGCTATGCTCAATAGAGACATGAGTTCATAATTTCCCTTATCCATAAAGTTGGGTGAAGTTTTCCTCATAGGCTCAGTAGAAAAGGACTGCCAAGCTCTGTGTCATGGAAGACACTGTGAAGTGTATTCTGTTAATGTTTGGAAGAATTCACTAGTAAGCACCTCACTAGTTTACTTTCTCTTTAAAAAAAAAAAAATGTAGTAATTTGACTACCTACAGCACCTACCTGTTAACAGAAAATAGAAGAATTATCCAACTCCTGTAACTCATTGATCTTGGTCGTCCCTCTCCAGGAATGTTACCTCCACATCTGCCTGATCGAATCTGTGAGCTCACGGCCCTCCATTGTCTTATATATTTACCACAGTGCTGAAGATAGCATCAAGGGTTTTGAGAACTGAAGTCAGAAACTCTCCTGCTGAGCTGCATGTCCACTTTTCACATTTTATTTTGAAACAAGTTCTTTCTAAGTTAACCAATGCTTGTATTGAACCTATCATGTAGCCTAATGTAGCCTAAGCATACATTAAACTTGAGGACTTTCACTTCAGCCTCCTGAGTAGCTGGGTGCCAAGCCTGTGCCACTGTGCCCAGATCCATCATCTATGGTTGCAACTCTGCTTTAGCAAGAGTGATGACCTATGTTGATTCACTTCCATAGCTCATATAGGTAATTATTTATTCCCTGCCCATTTCTCATGGTCCCAACTACTATAATTATACACCTTGCTGATCTCTGCAAGAATGACTTAGATTTTGTTGACAGTCCTTTTGTTTCAACTTGATTGCTTTCTGCATTACATTCTGATTTCCATCCTTCCTTTCTGCTTTACACTCAATGCCTGTATTTCACCAGATGCTAAAGTGAACACTCAAGTTGTTTTGCAGACAATTCTCAGTTTGTGCCAGCAACATCTAAAGCTGGCTCCACTTTATAAGACATAGTAGTTATTTGTATTTTTACATTAAATTTACATTAGTTAAAACATACTTTAAATTTTCTTAAGACTTTATTTGAGTCAGAGATTATTTACATGTGTGTTTCTTTTTTATTTAAAGATTTCAAACGCCATATTTTGATCATGGTTTCCTCTCTACCAATTTCTCCCAGATCCCTGTACATTCTCACCCAACTTTATGTTCAATCTATCTATCATCTATCTATCAAATCTATCAATTTATCTATGTATCTATCCTCTATCAGTCAATATATCTATCCTCTATCAATCAATCTATCATCAATCTATCATCTATCATTTATCTATAATCTATACCTATCAATTGTCTATCATCTATCTATCATCATCTGTCAATTATCTATCTATTATCTGTCATCTATCATGTATTTATCATCATCTATCAATCTATCATCTATCATCTATCAATCTATCATCTCTCATCCATCTTTCTAACCTCTTTCAAAAAAATTAAACACACACACAAAAATCTCAAATAGGAAATAAAACCAAACAAATACAAATGACAAAAAAAATGACAAAATAAAAAAATAAACCAAAAGCTCACACAACCAAACCAAAACAAAATAAAACAAAAGAACATGAAATTGATTTTTCGTGGGCTAACAACTAACTCCTGGGCATATGTCTCTAACTTTCTGGGAAATTAGAAACACCTATTTATTTTCCCACCACTGTGTTGCAAATTAGTCCATCGTGTTCTGAGAATGATGTCTGTAGGACGTGCCACAGTTTAAGTCACTTACAGTGAGGTTAATGGCATAGTACGTGGTTTCACATGCTTTATGGCATAGCACATGGTTTCCTTTGGTTGCTCTTAGCATGAGAAGAAATTGTACTCTGTGCTTGCTAGGCAGAGCAATCTTCACAAGTCAATTAGACCAAGTATATTAACAGTATAGTTTAAATCCCCACCCCTAGATGTATTATCCAGCTGTGGTACTGCATGTGTGTCATTGGGTCAGTTAGGGGTGTAGAGGCAGATTTGTCCCTGGAGCTGGTTGGTTAGCCACAAGGTCACTCTCTGTTGCATTGGGCAGAGGCTCAGAGGCTTTGAAGTGTAAGTATCAAAGTGTCTGTGTTTTCCATTCAGTTCTATGAACCTTTGCTCCCTACATTTTAACAACTTGACCCAGAATGTGAGGATTGTAGATGCTGTCCATCCTTACAAATGTAACTGCTTTATTATAACAGAACACTTCCCTGAGCCTTACTAAACACCTGTGCTCCGAAGTCTGTGTGTAAAATTAATACAGTTGCTTCAGCATCTTTTAACTAGTGTCAAATCTATATATCTTTCCATGTTTCTGGTTATAAATTTTTGTATCATTTAACTTTATCATCTTATCTTTATGATTTACCAAGGTGAGGTGAGGCTTGAGATCAGGTCTCTTTATGAATCCCAGTCATAACCCTATGCCTCAGGTTCCTGATGTGTGCGATTACTCTATGTGTTGCCATACCTTACTCCCTAGCTATATGTAAAGGTGATTCAGTGTCTTCAAAAAGGTTGGATTTCCAGTAGCTAAGTAGATGGTTCCATCAGAAAACATCCAAATATGAAGACCCAAGCATCTATGAAAAAATCCAGCTGTGGTACTGCATGTGTGTCATTGGGTCAGTTAGGGGTGTAGAGGCAGATTTGTCCCTGGAGCTGGTTGGTTAGCCACAAGGTCACTCTCTGTTGCATTGGGCAGAGGCTCAGAGGCAAGTTAATACTAGTGACCTCCATGTTGGATAAAAAGGAGGCCCAGATGAGCCTGTAGACTGCTGTGTGCTCAGGAAAGATGGAAATGCACTGGTGCCCTATGAGAACAGTACCTATGAAGTACTGTTCACTCAGTTATCCAGCTGATTCTGGGCTATGGCCAGGTTTCTTGCATTTACTCTGGCAAGTCCTGACTGCTCTAGACTGGCTGCAGTGGAGATGCTGCCCTCCTCTGTGGGTAGGCCATCATGTGAGGCACATCCTGTTTGCAGAACTCTAGCTTGGTGTTAGCTCTGCTAGTAGTGTTAACAAACATCAGGAGTGGGGCGGAATGGTAAACACACAAGCTGCATCCCAGAGACTATAGGTCTCCAGAAAGACCATCGGCCAAGATCAGCACACCTCGTTTCCACTGAGGTTGATGGTGACCTTGACCAGAGAGCCTAAATCACAATCATAGAAACTCTACCTTTGCTCCTTGTTGTCAGCCTATGGTTTCACTCTGGCTGGGGACTATTTCAGGAGATTAGGTAGTTCTTTACTTGTGGCTGCTCCATTATCGCAGGAACAGGGAGAACAGGCTGCATTCCTGCACTGATGCTACTGTTTCGCAGAGGCAGATTGTGCCTTTTAAGTACTCACTGGGGCAGAAAAGCCTCATGTCAAGGGAAAGTTCGCTGTCTCTATTAATTCTGCTGCTAATCAGCTGTGGAATGGCATGCTGTTAACCCAAGTGCCCCTGTAATGGCTTCATAAGCTTTGTAATCTCTAAAGAAAAGAGTACCGAGACACTTCTACATAAATCACACTCAAACATATCTGTCTTTTCATGTTAACTGAAACCCATAACCGCCACATACAAACCAGGTCCCCTATTACAGGCATGCAGTCTAACAGGTAGACTTAAAAGCCACTTTATAATAGTTGTGCCTGACTCACTGGCATGGAAAAGAAATAGTTTTAATACTTGGAACCTCAACACAGATGCAGAGAGAGGAGACAATGGGAAGAAGAACATCCAGAGGCCAGCACAGCTGGGGTCTACAGGACAGCTAGGTGCTGGGTCATGGAGGGATGCAGACCCCTCAGAACTGGGTGGTCCCATCATGGTACACATTTCTCCAATTCATCACTCATGATATTTTCAAGGACAGTGGGGCAGGAATGCTATGTGGAGGGTTTCCAGAGAGATCCTCACAGTGAAACAAGGAGAAAAACTTCTTCTTTCCACCTTGAATGCATAGGGCTCCCTTGGAGGTCAAATAGAGATGGAGCCATGGACTCCAAAGTCCATCATAATGAGAGTTTTCCTCTTCTCTCCTGTCCCTACTATCAAGGACCACATGGTAGTGAACTATTCCTAGAGCTGGCTCTGGGACCCTGGAAGAGCCTACCTCAGTGGCTGCATACTCTAGAAACTGTGCTTTCTTTCACTCTGGACCTATGTCTGCCCATTTGGGTGAGCTAAGGGATACTTGGTTACAGAATAGTTTAAGAGTTCTTTGTAGGCAGATAGTCGAGGCTGCTGGCCAAAAAGATGTCATTGGATAGAGGAATGGGATCCTGTCAACGTGTACTGTACTTGGTACAGTTACACACCCTAATGGAAGTCCTCAGTGGAATCAAGTAGCAGTCTTCAACTTCTAGTGAGACGTTTTACCTGGCCACTGCTGGGATTTGCTGCCTACATTGTAGCTCTGAAGAGTGACTAGAAGAAGTGGGCTCCTCTGTGCAGTGTCTAGCCTCCCTGAAGGGGCAGAAGTTGTCTAGTATCCCCAAGGACTTTTCTCATCTGACCCTGATACAGGCTACAAGGGCCTGTCAGTGAGAAGTTCTGCAAAACCCCAAGACTCCATCTACCAAGAATGTATCAGTGTCAATGACATGGCTAACCCTTTTCAGGTCTGAAATGAACATTCCTACTGATGTAAAATAAACACTTTGTTCTTCTTAGTTTATAGTGTCAACTTGGTATAACCAGTAGTCAACTGGGAATAACGAAGCTCAGTGGAAGGGGCAGATCAGCCTGTGGCCATAGGTGTGAGAGATTGTGTTAATTGATGATTGATGTGGAAGGCTCCGACCCACTGCGGGTGGCACTATCTTTCAGACTGATGGGCCAGGCTGTAGGATAGAGTGAGCTGAGTAAGACAGAGATTGAGAGGGTAAGTAGCTTTCTCCACAGTTTCTGCTTCAGTTCCTGCCCCAACCTTCTTCAATAATGGACTATGACCTGGAAGTTGTGAGGTGAAATAAACTCTTCCCTCTGCTGTGTGTGGTCATGTTGTTTCTCAGAGCAAAAGGAAAGAGTTGGGTAACCGGTTCCCTTTGTCCCCTATGCCACATCTCCATCAGACTCAAAAATCTAGATGACTGAATAAACCAGTCTCCAAACCTAGGCACTAAATCATCAGGAGCTGACCTGTCCTCTGAGGTTGCAGAATGGTAAGTGATGATTGTTATAAGGAAACAAATTATAAAGACTTTGTAATGATTTCTAAACAAGATATCTTCATCAGCTCTAGGTGACATGGTTAGATTTCAAACTCAGATTACCTGAAGGACTATCATGTATTAGTTTTAAGAAGTACAAAACTTATATTGTTAATAGTATTGCCAATAAAATATATCTAATGGATATAAAAATCTGTCAATATTTATAGTAGTTATTTTTTTATTTTTAATATCTAAAGTGATAAATTTTTTTGTTTTATTTTAACCATGTGTGTGTGAGAGAGAGAAAGAGACAGAGAAAGAGGAGGTGCAGGGAAAAGCCATGTGAAGCAGAGACTAGAGGTATTCATTGGATGTTTTGGAGCTGGAGGTATGTGCTGGGAATTGAGCTCTGGTTTTCTGGAAGAGCAATACTCACTTTTAACTGCTGAGCTACTTTTCCAAACCTTTATTTATTTTGTATGTATGTGCAGTGCATCTGTTTGAGCAGATGCCTCACTGGCCTTGAGCTTCCTGTTAGGTTTCAAACCTGGGACAAATGGTTGAGGTACCTTTTTAACATATCAAAGTGGACTTGGGACAGGAGACTCTCCCATCGTCCTTCATCCCCTACCTACTAGAGGGTATGTCTGCTAGTATACCCTGCCTCCTACCCTGAACTCTTCACTACAGGGGGCTGGGCTGGTCTTCCCCATATAATCCAACCATTTTGGCTACCTACTTTCTGTGACTTTTGTTCTCTTGGCTGCTACACCTGGTTCCCCTCTCTCCCCTTTCACTTCCACAATGCCCAGCTCAGCCTGCTCATCTCCATGCTGGACTCTCCCAGATGTCCCTTCCTCTGGCTCTGCTTTCCCAGATGTCCCATCTATCATACACTCAATTCCTCTTCTACCTCGGAACACTCATTTCATTTCCTTTTTATTTCTTTTTTCATTCCCTCACCAGCAAGTCCCAGGAATCCTGTCTCCACCCTCCCCACCCCACTGAGCTAGGATTACAGATTGTGCCTAGGGATGGACCACAGCTCTTCCTGCTTATACAGCATGCATTTAACCAACTGAGCCATCTCCTCATTGATGGTATTTATAATAATTAAAGACAACAGGATCGAGGTTCCAATCCCTCTGGTCCTAGGTTGTCCAATGGCAGGTGTGAACTGCTTTCTAGTTTGGCTTGGAGCAGCTCTTGGGCCTGGCAGGGCACCTCTGCTGCTGTGGTGTCTGTCAGGTGAGCACTGCTACTGTCAGACCACAGTGCACCAAACCCCGCCTCCTGACATTTGACTTTGATTCAGCCATTTAAATAGGAAAGTGGTAAGCTGTGTGCAGATAAAGCTGCAAGGGCAGATTTGTAAAATGGGAAACCATGTGCATTTGCCAGAGGCGTGAGAAAGAGATAAAGGAGAGATAAAAGGGGGACTTTTTTAAAGACAGAAAATGATGAGGATAAGAAAGGGGGGAAGAGAAAAGGGTTTTCTGTTTTTAAGTGTAAGGAAAAAGTTTCTTCAAATCACACACACACACACACACACACACACACACACACACAGAGGTCTCTCCTCTAGTGACTGTCTGGTCTGGTTTTCCCAGGTTAATAGAGCGCTGAAGCACAGACTCCTGGCATTTTGAAGCAGGCTGAGACTGAAGTGCCTTACCTCTGACATCAAGTCCTTTGTGATGCATTTTTGTGTTTAATGGGATGCAGGGTCATTTCCCAAGAGCTATTTAAGGGACCTTTGTAGCTTCAAAATGTGATTCCCCCTCAGAAGTGCCTACAGCTGATTACTAACCACAATCCTTGCGTTCTTCCAGGCTGATCAAGTTATGCACACACATTCACAAGCCTCAGAGCAGCTTTCTCTCCAGCTGTAAAGACCCCAGACTGCCAAGCATTCTCAGAGATTTTTTTCTACTTTATTTTCTTTTATTTGAACAACATTCTTTTGAAAATATATACATTCATGTATATATGAGCGTGTTTATGTGTGTGTTCCATTCTACGAATTTAAGAATGAGAAGGTGAGAAGAAAAATAAACATGGGAAGAATATGATGGCAACTGAGTGGCCACACTAGCTCTGGAAAACAATTAAATGTCTGGAACTGGCTGCTGGTGAGTGCAGATATATTCAAAGGGCAGTGAGGAGCCGGCCATTTGATCACCTATCTAAGCAGCAAGTGTGTTTCAGGGTCTTTTTTAATTTGTACACCCCAGCCATCGGTTGTGCTTGGAAGAAGCAGAACACCTCCCTCACTTTCTTGTACATGCCATTCACCTTCCTCCACAGCATCTGCCTTATCAAGGAGCTGGTGGAGTGTCTTAAAAATGAGATTACCATTCCCAGGGCACATACCCAAAAAGAGCCATGGACCAAAGCCTCAGTAGAACAAGCAATGTGTCTCTGCTTGTCACAGGAAAGCGTAGAGAATTAGTGTATATTCTACCTAAGTTTAGAGGGAGCAGACAAAGATGGCAGCTGTCTGGAAAAGCCGTGGCCAGGCTACGTGATGCCAGTGTCTCATTCCTCTGGTGGGTCCTGTGAAGACATGTCATATGAACTCGTTTAATCATAGAACTACTAGACTTTAATTAGGTGACCTCCTATGTAACTGAGCACTCTACCAGTCAAGAAGGTAGAGAACCCACACATTCAAATTTGAAGTTGAGCAACTGTCTTGCCTAGTGTGGACAGCTCCCTGGCCTTCTAAAGTCTCCACTGGAGAGACTGAAGAGAGGACATGGACTCATTCTCTTTTTGTTTTGTTTGTTTGTTTGGTTTGGTTGTTTTGCTTTCTGTTTTTTGGGGTTCTTTTGTTTTTGTTGTTGTTGTTTAGATCTTTCTGTATAGACAGGCTGTTCTCAGTCTTCCAGTCTCAGCCCACCAAGTGTCTGGGATTAAAATCACATGCTAAAAACCAAACTCGTAGTTAACTTACTATGAGACTGTGATTGTAGTGAGAAAGTCCCACCAAGAGTAGCCTCCTGAGCTTGGGATCAACAACATAGCTGCTGTTTCTAAACTAAACTGGTGGCTTATATTTGAAGGGAGATACTGCCCACATTTTCTTGATAATGACCAAGTTTGAGAATGTAAAATATTATATTAATTTCTGTAGAGTCATTTGCTTGTATGAAACCTTTGCCTTCGCTATGTGTTCTGTGACTCAAACTCCGCTCTAGAGAGTACCTAGCTGACAAGGAAGTACTAAAAGTTTGCTACCCCACATAGTAAAACTTCATGGGAGACAATAAGGAAAGAGGAAAAAAATTGCAGTATCACACCATATTCTGTTGGATCCTGAACCCAGTACTACTCCACAAGTTTATGCTGGAATATCAAGTTGACAGGGTGGCTTGACTCATTGTGTCTGGCAATAGAGTTTGAATAGAAATAATAAATACTAAACACTTGAGTGTTTAGATGACATGGGACCTCTGCTTGGTGGCCTAGGAAGGCACTATTTGGTCTCCTTGGCATTGCTCACAATTAATATGCAGTTGTCCTGCTCCTCATCTGGGTGTGGCTGTGTCTGGGAGCATAGCCTTTAAAAATACACCTAATTTAAACTGAGTTTGCAGAGTGAATCTCAATCTGACAAGAAGAGATTTGGAGACCACAATGTCATGTGGAACGGTCCCTTGAAGACAGAGGTAGAACAAGGCTTCTGAACATCAGAGACACCATGGAAAAGACAGACTGTCACACCTTGATCTCACACCTGCAGCCCCCAGGCAATGAGAGGATGTTGTTCTGCTGGCTAAACTGGTTGGTTGGTCTATAGTATTTTCTCAGAACAGCCCTGCTGAGTTCATCTCCAGAGAGGGTAACTTTAACCTTCCCTAGAGTTCCCAGCAGAAATTTCATCTCCCTGTGCTTTGACTTGAAGACACTGTAATAGAGTCCTGGATTTGATACTGCACAGTGGCAGGTGCTTGTCAGCTGAGCATGCCTTATTAAGGTTTCACACCCAAGACCAGTCAATGTTGGAGGTGAGAACTCTAAGCTCAGACCATCTCTTCAGGGGAACATTTCAGTCTGTCTAAGTTTGGGTGTTGTCCCAGTTGTCTCCTCATGGCTGTGATCAAATGCCCAACTAGAAGCAACCTAAGGTAAGAATGGTTAGTTCTGGCTAAGCCTAAGGGTACACAGTCCATCATGGAGGGGAAAGTGTAGCATCCTGAGCAGAAGGCAACTGGGGAATCATATCATAGTCAAGAAACAGCATGAACAGGAAGTAAAGCCATGCTATGCAAGGCTTTACTCGATAATGGTCCATAATCTTCCTAAACATTGCCACAAGCTGGAGCATTTAAGCACATGGTTCTATGGGGTATATATTGAAATCCCAATGGTTGTCCAATCAGAGAAAGCCAGCCAACACAACACACTGGATTGAGTACTGTGAATTATTTTATATGGCAATTCCCAAGTCTAGATAATAATATTAAATGCAAGTGGGTTAAAAGCAAATATTTTGAAAAATTAATTGACTTAAAGTAGAGCAATAAATCTAATTATATTTCCAGCTACTACACGTTCACACGTGAGCAACAGATGTTAGTACTCCATGATGTAATGGCCTCCACCAGATGTCTAACCCCGGATCTCTCCAGTATCAGCTAATAGCTCCTGTTTGCACAGCAAGGTTCTGTGGGCATGGTGTGATTTTCCCATGGGATAAAATTTTAAACCAACACTCCTACCCAAATTAAGAACACTAGTAAGAAATCTACCACATATGCAATGCATAGCTACTGTAGAGATTGGTTTAGCTGAGAAATAGGTGTGTAGAGAGGCCACCACCGACACAGTCACCACCAGCAAGCATGAAAGAGCCTTAGGGGATGAATATCTTTGCCCTCCTCTGTTTATCCATTTTCTTGGTAGTGTGCTTTGTCAGCCATTGTATAATATAGATGCATGAACCAGCTGTCCCTCACCCACAGAAAGACTGAAGGTCAAAGTACTGCTTTCTCCTCACTTTTCTTCATCAAACATATATTTTGTTATCATTCCCTACAGTTGTATACATGAACACAAGTGGGCAATAAAGTACTTAAGTAAGGGCAACTTGCTAATAGCTATACCACTGAGGAAAAAAACACCACTCTCCGTAATGAAGAATTGCTTCTTGAGCCCCTCCCACATCTGTGATGAACTGTTGACAGCCAAGTGTCCTCCTTGAATGTTCTCTATGTGAATAAAATAATTATTTTCATCAACCTTCCTGTTTTGCCATGCAACTCATTCTATCTTCAGGAGCCCTCAAGACATTGGCAGAGGTCAGGAAAACATAGACTTTTTCCATGATAAGAAGAACTGCATTCTAGTTGTTTCCAGAAACTTGCCACCCTTAGATACAATCTATATTCTGCACCTTGTCCAAGAGTACCTTAGACAATAACAGAAGAGGTGTTGGGCCTGATAAAAGGCACTCAAAATGACACCACTGTGCCCACATTAATCCAGATGTTCCATAATGGCTTTGACAAAGAAATGTGTACTCTGATAGCAGGAGTCTGAATGATGATGTATCTGTCAGCTGGTCACCATTTTATCTAGGACTTAGGGGCATCTCCATACCTGCAGTGACAGACAGTGATGGCTCATGTGAAGAGAACTATTTCAATAGGATAGTGAAGACAAGAACTAAATCAATCATGAAATTAACTTTGGAGATGCTTGAATACCAGACTGCTCAGCTGAATATGTTGCAGATCAACCAATGAGGCACTGAATTAAAACCTTGTCAAGCAACAGGAATGGAGGAGCCAGGGCAAAGAAACAGAGAGAAGCAGGGTGCAAGGGAAGATTAGAGGAGAATATGAAGAAAGCCAGCAATTGGGGGAGGAGATATGGAGCGGAATAGCAAGAGGGACAGGGAAAGGTAGAGGTAGAGGGTGAGGGAAAGAGACAAGGAGAGGGATGGCAAAAGGGATGGGGAGAGGGAAAGGGAGAGGAGAGGGACAGGGACAGGGACAGGGACAGGGAAGGGATATAATCAGGGCCAGACCTAGGGCAAACTGCCCTTTTGTATGGGGCTGATGTACCTCCTTTGAGTCTAGTTAGTCAGTCTCAACTCTAATGCATATGGTTTCTTTAAAGAATATAGAAGGACCCTCAGATCAAATGCCGCAGAGAACATTATGCCACTGACCACAATATGTGGTTGAGGCAACTTAAGTAGTAAATGAAATCATTTGGTTTATGAATTCAGCAGGCTTCAATCCATCACAACAGGGAAGGCATGGGAGATTAGCCCAAATCACAGTGATGAGAGCATGTGACAGGAGCTGTTGACAACATAGCAGACCAGTAAACACAGAGCTGCAGTGCCCAGAGGCAGAGGATAAATCCAGTCCTTAATGACTTCCTTTTGCCATTACCCCACTTCTTGATGTTTGGATAAGCTCACAAATTAGTGGCAAGATTCAATCTATGAGGTAAAAGCTATACTTCTTCCTCTTCTTCTCCCTTTTTATTTATTTATTTTGTATTTAACATTAAGTTGTCATCATTTTCAACAAACAATATTTATTAGCTTTTACTAACAAAAGTTTGCATTTTAAGCTCTATTTATATGTTCAAATAAGAAACATCCCAATGGATAATTCATCTTATATTACCTAATAAGATTGTCACTGAATAAACATTTACATTATTAAATTGATATTATATAACCAGAATCCCCACAGTGGAAAACTAACTTCTGTAATACTCAACCACATCACATTTAAATATCAGGTGATTCATAGATAATCTGCCCAAAATAAATGTCATATCATTAATTTCATTCATAACATTGGTTGTTTGGGTAAAGTTGGTAATAAAATAATGTCTTTTCATTGACCAAGTGATTCTTGTAAAATTTTTATCTAAGTACATTTACATTGCTTAGAAGTTATCAATGCAAAAACTTTGTGTTTATATGAGTTTAATCCATTCTTACTTATCACACTATAAATTACAATTTACAACATTACTACACATGCAAGCTAGCATGTAAAGATGAAATCATGGCAAGTTAATACACACAGCCTGTTTTATGCTAATAGCTGAATTTTTCCCACTTAATCCCCAAACCACAAAGAATCAGTGAGAAGATTGGTACAGCTTTGCATCTCTTGAGTCTTCTTTTCTCTTCCCCCACCCCATCAAAAAAATTCCTTTTTGTTTGTTTGTTTGGTTGCTTGATTTTTGGTTGGTTTGGTTTGGTTTGGTTTTAGCACAGGGTAAATGTTTTAATGTTGAATGTTATATCACTAATAATGAATCTGAAACTTATTTACAAAAAATAAAAAATAAAAAAACTATAAAGGTCCAAGGTGCTTCTTCATAATGGTGAAGTTTCAGCGTTGTCTCGGAATGCTTCTTTCAAAGCCATCTTTCAATGACGTGAGGTTTTAGATGTTTTGTAAGACATCCCAGTAGCTCCCTAAGCCATCCTGCACCCCGTTTTTTTTCAATTCCTCCATTTCTGTGGCCTCATTTGGGTCTTCATTGACTGCAGCTTCATAGACATTCACTGTCTTCTTTCCTGCTGGAGGTAGAATAGGTGAGAGTAGAAATGAGGCCTTGTCATTGAAGACTGAAAACAAGCAGGTGAGCCAGAGAATGTCTCAGGTGTGAACCATTAAGGTAGAGCCTCCTTAGAGAATAGGTAGACATGACTGTAGGAAACAGTCAGCAACTGTAATATTTGGTCAACTTTTTATAGCAAAATTTTCTGTCTATTCTCAAAAGCCACTTAACCAACAATCCAGAATCTACTCTTATTTTCATGTGCCTCTGACCAGCATGCCAAAGCTCTTGCATTAATGCAGAAGTCAGAGCAATGGTCTAGAAAGGTGACTCAGTGGTTAAAGACATGCTCCTCTTGCAGAGCCCCTGAGTTCCCAGAACCCATGTCAGGTGGATCACAACTGTCTGCAACTCTAGTTCTAGGGGATCTGACACCTTCTTCTGGCTTCTTTAGATACCTGTACTCAAATGCAAATACAACACCCCCCAATATACACACACAAAGAGACACATTTATACATTAATAAAAATAAAAACTGCTTGGGATAAGATAGTGTCATAGGTAAAGGTGACTCTCTGCCAAACTTGGCAATCCAAGTTTGATCCCCTGGATTCACACAGAGAGGAAGAGAAAGAATCTATGAAAGCTCCCCTTTGACTGCCACACTACACACATACACACTACACTACACACACACACACACACACACCACACACCACACAGAACGCAGTGAAGACTGTGTTTGCAGAGCCTCATCCAGCAATATCCTGAGCATGGGGACGCACCTCTCCTCCCCTGTTGATCTTTCCTCTCATCTTTTATGTCTTAATTCCAGCATAGTAAGGTGAGAATATGTTACAGTTATTAAAATAAGCTCTGAGTCTCAGGATGGTCCCAACACCTCAGGATCAGACAGAGAAGGGAAGTAGGGGCCAACAGAAATGAGCTGTCTCAAAAAGCAAAGGACCAAGACTGGCATAGTCAGGAGAAAAAACAGCTTTTCTTTAAGTACTGTGATAAACTGTGTCCCTGAAGACTATGGATAAAAAGAGACGCATTTCTTCCTAAGCTTCTGAAAGGCCACTGTGGGTAACCCTGGTAAGTACTTCTTTCTTGAGGGAGGTGGGGGGTCATGAGAGTACAGACACATGAGTGCTTTTCCTCCTGCATGGATGCCAATTGTCTTCTAAGGACCTTAACTGTCATAATTTAATGAGCTGCCTCTGTGTTGATCCTGATATTAATAAACTGATCCAAAGCTAAAATTCTGAAGAGATGGAGAGGAACGACGTCCCTTTTGTCCCCACTTAATACTGAATGTAAATTGACCTCCTGTGCACTTGAGGATCAAGTGACGAGCTCAATTTAGATTTGTGAACATTGAAAGTTCTTAAAGACCCAAGTACTATTCAAATGTGGGGTTTTTTTTCACTGCACACACGGCCTTAATCAAAAGGAGGGATGCATAGAATGGTTTAAATTTAATCCAAATCTCAGTGAATTTCATGAATCTGCCTACTGAAGCTTCACTCGAGTGGGCTCGTAAATGCTCTTTCTGCTTTATGCATGGTGGCAGGAGGCCACCTCTGCTCTAGGCTCCACAGGAAATGCACAAGCCAGAGCTCCCTTCTGCTATCATGGGGCTGTTAAAGTATTAGAGAGACAAAATCCATTTATTAATTGATTAAATTAGCAACGTGTGACTTTCCTTCAAATAGGCTTCCGTAATTACTGGAGTGATCCACAGACCTATAGCCACACAGGATTAGAAACACAATGTGAATGACAGTGTCTCTTCCAGAACAATGAAGTGTGTGTGTGTGTGTGTGTGTGTGTGTGTGTGTGTGTGTGTGTGTGGTGTGATAATGCTGTGGGCTTGAGAAGAGAAGGAAAAGAGAAGAAATGTAATTTTCAGTTGCTATGTTACCCTAGGTTGGAATGTTTTATCTCATAGAGGTAAAAAGAAATACATGCTGAAATTTATCAAAGTTTAGAGTCTTTTAAAGTATATAATATATGCAAGTTTTGAGGTTCCCTATTATATTAAACATGCTGCCTTATTTTCTTCTAGTGAAATATTTTTGATAGTCAAAGAAAAAAAAAGGAAGAAGAGCTATTCAGAAAAGAGTTACCAAACAGACAAGCTAAGCATCAGTTAACCCTTTTGTGTAAAAGTAACTCTAATATTCATTCCAGAATCAGTCAGAGAATACACATTTTTCAATAACCAACCAACTTATAATGGAAAACATCCAGAAAGACTGTGGAGAGACTTGATGAAGGATCTTTTCAAGCTAACCTTGGGGCCTGCTATTCAATGTATTCTCTTATCATACAGCCCTGAGAAGGTAACCAACTCCTCGAATGGTTGTCTCTAAATAGTGATGTCTGCCACTTCCCCCAAAACACAGCCTTTCTCCTCTGAACCTCAGAACTACTGTGGAAGAAACAACTGTGAGAAAACATCTAATCTAATAACTGAAGCATCCTCTCCATTCCATTGAAATGAATTTTTTGTCACATCTCTTAAGGTACAGTTTACATAAAGGAAAATTCTCCCTTCTTCTATGATGAATTTTGACAAGATTTTTCAATGAAGTTATCACCACCACACTAGAGACAGATTGCTTCCATCAAACAGGAGGAGTCCCCCATGCCTCCTCTGCAGACACTGCCCTCCATGCTGACTACTGACAACCACTGCTGTGATTTTTGAACCCTCTGTGAAAATGTCAAGTCCCTGACAATGTCCTATCAGTGAAATTACATACTTGATATTCCAAGCCTGTTCTGAGTGCTGCTCTCTCTGCTGTAGTTCATTTTGCACCATGCTTTTGGGGATCACCCAAGATGTGCGTCACTGTGGATGACTGAAGCCTTGGTGAGGGTTGCACATTGCTTGAGTCCTGGATGGCCAAGTGCATTACCCAGTCACCTTTGACAAGCCCTTGAGTAGATGCCAGATGCTGGCTGCTGCACACCACACTGCTGTGTTCATTTGCATTTGTGTCTATGGCTGTTTTATGACTCTTGTGTGAATACATAAGAGCTGCATGGCTGTACCACTTTGTTGTTTTACATTCAAGAACCCACCAGATCCTTCTAGAGTAGTCATTCCATGTCAGTCCATTTCTCTATGTTGGTGAAGCTGACCCGGGCATCGCTGCCTCTTGACATTGTTGTTTCTCTGGGTTTCAGATGCCAGATATCTACTCAGTTTGTAGCTATATTGCAGTCTACCTTGTGTCTGTCAGTGGCTAGGGATTTGAGTCATCTTGTGATGACCTTATTAGGTATTCTTATAACTTTCTGGTAAGTTGCCTGTTTAGTTTTTCTTCTGATTTTTCAAGAGTCTTAGCTTGATGGCAAATTAAGGAGAAAATTCAAATCTCCCACATTCAAGTTCTCTTTGGTAAACATCCCCACAGACTTGTATACTTGTGGTATATCAGCCCCCAGAAAGACCTGTGGAGGTTCTCTGTGCACCTCCCAAACTCTCACATGTTCAACACTTGCTCCTCCATTGGTGATGCTATTTGAGGAGGTTGTGGATCTTTTTGATCTTGAGGTCAGTTAACAGAAGCAGGGCCTTACCCAGAAGAGGTAGGATCGACCAGTCATAGCCCAGATCTAGTTCCATCTTGACCTCTCTCTTCTTTCTGGTCTTTGGAGATTTAAGAAGTCCATGACTATATCCTTACACTGAGGGCCAGGTGTCCTTCCTCTCATATGTTTCTTCTTGTTAGGTATTTAACAAAAAGGAAGAGCACAGAGTCTTGTGCTCTGTCCTCTGTGATGCAGCTTACACTTCAGAATGTACCTTGTATTATTATTATTGCCATAATTATATATCATATATAATTACACATTATATTGTTAAATAATGATTGATCAATAATTAATCATACATAACTAAGAATTATTGATTAATAAATTATGGGTTACCTACAAATATCTACATGTAATATAGATATGTAATATATATGTATAATTTTGTCTATTAGGCAGAATTTTTTTCTTAAAATTTCAAAAATACCATCTGGAATATGGCTCTTTCATTTTACATCACCAACCATCACGTTTCTTTTCTCTCTCTTGAAGCCGACGGCCATGAACCATTATTTCTGCTTCAATGTTCATCTTTGTGTTGTCACAAAACCCAAATATGGATTTTAAAAGAGAAGTGAATCTGAGTTACAGATGTGCTTCTCCTCACTAAAATTTCATTTTTTGTGAGTTGTTGGGAGTAATACCATGTTAAGGGGCTTGGGTGTCTCTCAGTGGACTGCCCGATAGAGCACATCTTGCCTACATTCCTCACTAAATATCATCCCATTCCACCAGAATAAAATCAGTGAAGTTATAAATGCTGAGAGCCTTACCATTCTGCACCATCCTCATATGGGCACCACACCAGGCCAGTTATGCTTTGTGCTGTGCTTGCTGATGCTCTCTGTATAGATATTAATGCAAGGCTGGCATAAGTGGGTGACTGATATGTTCACTCTCATAGACTTTGGGTCACACAGCTCTGATCCAGGGTCAGCAGATGAACCCACACAATCCTGGCTATAGTACATTCACAAACACCTCAGCCTGTATGGTCCACAATACAGAGCAAAGGACTGGCCCAGAGCTCAGAGGAGGGAAGGATGAAGGAGTGAGTGTGGAATGAACTCTGCAATAAAACAGCTTTACCTCTCAGAAAGAGAAGGTACCAGAAGGAGGCCCTAGGGAGTGTGAGCCCATTACATGGTTATGACTGTGGTGGTGGAGGCGGTACTAATTCCCTCCCAGAGGGCCAGTTAGCAGTTGGCACAGTCAAAATCTTTATATAGCGCATCATTGGTATTTACGCATGCCACTTAAGCTGTCATTTAAAAAGACAACTAAATGATTCAAAGTCACACTCTCCTAGGTTAGCTTTGAGGGGATGTGTAAATTTGAAATATGGTCCTCAGGAACTCACATTATGATCTTTTAAATCTAGTTTTTCCCTAAACTCTAAACATAATAGGGTTTTTTTTTTTTATAAATAATATTGGTGATGATTTATAACACAGACATCCCATTGTAACTATTTCAAGTATAGAGTGCAATGGCATCGAGACAGCTCTAGTGTTCCAGACACATCATCACTATCTATCTCAGTCTCATCCTTCCCATGTGAGGTCCCATAGCCATGGGAGCACTGACTCCTCATTCTAGCTTATCCTAGTTCCTAGCACACACTATCCTACCTTTGACTACTCTAAGTGCCTTTTATATGTAGAGTCATCTAGTGCTTCTCCTTTTGTGTCTGGCTTGTCTCACTTGTCATGGTTGTCTTCAGGGTGATGTACATTCCTCTTGTAGAAAGAATCAGTTTCTTCCCATCTTAAAACTGAAAGAAGTTAAGATATGTTTCAGTTGATACAGTGCTTGCCTAGAACTCACAAAGCCCTGGGCTTAATCCCAAGCAGTGCATAAACCAGATACAGTATCATTTAAAATTCCAGAATTTAGAGCTTAATCCTTGCTAGCCTGGTCTATGTGAGTCTCTGTTTCCATATGCCCCCTCCTCTACAGGCTGATCAGGTATGTCTGTCCTGTACATCTCTTCCTAGCATGTTTTCCTTGCATGGCTATTATGAACAATCTTTGCAGATGTCTATTAAACACTAGCCTTTAATTGTTAAGGCAGACATGAGATTGTTGGGTCACAAGGGATTCTAGGTTTACCTTTCTCTAAATCTTACATACAGTTTTCCTCAGCTGGCCTGCACTGTTTCATATTCTCAACCAGCAATGGACAGGAGTTCCAGCTTCTCCATGCCCTGCCCGCATTAGTTATACTGTTAGCAGTGCTCATTTAACGGTTATAACCGTTAGACTCAGTAAGGACTAGAGATACTGCTGGACAGTTCCCCATCACTCACTCACCTGTGTATCATCTTTAGATATGGTTTAAGTCCTTTGCTATTTTAATACTGGGTTTGTGTTTATTTTAGTTCTCAGAACATAAATAATAACGTTCCTGTTTATTTCCAAATTTGTAACTCTTCTCTAAGATCCACCATTGTGACAATTTCACATTTGAAATGTTTAGGGGACACAGTTCCCGTTCGTACTGCTCTTGTATAAAACTGCGGCTGGATACAGAATACCTTCCTTTATGAAGTAATGCATTGTCTCGTACATGGTTGGTACCCAGATAATCTCGTTGGATTGAATATCAACCTTTTCTAGATGTTGTGTGAGAGGACTATATTTCTGAAAGGAGGAGAATAAAATAACTACAATTATCTGACAGAAAACATGCTATTAGTGTGCTTTTTATTCTATAATTTAACAACAAACTGAGGGGGCGAGATAAGTGAATTTAATAAAACATGGAACAACGCAGACTGTTTGTATAAATTAATGGTATACTTAATGCCTAAAATATTGTGTATGTGGCAAATTGAGATAATTAATTTCATTTCTTGCAAGCATCTGCTCGTTGCTGTTGGTTAGGAAATGTTGCACAGGCAAGTGCCAGCCCCTCATCGTGGGGACAATAATTTATAGAACATGTATCTTCTGTTTTGCCAAAGCAAATGGAGTCGGGATGCTCCTTTGCATTCTATTCCTCAGAAGATTTGAAAAGGAAAACCCTTCAGCCAGATGGTCTAATTCATCTCTGAGATCGACTCAGATTTTCACGTTTGGAAAGGTGGTTGCTCAGAGGCAATGTGGATGTGGATGTACATGTGGACGTGGATTCCAGGAGAATGATGGAAGGCCAAGCACTAAAGAGAATCATCAGCAACTGTCATATGCACATGAAAGAAAGAAATAGACTTTTTTTCTGTATTTGAGACATGGTCATACTAAGTAGCTCTGGCTGTCCAGGAACTTACAACGCAGTGAGTTTTGGCCCTCTGAGATCTGCCTGCTTCTGCCTGCTGAGTGCTGGGATTAAAGGTGTTTGCCTCCATGAGTGGTTAAAAATGTATTTACAAATTTATTATTTGAGAAGTTACACATAAGCATGTATATATTGGCACACACATGTACTGTCATATGTAGCTGTATACACAATTGATACTATTACTATGAACAAACTGTTAACTGTTAGACAATAACAGGACAGGAAAAAACTGAAAAAAATGGGTCATCTTTTCTCTGATTTCACCAGTAGTAACACATACAGAAATACACACACACACACACACACACACACACATACACACAAATGTGTGTGAATGTAAATAGACAATGGAGGTAGGAGGAGCTCTAGAGTGTACTAACTTAAACATTTGAAGCATTGTTCTTCCTCTTCTGGCTATCAGCAAAATGCAAGACACACACCATACAGAGGAACAGAAGGCATCATACTGGAACATCAGACATTCATCTTTGGGTAAAGTTTTCCACAAGAACTGAAGATACAATCTTCCTGAAGGTTTCTTATCTAGTATGCACAAAGCCCTGGATTTCATCTGGAGTAATGCTTAAAATATCTGCCTGCATTTGTATCTAGTGGCACACACATGTCCTCTCAGCACTTGGAGGGAGGAAAAGGAGAATGACTAGCTCAAGATTCTTGGTTGGCTACCTGTCAAGTCCGAGGCCTCTCTGACATGCTGTGTCAAAATAAACAAAACCATAAAGTCTCCAATACAACTCTCCTGCAGTCAGCCCTCCCCACGTCTTCTGCTGCGGGCTGGGCTGCAATGCACCTTTGGTCTTTCTTTTTTTTTTCAGATTAACGACAGCACTTTGATTTAGCAAGGCTTACTTGGAATTCCAATGCAATCAATCAGGATGTACACATTCTGAGCTTATCTTTAGAATCGAGATATAGTTCACTTGTAAAAATTAAAATTTCATGGATTCCAAACAAAATAAATAAATAAATTAAAAAATTTTGTTGAAATTTCCTTAAAATATTCTTTTTTTTAATGTCTAAATGTTCTTTTATTATTATTATTATTATTATTATTATTATTATTCCTTAGATGTCTTTTTGGTTTTTTTTCCTTTTTTAATTTAATTTTTTTTTTTTTTTTGCTTATTCACTTTATAACCCGTCCCAGTCACCCTTTCCCACAATCCTTCCCCATTTCTTCTTTTCTGAGTACCCCCTCCTCCTGTATCCCCCAGAGCTCCCAGGATCTAGATCTCCAGCCTGAGGACAGGGGCAAGCTGTCCTCTGAGAGGCTCTAACCAGCAGCTGACTCAGACAGATACAGACATCCAGAGCCAAACAGTGGATGGAGCTTGAGGACTCTTATAGAAGAATAGGCGGAAGGACTGTGGGCCCTAAGGAGATAGGAACTGCACAGGAAGATCAACAGAGTAAACCAACCTGAACCCTTGGAGCTCTCAGAGACTGAATCACCAACCGTGGTGGAGCATACCTAGTCTACACAGATCTAGCTCCATGGGCTGGACCTAGGCCTCCCTGCACATATGTTGTAAATGTGAAGCTTGGTTTTCATCTAGGTCTCAAACATCTGGAGTGGGGGCTGTCCCAAAACATGTAGCCTGTATATGGGGTATGGTCTTCTAGCTGGGTGCCTCATCTGGCCTCAATGGGAGAGGAAGCACCTAGCCTCTCAGAGACCTTTGGTCTTTCTACTCCTCGGTTCTCGCCTTCTGTGTTCTGTGTTCAGGGTTCTGCTTTCATAAGTAACTAGAAACAGAGTCTCTTGGCATCTGTCTCATGGGCTAGCTTTTCTCTTTTCTCTGTTCCAGCTCAGGGACATGCTTTGAGCTGGAAGAAAGCTCCACTCCAGCACATTCCTGGTGGGCAACCTCTCCTTCATGCTGGTATCACTGTGGTACTGACAGTGTAGCTTTCCTAGTTATTGCTTCAACTTTTCCCTGTGACTTCACAATGTCAGTACATCTGATCCTTTCCACATGTCAAACAAAATTACTTCATTTTTTAAAATCCCAAATGTCTCTTTCCTGGGAGGGAAAATAAGTATGTGTTATGTGGGATGAAGCCCTTAGCTCTTATAGACAAGTTATAAGTGGCTTTGTCCTAACTTCCACTGCTAAATGACTGTCAACTGATCATTGAGATCAATTATCTTGAAAGATTTCCATCATATTATCTGTGAAGAAAATGCTTTAAAGTGTTTAAACACTCACTCTGTTTTTTCTTATAAAGTTCATCTTGTGCTCATACTGAGAATATGAAAGGTCAGAAGTTTGCGTGTGAAGCCCAGGTAAAAATGAAATTCTGTATTTTGTTCCCCACAGCACTTTATTCCTTGATTAGAATGGAGAAGCCCAAGCTATTCCCCACTGACCTTTTCTATAGCTTATACCCAGTGTTGCATATGCCCTACTGACTGTTATCCTATCAGTCAAGCTGCAGGAAAGCTCGCCCTGATGGTGAGATGTTTAGACCACTCAGGGAAAACTTTCATATGCTGCAGAATGACAGCAATTAGCATCAGGGTATCATTACCTGAAGAATCCAACTGAAGAGATAAATTTCCAATTAAACTAGTGGTGTAAATGATAAAGAACTAACATGCATATAATATATATATATATATATATGGGGGAGAGGTGGAGATAGTTTATTCAGTAAAGAATGTTCTGTGCAAGTATGAAAGTATGAGGACATGGCTTGGATACATAATGAATGTAAAAGCTGGCCATGGTGACACACATTTGTAATCTCTACATGGGGAAGACAGAGAGAGGAGGATCCCGGGGGCTCCTTGCCTGTCACTCTGGCTGACTCAGAAACCTCCAGGCTCAAAAAGCTCCTGATTGAAAATTAAAGTGGAAAGAAGGATAGAAGACACTAACATCAACATGTGCACATGTGCACCTGCAAACATACCTGCATGCACATGCAGACATGTACAGACACAAATCACACAGATCAGTAATTACATGACATCAACATGTGCACATATGCACCTGCTAATACACCTGCACACACATGCAGACACACACACACACACACACACACACACACACACACACACACACTGCAGATCAGTAATCGCAAATACATTCTTCCTGAACATTAAAGCCTGAGTAGCTAAATGTGTGAGGCTGGGTGCAGGTGACATGATTGGTGAGGCAGGTTCTGACGCAAGGTTTTAGTGTTTGGCTGATTGGTTAGGTGGTTAAAAATTGTCACTGAGAATTCACTTCCCATAAGCTGAGAGCTTTATATGTGTAGTCCCCTAAACAAAACTATCCAAAACCCCAGTAGCTGCCTCTGGTAATATGCCAATGCTTGGGTATCAGTATGGAGTTTGTGGGAATTTTGCTTCACAGGTAATTTCACAGAAGTGACAACCTAACAAAAATGTGTTCAGTGCTGCATGCAATTAAAGGGATACCATAGAGGACTGGATTGTGTTCCCCAAATCTGAAACCCTCAAACCCTTCCTGCAGTATGTTATCAGCACGTTACTGAAATAATCAAGGTTAAATGAAATCATGGGATGATATTACAATTCAAGAGGACCTGTGTCCGCCATTATCATCAGAAAACATAGCACTCTCCACATACCTCTGTGAGCACACAGCTAAAAGGTGGCTGTCTAGATTTAGAAAGAGACCATCGCCAGAAACCTAGTCCTTCTGTAATCTTGACCTTGGACACTTCATCCTTTATAACTGTGAGAAGAAAAGACTTGTATGCTGTTTTAAACCAAACCTCTGGTATTATTATGGCAGCCCAGATGACTACAACAGAGCTTACTAAATTCTTAGAAAATCTCTTAGAAAATCTGCATTGAAGGTGATTCTAGAAGAGCTGGTGATTCATTCCGATGCTGTTGTGAGGTTACTGAAATGACTCGTCTTCTCACAGCCCTGGGTTGCACTTTTGCGTATACAAGGCACTGATGTGTATCTAAACACAATAAAGCTCTCGGCTGTTAAAGGAAGTCATTATACATAAAGTATTTTAAGGCAGAGCCAATTTTGTATCAGACATTTTTGTCCCAGACACACATTTATGGTGAGGACTGATCTTTCTGCCTTTAAAAATAAACCTGCATTTTAATTTGAAGCAAAGTTTGGTTTAAATTGTTTTCTTTCCTTTATCTGTTCTGACTGACTGTGTTCCTTTCTGCCGCAGAAGAGTTAGTTTCTGTAATACTACACTTTATTCACTAGACTGCCTTCTTTCAAGAGAGCAAAAGCTTGATTTAATATTTTCCATTTTTGCTGCAGACACCCGGAATAGGAAGAACATTTGGTACTGTGATTGCTTTGGGGACAAAATGTCCCTAGAAGGTAATTAGGCAAATGCCCTTAAAAAAGATTCTCCTCAAGATTTGTTTTCATTAGCTCAGACATAAAAAAACCCTGCTCACCTCAAAGCAATGCCCTGGTTTTAGATCCATCCAGACACAAACACAGCAGACCAAGGCAAAGGAGCCTCCCAAGGAGAAACAGGCAGGACCTAAGGAGTCACTGGAATATGTCTGTCTTCTGGGAGAGACCTCAAGTGGAGTGGTAGTGTGACTCTTGCTAATTTGAGTGCCCATTTCTTCTCACCTCTCTGTATGAACTTGAGTCATTCAGGCTGAGCCTCTAGATGTGGAAAATGAGGCCCAGACCCTGTTTGCGAGCATCAAGAGGATCAATTAAATTTAAAGGAGAAAAGTTCTCTGAGCAGAGCATCACAGGGCACCATGCTACCATCTTAGTAATTACCCTACTTCTATTGTGTTTGGGGATTCTGATTAAACCCATAGATTTTATAGGAAGGAAATAAGTTCTTGTTGGTTGTCCTGGACCTTTCTGACCTCCTCCCTTTCATAACTAGAACCTTCATCAGGTATAGACCATAGTCAATGACCAACCACTTTGGGTACAATTAGCTAGGATAAGATGTTTGAGCACTAAGTCTGCCTGTTATCTAGTGGCATTGATAGCATATGATTTCTGTACCACTTTACACTAGTATTCAAACTGATAAGTACAAATAGAGATGTCCATGGTAGTTGTAGAAAATCCCACAACATGAACTTGAATGGTGTAGAAGAGAGTTGCTCAACCCTTAAGTATTGAAGGGCTTAGCAAGGGGAGTATTAGAGGATCTACCCATCCTCAAGTCTCCACCACAGGACCTTAGCCAAGATTCATGTGTTCCAGTCACACATCAGTATGTTATTCATACATAATGAATGATACAGTCAAAATCCTTAAACATCACTGATCAATAGTTATTTTAAACACAAGCAATGTACTTCATTATAGGAAAATAAACACAACACAAGTGGGTAGAACTCAGTTTCCCATCTTCAAGTCCAACCAGAGACTTGCCAAGCGATATCCTCTTGTGATATGCATCTATGACATTAAGGTGCCTGTCTCCTTTATCTCTCCCAAATGTCAGAGAGCAGCCTGACATCTGCTTCCTGGTCAGCATGTAGCATAGATACCTGAGTGAGCCCCAGGCTCTAACCATCAACATCTGTCTCCCATCTGCTGAGGGGACCCTAGTCACATACCATTGAGCATTATTTAAGGAACATGTGGTATGGGGGCAAACTTGTATGTTCTTGTCCCTTTCTCTGAAGCTTGAAATGTGAACTCAAGTGAGTGACTTGATTAAGCAAGAGGAACAAATGGCTGACTCTCAGGGGAATCCCCAAGTGGCCAGGTTTCTACCTTTTGCTGGTTCACTTTTGGCAGCATTTGCTGGCATCATTTCTACCTGAAAACAAAGTGAAACAAAATAAAACCAGTCCCCTCTTTTGGCAGGCAGTTGCCCTCACATCTTTCCTTATCCTTCATAGAAGCTCGGGTAGGAAGTGTAGTCTAAGCCCGATGGAGACCAGGCCCCTAGAGACCTTCACTGAATCAAACCAGCCAGCTACTTCTGTATCCTCCTCCACTTTGGCCAGCAAGAAGCAATTGCTGGGAGCATCTCTCCTTCTTATTCCTGCTTCATCTCTCAGTTTGATCATTTCTGGCTCAGACAGTTTTAGTGGATCTCTTTCCCTTGTTACTAGAGCTACCCCTCCCCCATGTTCCTCTTCTCCTGCCAAGTAGCCCCTTAGTGAATTCATAAGTATTGGCAATCAACAACTCATTCTTAGGCCTGAGATTCTAGCTATCCTTTTTGTCTGCATTTCATTTAAAGCACACCATGGGTAGTGGCAGTGCAGCTGCCCTGCACATCTAGAACTATACTCCAGAGAACATTACCTAAGCCCACTTTGCCTCTACCATCTTTCAATCTGAAAAATCGCCATGCTGTCTTCCAGATTCTCAGGCCACTGCTTTGTCTTTACCTAAGCTCATATATTACCCCTCAGGGAAGACACTGATTTACCTTTTCTCTGCTGAGGTCCTCCTCCTCACAGGTCATACTCCTGATTCCCTCACAGGAGGGATAGTAAGGAACCTCCAATAGCCTCCCTCTCTTTACCTTTATATGCTTGAGTCAGTCTTCAACTGAACGACTCAAAACCATCTTACTGTAAGAAGGAACCAAACTGAAACTCTTTAGAATAAAGCCATCATTTTGAATATGAGTCCAATATAGTTAAAGTCTTCATCTGAAGGCAGCTAGGAGAAGACTAGCTTCCAAAGAGCTAGGATGAGGGTCTTAAAGTCCATACCCACAATGACATACTTCCTCCAACAAGGCCACACCTACTCCAACAAGGCCACACCTCCTAATAGTGCCACTATCTGGGTCAAGCATACTCAAACCATCACAAATTCCAGAGTAACTGATATCCTGCTTGGCAAAGAGAGAGATGTATGTGAGTAACTGTCATCTTAGTTGGCAAGTTCAGACATAAATGCTAGGTAAGTCACCCCATCACACCTGAATAAACCAGCCAATGGAAACATGATAACTACTACAAAGACGTGTTCCTAAGAAAGTCCCCTATCTCTAAATCCTGATTGGTGGGATAACGTGGCACAGATGTTTATGGTTTTCAAGTTTAAAAGCTCTGTAACATTCTGGCTCCGGGTCACAATTCAGCTCCAGAGTCTGTTCTGCAGTCCTGACAGAACTGTAGCAGCTTGGTTACCACAAAGTTTTGTCAGCTGTATTGACTTCAGATATGAGTTGTGTTGCATCTAAGCAGACCTCATAAGAATGTGTAAGATGGCATCAACCTTCTACTAAAGGACTCTCAGCAACTAGTTACCATGTCATATGAAAGAAAGCTCTGCTCCTACAGTGTTACTGCCTGGCCCGCTCCCTGTGGCAGTGGCCCTCATACAGGAGTACCAGGTCTTGCTTCCATGCCTGTGTTCTCTATTAACAACATTCCACTTTCAGTTGTCTGGGCTCCTGACAGTGTAGCTGCCTCCACAGGCTCCTCAAAAGATAGATTCTTGGTAAGAAGAACTCTGGACCATGCCACCTCACATGGCTGTTTCTTCACCTTCTCTCATTCTGTTTTGATGATTCCTCAATGCACTATGGTATACATTGTTAAGTTATAGTTAATGCTGACTGGCTCCTTCTTTTCTGCTGAAGACACTGTGAAGCTCAGGAGTGTCATGAAGTTATTGATGTCTGAAGTGCAAGTGATATTATGTCCAACATTGTGTATTTCCAAAACCTCATGTGCTCAAGGCATGCCATGATAAAATGCTCACAGGTGGGTTAGATGGTTGGATTGTGATGTTTCTGACCTTATTAATGGTTTAACCATTGATTGTGTCATTTGATGGCATCCTTAGTATATAGTAGAAACTGAGTGGGGAGTGTTGTTTTTAGGAAGAGGGTTAATGAAGCACACCAGTGAAGAGGAATATATATTATCTTGGAAAATTCTTCTTCCTCTCTCTCTCTCTTCTCTCTCTCTCTCTCTCTCTCTCTCTCTCTCAATCTTCTCCTCTCTCTCTCTTCTCTCTCTCTCTCTCTCTCTCTCTCTCTCTCTTTCCACTCTGTTTTCCAATCAGATGTTCTGATGCTATCCTTCAGCACAAGCACACTAACAATGAAACCAGTCACCAGCCATTCAAAGTCTGAGTCTGAATCCTTGAGCTAGAGTAAATCCTTCCATATTTAACTTATTTATATCAGATGATTTCTCACCCTGAGAAATGCTGACTAGCAAAGATAACAGCCTTGGAGAACCGGGGCTGCTATGTAACTTAATCTGATCACATGTTCATGAGCAGTTGGAACTGACTTGTAGGAATGAGAAGAGTTTGTAGAAACATCCTCTATGTCCTCAGAATGCCTTAGGCAGATCCTGGTGAGAACACAGAACAGCAGTCTGCTAATAGAAATGCAGGATAGTGAAGGTTGTGCTCAAAAAGTTCTAGACAGAAAGCAGGACTCCATAGGGAACTGTACTATTGGGCATTCATGCTACATTCTTCAAATAACCTGTCTCTGTTTTATCCACATCCCAATTCTTTGTCTGAGGCTAAACTCAAATGCCGCTGGGAATGAAAGCCAGCAGCTGACATCTTCAACTAGAGTCCCAGCACTCAGACTAGTGTAGTATGCCTGCATGTACACAGCTCTTGTCTCCAACTCTTTCATCAAGGTCCATGTTAGATGCCAGGGCTCTCAAAGTTCCATCCCATTTAAAGTCAGGATAACTGTCTCAGAGGAGTCTTCAAGCCCAGGGCATAGAAGAGATCTCTGTTCATCCAAAGGGCAAATGTACATACATCTTCAGGGGTTTGACTGAAGCCTCTGGATTCTGACCATCTGAGGCTCTGCCACCACTACGATGGTATTCCTTGCCTTCCACAAATTAAGGGTGACTCAGTTCTCTGGGTCTCTTTTCCTCTCCCTTCCTGATCAGAGCAGCCACACTGACCAACTTTCTGCCCATTTATGCTTTTCCTCAAAGTCATAATAACTTCTGAAGAGAAGAGAATCACAACCTCTGCCTAGTAATTATGCATGCTGGACCCTAGTTAGGCATATGGGAGCCCGTACGTTCTTCCTGACTTTGGATGCACAGAGGCCCTGGCAACAGGGAAGGAAGGACATTTCTTAGCTTTGGAGGAGTGCATCTGAGCCTCCCTTCCCAAGTAGATGTTGTAGAGACATAGTCGATATGCTAAGATCTACCCTACTTCTCTAACTCAACAACAGAGAATCACGTACCAGAAAGGAGAGTACATGTAATGGGTCTCATTCCCAACTGGACACATGTAACACACAAACAGGGTGCTCTGGAGTTCAATACTTCAAAGTTCCCGTTCCATTCTAAACATTTACTCTGATACCCATATTGCAATTTTGCATAAATAATTTTTATGGATGTTGCTGATCAGGAAAAATAGACATTGGATAAGCTTTCATTATAAATGTAGTTATCTGCAATATCTCTAGACAGCCTTACATGACTATTTTGTCTAACTGACTAATAGCGTTCTACATTCACAATTCAGGGAATTTTCAAGGTGTTTAGCAAAGGAGATTTTTAAAATCGTACATTTGTCACATTGACCCTTAGTGGTAATGGATAGCGTTACAGGTCGGATCACATCTGCCCCTAAGGCTTTTAATGGATAGTATTAATGGTTAGTGACTAGAAATTGTCAAACTATTTTTGCAAACACATTTACAAAGTTACAGAACTTGAAGTATATATGTATATATATAAAGGCTATAGAACTTACTATATATATATTTCCACATATAAATACAGACATGCAAATTAATAAACATATTACTATATCCACAGTTATAATTCATCTCCCAATTCAAGTATATTAAAACAAACAAAATAATACACTCTGAATAAAAGTTCTGGTGTCCATACCACTGCTTGTGGCACTACAACCTCCTTGCACTCAAGTGCAAGTTCACAATTCCAGAGTTGGGAGATACCCTGAAGGTGAATACCTGTGCCCCCCATCTGAATGTTTCTCATATCTTCTGTCATTTGGGGCAGGTGTGCACAGCAGGAAGCAGCATGGTTGGAAGGAGAAAGGAAGCTTCCAGCTCAGATACTGGAGGCCTAGCATGGGCAGGGCAGTTCAGGAGTCTCAAGTCCCTATGTCTCCCTCTCCACTGCAACTTAGTGCTTCGGGTCCAGTGCTGAGTTTTCCCCCTGATACTGTGGAACCACAAGTTCCATTCTAGTTCAATCAGACCAGCCAGCTCCCCTGAGGGAGCCTGGGGATGGACCATGCATGGTGTCTGAGGAGGACCCTTCTGCTTCCAAGCCCGGTGATACTCACCTCTCCTGGGTTCAATCTAAACAAAGAGCAAGCCTGGGTGTGCTTTTCTGGCAGAGGGCTTCTGCTGTTTATGAAGGCTGGGCAAATCCAATTAGCCTGTGGCCTTGCTCCACTCCTTATTAACCTGCTCAGCTGTGAGCAACTCAACAGCCTCTGCCAATATCTCATTTCTCCTGGGACAGATAAGATCAGCTGAGGATATTCAATGGTCTCCTTTCACTTCGGCTCACATAACTGTCCCAGCCATGGGCATCTTAGGCACAGTGACTAGATCTTATTTTCCCACATGAAATAGGATGGCAGCTGCAGGCCTGTACAGCTGCTGGATCGCAGTGAAGGCCGGTCGCGTGGTGACAGGGCGGCCTGATTCCCCTTATCGCAGCTGGCCCACAAAGGCCGGGCCAGCCCTGGTGATTAGCATTCCTTGGTGAGGAGTGCTGGGCCTATTTCTGTCACCCAGACGGATTGGGCCTTTCACTCAGTCTCACGAGTGAGTGACACATGGCCCGACCGGGAGGACAACATTGTTATTTGAGTTAAGAAATCAATTTGTATCAAATGTACACTGTAATTTATTTGTTGGCTTTGAAGGGAACCGAGCTGAGATAAATGGGAGCCGGCTGCTTTCTTTCCCCCTATGCCTAGCTGATAAAGTTCGTGTGAAGCCCCAGATAGCTGCAGTCAGAGGCAAAGTGACAAACATGTTTAAAGTTGCACAGTGATCTTTAAATCTCAAAAAGAACACCTTGTCGGACATGATAGAACATCCCTTACCTTTTCCTGCTATCTGTCAGAAAGCCGCTGTGACACATTGCTTCAGTATTTTTGCTGACATTTTCTTTATCAAGCACATCTGTTTGTGGTCGAAAGATGCTTATTCCTATTTTCTTCAATCTACGGCAGGCGAAGAATCTGCCAAAAGCAAGGGGGAAACGGAGCTGCACAGCCAGGCCTCCCGCTTGGCATACCAGGAGGATGCTGGCTTGCTCTCAGGAAGATTACAAAGCGCCATCCGTCGCTAAGCCCTCTCCACCTCCACCTCCCCGTCTCTCCATCTCCATCTCCATCTCCATCTTTCTGTTTATAAAGACTTCTCAAATTTAAATGTGGCTTGTCATACAGAACAATCTCAGGAGGCCCTGCCTCCTGCTTGCTGCTGCTGTTCCTGAACACTTGACCTCTGTCAGGCTGGCGCTCGTTCCTGTTCGTCTTCAAATTCCTGGAATCGCGCAGGAGTTGGATCCAGAGTCAAGCCTTTGGGTGTCTTTATAGGGACTGTGTGGTCAGGAGGGAGGAAGTTGTGCTCGTTAGATATCTCTTCTCTGCCTCCCTCTTTCCATCCATCCTTCGCCCCACCCGACCCCATCCCCCCCCCACCCCACCCCACCCCAGTCTTTCTTCCTGTCTGGTCTTTTGTGTCCTCACTGTCAGAATTATAGTTAGAGGTAACAGCCTGTCCATGTGCAACATGCCCATGCTATAGAAGAGAAGCCACCTACCTTGCCAGTGGAGGCTTCTGTCTTGACCCTGTTTATCCAGGATGGTTATTCTCACTAAGAATTAGCAACAAGCAACATGAGCATTCCATTTTTTGTATGCTAAAGCCGTAACCTTAAAACGAATAACCATCTCTTTTTGTTTCTGCGCCTCTTGGGAGTGTGTAGCTGGAGGCAGGGGCTAGAGTACCAGGCACACCTGGGCATGAGTTTCCCAAGGTGGGTGATGACTTTTGTAAGCAGTGTGAGGATCTCATAACAGAATTAGGACAGGTGCACACTTATTTCTGATGACAAAATATCAGCTCTGGAAATCATCAGAATAGGGCTTCATACAGTCTCCCAACATGCACCAGCTGGCTATTTCTCCTCTGTGCTCCAGGAATCTGCTGCTTC
Organism: Mastomys natalensis; assembly: GCA_021653895.1. Classification (NCBI taxonomy): domain Eukaryota; kingdom Metazoa; phylum Chordata; class Mammalia; order Rodentia; family Muridae; genus Mastomys; species Mastomys natalensis. The sequence goes on along the minus strand of JAJTUV010000423.1, from coordinate 184,326 downwards.
GCAGGTGTTCATCCCCAGAGTTAGAGGGAAGGTTGGAGCCAATGTTGAGGATCCCCTGGCAGAAGAAACCTGGGGCAACCCACCAAGTGCCATCCTTACCTCTACTTTCCCCTTCCTGATGTTGCACACCAGGGCTCATCCTCCTGTCCTGCTCAGCCAGTATGCTGCAAATCCCCTGCATCTTGTTCATCCCTGGCATGTAATCTGAACAACTCTGTCTGCATAGATTCCAAGCTGCCATATTTCTTCCCAAAACCTGGAGACTCTTCTTTCCAGAACAGCAAATAACCTACTGAATTCTCAGAAAACACAGAGGACATAAGTAAGTTTGCAGAACAGCAACCTTATAATGCAAGGAACAGCCCCACTGCTCCTGTGAGCTCTGAGTGTTTGCTCCCACACAGAGTTTGCTCCCGGTGTTCCGGTAACAGTTAACTGGGGTTGAGGAGGACCCACAAGCATCCCCACTTCCCCAGGATGAGATGGTAGCTTCTGGGTACTAACAGTGTTGTTACTGTGGGATGAGAAATCTGTCATAGCACCGAGAAGCTCTACCACCTCTGACTGCCCCACCACAGCGTTGTCACTACCCAACTACCCAGTCTCCCAATTCCCAGTCCCTTCCTCCCTCCCGCCTTCCCTCCCTCCCTCCCTCCCTCTCCCTTCACAATGAGGATCTGCTTTTCTAGACATTTGCAACAGATTTGTGTCAGTTGCGATCTTTTATTTAATTTTATTTTTTATTGGATATTTTATTTACATTTCAGATGTTATCCCCTCACCCCATCCCCCCCCCACCCAGAAACCCCTTATCCCATCCCCACTCCTCCTACTTCCTTGAGGATGTGCCCACCCCCCCACTCCCACCTGCCCACTATCGAATTCCCCCCCCACTGGGCGTCCAGCCTTCATTAGACCAAAGATCTCCTCTCCCACCTATGCCCAACAAGGCCATCCTCCCCTACATATACAGCTGGAGCCAAGATTTCCTCCCTATGTGCTCTCAGGCTGGTGGGTTAGACTCTGAGAGCTCTGGTTTGTTGGTATTGTTGCTCTCTCCATGGGGCTACAAACCCTTCCAGCTTCTTCAGTCTTCTCTCTAACTCCTCCATTGGGAACCCCATGATCAGTTCAATGGTTAGCTGTGAGCATCCACCTCTGTATATGTCAGGCTCTGGCAGACCTTTAAGGAGACCTTTAAGGCTCCTGTCAGCATGCACTTCCTGGCATCCACATCAATGTCTACCTTTGGTGACTGCACATGGGATGTATACTCAGATGGAATGGTCTCCAGAAGGCCCCTCCTTCAGTTTCTGTCCCACACATTGTCTCCATATTTGCTCCCATAAGTATTTTGTTACTCCTTCTAAGAAGGACCGAAGCACCTACACTTTGGTCTTCTTTCACTTAGCAGGATGGTCTGAGGTTCCTCTGTGAACCTGTCAACACCTCTTCTCTCTGCAGGTGGACGTCCATCACCTTGAGGATGTCCCTCTGTTACTTTTTTTTCTCATTCATCACCTGAAAAAACATTTGAGTTGTTTCTGTTTTGGTTAAAACACAACAACTACAGAGAACTATGAAGGTGTTATGGGGACTATGTGTTTAACTTCTAGTGACACATTTCCAAGTGTCAGTATGTGTGTACTCTATTACCCACAATCCTGAGAAAGAGATAACTTGTTTCCATTCAGCAGAAAGTCAGAAAGACCTAACTAAACACTAGCACCAGACACAGCATTAAGAGCTGAGTAGTGAAACTTGAGAGTGATGGAAAAAAATACTGAGCCAAGTAGTATAAACATTTTAATACAGAGGGAAAGAAAAGAGTTTAAAAGACGGAGTCCTGGCTGAGCCCTCTATGTGTTCTATCAGGAAAGGGCCTCTATGGACCTGATATTTAAGTAGCTTCCGGTTTGTCTCCTCTGGTGGATATGGAGTCCCTTTCCCAGCACACACTTATTAGTATATAGTATCAATGGCCAAGAAAGGGTCTTACATAAATGTAGAAACGGCATGGAGACAACTGCAAACTGACGTTGAGAATAAACAGCTCCTGACAGAATCACATGCTTAACCCATTGCTTTTCTCCAACTTAGGATGTGCTTAGTGGGGTCTCATAGACCCAAAAGCAACTGCCTACTTTTTTTGATTTCCCCCCAGAACTTGGCAGCAAGATGCTTTTTCTGAAGACACTCCAACCTTGAGTCATGGAACATAAACAATCTCAAGCTGATACCGACCTGGAAACTTAACACCTACTTGCTATCTTTCATGGTACTAGAAAGCATTATGCATGCTGCCAGAGCTGAAAACATAGTCCTCAGTCTCACCTAGCTATGAGCATGTGAGCTATGATATCAAATCAACCAGGTGTGCCCACAGAGGCAATAGTGGTATGAAAATCATGGGTGTAACCAAATGCTTTCTAATTGAATGTAAGGCCTTGTACCTGATACTGCTATTCAGGCTAGAAACCTGAACCTAGATCAGTCAAAGTCACCAGAACTAAATGGACATATTTGTAAAACAACTCTCCTCATGGCTTATAATGACCCATAGATTCATTTGTCAACCCTTATTAGAGTAGCTATTTCATACCATAGAAAGAAATTAACAAAGAGCCTCAACTGGCCAATGTACAGAGAACAAGATTCCTTGGAATGCTCAACCCTAAATGAATACCTATTACACATTTTTGCCCTTAGGTCAACCTAAAAGAGACAGAAAGATTTTAATAGACAGAGGTGATAGATGACCATGAGCAAAGTCTTTTCCAGATTCAACCATTGTAGATATGATCTCAAAGCAGCTGTCACATCATGCACAAGACCTGTTCAGGCTCAAGTCAGACAAAATCCCAGCCTAGAGTAGGAAAGGATACAAAGTCCCACCACTGGGTGGTGGGATATTGGCAAGGATGACTAGTAAAAGAAAGAAATTCAGTTTTCTTTAGGACTGTGACCCCTGTCAGGTTTCCCATACTTCAAGGAGTCCCTGTGCCCAAGTATATCAAAAGTCAAATTAGAATGGCAAATTTTGTTTGATTACTTGTTTAAAGAATGATGAAGTTGAAAGGATAGGAAGGTGGGGATGAATTCTGAGAAGAATTTAAGGAGAGGTGAATTTGATTGAATTACTTTGTATGGTTTTACCAAAGAATTAGTAAAGTATTATAAAATATTCAATACCAGTTAATAAGGGATGGCATGGCCCCAGGAATAGGAGCCATCGGTCACCTGGCATCTGTAGTCAGGGAGCAGGATGAAGAAGTATGGCCCAGACACAACCTATGGTTCATCCCATCTTCCAGCCAGGCTCTACTTCCCAGCTTCCCAAACCATCAGAAAAAGACCAGGTTTTCAAGCACATGAGCCCATAGAAAAGACTTCAAGTTAAAAACATGTCACCGGTTACACACAGGGCACAGAAATTTGATGCCCTGTTGGGAACAAGTGCTGTACCTTTTTAAGAATAACTGAGATATCTAATTGTTCAGATAATATTCTGTTTTTCATTGATGGTGAAGCTCCATGGTCTTTTTGGCTTGAAATTCCATCTAACATTTATCGAGTTGACACTCGGGTTTCTCTGCGACACAGCAGGCAAAGCAACATCCATCTTTCCAAGTGTCTGTGCAGCACAAATCCTAATCAGGAGTAATGGTATGATAATCCAGAATTATGAAATATGTACTTAAATGCAGTTTTATTACTTTCATGTACTTTATCCACTACTAAGCAAGATATAAATCTGTATTACTACTAGGAGGTGAGCTAATGAAAAAAGTGCAGCATTGCACAATATGTTATAATTATGAAAAGCTAGGAGCACATGGAAGTTAATTGTTGGGCCAAGAACTAAAAATGCACAACCACTTTCTAGCTTACTTGTGCCTTGTTCTGAGATGGGATTCTTTAAGCTTGAGTTTTATGCTTTCCTAATTGAGTTTTATGCTCTCCTCTCTCTCTCTCTCTCTCTCTCTCTCTCTCTACGAGGAGAGAGAGAGAGAGAGAGAGAGAGAGAGAGAGAGAGACATTACAATCAAAATCACATATGCTAGGGGAATGCTTCTGAATAATGTGGAGTTCAAGTCATTTCATTCAAACAATATCTCAAAATTAGAATGTACTACTAAAGGCAATTGCATAAGAATATGTAGATGGTACATAGTGTAGGAGTAACTGGGTAGGATTAAGAAAGAGCCCCAAGAAGAAATTCTATCAAGATCTTGCAGTAGTTTAAAATGTTTGTTATTCCTCAGAGGTTAATGAAAAGGTTTTCTTTTTATCATGTGCAGGGGTTAAGAGCTGCTGACAGGCATTTGTACATTAGCAATGTGTTGTTCTCTAGCAGATTCTAATCTTGAACAGCAACAAAAATGAAAGGAGCGGGATGAGACGGGGTGGGGGGGGGGATTGTGCCTCGGACTTGAGCCCAGGGTCTAGTCATTCATGGGGTGTTTGAAGGGGCTGTGTTCCTGCCCTGTGAAGTGTAACTTTCCAGAAAATGCTTCAGACTGAAGTGCTTACAATAGATCATTTACAGGTCATACATACCCTCTGATCACCTGTGGGGATGAGGCTCTGGTCAAAGCTGACCACATGACATTAGAGACTGTGTGCATCCTAAAGGAGCACCAGAGTCACTACACTGTAGTGTGTCAGCAGTCAAATCCATGGTAACACATCCCGTCTATGTTTGCCCATTGCTCTTTCACGTGCACATCTGTTCAGGTCATGATCTGCAAGAATGACCATTAATATGTGTGGCCATTAATTCCAGAGAATTGCATACTGAATGTGAACATAGATTGCTTGGTAGAGGATGAATATATCAGCAGGCAATGGACATAACCATCCAAGGCAAGGTGCCTCCCAGGCTTTCTTCAACTGCAAGCCACATGAAGAAGGAATCAACAATCTACATGAGAAACCTCCAGCTTGCCTGCTTCACAAGGCAAAAGTGAGATTCTGATGCTGTCAGCAATGGTTCTCATTCATTGTAATGATGCAGAAATCATATGAATTCAGTGAAACCAATGTTCAAATTTTAAAGTTTGATCATTTTCCCAGGCAAGATTATCTCATGATGATGGGCTGTAGCAGAGAGAGCCACAAGCTTTAGTCATTCTACAAGTGTCAGGGAATCAGAGTAGACAGTGGTGTTGAGTGCTTGGTAGGCTACAGAATTGAGTTTATGAAGGTATGAAATGAAATGTGGGTTTAAATATTTTAACTCACTATGACATCATGGATTACTAGCTCTGTTGTAAGTTGTGCAGCATCTGTGAAATGTCACCAATCTCAGCCAGAACATAAATGAAATACTCTACTAGTCAAAATGCCACATACATCAGATAACAGAACAACCAGAACTGGCCTGAAAGCCTTCATCCCTGAGGACTAGCTCTTGTCATATTGGAAGGTGGTGATGGGCCAAGGGAGAACAGCAATTCCTGGTCCTACCCAGATGTGACACCGATGAACCACAATGACCAGCAATGACAAGATATCCAATTATTTTGCATTAGTCGCACTTACATCAAAAGTTGTTCTGGTCAATAGGATGTAAGGCCTACTCAATAGGAGGAATTCATGTTTAATACTGTAAACCTAGCTAAACACCCATGGACCTTAGAGTTGAATTTATTATTGCCACTCTTTCCTAAGCCAATATAATTTCTAAATACATTCTGAATACCTATCTGTGTTCCCATAGATAATAACTACCACTCCTCATCAAAGAAGCTATTTTTTATTCTATCTATCTATCTATCTATCTATCTAATCTATCTAATCTATCTAATCTATCTAATCTATCTAATCTATCTAATCTATCTAATCTATCTAATCTATCTAATCTATCTATTTATTTATTTGCAGAAGAAAGCACATTACAGAAAGCCACAACTGGTCTAAATGTAGAGAGCAACCAACTTGGGGATGACTAGCGAGAATGGATACATCCACAGCAGAGTCCTTATAACTGAAGCTCAGGAAACACTGAAGAACAGGGAACAGAAAGATTGTAAGAGACAGAGGAGCCAGGTGCCTGCTGTCAGTTTCATCCCTTACATGACAAGAAAACTGTACCATCACATCTCAAAAATATGGCTGCCTCAACAAGACATGCATTAATGTCACCACCAGTTGACATGGCAACAAGGATGTGGCAATTTCACAAGGTCTTACTTTAGATGAAGAGAATACAGATTGCGGCAGATATTTCCCTGCCCAATCTATTTGCAGTGGGAGGTCTATGATTGGATAGGGAAAAGTGAGGTGGAGCTAAGGGAGACACAGAGAGGAAGGAAGAGAGAAATGAGGAGAGAGAAATGTGGCAGAGATGGAAGCTGACGTTAAAGAACGTGGCTACCAGCCTTTGGCAGAGATGATATGGAAAGGTTAGGATAGATGAGATAACTTCTCTAATCTGTGTGGGCATCTTGTGATTTGAGTATTACTGATATATAAATCCATTGGTTAACTTTAAGCATTAAGAGCCTTATTTCTACCTGGTATTGGGTTTTGTGATATCTACCACAGGAATGGTGGTTATTGTCTGGGGTTAAGCCAAGTGCCATGGAGGTGGCAGAATTGGCCCAGGGGGGCCATGCCTAGAACCATGGAAACCGCAGAACTGGCCAGCGGAGGCAGCAATCACACCAATGTCTTGTGGGCCCCAGGGCCAGGGCCACTGAGGCGGCCAGCTGGTGCCAGACTTTAGTGCTGGAACATGGCGGCAGAGCTGGGAGCCAGAGGCCATCCTTTTCTAATACCTCCCATAACAACAGATAATTGATGGCTGCTGAAGGAGAGAGAAACAATTCGTGTTCTCAGGAACAGGCCCCTTGATAAGTTACCTTCATAAGCACAAGTAGTCAACCCTTTCAAAAACACACTAACAGAACTAAATGGTCCCAATAGACTGGGAGGCTATGACTTTGAGGGGAAGTTGTGTCGCGTCCGCCTTGGCCCGCAAGTAAGACGCGACACGGTAGGATCTTCTCAGTTGGCTTTAATCCAGGAACGGCTCTTGACATAGGAATGGGGAACTGGACGGGGGACCTGGACCAGGAAGGGAAGGGAAAGGCCTGGACCCCAAGCAGAAAGAAGGAGCTGCTTATATAACTGCCCTAGGCGGGTGGGTGATGTGTCCTCCCAGGATAGGTTAAGCTGCCAATACCTTATTAGCATAAGCCCGCTCAGAAGGGGCACGAGGCCGACGCATGCTCAAAGGACTTGTTTACCAGTTTCTGAGCTGACCACTCTGGAAGCCAGCTGCTTACATTGTCAGGTGCTGGTCATACGACTTTGTAACTGTAAACACGGCTGCCTACATCTCCCCTTAATTATTTATTAAATTTGAATTAGGTTACCTCTGGACCCTTCAGACCTTAGGCATCCCACACTCAAGCATGCTTGAACTCATTCATTAGGTGTTTGGTGTGAGGCGATTGAAAGCACACCTAGAAGGTCGCCACTAGCGCAGCAAGTCAGCGGGGAAAACAGAGGTCCGAGCCCTTGTGCAAAGTGAAGGCATTGTAATGGGAAAGTTTATATTTCTGCCACACCCGCCTTCGTGCCTTTTTTCAGGGAGAGGTACATTTGGCACAAAACCTCTATGCACTCGGACATGCTTTCAGAGAATCTATCTCAGGATTGAGAACATCTCTAGTCGAGGCGCTCCTCGTACTCCCCGCTTCAGAAACATTGAGGTGATGCTGTAGGAGCCTCATGAGTGTACACCTTTGGCAATGGTCAAGATGGTCAGGATCTAGGGATTATGCCTGGATGGCCATTACCGGGTCCAGAAGGCTCCCTACTATGCCTCCCCTAAGGGAGGCCAGCCAAATACCTGGGGGAGTGCCTTCCTCCATGGCAGTCAGCGCCTGGTAAACAACAACCTTATGTCCTGCATGGTCATGGCACAAATGACACAAATGACACAGAAACCAAAGGCAGAAACCACATCCCAGGAGAACAACAGCTCCCCAGATAAATACTCCCGCTCATTCTTTAGAGAAATTGAGGGCACCCTTGACCCAAGTGGTGAGCCCCTCCAAAGTAAGGGGATCCAGGTGGGTGCCATTCAGGGTAGCGATCTGCAACAGGAGCCTCCTGGATAGGTCCTCGTCTTCTTTCGACCAATTTCCTTTCAGGTACTCAGACAGGAGGCGACTCTGATTGAGAGACTGAGAAGAGTTATATACCAAAGGAATAATATACAGTCCCCTGAGAGAGGAGACGCAAGAGAGCTGAATAGGTTTATATAGGTTAGCCAGCAGGAAGTGCATTTTGAGCACAAGAAGTAGGGAAAAAGGTAAGGAGGACCGGGGAGTTAGAATGGACCGGCATAGGCACTGGCCAGGTGCGTATGACGGCACACAATGATATAAAATCACCCCGTATCCAATGCAAATCCCTCTTTTATTTTAATGCCTCTTGTACGCATTAGTTCTTTTAAGGCACTTCTCACGGGGCACAATGGTGAGTTCCCCATGGTTTCACTTTCCTGATTTGATGCTTGCCAATACCCCAGAGAAAACACAATTACAACACCAAGACAGACCCACACCAAACAAACACAAACACAAAAAGCAAACACTAACATGATACTTCTAAGGTCTCTCGTGATTCAATTGCCACTTTACCATGGACCTATGACCACGGACCTTATGACGCCGCTTTACCGCGGACCTTGTGACGGCCCTACTCACTGGGCACTTTCTGTGACTCCGCTTCACCGCGGACCTTGTGACGGCCCTACTCACTGGGCACCTTCTGTGGCTCCGCTTCACCGCGGACCTTGTGACGGCCCTACTCACTGGGCACCTTCTGTGACGCCCCTACTCACTGGGCACCTTCTGTGACTCCGCTTCACCGCGGACCTTGTGACGGCCCTACTCACTGGGCACTTTCTGTGACTCCGCTTCACCGCGGACCTTGTGACGGCCCTACTCACTGGGCACCTTCTGTGACGCCGCTTTACCGCGGACCTTGTGACGGCCCTACTCACTGGGCACCTTCTGTGACGCCGCTTTACCGCGGACCTTGTGACGGCCCTATTCACTGGGCACTTTCTGTGGCTCCGCTTCACCGCGGACCTTGTGACGGCCCTACTCACTGGGCACTTTCTGTGGCAATAAATATACCTGTACCGCCGCCGTTCCTAGCTGCTGAGTTCTGAATCCAACGAAGGTGAAGTCCTCAGTTTCCCCGGACGGGCCACCATATGTCGCGTCCGCCTTGGCCCGCAAGTAAGACGCGACACGGTAGGATCCTTCTCAGTTGGCTTTAATCCAGGAACGGCTCTTGACATAGGAATGGGGAACTGGACGGGGGACCTGGACCAGGAAGGGAAGGGAAAGGCCTGGACCCCAAGCAGCAGAAAGGAGCTGCTTATATAACTGCCCTAGGCGGGCTGGGTGATGTGTCCTCCCAGGATAGGTTAAGCTGCCAATACCTTATTAGCATAAGCCGCTCAGAGGGCACGAGGCCGACGCATGCTCAAAGGACTTGTTTACAGTTTCTGAGTGACCACTCTGGAAGCCAGCTGCTTACATTGTCAGGTGCTGGTCATACGATTTGTAACTGTAAACAACGGCTGCTACAAAGTTGGGTGAAAAGGAGGAGCTGGGGAACCAGAAAGAAATGATAGAGTACTCAATGCATTAAGTTTTCAAAAAATGAATATTAGAACTGAAAAGTCAATCTTCTCAAACAGAATTAGTTTCAAAAGTTAAACTGAAAAGTATTCTTTGTAAAAAGCCATGTGTGGCAGCATATTTAATCAGCAAATGATCAAAAGCATTAGCTTGGCAAGATTATAAACAAGTTTGAAAAAAGGTAGAATTATCCTTATAAAGGATATTCTAAAATCAGTGTCTTTCACCAGACTACACCCATGGGATTAAAAATTAGAAACCTATCACAAGAAATTTGGGAGTGAGTCAGTGATTAAATCCTACCTTTGGTGGCAGACAGCAAAACTGATGTTGTAAATACTGCTGACTTATCATTTTTATGAGAAGCATTGAAAGGGGGAATGCCATTGAACACAGTGACTTCCTTAGTGGCCCTTAAGAGCCTATATCAAAGCATTTATATAAGCCAGAAAGTAATATCAAAGTATTATCAGAGTATCTAAAACAGTTACCAGCGTGCCCTGGAATGGCAGGTAAGAGGGATTATAAGTTAATAGATGATGCAATTGCTACTTAATAAAGTGTCATTGTGTAGTTTATCCAGAAAAACTAAAGCATAGAAGCAATGAAAATGGACAGCATCATACAAACTTTCATAAAGTGTGAATTTCCTAAGAGGCGAGAGATGACCATGTGGGTCCTGAGAATGCCTTTCCACTGTTGATGCTCACTCTGAAGACATCATTTGCTTTTGAAATAAGATGGCTAACTCCATACCAAGTGTTGAAAAAGATTTTGATTTGTGATATTATCAATCCATTTATGGTGTCAAAAGTAATGTGTGTGCCAGGACAAATAATGAAAACTGGCTTATAGATTTAGCATTTTTAGATATTCATTTAAATGAGTTGAATGTGACGATTCAATGTGAAACTCAGTGCAATATATAAAATCAGAATAGAATTCCAAACTGAAGAGAAGCTACAGCAAGGTCCGAGGAAAGCAATGTTTCCACCCTGGCTAGTGACAGCCCTGTGAAAAGCTTTGCTGTCCATTTGACATAAGAATGAGAAAACTAATTTCAAGATATGAGGAAAAATAATGACAAGTTTTGTGTATTTAAGACTCCGTTTTCAGTCAGCATAAATACATTGACTGCTAGTTCTCAATCAGGAGGAACAGAGCGGTGATTTGACATTAGACTTAAAAGTTTTGCTCACATCTCTTTACTAGACTTTTCAGGTCCTCCCTCCCCTTCTATACAATCAGGGACATGCATGTGCTCATGCAAGCTTGCATACCTGGCATTGTCTTCTGCTAGTTCCTACATTTGGGAGGGACTATTTTTGAGACTGGAGTATAGTAACAGTAAATGAGGACTGTGGTCTACACCTGTTTCCACTGAGCTAGGTGTAGGCACACTAGCTTCTCGAGGCTAGATTTTATGTTGCTTTCTTATCTTTTACTTAACTTAGAACTCAGCAAGTTTTTTACTTAGATGTGTGATCATTTTTACTGATCCCAAACTTGGGACCCTGCCAGTGATTTTATAGAAACACCGAGTAGTGTGGGGAATACTTAGACTATGTGAAAAGCTTCACACTTACCTGCATTGGCAGATATCATACACTTGTGCACAGACCCTTTTATTTTCTTCAGCAGGTTTTCCAGTTCTGTGTCAATGCAATGGGCACATTCTGACAAGGGAGTCCCTCTCCAGGTAAAGAGTAGGTGGTATTATATCAAAATGTAGAGACTTTGACAGAAAGACCTATTATGGGTCACTTACGGATCATTTGATTTTCTCCAAGGATCACAATATAGCCTTTAGATGGAAATGTGTTGTGCTGGGCTGGGTTACAGAGTTTCTATTACAGTTCCAATATCTGAGATCTAGTTGATAGTCCAGTTCCTACAGAAATGACCACTGTTTTGAAAGACCTATATGCATCATCGTGGTCAAATGGCCACTAGCAGGAGGCCTCCAGGAATTGTTCACAAATAACACTAACAACACATCTGCAGGTTCTGTCCCTAACTCAGTGACAGGTGACATTCTGCGTATGTATGGCACACTGAGCTCCTTGATGAAATTTGAACAAACAAGCAGAAACACACTTTCACTCAACATACCATAGTCGCAATCACACTGATGTAGAGACAGGAGCCATTTGCACAGACTCAGTCTGGGAACAAGGAGTTTCCCATGTTAACAGAGATTATTACGAGTTAAACTACTTAATTCCAGAGCAATTTCATCAAACTCCAAAACTGTCAACATTCATTCACATTTACTAAATTTCTAAAACCACAACTTGGCAGTAAAATAATTTCAAAAATAAATACACAGAGAGAGTAACTATTAAAATAAAAAGAAAGAAACCCCTCAAATTTAGAATGAAGTCAACAAATGGCACTCCAACCCCTGGTTGAGTGATCATTCAATTTCAAGTTAAAATGGTGTGAACTCTGAGAATATACCTCTCTTCCTCAGGGAAAACCCATGTTTATTAAAATATGTGTTACAGATAAGGACATCTTCACACAGGAAGTGACCTAACTGATTCATGGGTCCCCAGAAAGGAGGGTGACCAGTCACTGAACATATACTGGAGAGTCACAACCCAACACTGTCTTCACAGGGAATGCTGGAATGGACCAGAGCCCCTACAGTGTCTTTTCACATTTACATACTAAGGTTGTGTTTATTACTCAAAACCAAGCAGATTGTCTGTGTAACATGTGTAAAACATGAGCTAGCACACTTCCCTGTGTAGAGCATGGAAAAGGACCCTCTAGGCTCTCAGTAAGGAAGAGCACTGTGCAAGGAAACATGGACCAAACACAGATCAGGGAAGTGTTAGAAAATACGAGAGAGATCTGTGATCTTAGAGTTAGTTCTTCAAGGATGGGCGGACCCTTGGTCCAACTAACTGAAAGCCAGAAAGAGAAGACACAAGTTTATAGAATCAGAAATAAGCACAGAAGCACTGTAGGAGATACCAAAGGTATCAAGAATATTATAAGGAAATATTTTTAAACCACTATGAAATTAAATTGAAAAAATCTAAAAAAAAAATGGATGAAGTTCTAGATTAAGTCAAATTACCAAAATTAAACCAAGAAATTCATTATCCAAACAGACCAATGATGAGTAGGGAGATTGACATGGTAATAAACAATAAATGGGGTAAGGAGAGAACATCTGAAATGTAAAAAAATTTCCAAAAAAAAAAAAAAAAAAAAACAATAAAGCCATAGTCAAGCAGTTTCCCAGTTGAAATCTACGAGACTTTCAAAGATCTACAGCAAATGCCCTTTACACTAAAAAAAAAAAAAAAAAAATCAAACCAGAGGAATCACTCCAAAATTCCCTTATGAAGCCAGTACCACTCTAATTCCAAAACCAGGGGAGGCATAACATCAACAAAAAGAAGAAAACTACTAGGCAACTCCCTGATGAACATGCATTCAAAAATGTTCAATAAAATGCTGCAAAACCATATGCATATGTATAGTAAAAAGATTGTTCACCATGACCTGATTGGCTTTATCCTTGAGATCAAGGAATGATTCAAAATATACAAGTCAACAAATGTAAATTACTAGGAATGCTTGAATGAAACAGAGATGGCTGTACCCATAAAAATCACACAATCATCTGAACAGTTGCAAAAAAAAATGACAAAACTCAACATGCCTTCACGATAAAAATCCCACAGAGTAAGAAAAATATGAAACTACCTTCATCATAAACACTGCACAGAGAATGCACACAATGTAATAAAAGCTATGTATGAGAAACTGACAACCAACATCATCCTAAGTGGAGAACGAAGTGATGCCACTGAAGTCAGGGATGAGACTTGGCGTCCTCTCTTCCCAGTGCTCTTCAATGTTGTATGAAAAGCACTAACTGCTCAATAAGGCAAGAGAGGCAAATGGCAGAAATACAAATAGGAAAAGGAGTCAAACTATCACTGTTTACATATTACATAACATTATGTATGAGATCCAAAAAATATACCAGAAAACTTGTGGAGACGATTAAAAAATAACTCAGCAATGTGACAGGATGCAGAATTAACTTGCAAAAGTCAATGAAGTCTTTATATACTGATACAAAACATGCAAAAGGACATACACACCCCCATTCATACTAACCACAAAATAAACAAGATATCTAGGAATAAAACTAACCAAGGAGATGAAGGACACCTACAAGGAAAATTTTAAAACCTTGAAGAAAGAAAGTCTAGGAAATAGAAAAAATCCCATGCTCACAGGGTTGATAAAACTGATATTATGAATAAAATGCCCAAAGGAATTGTCAACCCACTTCACAGATACTTATTCATCCATATTCATTGCTAGGAAATGGAAACAACATCAATGTCCTTCAACCGATGCATGTATTATGAAAATGTGGTGCACATACACTGTGGAATACTATTTAGCAATAAAGACAATGCAATCATGGAAGTTTTAGGTAAATGGATAGAATTGGAGAAGCTCATATTGAGTGAGGTTAACCCAAACAGAGAGAGACACATGACACATATTCTCTCTCATCTGAGTCTTTTAGCTGCAAATCTTTAGATGGGAATATATAACTTGGCGTCATTGCAGAAACTGGGAGAGTAAAGGGAACATTGTTAGAAATGGGTAAATAGGAATAGAGGGGACTGTAAGGTACAGGTGAGCTGAAGTGAAGGGGGCTTATCTTAGAGACAGAAAGGAGATAAATGCAGAAATAGAAGAATTACAGTGTTTCTGAAAATTCATAGGGCATCACAGCATTAACAACTCACCATTAAAAAATCCCTATGTTACATGTAACTCGGTATCATGCTGAGAATGGGAAAAATATTCTTCTGCAGGAAAGAGCATAGCAACAGGTTACCCATTACCAAATGATCATCCCTGAAAAACACATCTAAATCACATTATACAGACTGAGCAGGTGGTATTTAGAAATATATGTATATACATATATGCATATAATCACAAATAATGCAGAAAGAGGCCATGTACTTGAAGGACAACAAGGTCAGATTTATCAGTGGGAGGAGAAGAGAGAAATATTGTAATTATACTATAATTTCAAATATTTTAAAAGGGGGGAAGAGTGTCTGTAAGAGCCAGAGGGTCAGGGAGCTTGCTGTTTGCAATGTCAGAACCTACACCCTCAAAGTCTCTCCAACATGAGTGCCCAAATATGAAATGAACTAAGACAATACTTGTTGGAACACAGACTAAGAATGGAGTCCTATGAGGAGAATTATGAATGAGAAGGTCCAAGAAAAAAGACAAGAGTCTTGTGACTTCAGATTCTTCAAAAACTTTCTTTGAAGAAAAATACAGAATTGATCTTGGCTGGTGCTCTTCTGACCCTCCCAGGTGTAGCAGATAGGAGTGAGTTTACTTTAGATGACTCATTATAACTAGATTATAACTGTTATTTATTTATGTGCCTCTATGGGAAGCCATGTTACTGCCATGTTTAGCTTGTGTGTTGTGTGTGGCTTACCCACCACATACAGCTTTCCCTTGTGTGGTGGGGGGAGCTCAGGAGGCCTCACTCTAGACAAAGAATACAGGCAACTGTAAGGAATGCAGGGGGCAGGGGGTGTGAGAAATTACTATTCAGGGGGGTATACACCAATTGCTTATCCAATACCAAACAGTCATTCCGGAAAACATATTCATATGAGTAACATTATACAGACTGAGAAAATTGTATTTAGGAACACACACACACACACACACACACACAACACACACACACACACAGAGCACCACTACCACCATCACTATCACCACCAACAACAACAATTTTAAAACACAGGTCATAAATTTAGAAGAGAGTAAGGAGGGGTCCATGGAGTGGTTGGAGCAAAGAAAGGGAGGAAGAGAAATGATGTAATTATAATCTCAAAAAAAAAAAAAAAAAAAAAACCCTTAAAACAAATAGTTTGAAACAGCTCTATCAGGACAGTTTTTTGAAACTATTCCCCAGATCCATAGCACAAACAAGATTTCTGTGAAAACAGCTGATTTTGCGTTATGGGTGTGCATCATGGTTTGAATTCTGCAGTAGATCTGTCTCCGCGGCAGCTGAAGGTTATCATCAGAGTGCTTACTGAAACCCTGCTAACCCCTAACACGGAGAGTCTAAGTGTAGTGTGTTCTGAGGTCTCTCGCAGCACCAAGGACGTGAGTCACGATTGTTCCAGCCCCCAGCACTCTGGCATCTCTTCTTCCTCCATGTGGACTTCCGGCCTGGGCATCTCCTTAGAACCCGGTCGGGTAGAAGTTCTGTGAAAGGACAACCTCGCTGCATTTCCACCCTGTTTCTCAAATCTCACTCCAACCCCCTCCAGCCTGTCCTTTCTTCACCTTAGTCTTGTTGATATTCATAAGGAAGAAGTGTTTAGCACATGACTGAGCTTTCCCACGGCCGCCACAGATGTGTACCTCGCCCTTGACTAAGTACAGGTCAGAGTTAGATTAGGTTGGTGGCTGACTGCTCTTTAATAATTTATCCCATTAAAATTCAACATGTTCTGCAGAGACTTTTATGGGACCATGAAATTCTTGCAGTGACCCAATGTATTGAGGTTCTGTGGCTTCTGTGGAGGACTGATGGGTTCATGTGGCTAGTCCATTGGTGTGGGGTTCATTCTGTCAACCATTTTAACCACAATACAGTTCCAGGATGCTGTTTGTTCAGCATTTTAAATTTTTACCATGAAGACATTCTGCTTAAGGAAGGCTCCCATTCTTAAGAGGTTCTGGCAGAAATGAGTGCTGGTTATCCCAAGCCACAAAATTTAATTATCAGAGGTGAGACTGGGGAATTCCTAGGTTCATGTTTGTAATAAGATTTAAACAAAGTTTCATCAAATCCAGGCTACACATGGTGTTGTTTCCCACCGAACAATGGCATTGCTCTCAGATGTAAATGCAAACATTTTCCTTAAAATATGTATGCCCGAGTCAAGTTTTTCAAAAAAACTTTGAGTCTTCTTTTCCAGTACAGCACAGTTTGACCTCTTTCCGGCTGCTACAAATTGCTTATATTTCCAGATCAGTAGTTCCTATGAGCTCCCACATGTGCCCCGCAGAAGGAGTAATGAAAGTAACTCAACTTTCATTACCAGGGAAAATGCCCATGGCTTTAAGTGTCTTTTTATAGTGGTAATGTTTGGTTTTAATATTTAATAAACACAAACCACCATCAAGAAACACAACATTCTGTCCCATCCCTGGAAAGACAGCAAGAGCTGAGGCTGTACAGGTGAGGCTTTATCTGATGGAACTGAAAGGCTTTGGATACACTTCAAACCCAGATCCGGAGCCCAGATGTCTGGTCTGCAGCCCCAGCTGAGCCTGCCCCAGATGACTGCCTGCCTCGAAGAAACAAAAATTCCAAAACCGGAGCCTTCTCAGCTGTACGGAAGTGATTCGTGGGTTTTAAATCTACAGGTGAAGCATCAACTCAGTTTGTTGATAAGATAAATGTAAGTCACAGGTAAATAGCACACGTGGCTCTTACTGGAATCAACATCAGACATTACACTCAGAAAATGAAATGCTCGTAAAATTCTTTAAAGAACGTTAAGTAAATGACGATACTGTTGAGCAGGAGTCCCGGACTTCCTGCAGGACCTCATGTGCCCGGTGTAACTTTGAAGAAAATGAAATCTCATTAAGTGACTCAGAGAAGAAGGGCCAAGGGTTACTTATTCTGACTTGAAAAGTATTTCCTTCTCTTGACTTTTCCAGCCATTTAGTGACATAGATTTATAGCAATCAATTCTAGAACCCACAGGGCTCATGGTTTGGTGGGCTCTGTCTTTTTTTTTTTTTTTTTTTTTTGTCCCTATTTCTGTTGTTCTCTGTCTCTAATGCTAAAAACTAGTTGGGCAGAACTGTTGGGAACAGATGAACACTGACATTAAAGAAGTTAAAGACATCCTCTGAGAAGTTAAGTTTCAGTAAATAAGTAAGAGAAACACATAGGATAAAAATAAAATGATTCAGCCAGCTGGAATCTAGATCACTCAGAGAGTAATGAATAGGACTCATGCATGTTTCATATCATGTGCACGATTACACTGTTTGATTATATTTGTTACCTAATTATACCAAGTTCATTTGTATGTCACAGCAATTACATAGTCAGGGGACTCTTCCAAATGTATCTGCCACCCTCCTTTAACATATTAGATCACATATCCATTCTGGTCAATGTTTACAGAAAATTCTCTCAGAACTGGGTCCCGATGGCTTTGGCTAAGATGGAATCAGGTCTAAGTTTCATCCTGACCAAGGAGTCTTCCAGCAAGGTGAAAAATCAGGATCAGGTCAACCTATGCAGAAAGATAACACTAGCTGCTCTACAGGAGGGAGACGTGCAGAGGTTATCCAGATCTTAGCACAGATGCAGAACTACTGTCGGTTTTAAATTTAGACATTCTGATTGTGGCAATAGTATCTATGCAATTGTGTTAGAAACAAGTAAAACACATGGAAGAAGGCAATTAATTAAGTCTGTTACTTTTTTCACTTTTTAATGTAAATTACTTGATAAAAGTAAGTCAAATAAGAAAGGGTTTGTTTTGTTGAAGGCCTAACAGCAAGAGAGGCAGTTTACCATATTGAAGGCATGCAGCAAGGGAGGCATCTGGCCATGTCAAATTTGTATTCAAGAACCAGAGAGAGAAGAACACAGATGCTTATATGTTTTTCCCTGTTTTCCCCTTTTATTCAGTCTAGGAATACAACCCAGATGATGTGTCCACCAACTACAGGGTGGCTCTTCCTCAACCTCTATTTCTTTCTGGAAATACCCTCACAGATATGCCCAGAAGTACAAAACATCCACTCTCACAACTGTTTACAAATTCTGTCAGTATGGCAGCAAAAATCAACCATCACAGCAACCACATCAGCTAGTGACTAAACATGAAGGTGTGTCATGATGTATATACAGTATTAGTCACACAACAAATCACCGTGAGTATCAGACATTGGGAAACAGGAAATACCCACTAACAATTCCAAATCCACATGGGAATGTGGACCTCAGCATAGTTTCATTCAGTAGGCACTACATATAGGAATGTGTACACTGATGTTCCTGCTAGAATGCTAACTAGCCTATCGCTGTGCTAAGCAAGATGGCTAACAAGAAGCATCATGGGAAAACTTCCCTGCCTTCCACCCTCATCAAATCTATCATTCTGCTCAGACACCAAGTTCCCCTTCTGAGCATGGCACTTGAAAGTCCTTAGCATTTTGGAAGCTTTATGAAATTATTTTATACCACTCATGTCTGAATACCGTAATTTCAAAGTACACTTGGATATTTATATTTCACAGCATAAGCAACATTAAGCTTATTTAATTGTTTTAACCAGGTAATGACACAGTCTATAAAAAGTGTTATTGTTTCAAATATAGGATTTACTTCACGTTTCAAGCTGTTTCCTTTGCAACTTCCTTGGCTGTATTTAAGTCAGTAGCTATCAAACGTTAATGTGCTGAATGTTAGTGAGACCCATGAAATGCACTGAACATCATCCAGCCCCTGCTCATGAGATGAGCCAAGAAAGGTCCCAACTTGAATGTGTCAACAATATGCTTGGGTAGCTGTAGTGGAGGGTCTCCACGGATGTGTTGGAGAACCCAGTTATACCCATACACTTTGCCACTCATTAATATAAATGAGAAAAAATCCAACACCAATTATTTGTACTCCCACATGCACTCATCCTGGAAGAACCACTTGAGATTCTCCTGTGGCCTTACTTGGCCTTAACACAGAGTGGGCAAGAATACAGTAGGGTCTGTGCTCTGTCTGTGTGCCCATCCAGCCTCATCTTCCAGCTTTGTGTCTCACAAGTTAAATAAATTTCTCACAGTTTTTAAGGTAATGATACTGGTGCCTAGAAAGATGCCATCTGTGAATCAGATGGCAGGGGCTGAGACACCTTGCATGTCCTACACAATGTGCTTGTACCAAAGCACATAATCAATAATTATCAGCTATGGCTATTATTGTTACTAGTTACTTTCCATTATTATATGAACATATTTTGCTAAGTGTCTTTTGTGTCTTACATGATGAGACAAGTTATTCACGAACATAATACCCTATGGACACTGTGGTCTAGAGTTATCTCTGTCATTTATCGAAGTCACAAAACTCATGACTCCTACTAGGTCTTCAGTTTGCTTTTAGTCTTGGTAGGAAAAAACTCTGCACATAGGAACTAGGTCAGTTTTTGTACCTGTCATTACCAGAAGTTACTATTGGTAAGCCCTGTGCAATTGTTCTGGGACCTGGTGAATATGTTCTAGTGTTGTGTCCCTGAAAACAAATGAAAAATGAAAACCAAATAACTTCTCAGTGTTACCCCAACCCAGGGGAGATGACTTAACTGAGTTTCCTGAGTGTGTCAAAGATCCAGCCTTCTAGTCTCCCATGTCCTATTGTCCAGACCATGCATACAGAAATCGCTGGTGTTAGTATAGTGAACCTCCCCACAGACTCATTCAACTTCAAACAGTACTTTCCACCTAAACCAGACAAAGGTAAATGCAAGTAAGCAAGAATCATTATTGACAGGCCAGTGCATCAGAGGACCTGGAATTCAGGCTGAAACACAGGATGCTTTCTTGGTGAGGCAATCGTTAGTAGAATGTATTTTAATATCAGTCTATCCAAAGTAGATAAGGGGTATAAATATTTATGCTCGTCTGTATACCTGTCTATAATATGCAGGCAGATGTAGATTTGTTAAGAGGCATGATAAAAATGAAGGTAGCAGAACAAGTAGATAGATATCTATGCACATTCATGGGAGGAAGATAGAATAAGTAGAGACATAATGACAATGGAGATGACAGACCAGGGTAGAAGATAGATAAATTAGAAATAAGTAATAAATGATATGTTATTGAGAGACAACAAGTAGATAGATGATAGATAGATAGATAGATTTTTGATAGATAAATGATAGAGGAAATACATAGATAGATGACAGATAAATAGGTGATAGATAAATAATAAACAAAAATAGATTATAGATAGATAGATGTTTGATAGACAAGTGATAGATAAAATATATATAAAACTGATATATAGATGTTACACAAATAAATAAATGATAGATAGATGATAAATAGATAGATGATAGATATACAGGTGATAGATGAATGATAGATAAATAGGTGATTGATAGAACAATGATAGATGATAGATATATAAGTGATTGATATATAGATAAATGATAGATGAAAGATAGATAAATAGATATATAGATGATAGACAAATAGATGATAGATAGATGATAGATATAAAGGTGATTGCTAGATAAATAAATGATAAATGATAGATGAGATAGATAGATAGTAGATAGATAGATAGATAGATAGATAGATAGCTCAATGAGATTATGGTTGATTAGTGACCTTTGAGTAATGTCCTAATAGTTTTCTTGAACATAAATTCTATGATGTTTATCAGACTGTATTGTATACTGCAGCAAATATTTCACATTGTAGACACTCCTATTCTGTGGCAGAGGAGATCATTCTGACAGTATAAAATAAAAATGCTGAAGTTTTTGAAGTGATATGTATTGAATTTATACCATGGTGGTTGGTCCCCTATGCATGCATGCATGTGCATACACACACACACACACACATATGAGTGTGTGCACATGTACATTCACATCCTCATACACACTGTTCTGTCCTATATCCCATATCTGCATTTTCAGGAAGGGTATTGCCTTCCAAACAGGAAGGACAGTCCTGGCTTTGCTCAACCAGAAAACAAAATTTTGAGGAAATATGAATTATTTCTCAATAGCACTGCAAAGACTAGGAACAGGTAAAACAGCTACACGCTTGATCATTTGTACCATATGGTATTACTAGATTAAAGGCGTACCCAAGATACACACAAATGTCCACACAGATTAATTTATCAGAAGTATAAAATTATAATAATTTGAAAACTGCAGCAGTTTGATGTTTTAATGGTCAAGTAGCATTTGATTAAGTCAAAATTGAATATCAGGGTCTGGAGAGATGGCTCAGTGGTTAAGAGCACTGGCTTCTCTTGCAGAGGACCTACATTCAATTTCTAGAACCCACATGGTAACTCACAACCCTCTGGGACAACAGTCTTGAAGTTTAGACTCCTCTTCTGGCTTCAATGGGCAGTGCACACACATACTGCCCAAACACACATGGAGACAAACATTCATATACATAATTATAAGACAAAGAAGAGAGGAAGAAGAGGAGGAGGAAGAGGAGGAGGAAGGGAAGGAGAAATCTTTCAAAACTTTTGTATCATAAATTAAATTTTGTGGTTTTATATTTCAAATAGAAGTGAATGAAAACCTGGCAGAGAATAATAGTATCCCACTTTCTCTTTTAATTTATTGAGATAGAATTCTAACCACACTTAAAATGATAATAATAAGTAACTCAAGTAGCAGATTGTTATCCCCTTGGTATTATGAAAGGAGCATGAAAATTGTTACAGGTGAGTCATGTATTCATCTGCAGTCACACAGAGACACAGAAGGACACACAGCATACATTCACACATGAACCGAAGACCTGTGAGAATATATAATTCCTAAGGGGTCTGATTATTTTAGAAATAAAATATTATTCCTTTGATGTTATCAATGGGAAGGTGAGTAAACCAGCCAGTATCAGGAATGTAAGTCAGAAACTTCATCACAAGGGAATGCTTGTTGGTCTCCTTGACCTCCTCATGTTGTCTCATCTGCCTGTCCCCTGAGTAAGATTAGATTCCTGCTTAAACCCCAGGTGGGTCTCTGACAATGATCCTAGATTTCCTGTTTGGCTTCACCATCTCCATATGTAGTCTATAGCACCTGTGCTTCCCAGGTCCTCCGCATACTCCAGGTACTTTGTGTTTGAAAGGATTGACCCATCACCGCACAGAAGCCAACCCTCCCCTGAATCCCAATGGAAACCAGCTCACCCACATCCCAGCTGAACTCTGGACTAGAATATTAACTCCTCCAGCCAACAACTTGACGACCGCACTGCCTTTGATGAGTCTGACTTGGAATACGCCTCAGCTGAAAATAGTCCCCTCAGAGTACATGAGTGTTTTACCTTGACTCCTAGGTCAAGTGCATCAGGTTTATGCATTTGGGGTTGCAAGTTCAAAGTTTTGTCCTGGCAATGAGAGGAAGAAAGAGAATTTACTTCTTTTATTATCTAATTTGAAAGTCTTACTTTCTGTGCATTGAGGCAAGAGTTCTACAAGAAACAGACCCGTGCTATCAAATGTCCTGTTTGGGGTTCCCAGGACAAGTGCTGCTGCATTGAGAGGGGCTGCCTTGCTCCTCTCCACAGTTGATCTTTGCGCATCCAGACACTCACGTCTTACCCAGTGGGGTGCCAGCGGGGTGGGCCATAGGCATTCAGTGCTGGGCTTGTTTCCCTTCATTTCACTGAGAGCGCCTAGCCATGATCATTTATTATCCGAAAGCTGTCCTCTTGGATGCATTCTGTCAGGAGCTAACTGGGGAAGAGCCCCCCCCCATCCCTGTGAGTGAGCCATGGACTGGTCCCCATTGTTGGAAGCCGCAGGGGATTGAAATACTTGGCATTGCCTTGAAGTCTGCTTGGGAAAGGGCGCTGCGTCCCAGCATAGAAGACAATGTGAGAACAGCCAGCTATCCTCTCAGCCACAATGTCTGCTCAGGTCCCCAAAGAGCCTCAGTTCTGGGAGCACAGATGACAGAGTAGCCAAGGAAACCGGGAAGCGGGTTCCCAGGGAGCATTCACTGGGGGAGTTTCAATAGGGACCAAGGTGGTGTGTTCAAATACTTGCAGCTGTGTCCTGTAGCTGTGATAACCGAAATCTGTAGTCTGTGGAAACTGTAGATGTTGCCTAGTGCAAGGAACTGCTGTGTCAGCAAATCTGGATAAGACACTGCCAAACTTTTGCGAAAATGACTTACTCCAGAGGAACGCTCTTTGCATGCTTCTAATTCACGGTGATAGTGGGCATGTGCACAGACTCATGCCAAATGTACATGAGACTTAAGCCTGGCTGAGGTAATCAAGGGCCCTGAAGAGGACTATCAGAGGAAGACCAAGACCCAGGCAGACTTCAAGTAAACAAACTTGACTGTACAATATTTTTTATCAATTAATTAAAAAAACCTAAATTACTCAAGCTTTCTCGTTTTATAATTAACTGTACCATTGCCTCTAAAATTATTCTTCTATAAAACTTTTGGAAGCTTTACGGAAGCTTAGTAACTTCTGAGATCCCCCAGATCTCCCACTCCCACTTAGTTCTTTTGCTTCTGTGGGAAAGTACCCTCCTTCATACAACACAACAAGAAGTCAGTAAAAAGGAGCATTCAGAGAGGATACAGGATCGCAGATGCCAGGAGCTTAGTGGTTCTCTTTTCAGCCTCTATTTGGCCCTACTGTGTGCAGACAGGAGTGCTTAGTCGTGGGAATACCCTGAGCCAAGACTTAAGAAATAAGACTTGGCTAGCTTTCCCGTGTAAAACAGATCTGTTCTTTTGGAAATGCTGGAACTGATTTTCACTCCATAAATAAGTGTGGGACTTACAGTTGGTTCCACGTGTTTACAAATCTCTCCCTTGTGATGTTCGGAAAAGAGAATTTATAAGTCACTTCTCTTGTATTGAGTGTATAGTATGCACTTAAACATGCATTGTGTTTTTAATAATGCTATGTTTCTATTTTTTTGGTCTTCATGCTTGTAACATATTTTCTTCTGGATAAAACAAGAAACAAACTAATCCCGGGTTTGCTACAATGGCTCTTTCAGAACAGATCTTCCAGGATTAAAATGTTATTTTAACATAGAAATATAGCATATCATGGTCTCTAAGCTGTGTTTCTCATTGATTATATTGTTATCATTAGCATAATTAAGGTTTTACATGGTTACATAATGCAGTTGCTCAGATGATTCAATACATGATGGTATTGTTTTTAGTACATGGTTTAGTGTTTATATTTGGTTTTGAGATTATAAATTAATTATATCCTTCCACCTATGTTTTCCTTTCTCCAAAACCTCTCTTATATTCCTTCTTGATATTTTTTAAATTCATAGAATCTTCTTCATTAATATTTGTTACATGTGTACACACACACCCGCACACACACACACACACACCACACACTTGATATATGTTTTCAAGGCTGAATGTTTGGTATTGTATAACCTCTCTTCTCTGGGGAAGACTATTTCTTCTAAGAGAGTATTGTTTTTTGTTTTGTTTTGTTTTACTTTTTGATAATTTTGGTTTAAAAAAAATAAGATAAAAAAAATTCAATAGAACCTAAACATGATACTTTAATATCTAGAGAAGAAACTTCACTAGTTTTCTCTTGGTAGAAGAAAGTTTACATGTAACTAATCCTTAATTTAGAAAAAAATATTTGTCATTTTGTGAACTCTGTAATTCTCAGTATTATTCTGAACTACAAGCATGACTTGGGGTGTTGCCCACAGTGAAGAATGACAGATAAGATCCTGACACACGGATTCAGGAAGCACCAAAGCAGCCCCCTTCTTTGTGAAGGAACAAGAGCCTAGATCCTATCACAGTGGGTGTCAAGACATTTAGGATCATCTGGGCAACTCACAGCGCTCAGCACCATGATGACACCTGGAATCAACTAAGGAGGAACACACTGCACTCTGGCCAGCTTCACCTTCAGAAGAGAGATTTTATTGACTTAGGGTTGGGGTGAAGTTTTGCTTTGATAGGGGTCTTTATGAAGATGACTTTGTGTAGGAATCAGTCACGTCATGGACCAAAGAAAGAGGGACGCTTGCAATACCCTAACTTCACCCAACCAGGCCCCATCTCTCAATGGTCCCACCTCTAATGCTGTCCCAGGCTGGAGACCAAATCATTAACATACACATTTTTTAGAACTGTTAGTTTCTATGATGGTTACTATTGATAGTTATCTTGAGAGGATTTGGAAAAACCATGGATATAGGCCTCTGGGCATGTCTGTGAATGATTTTCTAGACTGAGTTCATAAAAGCGAGGATATCCATCCTAAAGCTGAGAGCATCATTCCATGAACTAGAATCTGAGAGTGCATACAGAGAGGAAAGCCAGGTGAGCACAAACCCTCATTGCTCTCTGCCTCCAGGCTGCAGATACTCTTGCTATCATGATTTTGCCACCATGATGGACAGTAATCTGAAGCTGTAAACCACAGTGTGCTTTGCTCCCTCAGGTTATTGGTGTGAAATTTTTTGCCACAGCAATGAGAGTAACTGAAGCTATATAAACCATTAGCAGCCTTTCTGAGCCTATTAGAAAGGCGCTTGGGCATTGTAGCAATGACGACTGTTTACCAAATAGAATAGAAAGACTGGAAGAGGAGGCCTAATGTGTATCCTCACTTGGAAGCAGCCATGATCCAGTCTTCCACGTACCCAAACTGTCAGCTAAGTTTGAGTGAACGCATTTATTTTGGGGAAATTGTTCTCATACTAACGCTGCGAGAGTACATTTTATCCAAATAAAACACATGGTTTAATGACAACCTGCATCCTGAAACACTTTCAGTTTTAATGCTAAAGAGTGTCAAAGAGGTGTCACTGTTCAGCAGTGACATAAAAACACAGGGGACATTTTTTGCTATGGTTTTACGATGATGAACTGCATATGAAGCTTCTTTTTTGTCCCAACTCAGGCTAGCCAGAGATCTGCCCTTGATCGTCAGGTTTTAGACATGAAAGACTTTGAATCTCTCCATGCCCAAGATGAGTACAGAATACTAATTTGGATCCATATGAGACCCTAGAGAAGTAAATCCTTTATTTTAAACTGTTAGTAACCCAGTTTTTGAGGGTTTCAACGGCATGAATAAATCTGCTTGAGAAAGTGATACGCCTTCCTGCCAGACTGCAGAATCCCGAGTGGCTTTTGTTAACATAAGAACCAAGTGTGTGAATGATAACTCCACACACACAGGAGGGACTGTGGTGACATCAGTTTAATCAAAGGCCGATTGCACAGCACTTCTGCAGTGTCTCTGGAGACACACATCTGTCCTGGCTGCTTAGAGGGACAGGCCTGGGGAGCCTTCGCTTCTCGGGCATCTCAGCACATATTCCTCCTCATTGACCATGGTAAGATAATTATTTTCATTGGATCCCACAGCACATGGCAACACACACACTGTGGAGTTTTTCTGAATTCTTCCTCTGGTGTTAGAACTTTAGTGTTTGGAATGTGTAGAAGGCTCAACCAGGAATGGGTATGGATTTGATCTACAGTCTACAGAAGCATTTTCAGAATCTGTTCCCCAACAGCTGATCTTGATTGAGTCCAGAACCAAACCCAAGTTTGTATTGCTGCTGCTTCCTTAGTACCCCACCCCATTAAATAAGAGATGTTAATTAGTAGTTAGCAGATACAATTGCCTGTCTTCACTGCCTCTTTCCTTCCTTGATCTAGTCCCACTGGAGCAGAGGACCCAATCTTTCCCCACTCAAGTCTCCCTACTCATGACCAATCCTCCTTGCCAGCCTGTTACCTTTCCCCAGATCTAATGTTCCTATGTGTTTCTTCCTCAAGCTTTATATGCCATGTATAGCTCCAATCTAAACACCATTCAGCCCTTCCTTCCCCTTGATTTGGGTTGATTATTAAATTAAATGCTGCTCAATGGAATGATACCATAGTTACATTTACCATCTTTCATTCTGGTGATTTCTCCCACTATACCTAGCATGTGTTCTGTTCCAGTCACCTTAGAACCACAGTAGGAACAAACACTGATAGGCACTGCTGAAGGCAGTTACTATTGCAGAAAATTTTGCTTTTGGTCTTCAGATGCTGGGTGAGATAGACACTGCACATCAGCTGGCTCCTCTCCATTGTCTGGCCTGACTTCTCCCCTTTGACTCAACAGCAGGCAATTTCCATGTCTTTCTACTACCAGTAATTCACATTTTTTTTTTCTGAAATGTGGTTATATTTAGACTTTATAATGGGAGTCTACAGGAAAACTGGAAGACAAGGAGATTCCCCACAAACTCCTTGACTTCCACATGAACAACATCTACTTCACTGTCAGCCTCTTCCATGAGATGTGACATACATGATGCCAAATGCAGATTGATATATCTTATACTCTGAATCCTCTGCTGCTGGATATCCTCTGGGTTAGACAACAACATGTTGATACTTTCCCCATATACCTCCCTCACACAGTCATTTTACTTCCTGTAGCTTCTAGATGCTCAGACAGGCTGTTTCTTCTGCCCCCTAAACCAGTGTTATGTAGTTGGAATCAGACACCTTTTGTGTTCTTTAGATTGTCTATTTTCACTTAGTGATATGTATTTTAGGAACTGTGTGCCTTCTCATAGTTTGACACTTCTTAGGAACACAGAGTGAGTCTATGGTATGAAAAATCTAAGACTTGTTTGCCTTTCATCAGTGAAAGACATCGTGGGTGTTTCCACTTTCTGAACTAATGTGTCTTGTTCATAGGTTTCTGCAATTTTTACCTACTAATTTGAAGTTACTAAAGAGGATAAGGCAACAGTGTGTTTGACTTTACAAGAAGCTATTAAACCATCTTCCTAAGTGGAGGGTGAATTTGTATTCCCCTAAAATAACCGAGGGGTTGGCTTGCTTCAAATCACATAGTGTTGCCAGTGTTTAGCTGTTCAGCGTTCCATTGACTAGTCTTTCAATCACTCAGTCCTTCATCCTTCCTAGGCCATCACTCAGCTTCAGTTCCTTTAGTGAACTGGTTTGCCGCCTGTATCTCTTTTCTGTGTTGTATTTGTCAAGGTTTTGATGCATATTTTTTCTTGTTGTGGAGATTTTTAAACTTTGGATATAAATCCTTTGACTGGTATATCTTTGGGACTGTCTTCTTCAAGTCCACGTCCATCATTTAATTCTCTGTACATGTCATGAAGCATTTGCGTTTAAACTTCAATGAAGTCTGTTTAAGCCTTTCATGGATCCCATCTTTCTTGCTGTTCATTCACACATCTACATACTGAGAGTATCTAATGAAATCAGTGGTTTCTAAAGGGCACAAAACTGGGAAGAAAAGTGATTGGGAGAATAGGATAGGAATTGAAGGAAGGGAAGAGGGCATGGGATGGGGGTAGACTTTATAAAAAAACACCTTATATGGATATATGAAATTCTCACAGTGAAAATGACACTAAAATAAAATTAAGAACTCTCTGTCTAAATCACAGCTATTTGCATTTCCCCTCATTGTGTCAACAAGTGATTTTCAATTCATTTAGGGCTGAGATTTATTTGGAGTCAATTTTTATAAAGGCCGAGAGAAATTTATCTGGATTCATTTTTGCCCCAAGAATGTTCAGATGTTTGAGCATAATCTGTTGATAATACAGATGTTGAGTATCTTTTATACTAATTTTCTCTTGACTACCTAGGCTTGGTCTTCATGAAAGATGAGTTGCTAATATCACCTGAGTCTGTTTTGCAGGCCCTCTGCTGTTTTACACTGATCTTTCATTTCTGAATTTTTTCACCAATGTCCCAGTGAAGTCTTCATGGAGCTTCATAAGAAGCTTCAGAGGCAAGTACCATTGGGTCTTTCTTATTTGCTTTTTGATCAAGTGCTATCAGGTCTTTTATATTTGCTTTTTTGATATTGTCTTGGCTACTTTGGTTCTTTCTATCTCCATAAGGGTTGTGTAATCAATTTATTGATAACACCAAAAGAATTTCTTCAGATTTATGTCATTGAGTTAGAAAGATTACATGTCAGTGTCAAGTCTTCTTATTCTCCAGCTCAGGACATATCTTCATTTATTTAGATCTTACTGGAGTCTCTTATCTCTTATCAGGGCTTACGTATTTCCTTTTAAAAATGGTTTTATATAATTGGTTAAATTTACATCTACGTATTTTATTTTGGTGTGTGCTCCTGTAACTACTGAGCTTTTCATTTCATTTGTTCCTGTTGTATAAGCATGCAACATGTTCTAGTTCAGCCCAAAATAGAGATAATGGATATTTTCATTTTTATTTATTTTACTGATTCTGTTTATAAGATAATAAAGAAGTACATGTATCCCATCTATGTTATTCAAAGTGTTACAAGGATTCTACTTTTCTTATTGTAAGTATATAATTGAAAGGAGGGAATAGACATACTTGGCTAAACAAAGTCTTATATTTTTTCCCCTCATGAAGTTCTGCTTTCTAAATTTCCTTACAATATCATTAAGTGGAGGCTTATATTTTTCAAAGCCTACTTTATTTAAGGTTCTTGGACACTTTAATCTTCCTTCTAACCTACTGACCAGAGGTAGAAGGAAAAGAAGGTTAATAGAGAAAGAGGTTTAAACCTATTTAGAAGTAGTTCTTTGGGGCGATTCCACTCTTTGTTGCCAGGATTCCAGCAGTTCAGTTCAATAGCACACACCAAACATGAATCAGTAGCAGTGGCTTGATCCAGCAGAAACCTCAACATTCCACCAAATCAGCACAAGATAGCAGAAGCCATAAGAATCAGCTGGAATACAAGAAGAAGGTTTTTGGTACATTTATCTTTATAAAGACAAGACAAACAAAGACCTGCAAACACCAGCTAAGCATTGCACAGCTAGTGATTCAAGAACATCCTTTCACTGTCTGTAGATTTCTGCTTATACTCTTTCCAACCATCACATGCCCTTTCACATGTCTGCTTCAGCAAAACATTCTCCTCCAAGACAGCTTCCAGAAAAACATCATATAACACAACTGAGTGTCCAAAGAAATCAAACATTTCTACTTCACCCAGGATGCTGCAAATCATCCCAAACAAACATGGTTTATTCTTTGTCGCATTGTATACATTGCCCTCCTATAGAACATGTTCTCTTTTAGATGGTTGGTCCTTTGTGTCATTATATAGATTGCCTTCCTATGGAACATGTACTCTTCTTGTTTACTGTATACATTTAGAGTTAACATGGTCTGTCTCTACATCCATTTTCTAGAAGCATAACTAACATGCTGTCTGCTCTTTTTTTTTTTTTTTTTTTTTTTTTTTTCTGAGTCAGAGTTTCTCTGTGTAGCTCTGGCTGTCCTGGAACTCACTCTGTAGACCAGGCTGGCCTCGAACTCAGAAATCCGCCTGCCTCTGCCTCCCAAGTGCTGGGATTAAAGGCGTGAGCCACCACCGCCCAGCATGCTGTCTGCTCTATGACTATAACTCTTGTCTACTCCAAAGTGAGCCTGTCTTAGATGAGGCCTTGACTGATGACTAAGAAGTACAGTATGATGCTATGCATATCCAGGTTCACTGCACAGAAAATTTCCAGTCTCACTCTCTCTCCTTCTTTTGACAAATCCATGAGCCAAAGGCAGTGAAGGGCCATAGCAATAATGGAAACAGAGATTTAGAGTAGCCTCCCTACCTTCATCGCTTTAACTCTGACATTACTTTGCGCATTCTTTTATCAGAGTCTGAGATGCTTACCTGATTGATTTGTCCTTCTACACACTATTAAGGTGCTAGAAGCAGTTTACTCTTTTAGATGTCTTCTGTGCCATTCTCTACATTTTATATATGAGCTGATTTCTATCCCAATCAGAACAGTAGGGAGGTCAGACTAAAGTGAAGTCAATGTATAGATTTCTATAACATCTGCTTTGGGGGATGGCTGTAGAACTGACTGATGATATCCAGCAGGTAGGGATCTCCACACACAGCTCCAAGGCTCAGCTGCTTCTTAATTCTTTACTCCTTCTGCCTGGGGAGATATGAAGTAGTGACTTTGTCTGTGCTTTTCTCCCCACTACCCTGTCACTACTATTTCTACTGCTATATACTCTTACTGTAGCTAATACAAAGTCCCCTTTCCCACAGGTAGATACTGCACTATCTGATGAGATCCTAAGACACATCAACTTATGGGAGCAGTCATTGGCATACTCTCTTCTTTGTAACTATCAGTAATTCCTTAGCAGATCAGGAATATGTCCACGAATTCCCTGAAGTTGGCCATAAATTAAGGATGACTGTTTTCCCACCCGAATTCCATAATGAAATTGCTATAACTGTTTGAGATGGGTTGACACAATTCTATGCTCCCCAAGCCATTGACTTCATTTAAGAAGGGGATTTCACAGCTATGGTAACTTCTAGAAGTCTCTATACTCAATTAATTAATTAGCTATTAATTAGAATTAAATACATGATCTCACTTCGTTATCCACCCCCTATTCTTTCTAGGGAAGTGAGTTGTAAGGGTTTATGGTTTATTTTGTTTTACTTTCTAATTCAATGACACAGTTGTAATCAGGGGATCTCTAAAATAGTTGAAATGCCATAAGACAGGAAGTAAAAGGTCTGGGGTAAAAGAGGCACCTCATCTTGGGGAAAACCATATACAGCAAGAGATAAATGTGATGAAATTATGAACGGTGAATTACTGGTTACTCTGATTCTTACATAATATGTTAATCATCCTTTGTGTATCCATTGGAGCCAAATTAGTTCAGGCATGTCTGATTTGATGTCTTCCTTCTGGGATGGAAGTATTCATAAAATCCATGTGGATTTCAATTTTACAACATCCCTGACAGTATGTGGAAGACACGTTTTTCTGATCTTCCTTGCAACAGATGAGTAAACTCTTAACTGTGGATCCATAGGTTGGACTGCTTAGGAGTGACTTGGGATTGGTAACTGATCTACATCATATGAAGTTGATAAAATTAACCACTATAAACAGTGATGAGAGAGAAACCAACAAATATCCAAAAGTCTGAAAAGAAGGCATGACAATGCCTGAGAGTCTCTCCCAAGGCTAGAATATGCCTGTATGAAGACCATTGTCCCATCGCTCTTCAGCTCCACCTTTGTGATAATCTACTGCTCCTGTGAGGGCCTCTTATTCATCTTTCTGTTCTTTTTACTCTGTCTTCATCTGTTCTCATCTCATTGTTCATCTCACAGATTTCTCCCTGTATGCCTACATCTGAAATGCCTCACTGAACTGCACTGCCTTGAAATCACACCTCCATTAGTAGGGCAGTTCTTCCTGGTTTTCAAAATGTCCTTGACTCCATG
This sequence comes from Mastomys natalensis, assembly GCA_021653895.1. NCBI lineage: Eukaryota > Metazoa > Chordata > Mammalia > Rodentia > Muridae > Mastomys > Mastomys natalensis. Next base: position 151,522 of record JAJTUV010000423.1, on the reverse strand, counting down.
AGTCAACGTTTTCAAGTATGTTTTGGAACACAGCATACATGTACATGCATAAGCACATGCACACACACATGCAGTTCCCTATCTCCCACATCCATGAACATGTTAACTGATTATCTGTCAAGGCATCATTGTGGATAGCAAGCATTAAGCTGCTTTTGAGTTCATTGGCTTTTCTCCTATGCATCCACTTGATGAACAGCCTATCCACTGCACTTTTGTTAGCTTTATACCTTCTGTTCCCTGTCATCTGAGACAGTGTGCTTTTAATAGACACTTGATGCCTTGCTCAGCATCTAAATGATGGTAGGACTTTAAGAGGAGGCTAAGTCTGGGGTCTCTGTTTCCATAGACAAGATTGCTTCCCTTATGAATTAGGCCCAAAGAGACTGTCCATTCCTCTGCCTTGTAGATATAGACAGGATTTTTGTTCTGTGAGGAACAAGCCCCCAAGCCTCACTCTCCAGTACTTAAACCTTGGACTATCAGTCTCTGATATTTTAGGAAATTCATGCTGTCAGTTGGCTAAACATACCTTGCTTTTGCTGAAGAGTGGCTGAGGCAGCATCTGAGGTTCAAAACACTGTTCCTTACAGCACATCTCTGTCCTTATGTGCCTTCCTGCTTTCCCTGTCACAATAGCTGTGAATGCTTGTGGGTCTGCTTCTGTGTATTCCTTATTCTCTTTGTGAGTGAACAGTTTCCACTATTCCTCTACATCACAGTGTCTGATTATGCAGAAAGGTCCTGAGTGTGACCCAGGTTGACATTATGTCTGTGCTTCAATTCTCAGAAGGATGGCTGGGCTATGCTTGTGTCATCAAACTGATGACTACAGACCTCTGGCTTTGCAGTGCTTATTGTTGGGTCTTATGAAACTTCCCGGGTCTGATTCTACTTTCCTACAAAAATGCCTTACTGGGACTGTGGCAATATTATCCTGGCCTCTGCAGTCTCGCTGCAATGGCTTTATCACTGAAAGGCTCTTGCCAACAACAGCAGGAACAAGCAGGGCTCTGCTTGTATCCCATTGGTCTTTGCTACCGGGTCTTCCAGAATCGTCCCTGAACATGTGTCACTTCTGGCTTTCTAAATAGTAGGGAATTCCTGTATGGAATTTTGGAGATCCTTTCTACAACATCTTTTTTCTTCCCATTAACATGCTGCTTACACCTTTTGTTGAGAGGGCTTGCCCTGATGGGACCCTGTCTCACAGCATCTGGAGTTTAGAAGCTGGCAGCATTGAATGTGAGCTTTACTCTCACACTTCTCTTAAATGTTACTGCATTTAACTCTGCATCTCAAAACACTTTGTCATATCCTCTCAATCCTACCGAGTAACACTTAACCTCTCTGCCATGGTCCTGGCACTGTTTTAGAACTTAGGGAACTATCCAAGGTGTCTAAACAGTGGCTAAACAGGTAAATGCCACATTAGAACTCTGTTGAGACTAAAGGGAAGGCTCTGTAGATGAGGTATTTGTCTAGTAAAGATGAGGACCTAATTTTTACCTCCAAGTAACCATATTTTAAATAATACAGGTATGGTGACACACTGAAGGTCTCAGAATTGGGGAGTCAAGGAAGGACAAAACCCTAGGGCTTTACAAACAGCCAGCCTAATCTATTTGAAGAACTCCAGTTCAAGGAGAAACCCTGTCTCAAAAAACAAGGGAAATGACATTTGAATAATAATAGGCCTGTGGCTTCTACATACATGTACATGTGCTTGCACATACATCTTCAAACATATAAACACATGCTGTACTGGCTGGTTTTGTGTGTCATCTTGACACAAGGAGTTAACTGAGAAAGGAGCCTCAGTTGAGGAAAATGCTTCTATGAGATCCAACTGTAAGGCATTTTCTCAAGGGGAAGGGCCCAGCCAATTATGGGTAGTGCCATACCTGGGCTGGTGTACCTGGGTTCTATAAGAAAGCAAGCTGAGCAAGCCAGGGGAAGCAAGCCAGTAAGCAGCATTCCTTCATGGCTTCTGCATCCACTCCTGGTTCCAAGTTCCTACCCTGTGTGAGTTCCTCTTCTTACTTTCTTTGGTGATAAACAGCAGTGTGGAAGTGTAAGCTGAATAAACCCTTTCCTCCTCAACTTGCTTCTTCATCATGTGTTTGTACAGGAATAGAAAACCTTGACTAAGACACATGCATTAGAGAAAACACAAATGAGTGTTGTGTATGTGTTGTGTTTAAGGTGGTTATGTGTGTGTTGTATTGTATATGTAAACATACCCCACAATATATTTTTTTTTAAAAAAGATAAATAACATAATCAAATGACTAACAAGTGAGGAAATATCAATGATCAATTCTTTCATGAAAAAAAAATCCTCCAGTGTTTTCAAGATACTTAATTACTATGTTTTCTCCTATAAAACAGTTTGAATTCACAGTGTTTCCAATACCCACTGGTGACAAGGTTAAGGGTGGAGTAGGAAACTCTCATTTACTGAGGTCATGTGTGACGATAAAGGTAACATCTAGGATAAAAATAGGAAACAATCCTCTGTTTGTGAGAATTAATATCATCCTATCAATTGTTTCTAGCAAAATGATGTGTATATTAGAGGCATAACCCCAGAATAAAAACGCATTCATTCATTCCTTGTATTATTCAAAATGAATATAGAACTTTATTATGATATGATACGTATGTACATGAAGGCCATTGAGAAAGATATAAGAACATGTGGTTTTGTTAAGTGGAACATTGCCATTCATGCAAACACATGAAAGAATATATACATATATCAATCTAAGTGCCAATTTTGAAAAAAAATCTTGTGTGATACACCTGCAGGTGGTCTTACAGCAGCATTATAAATACTTACATTATTTTGAGGATAAATATATGTAGCTTTTGAAGGAAGGTAAAGATTATCTTTAACCTTAAAAGTACTTTCAATTTTAAAATAAAATATGAATATAAAATTCTACTAGTGTTTGGAGAGAAGATAAAGTATTTTTTTTTATAATGGGAAATACCTTTCAATTTGTTTTCCATGTATAATTTTATATTTTCTTTCTATTATTTTTCCAGTTAAATTTTTTCTTGCTGGACATGCATGAGGTACAAAGAAACACTACAAATATGCCGTGATATTTTTGTACATTTTTATTAGCATCTTATATCTATAATTCCACCCTTATTCAGGTAAGTTAAAGAAATTTCTGACTATGTGTTTTTAAGGTCTTGTGAAGTTGCATGGTTCTAATGTGTTTGTTCAACTAAAAACTAAAAGTCTGAACTCCAAATGTTTTCACTTGCTATGGTCTTTTCTAATCTTTCCCTGCTTAGGTATCTATTTAAACAGTATCTAAAATTCAGGCCACTGAGGGTGGGCATAAATACCTCCATAGCCACACGATATATACAGAAACAGCATGTGAGAGCGAGCTGCAGAAGTCGCGTCTATATTAAAAATTTGACAGAAATTATTTGAGTCAGAGAGGCACACCGTGGAGATTTTTCTTCTAAGGCTGTTTTGATTAATCTAATCCACCACGACAAATTCACAATTCAATATGAGAGGTGAGGGTGCCTGAAGATGCCCTTCTCCATCATCCAAGGGTGAAAAAAAATCTGTCTAAAGAAGAGATGAAAACACGGCAGGCCTAAGTAGGTGATAAGGATCTGAACTGTGGCTGGTTGAGATAATGCACGGAGACAGACCTGTGAGGAGGAGGCACCTCGCTCTCACTCACACACATCTACACAGATGGAAACCGGCTTTCTACACTCACCAGGATCCTCCCAGCAAGAGCCAAAGAGTAGGCAGAAGTCCTGAATACATGCACTGTTTGCCCCAAAAAACATCTGTGGAAGCTGACTTATAAAAGAGATATTGTGGATTTAATAATAATAATAATAATAATAATAATATGCTCTTGCCTTTAAAATGCTACTACAAAAATAATACTACTTTATTTTCAAAAGCATTTGTTTCCATTTGCACAAAAGTAAACCTAGAGGGAGATGAAGAAGATCCATGAATCTATATTAGCAAAGCAAAGGTGACTTGCCCTCTAATGTTGGTTAGGGATGAGTGCTCACAATAGCTCTAAAACATTGTCCTTTGTTTAAAACTCACCTCAGATCCATCCAAAACTATCCACCTACATATCTACTCATCCATGCTGAATCCCACCCATCTGCCTTTTTATTTCTGGTTCCACTCACAGCCATCCATCCACCTCCTGTCCATGCATCTTTTATCCAGCTATTGACTAATACTATCTATCCCTATATATAGTGTCCTCCGGTCTCAGGCACTGGGCTCAGTGTGCACATGTCATATATCAACATGTTTTATGGTGGGGTGGGAACAGGACATTGTGCATTGAAATCTACACGCTAAATGTTTCAATGGCCACAGGCATTTTACAGGTGAAATGATGAGGCCTTCTGAAAATATCTTATAAAATGAACACCATGTTTTGAGAGGTACAGCATGGGTTAAATTAACTCTGGAGTGAGTAGAGAAATTATGGGAAGTTAAGCCCCAGAAATGTAGAAGGCAAAAAATATAAAACAGAAGAATGAGTACAGAGTTATCCCTGACATGAAGGAGCTTAAAATTCCTAAGAGATTGAAGGAGGGAAACTCTGGGGATCCTAGCAACTAGAAGTGGTGGAAAAGGCAAGGCATGGAGAGGTGAGACCAGTTTCCTTGGTATTTGGTCATCAGTAGAAAAGGTTTTATTAAAATGGAGGAAGAAACAAAAGAAGGAGAAATACAGCAGGCTACGTCTTCTAACACGAATCCTCACAGTATCTCAGAGTTCCTTTCTAGGGGGCAAAGCAAGGAAACTGAAGTGATACAAGGTAAAGCAGGAGGTGTGAGTCATGTGCATGGAAGACTGTGGGTCATGTGACTGGAAGAGTTGTGGGTCATATGACTGGAAGGGGTGTGGGTCATGTGACTAGAAGAGTTGAGGGCCATGTGACTGAAGTGATAAAAGTCAAAGCAGCAGGTGTGGGTCATGTGACTGGAAGAGTTGTGGGTCATGTGACTGGAAGGGGTGTGGGTCATGTGACTAGAAGAGTTGAGGGTCATGTGACTGAAGTGATAAAGGTCAAAGCAGCAGGTGTGGGTCATGTGACTTGCTAGAGAGGAGCTAATATTCATTACTAAGGGCAGCTCCATAAACACCCAGTCTACTTGCAGCTTAGGAAGAACATGTTTCCATGGACTTTTACAGGAAATGATAAAATTCCACATCTAAAATTTTCCATTCCTTTTGGCAAATGAGCAAAGCTAATACCTCCATCATGGATTAGGAGCTGAAGTATCTCTCATAAGTGACCTGACTCTCTGCATGTGTCTTTCAGACATGTCTTTTGTTCTGACTTGTAGATTTGCATACTTGTATTCATGTTGGGCTGTAGCATTTACTCTGGTGACATCGTGGCTGGAGATCCTGTCATAGTGATAGGGAATTTAAAAAATGATGAGGAAAAGGCTGGGATTCCAATATCCATTCCAAGTGCATGTTCCCAACAGCCTCAGTCCCAGTAGGGTGGCTTCAGCAGCTTCATCAGCTGGGGATGAAACACTTGACATGTGGCTTCCAGGGAACATTTATCAGAAGTGATTGAGAGCCCCTTCGTGTGCATCACAGCCTTATCTGAGATCTGAAGGCCTTGATCTTCGTGATGGATATCCAGCTTCAGTTCACATGAGGCTTGCTGTGTCCTCAAAGATATGCTTCTGTTTCCCTGTCCTTCGTTTTCCTCACGCAAGTTACAGGAGGGAGAAGTGCTTGTTGTTATCTTTCTTTGGAAGTTCTCATTTAAAAAAATGATAGAGAGACAACACTCACATTTCCATGGTTTGAGCATCTGAATTAACATAACCAAAGCAACAAATGAGAATGCTCCAACGCCACAGATGCAGACCAATACTGAAGATCTTGGCTTCTACACAGTAAGTATTTATCCTTTATAGTATTTAGCAATTATTTACTGAACAGAAGTAGGAAAGTGGAGTAACAAGAATACACTTGATCCCTGTGTCTGTGCTGGCACCAGCATCAGTGTGGGGCGATCATCAGAAGGTAGACAGTTTCTTGTATTTCCATCTCATTTTTTAAATGAGTCCTTAGATGACTTTACAGTCTGCTTGGATTATATTCAATCCCTCTTCCTCATCCACCTAACTCTGTATCCTGCTTATGCTTCGCTAAGCCCACCAAGTTCGGTTTGTGCTGCCCATATGTTTTTGTGAGTGTGAACTTCCACTGGAGCATGGTCAACCTACAACCAGGAGCCATACTCCTAAATAAAGATGATTCTCCCTCTTCCAGCAGCTATCAGTTGCCAATATGTCCTCAGCTAGGGCTAAGATTCTGTGCTCCCTTCCCCTCTTTATGCTAGTGTTTGGACTGACTTGATCTTGCACAGGTCTTGTACATGTTTTTATAACCACTGGGAGTTCATGAGTGCCGCTGCGCCTCTGTGGCATGGTTCTTAGTTATCTATGAATATGTGGATAATACCACCTTTCTGCTCCCTCTTCTGAAATGATCCCTGAACCTTGGGAGGAGGCGGTGTGATACAGATGTTTCACTTAAGGCTGAACATTCGACAATCTCTTATTTTCTGTTCTTTGAACAGTTGTGCCTCTCTGTGTTGATTGCCATCTACCACAAGCAGAAATTTCTCTGATGAGATATTAAAATGCAGTATTCTATAGGTATAAAGATAAGCACCAGGAGTCGGTTTAATACAGTGTATATTTGATAGAATAATACTAAATAGGCAGAATAATAGTAATGAGTTCCCTGCAACTGCCTGTCTACTCGAAAGTTCTTGGACCAATCCTTTGTGTATTCATGCCATTCTTGCATAAGTGGACACACCTTGCCAGGCCAGGTATTGTAGGGTGATACCAGAAGAGTAACAGAGAAGCATGTGTTGGAAAAGCATAGGCCTCATCTCACCTCTGTGGATGGAAATGTTGGGAATTGGGAGAGAAATTAAAGAGGCAATGTTGAAACTCACTGGTTGGAAAATGTGTCACCATGAAGATGCAAGCAGAGAACTGGCAGGCATTTGCACAGCCCGTGGAAGTCCGTTTCAGGACAGAGGAGACTCTTGAGGAGTGGAGGCATTTAAGAACATAACCAACAGAGGTCCTTCCAGAAGGTGGTGTGGGAAATGCCACCTTTTAGGAATGCCTAGGAAATGGGAGGGTCTGGTCAATGGAAGCAGGCAAGAGCTTATGTGTCACTCACCTAGAAATAAAAGTCTGTAAGATGAGGTCAGCCCTGATTTCAAAGTAGGTTCAGGAGAGTGTGCAGTGTCATCCTGGAGCTAAAAAGACTACACAGAGAGGAGCTTCAGAGGGATTTTGAGGACCATTTGACATGATCTTCAGGCCTCCACAGGACATGTACATACACAGACAGAGCACTATACAAGACACCACACACAATATACACTCAGGCACACACAGACACACACACACACACACATTTATTTCTTAGTTAATTTCCTCAATTTGAGATATTAATGTACTTGTTAGAATATGATGTAGTGCCTGGACTGAACCATCACTGAGTCTGGAACAGTGTCCTTGTTCCCTGGGATTTAAGGATAGTGGGAATCTCAGAATTTCCTTCTCAATAATAACCTCTTGGCTTTTCACTATAGGAAAAAGAAACATTAAGTGGATTTTGCTTTTTCAGCATAATAGCATTCTTCTTTGGTCAATTTTTAACCAAAAGTAAATTTTTTACTTATTAAAAAATAAGTAAAAGTTATTTTGCTTTCATGTTTAATGTGTTATCAACGTTGAGAACTTAGCTCAGGTGTGAAATTTCCTGGCACAAATCCTACAGCCTCCTGCATGTCTTTTGGTTGTCCTTTCATCTCAGAAGCCAAGAGGTGCAGTGGTGACTCTGTGACTGGCTGTAAGTATGAGCAATGCAGTGCTGGTCACTGGATGCTGGTCGCCAGTTACTGCTCAGGGAGCAGATACTTTGTGGTATGGCCAGCTCTAGACTGGAGCTCCATGATAATTCTGGGTTTAGCTGTTTCATTGGCATTTATATTCTTTATAACTGCCACATAATTCACCAATTATGATGTCATGATGGTACCCTACAGTGATCTTCAGTGATCAATAATCACCCAAAATTCAAGAAATACTTCAGAGCATAGCAGGCTGAGGATGTAGCATTCCTTGCATAGGCCTTGACTTGGACCAGTGTGCATTTAAGTTGTTTGGCTAGCCCATGCAGGAAGAGCTTCTTGCTTAGAGTTGGCTTAACATTGAGAACACTCTTCTGTTTGAATGGCTGTTGTTGGTAGTGAGATTTGGCTTCTTGGAGGAAAAAAAACCCTTTGGTGGGTTGAGTTGAATTTCAAATATTTTCAAAAAGTCACTTTTGAAACCCAAGGGAATCAGAAAAAATCAAACTGTGGTGAGACACCTATCATGCCAGAACACCCTAGTGAGCTAGCCACATCCTTCTCTGTGAAGTATAATCGCATGGATCTTTTTGCTACTGATTCTGAGGTCATCTCATTGGGAATTGGGATACATCTTTCAGAGACATCTCCAATGTAAGCCACCCCATAAAGAGTTAATCTTCTCTTCACTGTTCCTGGAAACAGCCCAGTAAGTCACTGGTCAATATATTTTCTGTAATTAGAGCTCATGTCCATGGGTCATCACATATTTCACTGCAGACTGTCAAGTCCTCATGGGATTCTTTAGTCCTGCAAAGTTTGCCTGAAACATGGGGACAGGCAGGCTGTGGCTGATGCTTCCTCAGTGCAGCTGCTCCATCACACTTGAATGGTTTAATCCCTAGCCTACCAGGGCACAAGTCACTCTGGGACTGAGACAGAACTCTAGGATTTCAATATTCTAAAATACTTTCTTACCTCTCAAGTATCCTTGTTTCCTATACTGGATCCATTCATTGTGAACTTGTGGCAGTTCCCAAGTCCATTCCTCGTCCCTGAAAAGGTTGTTTTCTATTGGACATCGCTCCCCTCTTCTGAAATGATTTCCAGGTGGTTTTATGTCTCCAGTGGACTCTACATCCAACAAGACACTAGGTCCTTTGACAGATATTGGATGTGCCCTACCCTGTGCATCATCCTGCACAGATGTCAATTTGCATTCTGGACAGCATGGCCTCTTTCCCTAGCCTTACACAGCACTGGTATAGGGTATAGCCAATGAGATAGAGCACAAAGCTCAGAGCAGAGCAGAGGGTGCCTCAGGGAGATGTGGTTCTCATTACTTTGACTTGTGATCATGGCCTTATCATGACTTTTTTCTTATTACTTCATGCTATCTTCCTTTGTTTTTTTCTCTTGGCTGAAAAATCTCCACTTTTATAATAAAGCAGCAATAGAGGAGTCCAGCACCACACTCACCCTTGAGTCAATTTAGTGAAAACTATTTGGAACTTAATGGTTCAGGAGATATGCTAATTTCAATTTCATATCTTTTATGCTACTTAGGGAGAGAAAGAGAGAGAAAAGCCTCCTGTTATTAACTCTCATGGAGAATGAAGAGAGTTGAGATAAAATTTCATTGCTATGATTCAATTTTACTTTTATGCTAAAGTCAGCTAGATGGGGAAGAGCTAGTCTCTGTAGCCCTAGGAGTAATGTGCCTACAATCACATCAGCCCCAGATGAGTTGATGGCAATTGGGATGTTTAAGGTACTATGGAAACTGCAAGTGAAACACGTTGACTTTGGCACAATCGGAAGATACATCAGGGAGAAGACTGAGGCTGTTAATGGTCAGTCATCTCAGTGCTTCTGAAAGCCTTTCTGTCTTTGGGGGAAGGGAAGCATGGAGAGGGTTTACATCACACATCAAAGTTGCACACTTCTTAAGCCACATATGCAATTGTCTGCAGATGAGAACACTTGACCTTCAGCCTTGCCTGGCCTCTCTGTGAGCTGTTCTTTGGATCAGGAACCTGAGCAGACCTCATCTAGAACAGGGAGCGAGCCACGGCTGCTGGGAAAATCAGATGCTCATCATCACTGTCAGGTCATGGAGCCTATTGTACTTCTGTTCTGTGCCCTGCCTCAACATGATATCATCCTGGTTTTTAATCTAAATAAATACAATTAGAAGTGTTGAGTCTTTTCAAAAAAAAATTTTTTTCATTCCAACGTGGGTGAAAGGCAGAAAATGGCTTCTGTAGTGGGGGAAGGGACAAGTCGGGCTTGCTGAGCTATCATGATTTATAATCAATATTAACCACATAATGCACAGACAGCCCCTGTTTGAAGAAACACAGACGTAGTTCTGGCCTTTTGTCCCACAAAGGTCAGCATCAAATGATGAAATGAGGAGAAAAGCCGACAGAAGCAAGACTTCAGCACTGGGTAAGGCAGCCCCCTTTTGCTGAAGAAGTCAGCCTCTTGCAGGTTGCAGATGCAAACATCAGTCTTCCCTTTCAGTAGAAAGTGGCCCTTCTAGAACCCTAGGTTTGACACAAACATGTTCATTAAAGACAAGAGGGCTCCAGGAATCGTCCTGATTTCCAATGAAAGAAGAAAAGCTCTGGCGAAAGTAAAGCTCTGGCAGAAACTCCAAAAGTCTTGGTGTTCCTGACTTGCTCTCCTTTCAAGTGGCAACCTGCAGACTGCGTTTCTCAGCTTCTCAGTGTAGCGGAATACAGATGTCAAGACCAATCCACAGGCAGAGAGGGCTCTCATACAGAGGTGGAGGCCCACACTGGTGAATTGGGAGCAGCATCTTCAGTCTTGGGACAGCATGGTGAGCTGATTCAAGACTAGTCACAGCCCTCTAGGGGAGAGGGGAAATCAGGCCTGCACTAACTCTACTCTAAAATTCCAGGCACATGGAGGTCATGTGACCTCACACATGTCACATCGTATCACTCACTGGAGTAATGTTTCCTGGCTCAGGTATCCCATACCCCTTTAGGATTCTCCATTCCTCAAAATCAATTGAAGAAGATAAGACATCTCTTAAGTGGCCACTTAAGGGGCTATACTGGTTTACAAAAAGAGAAAGTAAAAGAAAAACTAGTGGCTCTTTTTCCTAGATGATTTTCATTAATATATAGATTCTGAAGTAAGTGCAGCTGTAGAAACAGAAGTAGGCACAGCTAGGTGAGACAGACAAGCAGATGTAGGTATAGAGTATTGCCTACGTAATCTAGATAGAACTAGATACTAAGACATGTGTTAGACATCTAGAGCTGAATATAGAGATACTAGCAAGGATGCTATCAAGGAACTGGTATGTGTGATACTAGTGTTGATATTGATAGTCACATAAATATCTCTCTATATAGATTAGACACGCAAATTGACATAAAGATGGCATTGATGCTATAGATACAAATATTGCCCAGGTGTGTGTGTGTGTGTGTGTGTGTGTGTGTGTGTGTTGTGTGTCTTGTCTGTCTGTCTGTCTGTCTATAGAAAAATACCAATCTGGGTTGGGAATCCCAGTAGATAAAGCACTTACTATGCAATTGTGAGGATTTGAGTTTGAATCCCAGGAGCCATGAGAAGCTGGTCATGATACCATTTGCCAATAATGGCAGTGCTCCAGTGGGGAGATGGGAAGCTGAGATAAGAGAATCCCAGAAATGCTTGGGCAAGTAGATTGGGGTCCACTTCAGTAAACAACAAAAGGATTTTGTCTCAAATAGCATAGAGTTGTCCTCTGACTATCACACTCACACAGATGAATACACACATACCATATACACACACGTCCTAAATACACAAATTCAATCTGTGCATGCAGGCATTTACAGAGAAAATATAGACACATTGGAATTAAAAGGTATAAATATATGGTCATCTAGATTTGCAGGTGAATCAAGGGCCTTTGCCCCAGGAATAGAAACAAAGGGCAACTTGGGACTGAGAAGACACTGGACAGAAAACATTTGATTGTCCCAAGGTAGATACCCAGTCTCCCCTGCTTCCAACCCCTATTCCCATCAAATCTCTGAGACCAATTGTTTCTACAGTCACACAGACACTCACTACTGTCTCTGGCTAGGAGAGCTATGTTCTTACTTTATGAACACAAAGTGACTTCATTTCAGCACATGAGCTAAAGAGTTTCCACAAGGATACTTTGGACCAAGGACAGCAAGACATGCTCTAGGTTCTCATCCTAGGCAAGACTGAAAAGAATGCTCTCATTGGTGGTGTGTAAGAGAACACACGCTAGGTTTCATTCTGATTCATCTATCCCTGTGAATCTCTGAAGCACGTACAAAAAAACAGCCTATGCAAGATGCAAATGGATTAGAATATCTAGGATCTGCTTGTGATGCTTCTTTAGTCCGTAAAGAGAATGCTTGTCTTGAAGGAATGGGCTATCTTTAAGAAAAATGAATGGAAATTTGAAATGGAAAACTTCTGGAATATAGTTGCTTGCATTCATTACCACAATATTTGGCAATTGCATAATGCATGTTGTAACAGGCAAATCCACACTCTTGCATAGAACAACCATGTTGTATTCACAGGACCTTGCCACTGTACTCTAGATATGTGTCTATCTGTCCCACTCCCTAAAGTTGGGGCTTTTTTCGTTAATGGATACAAAATATGAAACACCCAATACCTTCTGCTCTCAGAGCTGGTGTGAATTCGAATCTCTGCCTAATGTGACAGAGCCTCTGACCCCAGGCTTCTGAGTACTGCTGTGTACACTTTGACATGGTGAAGATATAAGGCTCAGGGGGAGTTGCTGTGTTTGTGGCTGGTCTCTCCATCTGCCAGTTCTATCCACTGCCCAGAGGTTACTTGTGAGTCCAGAAAACATCTCAGTAGCCACGCATTGCAGATTTGAGCAACCATCTCTTTTCTGTGCCTTCTCATCACAAACTCCCTGTCAGGGGTTCAGGGGAAAGGGTGAAATTCTAAGAAATGATGGTAGAGCCCGGGGTGCACAAACACATTATGTAGAAAACAGCTTTACTGATAAAAGCCAAAACATAATCTAGTCCCCCAAAGATGACATATAAAAGGCATACCTAAGTATTTCTCACGCTTTAGTGCGATACCTCCTTAATGTTACGCACTTCAGCAATCCGGAAAGTTAGCTTTGAAAGTTCTCTTAAAGCTGTCTTTGGAACTGTGCATCAAAGGAAATGGAGACTAAAGCTTAATAGCAACTCAAGTCCCATCTGTTGCCAGACTCCGTGGCAGTCTCAGGCAGCAGTTAGCACAGAGCGTTGCAGACACCACTACCAAGCACCCTTTACGCTGCACCAAGGTGCTCTCTGTCTTGTGACAAAGTGCTATAGAGCATCTGCTTCTTTCCCCAGGCACCATGAGGACGAAAATTGAGATTTTTATTTTATTTTCACATAATGAAAACTTCTCTTTAAACTGAGGCTTAATGAAAGCAGCAACTCTAACTTGCAAATGTGTCTTCAGGCCTCCTGTGCGTTTCAAGAGTAAGCCATGGGAAAACCACACAGTCTAAACTTTCAAACACCACTGAATTGGAATCCACCTTTTCTTCATAAGCTACCTTACTTTTTTGTCTTGTTGTATATCTGTGTGTGTGTGCATTCATGCATGTGTGTATGTGTGTGTATGTGTGTGCCAGTGTGTGTGTACGCACATGTGCATGCCTGCATGCATGAGTGTGTTCATGTGTGCATGCCTGTGTGCATACCTCTGTGTGTGCGTGTGTGCACATGCACATGTATGCATGCATGAATGTGTGTATGTGCGTGCATGTCTGTGTGTGTGTGCTTCTGTGTGTATGTGTGTGTATGCGTGAATGTGCATTCATGAGTGTGTGCATGCCTGTGTGTGTGCATGTGTGTGCATGTGTGTGCCAGTGTGTGTGTGTATGTTCATTCATATGCAGGTGCATGTGTGTGACACACACTGGTGGAAGCCAGAAACAATCCCAGTTGCTGGTATTGCTAAGGAGCTGTCTTTCTTGGTTGTGAAGCCTCAAAACCTGGAGCTTGCCAAAAACACTAAGCTGATTGGCCATGAAGCCCATGAATTCTTCTATTTCTGCCCCAACAGCACTGGCATGGCAAGAGCATGGCACTACACCTGCTCTTTTTTTCCCCCAAGTGATGCCAAGGATCAAAATCAGGTCTTCATGATTGCATAGCACCAGCCACATAGATCATGTTTTTAAATCCCAGATGTGTAAAATTGCACAACTACTATATGGCTTCCATTTCAGGCCATCTTAAAGGTGAGTCTCTGAAGAAGAAAACAGAAACCAAACCTCCAAAGAGAGATACAGACTGAGGACTGGCAGCTTTTGGAGGAAGTCAAGTGCTTCCAGAGTGCCTTCTCTTTAGCACTGTCATCTTGGGTGGACTCTCCCTGAAACTATGAAATGTGAAGGGCACTCCATAGCGGTGTTGTCTGATCCTTTTGATATGGCAGGTTTATCATAGTGTGGAAAAATGGATCCTGTGCAGCCATCTTTCCTAAGAGGTTCTGAACCCTGCAGAACATTTGGGGAAGTGTCTATGATTCCTTTTCTACAAAGGTTCTGGAAACAAGATAATACTTTTCTTTAAAAGAATTTTCTCTGGTGGATAGCCTGTGCCCCAAGAGACACATAACAGCCAGGTAAGGTCAGAGGCAGCCTCCAGAAGACACAGTGGACATCCATCATCTTTGTGTTCTGATTCAAATGTCTTCCTATTTTTAGAAACTCCAGAATCCAGCCCAATGGTAGTTTCTTCCACATGCTGAAGCCCAGCCTGGAACAAATCACTGGCCCCTCCACCATATCCCTGAGTTTTACGTTGGTGTCCCACAGTGCCAGCTGTCTGGGGTCATTGCCAAAGACCACAAGACCCTCATGACTGTGATATGAATTTTAATGGGCAGGAAACAGTGCAGACATAAATGGCCACCAGGTAATTTCCAAAGTTCTGATCTTAGGATTCAAGGCTCACAAAAAAAACTTAGGTGACAACTTCTCCAAGTTGTGAAGCACAGAAACATTGTAAATAGCATCCCACACTTTATCCAGGCTAAAGGTAAGATTGTTCCCCAAACCAGTAAGACAAAAATTCAAAACACAATGTCTAACTCCTAGATTTGTTTTCTTTTTTATTATGGATATTGTTTCACATAACGACTATAAGTCTCTACCTTTTTAAAATGTTTCATTAGTTCTTTGAATATTTCACACACTATAATCTGATCCTATTCATTCTTTCATCTCCTCCCATGCTCCCTATATATCCGACTTTATGTCCTCATATGTGTTTAGAATCCAAACAGTCCAGTTTGTGCTACTCATACTCTTGAGTGTATAGCCTTCAATTGAACTGTAATTACCTATCAAGAGCCATACCTTAAAGAAAACTGAGTTTCTTTCTCCCAGGAGCTATCAATTGCCAAAAGCTCCCCAGCTTTGGGGATGGGGTAGGACATTGTATGCTTATTTCCTCTCTTCATGCTTGGACTTTTGTCTGGTATGAGCTTAGGCAGCTCTTGTGCATGCTGTGAATTCATAGGTGCAATTTCCCTATTATGTCTGTAAAATACTGTTTCCTTGAGGTCATCTATTGCCTCTGGCTCTTACAAACTCTCCATACCTTCTTTACAATGATGTCTGAGCCCTGGAATGGGGCATGTGTGATATTGGTGCCCCATTTAGGGTCATGCATTCTGCATTCTGTGTGTATACATTGGCAAGTAGGGTGTCTCTGGGTTGAACACCATGTATTATATACAATAGTTCTTCTAATGAGAGTTTAACAGTGTATTAATTATGGGTATGAGGATAGGCCTTAAGGAGCTAGTTTAATATTACATCCATTTAGAAGAAAAATAGCAGTAGCTTCCCACCTAGGACCAAGGGCCAGTCTAGTCATGAGTTCTAAGCCCTAAAATGGTTCCAGGTATAGGTTTAATCTTGTGAGGTAGACATCAAGTCAAACCATAAGGTGGTTGATTACAGCCAGGACATCTATGCTACTGTTGTAAGAGTCTTGCCAGGCAGGTTGTTATTGTTGTCACTGTTAGAAGATAGATACAGCTGATTTTTTAAATCCTCTGAAAACATACATAGTGCCTTCCAGATCTATGAATCCAATAGGAATCAAGTTTCTATGTTAATACCACCTTCATTTCTCCGTGTTCTTTGACTCAGATATATGATATCTTTAACAATAGTCTTACCATCAATTTCTAGTGGACAGCCAAGATCACTAATAGTAAGTTGTAATGTGCAAGGGTCTACAGGACCTAATTGTATAACAACTCCAGAAAAAGTAACCCAATCCTGTGCTTTGCATTTTATTTGTTGTGCTGTGGCATCTAGTAGGACAATTATTGCCTTGTTATAGGGTAATTCTATTTGAACTCTTTTTATATTTGTGTATGTATATGTTTAAGAAAGTCCAACAGTAGTAGGTTTCCAAATGATATTTTGGAAAGACCTTTAATGTTAGGTATCTCTCCCTGTGTTCTGTGTTCTGTGTTGCTCTTCACTGTCCTCTCACCATTTTAATCCTCCAGTTCCATTATTTCTCTTTATCCCTTTATACCACTAAGCTCTCTCTTCTCCCCCTTGAAAGATCACCTCAAATGGCCTCTTACTCATCACCTGATCTTTATGGATACTCTGAATAATACACACATCTGAACATTCAAAGATAACATCCACAAGTAAAAGAAAACATGTGTCATTTTTATTGTTTTTAATTTTTGTTTAGTTTTGAATTTTTGGTTCTGAATTACCTTTCTCAGTACTTTTGTTTCCACTTCATTCATTTATCTGTGAACATCATTTCCCTTAATAGATGAATAATATTTATTTGTGTAAATATACTACATTTTCGTTATCTGTTCACCAGTTGATGTAGATTTAAGCTGTTTTCATTTTCTAGTTATTCTAAATAGGCCAAAATACACATGAATGATCATGTATATCTACACTATGATATGGAGTCCTTTGAGTATTTGCCCAAGAGTGGTATAGCTGGATCCTATGGTATATCTACATCTAGGATTTTGGGGAATGTCCACACCTATTTCCATAGTATCTGGACAAATTTTCATTCCAAACAGCAGTGAATATATGCATCCTTTCTCCTAGCTCCATGCCAGCATTTGTCATTGATTCTCTATTGAATCTAGACACTCTGACTTGGTGAGATGAAATCCCAAATAGGTTTAATCAGCATTTCCCCACCAGCTAAGGTATTGCACAGTTTTAAAGTGATCCTTTACTTGTATTTCATCTTTTAGGCAATTATGCTTTCTTGGAAGAAAAATATTACAGGACTCATGCTGAAGAGAAAACAGACAGAGCAGGATGGGGCCACACACAGCTTGTGCTGGACTCACCACAACTGTGTTAAAGCTGCCATGAATACTCTTTTCAGAGCCTATGGGAAAGCCATGAAGAGATGAAACATAAGTAATCACTCTCCACATCCTGGCTTTGAATCTTCATGTGTCTAAGCTGTAGCTATCATCAGAAAAGAAAGAAAATGAAAGAAAGAAAGAAAGAAAGAAAGAAAGAAAGAAAGAAAGAAAGGAAGGAAGGAAGGAAGGAAGGAAGGAAGGAAGGAAGAGGAAGAAGAAGGAAGAAAGGAAAGAAGAAGAAAGAAAGAAAGAAAGAAAGAAAGAAAGAAAGAAAGAAAGAAAGAAAGAAAGGAAAGAAGAGGATCACTGGCTTCTTTCTTTTTTGTAATGACTGTCTAGCAAGGAATTGTCCTTAAGTGCATAAATTGCTTTCTTATAAACAGAAATTTCTCCTTCAGGAATGGTAACTAAACTACTGAGCCTGTACCCAAGAAGAATAGAACCTCTATTATGCTGGGCTAGTAGATCTGGTAGCAGACACCTGTCCCAGTGTTCTACTAAAAAGATATTTCATTCTGATCAAAAAAAGTAGGAACTCCATGGGTTCTCCATGCTTGCAGGAATAAGGCAACTTAGCAAAGGCTATGACATTACAAAGATGTCATAAAAACAGCAACCAAGACTTGAAATAACCCCAAGAGTGAGCCCCACCCCCTTGACTTCTCTATTAAGAGAGATGGAGAGAAGGTGTCCTCACAGGCCACAGCACCACAGAAGAGGATTAACTTATGCCTTTCACTTGCACTTTTGTTTTCAAGGAAAGCAAGTTGATATAACCTGGAGATGCCACCTTTTCCTCAGGAGAGGCAGCTCTGCTATCAGCCACACACCCAGCAAGCCCCTTATGGGAAAGTCACCTTATCAAGATTGCATGCAATAGACAGGGCTATTTTGAAAGTCAATGTCTGGCTCTATTTTGAAAGCTTCCCTCACTGTGTGTTTTTAGATGCAAGCTTCAACTGTCAGAGTTGTGTTGCTGTTGATAAAGCCAGCCTGGGATTGATGCCCAGAGGGTGGTCTGACTTGAAATTATGAGACAAAACTTGAATTAAATTAATTCTCTCATAGCTCAGGGAAGGAAGGTAAAGAGAACAAACTCTCAGGGATGCTT
Source organism: Mastomys natalensis (assembly GCA_021653895.1). Lineage (NCBI taxonomy): Eukaryota > Metazoa > Chordata > Mammalia > Rodentia > Muridae > Mastomys > Mastomys natalensis. The sequence goes on along the minus strand of JAJTUV010000423.1, from coordinate 133,054 downwards.
GAATAGATAATCTATAATTGTGATTGGTAGCTGGATGGCAATGCTTTCTTAGATTAATGACATTTCCTACACACTTAGTATTTATCAAGATAATATTTTTTTCATCACATTTGAGTTTCCTGGCCTCTAAGAGACTCACTGGCAGCATGCATAATGTCTCTACACTCCAACTGCCATTTGTGTGACAATACACACTAGAAAGCAGACTAGCTTCTCTTTAGCCTGCTGAATGTTTATACTGTACACATCTATCTATTGGTTTTGTCCACATAAAAGAGCAATTTAGATAGAAAATTTCCAATTTCAATGAGTTACTACAGATACTACAAAAATGTCTTAGGGCATCTCAATCAATACCATGGCCATGCAATTAGACTTAGATATTATTTTTAAAAATGTAGAATTATGAAGGGACAGCGTTTCTTTTTGATGTGATGATTTTAGTATTTTTGGTGATTCGCATATGACTTTGAGGATGTTTTAAATCCATTGAATTGTGTGTGAGAGAGAAAATGTATGTGAGTCTGTGGGTGAGTGTTTATGAGGTTGTGAGGACGGTGCACATATGCATGCATGATAGTATGTATGTATATGTGCAGGAACATGAGTGTTGGTACATGTGGAGGCCAAAGGATAACTTTAGCTATTGTTCCTAACCTGTCAATTACATTAACAAGGTCTCTCACTGATCTGGAACTTTTCAAGTAGGCTAGGCTTTCTGGATGGCAAGCCCCAGGAATCCAGTTTTCTTGGCTTCTCCTTTGTGATAGAATGAATGTAAATCCTTATGCTTGCCTTTGGAATGCTTTTTACTTATTGAGTTATTTTTCTCAACCACAGTCATATTAGCATGCAAATCACACCTCAATAAAACAAAATCCCAGGAGTCATGTATTTCTTTTGGAGTTATAGGCAAATGAGTTTGCAAAGACCCCTCTTCCAAAACAAAATTAAAAGCTATTATTGGCTTAGTTAGGGTTTCTATTGCTGTGATGAAACACCATGACCAGTAAACAAGCTGGAGGAGAGTGGTTTATTTGACTTACACTTCCATCACAGAGGGAAGCCAGGACAAGAACTCAAACAGGGAAGAAATTTGGAGCCAGGAGCTGATAGAAACACTGTAAAGGGATGCTTTGTACTGTCTTACTCCCATGGCTTACTCATTCTGCTTTCTTATAAAACCCAGAACCACCAGCCCAATGATGAAATCACTTCCACTGGGCTGTGCCTTCCCTCACTAATTACTAATTAAGAAAATTCCTTATGGCCAGATCTTATGAGGGTGTTTTCTCAACTGAGGCTTCCTTTCAGATAACACTAGTTTGTGTGTCAAGTTGACATGAGACTAACCAGAACTCTTTGTTATTTTCTAGAAGTTGATGGTGAAATTCTATTACTGAAGACACCAAATACTTCAGTCCCAGAACAGAGAAATCAAAGAGCTACTGACCTAGACATTTCATCCATACTGGCAAATTTTCATAGTTCTAGAAGCTGCTATGAGAAGTCATAAATATTACCCAGTTGTGAATCCTGTAAGCTACACAAGAGAGATGGCAAAACATCCCCATTACTGCAACAGTGGCATGGCCAATCTGGAAGGGAGCAACAATTATTGCAGTCAAGAACCTATGAATAGACAAATCATATACCTTAAGAAAGAACCTACTGCTGATATTCTGCTAAATTGACATGATATTAAAGCAACCCCTAATGACAACAGTATGTCTAGAAAGTAAGGCATTACTCAATCCTAATCAAAGAAACTTTTGTTTGTGGTAGATGATGATTAACACAGAATTTCACCACTGTCCAAGATACAGGGAGTAAGAGACTCCGAATGTTCCATGATAAATGAAACGTTTATACATCCTATACTCCAAAGACTCAGGAATCAAGAAAAGGAAGAAGAAAGAGGATAAGAGTCACAGGTGATGAATTTCTTCATCAGGACACAACAAGGATGCTTCACATATGAGATCACAGAGGTTGCAACAGTATGCATAAACCCTTTGCAAGTCCAAGCCAGACAAAATCCCAATGTAGAAAGGGAGTTAGTTAGGCATGAAGATCCACCACTCACGAAAGAGATATTGGCAATTGATAATTAATGTGAGAGAATGGATTGATTTCTTTAATACTCTAGCTTCCGATAAGTTCATCAGTCTTCAGTGGAAGGTCATGTACCTAATAATCTTTTGTTAGAAAAAAATGGCCATGATGGAGAAAAAGAAACTTAAAGTTGGGTTGTAAGGGATGCATCTGGGAAGAGGCTGGGAAGGAAGGGTGAATCTGATGAAAAACCATTGAACAAACTTCTAAAAAACTAATAGAAACATGTAAGTCCAAATAGATAAGACAAAAATAAAGTAAGTACAGTGAATCCAATTTTACTATATACACACATCACAATGAAATTCTTAAAAGAAATGTTTGAGCCACCAAAAGACAGCAGAAGAACAGGAAAGAATGTGATGAGACAGCACTTGCAGAAAATAAAATGGAGAACTTGTGCCCTGATAAAACAACTCCCATGTTAAATAAATGTGAATGGTGTAACCATGCCAGATTTTAGGATGAAAATCAAGCTGGGTACACTAACATACACTTGTAATCCTTATGTTTGAGAGTTGGAGGCTGAAATCCATTCAATGACATCCTCAACTACACAGTGAATTCAGGGCCAGCCTGTCTCTCTCCTTCTGGCCAGTTGTATTTTTTTAAGTATGCATGTAACTTAATTTCACAGTATCTACTTGCCTGAGCATTGCATCTGGAATTTACATATTATACACCATCATATTTTTTTTTTTGTTAGCAGACTTTACAAGAATAAATAAGAATAGACTGTATGATACCTGTGTTTTGGAGTCAGTGTAGAAACAGATTTTTGTTGGCTCCACTATGCATATATATATATATATATTATATATATATTATAAATCCTGTGGCTCAGTGTGGACTGAACTGTTTACAGTACCATTGTTTATAATTCTAAAAGTTTATGTCAGGTACTTCTGTCCCTTGTGGATGTAAATTTCCAGGTATCAGTTGTGGCTAGTGTCACCTCTGGCCATTTTCAGAGAGAAGTACACATTGGCAAAATGATTATGTGTTAATTGTTTGCTGCTTACACCTTATTTCAATATAAACAATTAGAGCATGCTTCCATGTTCTGTGTGGTCCTCAGCCATTGTCATTGTCTTGGGTTGTAGAATGTCTATTACAGCTGGTGTTTAGAAAACAAAGTGTGCATAGGATCCTGAGCAGGTGTGAGCTCTGCTGGTGTGAAAATGTTCTCATCCCTTCTGATATCTATAGATTCCTATAGATACATCCTCAGAGAAACCCCCTTCTGATATCTACAGATTCCTAGAGATACATCCTCAGAGAAATCTGTCTTTCCCCAAAGCCTTGCTTTTTAGAGTCTGGATTGTGTGCGCCATTTTAAATGAAGGGGGAATTTATGAAATGTTGAGTTTTGAAAGCATGGGTCTGGGCAAGCTTGCTACAAGTCAGGCCAGCTTAGACAGGTTTATTTTTTCTTTGTTTGTTTTTGTTTTTGTTTTTTGTTTGTTTGTGCTGAGGTCTTCCATTTCTGTGTTTTATCATAAGAAACTCAAAGGCATAACATAAGAATTTCCAAAAAGTGGCATTGCTATTTAATGTTTTCTTCACTTTGGAGTTCACCCACACTGTGGGTTCCATCCTGGCATCTTCAAATGAATACAGGTGTTCTGAAGCAGACATTTCACATGGACAATGAGTTTTCTCTTCAAAGTCGATCACCGAAGAGCCTTGCCTCTCCACAACCATTTGCATCTGTTTGGGGCCATCAGATTCACCTTCAGTGCTCAGTCTTACTTGCTTCTCATTTGATTCAACTCCACACTGAAGCAAAACCACCCATAATCTGCCTTTTGAGAATGAATTATTGTACCTTGCAACCTAAGGACCAGTCCAGCTCATGGCAGTATGCCTACTGAACCCTTGAGAGTATGCTATCCTGGGGCCTCTGAACTCCATAGGACTCTATGGCTCAGAAGCTGCCTGTCTTGCTGCCTCTGTTATGGGTAAGATAACTTCCTCAACCCTGATACAGACATCTTAGGATGTGAAGCTGAATCTAGGGGATTAAGGTATCACATCCTGCCTGGTGATTTGCACCACATCAGAATTCTCTCTGAATAAAATCTGCACAGTGTGCCAGAAAAGATGGCTGTCTCCTCACTGTCAGTGGTCCAGTCTTGGAGGGCAGGCTACTGCAATGGGCATGCCCTAGGCCCTAGCACTATCTGAATGCAGAAGTCTGTGGCTATTAAAGCATCCAAAGAACAATCCTAACACAGATATCAATGTAGTCAGAGGGATAAGGATGATGATGAGGAGGAGGAGGAGGAAAACGAGGAGGAGGAAAAGGAGGAAGGTAAAGGGGAGGAGGACTCCTCAACTGCATTAAAGATCAGGATCAACAGAATGGGAGGAGGAGGAAAGAAGGGAGGGGACAGGACCCTGGACAGAGCCATGGAGACCTGAGCCTCTTGAGGGAGAGCCTTTGGGCAACACTGCAGGGGAGAAGAAAGGATTGAAATTAGAGAGTCATAGGATAGGATAAATCACCTCATACTCTGCTTCAGGGAGCCATGAGATAGCATGAATCACTTGAGGCTGTGAAGCTTTAGGAAAGTGCAAGGATTGAGTTGTCTATGGAGGAACAGTCTGTCTGTGTGTACCATAGACCAGCAAACTCAAAATAAACACAGGTTCTCAACACTGAGGAAGTGGCTGACACTGAATGTGTTGTCAGGCTGTTTCCATGTCCATGAACTACTGTCCAACATTTAGCCTTTGGACTCTATGTTCCCAGGAAAGTTCCATAGATATAGAAATGACATTTCTATGAAAGTATAAAACAAAATCTCAACTCTCAGAGCACAAGCAATACAGACAGGTTTGTTGTCATGCAGACTGGGTCTCTGAATGTCAACAACAATCACGGAGGGTCAAATGGCTTAACCAGCAATAATTCACAGTATAGATAAGTTCATGTGTGAAATCAGTAAAGTAAATGAGAAGAATGATTCATTGATATTGATAGTCAACTTGTTCTAAATCAAGAATCTAGGATCACCAAGAAGACAAATCTCAGGCCATGTGTGTAAAAGAATTATAGCTTGATCTAATTGAGGAGGGGAAATGTACCCTAACTATGGATAGTATCATTACATGGGTGGGGTCCTCAACTGGATAAAGCAAAGAAAGTTGACTGAGTACCTACACTCATCCCTCTGTTTCTTGATTGCTGATGCCATGTGACCATTCACTTCATGCTCTTGCCTCCAACCCTTCCCACTATATTGAACTCTGTCATGAACTGTGAGCCAAAGGAACTCTCTTCCTTGAGTTGCTTTCACTGTTATTTGATCACAGCAGCAAGAAAATGAACTGATAAAAATCAATGACGTGAACTGCATCCAACCAGAGCAAGGAGGACAGGGCATAGGCAGCTGATGGCATTCCACCTCATTAAACTGGTACAAGTCCTTTCTCAAAATCAGACTTCCTAAAATATTTATTTCACTTTTTTTTTCAATTAAAGGCTTTTCTCATTTTATGTAACAATAAGGAAGCTCAAGCATTTTGGCTATTGACTTACCACATAAGGAAGACTGTTGGGCTTAATGAAGGTAAATTTTGACATTTAGTAACAAAAGAAACTTCTCTTTAGGGCTGGAAGATTGCTGCCATTGTTAAGGATAAATAAAAATTTTGATGGTGATTAGAAACGAACAAAACAAACAAAGCTCATGCACTTTAAAAACCAGAAACAGATATCCGGGTACCTATAAATGGTGACTTTGGGATACCTATAAGAGGTGACATCTCCTATCACACAGAGGGGAACAATCTTTAGTATCTGGGACAGATACCTTTCCAAGGAACACTGTATTGTAATTTTGTTTCTCTTTTTAATAATTTATTTATTGTGGTGTGGCACAAACCATAGGAGCAGAGTCTCCTGTTCCCATCTGTGTGCACCAGATATTGAATTGAGTTTGTCAGCTTGGAGTCACACACATTTAGCCAATTGCCATCTCTCCTACCTCTAATGTTGTCTTTCTATCATATCCTTGAATGTCATACTTTCTCAGTATTATAACATGGAACTCTGCTTGGATAATACTGCTTCACTTCTTTGAAGGCATTTCCAAGATGCTGGGCATGCACATTCACTTTAATGAGACCCTTCTTCAATCTCACTCTGAATCTCACAGCAGCACAGAGCCAACCCACAGATTTGTGCACCTGGAGCCTGCCTGGATCATGAACTGTGAGCATCACTTATAACTGTCTCTATTTCTCAGCATCTAACATCTATTTCAGGGCAGCAAGTGTCAAAGGGAAATAGGCAAATAATATTCATGAGCTACAGAAAGCGAGCCGCCTTCTGCCTAACTCCACAGACCTCAGGTGATCTCCCACACTCTGCCCTTGCTATTTTGCTCTCTGTCCTTTCTCTAAGAAGTGTCTTCCTAGATCTCAAACCAACAGATTACTTCTTTTAAAGATCTCCCCTTACCTTACACAACTGCCATAGTCAACAACAATAGAACCCTTAGCTATCCTTCCTGGCCTGGTTTGTAGAGTACTGGCTGATCAATTGCATTCCTTGTGGGTGCTCACTTGTTTCTCACCTCCATGATTCATAACATCACCCTGGATTTATCATTAGCCAGATGAAGAACCTTTCCTTCTTGGCTTTAAGGCCTCTTCCTACCTCTATTTTGTCCTCTTTACCTAGTCTTTATCTCAGTAGCATCTGTTCGTGAAGACAAAACACCAGAGCAGCTATTACACCTCTGGTCTGTATTTCCTACAGAGGGAGTAACTGTTTTCATCCCAGGCACTGGTCCTCAGTCATCCATTAGGTTTTGAGATGCAGGGGCATTGACTGAGACTATGAGTAAGGGAATAAATGGGTACATACAGAGAAAGAGAATGACCTAAGGTGCTGCAGGGCAAAACCTGGATCTCCTGGTTTGTCAAGGAAAATCCCCAAGTCAGCCCAGTTTCTGGGAAATAAGTTTTTCCCTCATTCTTTTGGTCCTTGAGAATTTACTCTGATCTAGTTTAATCATATTCACCCCTCCTCTTCTCCTCCTAGACCGACACAGTCAACTCTCTATGTTCTCATTTTTTCATAACATTAAATACTACTGGTACTTCCCTTACAATGTGGGTGTGTTGATTTTCACTGGAGTGTGGTGACCCTACCAAGGGCAAACCCTTAAGGAAACTTGACTTTTCATCAGAGACTATCAATTGCCTAAGGCTCCTCCTTGGCTATTGATGAGATTTTGTGCCTAGATTTTGTGCATATCTAGGCTAGGGGTGTTTTCTGGATTTAACTCATCAATATTTTGTGCACATCGATAGGATTTAAGGCCAACTACACAATATAAAACGTGTATCTTTCACCATTATGCAGGGAGACAGGTCATAGGCCCTAGGGAGAATCTATGACTATTATCTCATTAAATGTGCATAGTATTAAACTGACTATTGTGCCAATCTCTCCACCTCATTGGGAAACTTCTTTTTGCAGCAGATGGCAATTAATGCAGACAGAGAATGACACCTGGAAAAGATGCAGAGAACGGGAGTCTGAGGAATGCTGAGACCTACCTAAGTAGGACAACCCTATAAAAATATAGTTTCTAAATTACTTCTCAACTTTTTATTCCCTTTGTCCTAAACTTTGTGAAGTGTTACTTGAGCACAGACCTATAATCCCAAGAGCTTTATAAAGGTCTGGAATTAGAAATTTTTTTTGGCCTGGACCCTATTGTGTCCAATATGAGTCACAAATAGAACTCTACTGACTGGCTGCTCTTTGCTTTGTGACTTTCTGTGTTTTTTTTTTTTTTCAAGAGAAACTCCCAGAGGATATAGAGTCATGCTTCACCATTAGGTTCATATGGGAATGAATTATTTTGTTTACTAAAGTGCAGGATTATTTTTCTCTAAACACACTAAAGGCAATTTAGAGCAAACCAATAACAATTAAATGAAGAGAAACTTAAAACAATTCCACTAAAATCAGGGACAAGTCTATTCACTCTCTGTATCTCTTCCATATAGTACTTGAAGATCTAGCCACAGCAATAAGACAATTAAAGGTGATCACGGGATTACTCATTGGAAAAGAAGTCTAAGTATTGTTATCCACAGATGATATGATACTACACATAAGTGACCCAAAAATTTCTACTAGAGAACTCCTACAGCTGATAAACATCCTCAGCAAAGTGGCTGGATACAAACGTTAACTCAAAAAATTTAGTAGCCCTCTTTATAAAAATGATATCAGGCTGAGCAAGAAACCAGGTAAACATAATTCTTTATAATAACAACAAATGATATTGAATACCTTGATGCAACTCTAACTAAGCAAGTGAAAGATCTATATGGCAAGAACTTCAAGATTCTGAAGAAAGAAACTGAGGAAGACGTTAGAAGATGGAAAGGTCTCCATGTTCATGGATCAGGGACTAACATAGTGAAAATGGCCATCTTCCCAAAAGCAATCTAGAGATTCAATGAATTTCTCATCAAAATTCCAACATGATTCTTTACATATCTTGAGAGAAGGGCAGGAATTTTTACACATAGAGGCTCAGTAGAACAGTTTATCTCCCAGTAGCTAAAAGCTATAGTCCCCAACAGTGAACATTCACTGCAGCTACTGCTGTCTCAGCCATGAACACATTGGAGCAATGGTGACCTAGTCCTAGTATGGATGTGGGAATGGAAGGCAGTTCTGGAGCCAGACACTTAGAAGCCTATCTATGAACCCATTTCACTTACAAGAGAACTCATCTGGATTTTCAGGCCACACAGAGGACAAGACTGATATCCAACCAACGACATTTAGGAGGATATTTCTGAGTTTCCTGGACTCAGGAACAAATCTAATTCTTCTTGCTTCTTCTCACAGCTGAGACATATCCTCATTCCCAGTCTGCCTTTGCTCTCTTCAGGTCTTGTTTTGATCAGTTGAGGAAACCTGGAAAAAGTCTAAGATGCACACGAAGGAAGAGTCATAGAATGGCACAGCCTGCAGTTCCCACACTGCCAGGGATCTCAGAATCAGATGGCAAGGTAGAGAGAGGCTCATTCTCTGGCCCACTGTGTGTGTCCCTCAGTCTATCCCTGCAGTGCTGACTTCTACTCTGTTTACATGTGTGTCTGTCTGAAGTATCTCCCCTCCCTGCCAACTTTAAAGGCTGTGGGAACAGTACCTCATCTGTTCTTGAGAAGGTTGTACCTTTACCATGTGGACTCTGGAGACTGACCAAGACTCTCTAACATTTCTGTTTAATATAAAGACCATGGAAGATCAATATTTTCTCCACAATGGAGTTTCTTTGGGAGGCACCTGTTCAGATTATTTTTCTAGGATCAAGGTCCGTGATAATTCTAGCAGATCAGAAGCTTCACATGTACACAGTGAGCTAACATCACCTGTTTCTCAGGATAGGAAATCCTAGGATATATTCATGCCAAATACTCTCCTTATCTTAACTATGCACATGACAACATCTGACACTTTCAGGAAGGGCTAGGCATGGATATCCATTTGGCTTTTGAGCATCTTGAATTTAAGTGGGTAGCCTCTTACTGCTATGTGTCAAGAGACACTGGAGACCTCACTGGGGAGGATGACTGACCACCTCATGAAGGGAAGAAATTCAAAATCCCTCTTGATCCCACATTGCACTTTTGACCCTGGAGTTGATGAGGGAGACAGGAAGTTAAATGAAAAGCCTGCGGCCTTGGGATTTGTGGCTGCATGACAACAGGGACCACTCTTCGAAGATTCCAGAATGCAGCTATTCTCCGGAATATATCATGCCATTCATTTTTACCTAATGTGATCTAAGGGAGGAGGAGTCACCCCATCAACCTGTGAAGCATGCCCATCCCCCAGGGGAGAGGAGACACCTGCCCAGACTGTGAAGGAGCAGGTGTGACTCACTAGCCATGTGCTCTCATCTCTGTCACCTGCTGGTCTTTGTGTAGGAGAACAACCATCCCATGGATTGGGGGTTATTGTCTGAATGTGGCATAGTAGAATATGTTCCTTTAATTCATCCATTACAGAGACAGTGATGGTTATGGAGGGTTATGGAAAACAGTTGAAAAGCCTGAAATAAATGAACCAGAACATTCATCCAGCATGCTATGTCATTATATCACAGCCTTTGCTCAAAATTACCCAAAATATCAGGATATGAATGATGAGAAGAGTAACCCATCTCCCCACTGTAAAGAGGGCTGTCTTAGGTGATGTGATACAGGCCCCTCTTAGCTTCCTCAAGTAAGTCATCCTACAACCTATAACCCAAGTGCAGATGCTTAAAATCAATGCAGTTGCACTAAGTCTCCCAGCAGAGGTGTCAATCCAGACAGCAAGAGATGAAGCCCAGTGAGCATAAGTGATGTGGGGTGTAGGAATAGTTAGATTCCTGGAACACCTGTTAAAACTAAAAAGGACTGTAAAAAAAAAAAAAAAGAATTCATTGTCATACACAGCAGGAGAGTACCTGCTCAACACTTGTTCTGTGAAGCCCTAAGATCCAGGTGACCAGATGAGAGTAAACGTAGAGTACAGAGAGACACACAGACAGGTGGTGACCATCTTCCCTTGGGAAATCAAACTCCAAATATCAATCTGAGTCTCCACAGCACCATTTGCAGTGTCTGAGAGAGCTGTTGGGAAATGGTAGGAGGGTGCAGCCATAGGCTCTCAGTGGAGCGGTGTGGACAGCCCATACAGTTTAGGCAAGATGGAGGGTAAAGTGCCTGCAGGGGCACTCTGTTCAATGCCAGTTTCTCAGTCAGAAAATAATTCTCTAGAACATGGTTCATATTGCAAGAGACCCCTCTGGTAAGTGGAGTGCACAGGACTATGGCAGCACATCTGTAGGCATCTCTAGCACATTAAGTTATCAAATAACTGAAGGTCGAGCACAAATAGGAAGGATTTTAAGAAAGAGATAGAACAAACCTCTGTACATCTTCTAGACCACAGAACCTGAAGTGGCTCTCCCACTTCAAAACCTAAGCTATCCCTTTTGATGAATGCTAGGTCTGAAACCCAGTCCATGGGCCCTGGATCTACTGTGCGTGTCTGAGGAGGACCAAGTATTAATTTCTTTTGGCAGGATGCACTCAGCAGTTGCACTCGGTGGTGCTCTTAACCCGCATTCCACCAAAGTTATTAATCAAAGTAATAGTTTATTTTTTTTCACCAGAAAAATAAACCGTGATGCACTCAGCATGGCGGCCCTCCAAGCGGCACTCTGGCTTTGTTTGACTTGGGAAGTGCTCTTATTATGAAGAACTATTCAGTAATGGATGAGGAGTGCCTGAAAACTTCCCCTGCACAACATTAATTCACCAAACTATATGGCAATGCCACTGGTGGGGACCACCAAGGGTTATCTGGGGTCTGGGGTGGGCCAGGGATCCCTGGAGAAAAGGCGTCCCACTGGCCTCTTGCAGCCTGGAAACTTCCAGAAAATTGGCTTCAGTGTAGAAGCTTTCTGCTTCCCACCAGGGGCTCTAGTTGTTCCATGATCTCCAGATGCACTCAAAGTGAAAATACAGCCTAGGTTTGCCCATCTCAATGCCAGTGAGCATCTAGGTTTTACCTATGGACACTGCGCTATTCCTTCTAAAACGTCCCTGGAGTTTCATTTTGAACTGGCACACTATTGTTTTACTATATTCTAAAGGTAGACTTTATGGGATGAGGACTAATGTCTCCCTCACATTATGGCTTATCTAAGAACATTTTTCTGAAAGGATCCAAGTGGTACGAATCCCTACTTACCACCCCTGCCTCTCTCTAGCTGCTGCTTCTGCTTCTCCTGCTCCCTGCCCAGTAAACCACCATCACTGTGGTCTAATCCAGATCTGCCCTCAGTTCTCCATGAACTCCCTGAGGACAGAAGGGCAGGAATGTATCCAGGAGAGCTCATGGGTGACACAGAACCTTTCTGAGCTGACTGCATTGTTGGAGGAAAACAGTAACTTCTGAATGACAGCTGGCTCGTCCTGTTCTCCCATCCTGAGTCCCAAACCTCTTTCCTCTCCTTCATTTCATGGCACACCTAGAAACTAGAGGGGAAGATGGACTGATGATCTGTCAGAAGGTGTTCTAGTTTCCCCAAGACTGCAAGGTATATAGATTTTAAAAATCCAAGAACAAAGACCCAGCTCATGTGGGAACCCATGCTAAGGCCAAAGGCATGAAGGAAAACAGAAAGCCACATGGAACCCGAATGAGGGCCAACATCCGAGGCTCTGGGGGTGGGGGTCTGTTAGTACCATCACTGCAGGCATCCCTTTGGTCAACTAGCAACTTCTAGAAAATGTGATGAGACTATCCTGCCCAGGGTCAATCCTAACCCTGGTATCTGCCCATCTGTGACCTCTACTTAAAATTTAAACACCCCATAGCACGTCTACATTTCTTAGCTCTGATTGAAATTTCCAAATGACAGGTGCCACAATGTACAGATAGAGTGACTGCTTGTGTCTTTTATAAAGAAACATTTTCAAGCTGTGTCTGCATCATCGTTATTTAGACTCATGTGAGTTAAAGGATGCATCCACTGTGAAATCAAGCAGGGTGGGCTAGCGACTTCGCAGCCCACTGACACCTAAGAAGTCGCTATGCAGATGCCAAAGTTGGAGAACCCAGAAGGCTCTTGAGCATCCAGTGCTAGGGTCTCCTCGAATTCTTGAAGCTTCCTTATAGAACACTCCAGTCTGCTGCTGTGTGTTTAGCTCAACTCTATGCTGAAGGTCTCTGGAGTAAAACTAAGGGATTAAGTGATGGCCTCCCTGTTCAGACTAGGACTGATTGAGGCCATTATTGCATGACATGGCTGATTAGTTCCCCACTCTCACTGTGGAGAAACTGACGAGGAGTAATTTGCACCTGGGGCCCCTTCCTATCACAGGGAGAGAGGGGAATGTCATAGTATCACTGGCCTCATAGAAGAAAGAAGGACCTCTGAGACCAGAGGGCTCAGACATGGGATTCTGAAATGTGCTATACATGGCATCTTTGCTCAGGGGTGGCTCACTGGTTGTGGAGAGGCCAGCTCAGGGATCCCCATCCTGAAACTTGTGAGGCTGGGGACAGATATGGTAGCTTGCCCATTCCTTCTGCTTCCCCACCCAGCAGGGAAGCTGGAGGGCTTAAGTGGTTTTGTGTTTAGTCATTTATAAATAGTCTCTACTATAACATTTCTAAACACCATGGAGAATGTTTAGCTTTTCCCAGAGTGACATGGGACTCAGAGATTGCCAGGTACCCGCTGCTGCCAGCTCTGAGGGTCTCTTTTCCCATGCTGGGGCCACAGCAAGTCATTTGTCATTATCCCAAATGTTTTGTCTCTTCTGAGAACCCTTCTGCTCCTAGACTCTGATTTCAGGTCCCAGGGCCACGGGGCATCTACAGGCTGTGAGTAATTGTTCCAAGGTTGAGGGGTGAAGTGGTGGCTGTGATCCTATGCCCAAAGGAAATCCAGCCAACGGGGGGGCCCCTGACTTTACTCTGAAGTCACACAGGCTGTCATTCTGACCCCTCTTCCCCTCTGAGCTTGCAGGAGAGAGGACCAGGCAACGGACACAAACGAAATTTCAACAAAATTCTGACAGGATGGCAGAAGAGACAGAGGCAATGAGTTGCACTTTGTGGATCATATTTGAAAGACTGACTTCCCCAGCTTCTTGCAAAATGGATTTCAATACATCCAAGGCTCTGCTTTATGTCTGTGAATAAGGACGGGAGGGGTGGGGCTGTATGAAAGAAGCCATCTGCACAGTAGAACTTTGTGGCAAGCACACAGCGACACTTCTTCCTCAGATTAAAACTAAGCGTCTTTTTTATGTCGTGATAATTGCTGCATTTACTTCATTTAAATAAAGAAAAATATCACACTGTGATTGAATTTAAACCACGAAGAAACTTTCATCTCTGAACAATTATATGATAACTAACGTATTAAGATGCAATTACCAGGGCTGGAATCCTTCCAGAGCACCGGCTTGTAATATTTTCTGAATAATTTCTTTAAAGTGTTCCCTCTTATTGCACTTTTCTCTTGCTCCTGCGATTATTTAAAGGTGGTAATCGTTTCTGGTGGGTAACTGGTAGCCCTGGATTTTGTGGACATAGAGCACTGGGTCACCCACAAAGTGGTAGAATGGACAGAGAGCATGGATTTCGACAAGTCTCACGGAAAAGGAGCACTTGGAGTGTCAATGGCGTTTCAGCTCAGACCCTTGGGTTTAAGTACGTGAAAACCAATGGCTAGAAAGGCACAAAGTATAACACGTTAGAAACAACAGTCCACAGTGCATACATTCGTAACATTGAGAGAAAGGGTCTCCTCTGAGTCATTTCAAGAGTTCCAGGTTATGGGCTCGAGTCCGGGACCCTAGTGCCCGGATGTGAAGGCAGGGCGAGTGAGAATTTGAGGCAAGCCTGGACTTTGACAAAAGAAAAGAGGAAGAAGAGGAAGAGGAGGAGGAGGAGGAGGACGAGGAGGAAGATTATTTCAGTGTTTAAATTCTGTGGCTGCAGGAAAGTGCTGGCATCCATACAGGTTCAGAACCTGATAAACTGGGGATGTCTGAGTTCAACAGCAGCACTGAGCAAACCCCACGCAGCCACCAACTTCGGGAAGCTGCGAGGGCCGCCATTTGGACATTGTTTGTGATGTTAATCTTGAAATCATTCTAAAAGTTTAATGAGGAAGAGACTAAGTCCTTAACATTCCTCCAACAGGGAAATTGGCAGCTTCAAGGTCCTGCCTTCTCCCTCCTTAGCTCTGCCTTTTGCTACCCAATGGGAAACAATCCCTTAAAGAAAGCCAGGAGGCAGGCTCAGTCCAGCTCTTTTTGGGCCTGCATCCTGTATGCCAGAAAAGACAGGTTTGTCTACACACGGCCTCCTGCCTCATCCCCTTTGAAGCTGTGGGAATAGAATCCTATAAACCTCATGGATCTGATGCCGGCTGTAAGCAACACTCCTAAGTCCTGGGAAGCCCGGGCAGAGAGGCTCTTTTGTTCATTCTGATGTCTTGGCATCCTTATCTCCTCTCTGTCTTCCTCTCTGCTAGCCCCCTCCCACAGGCTCTCTTCACTCTGCTGCAATGCCTGTCTCTTCTCTCTTTCGGCCACTCCTTTTCCTCTCTTCTACTTTCTCCACCCTTCTCTTGAGAAGAGCTGGAAGCAGCTAGCCTGAGCTCCAGCCAGGGCTAATTGTTTCTTACACTGCACATATTTGAGGTTGCTTCAACGGGATAGGAGCTATGACGGATTTCATGATTTAGTCACCTGGCTCGTGCTTCCTGTTTCATGGTGTATTCTCCTCAGGTGTGAAACCAGTGGCTCAGAAAAGTCAAGGAACTTCAAATAGGTCACACAGCTACTGTAGGTCACACATCCTCAGGTTTTATCACTTCTTACACTCTGCCTCTGTTTCCTATCCTGAAACAAAATATTTTACGTGGTGCACACTTGTAACTTTTCCTCACACTGTATGTTTTACCTTCAAATGGAAGGATGGAAAGAAAGAATGGTACGGTGCCTGAAGAAGCTTTCTTATTCTAAGCATGAAGCAGCTGAAACGCCGATGCTGATGGAGATAGAGTGACTAGCCACAGGAAGGACCCATCTTTCAGACCAACAGCTCTGAAGCCCCTCAGGCAGCAAGACTGATGGAACAACTTAATTCCACCTCAACCCTGGAAGCTAGAAACAGGCCATCCTCCATCATCTCAGCCTGGGGATGACGTGGATTTGTTTTGCTTACAGATAGACTTTCTTTACTGAAAAGCTATAATAGCCACAGAGGTTCTTTCACCATGTGGGTGGAAATGTTGTGAATAAACATGACACAAATCCCAGTGCTTAGATTTGTCCCATTTCAGGATAATGTGATTTAGGCAAGCTGAGAGGGTTTAAGTAACTGGGAAATAACTTACACAATGTCTCCAGAAGTGTTTAGAACTTGGCAAGGTCTATGCATTCTCTATGAGTATGCACATGTGGAGAGGTGAGGGTGCTCATGGTAACAAGAGTTCAGATCCACCTTGAAGACCCCAAAGAAAAGAAATGCTGTCCAGCTTGATGGTTCCTGAACATTCTTTGGTCTGCCATGTTCTACCCAAACATGAGTTCAATTAGCAGGTTCCTTGACAAGGCAAAACTCTGAAGGTTTATGGAGACCAGCCCAGCCAATCCCTCTAGTACTGTGAACTAATACATAAAAATGCTATTGCCCATTGCAGTCTTCTTTGGCAGAGAGGGTTCACGGGTACTGGAATTACTACAGTAGAATTTGGAATTAGGAGGTGATAAGGTCACACTGAGATGGGTCCTTAGGAGGACCTTGTGGGACAATGGAGGACAGGAAGTTTTGAGGCATCTGGCCTTGCCATAGAAGGAAAAAGCCAACAAGGTCCCCTCTGCATGTGAGCTATGGATCTCATAGTCTGTTTGTCAGTGAAACATGTCTGATGAATTTATGTTTCACAAGTACATAGTTTGTAACAAAAGGAAAAGTGTAAATGTTTAATTAGTGCCAATGTACCAGCAGAGCGTTGGGTAAATGAGAAACCGTCCTGAGGGAAATCAGATACTGATTGGTCCATTTCCTCTATGGGTGGGAGTGGACATGGAATCACCTTACACAGTGATTATTTTCTTCACAGAAGTCAAATATCACATTGACATCGGGTTTGTCCTAGAGACACGAAAGAACTTGGGTCCTTATGACTGAGGATTCTAAGGGAGGCTTTGCTTCAGGAGAATAGGAAGAAGATGAAGGACCAAGAACCTTTTCTTCTTCATCTCTGGGAGCTAATGTCAAGGCTGGAACACCCTTTACCCTGAAGTTACCCTCTTACATGTCTCAAGATGAAAACTTTCATCTTTGCTCATTTCCCTCAGCTCAGTATAATTACTGCGGCCAGCATTAGCATGGACATGAAGATTTATTCAGAAGCACTTACCATAAGTAGGATTTATGAGGTAAGGTGAAGGAATGATTCTGGTTTTCACTAGGAAGGTCAATATGCATAATTAATTTCAGGTCAATTTTGTTAATTTACTTAATTGAGCAGCACGAACAGAGATTTATATTTTTTCTGTATCTTGAACACAAGAAAATATTTTCAGTATACAACTGACAGAGGCTACACATATTCCATTTACAAAGAAGGCATGACGATAGCCAGTAAACACACATGAAATATGTAATTGTACCAGTAAGATAAAATGCAACACGCATAAACAGCCATCATAATCTTCTTCGTTGCTGCTGTGAGCAACCCTCCTGTGCTACAGGTTTCTGATGCATCTTGTGTCTTTTTATCTCTTAATATTTTAAATTGCTCTGGAATTTAATTTAGTTGCATTCTACAAATAGAAAACACACATTTTTGTGATGCCTATATTTAATGTTTTCTAATTGAGCTGTTTAGAGTGGCTTGCCCCACCCTGAGTAGATGGCTGTAATTGTCCAGGTGGCTATCTTTCTCATCATGGACTCCCTGGCATTCTCCAGTTCTTCCTTAACTATGCTGCCTGGAGTGTAGGTATACCAGAGAGTTCTGGTCACAGGGTCATGGGGTCACAGGATCACAAGGTCATGGGGTCATGGGGTCACTGAACACACCAGTCTTCACATCCATTCCTTTTCCCTTTTCTTGAAGCTCTGGAGTTAGACACTGGGGCCTCAAGCATGCTGAGCAAGCATTCCACATTTCAACTGCTTCCCCAGCCCTTTGACATCACACATCAAAGGACGTGTATTGGGAACATCAGTGAAGTCCTTGGGGCAATGCTGTGCCAAGCCCAGCCCTGTAGAATATGCTAGGGAAGAGTCCGCACACATCACTCTTGGGACATGGACAGAGGCTAGCATCCACACCGACCTTACCACCTGGAGACAAGGTCACACCCAGAGGTCTGTAACCCAAGCATTCCCCCAGTGAATAAGGGAACATCAATCTCCCTTTCTAGACTGCTCAGGGGAGTGAATTTTACTATGCAGGATCGTGTTTCAAATAATTGGATGGATATTACAGAATGCTAATGTCCAAAACTGACCCTGGAAATGGCAAGGAAGAAGCCTCTGCCATGGCTAGGCTATCAAGGTTGAGATGTTCTCTGTGCCTTACAAACCAAATATCTCTCCAACATTGTATAGCAGGATGGTGTCCTGCTGCTGCTACATTATTTGCAATAAGCACAGTGATTGGGGAGGAGCTAATGATGGGAGAAGCAAAGAGAGAAAAGGAGAGAAAGAGGAGGAGCAAGGAGGAGAGAGGAGAGATGTATCAGCCATGGAGAACTAGGATGCATCAAGAACAGTCCTGGGTAACAAATTTTATCTAAGGGTAGATAATTGGGTAACAACTCTAATTGTGTGGGCATCTTGTTAATTGAGCATTTCCAAATATATAAATATTGGATTATATTTAAGCATTAAGAGTCTCATTTCTACTGGATACCACATGGATGGCGGGATGGTCTGGGCTCAGCCAAGCAATATGAACAGCTTGGTGGATTGGCAGAGCCAAACACCACACTGGGTTCTCTCAGGTCTAGTTGTGGCACTCGTGGCTCTGGCCACTTCTAGCTATGGCAACTTGGCTTCTGGTCACGGAACATGGCAGCCTGAGCTAAGAAAGCCACACCACCGCCGGCGGCGAGATAGACAGCCCACTCAGTGCTTTTAAAATATTACTGCAACAACATTGCAGCAAGAAGGCTGTCATCAAAGGACGCTCAGTGGATCCTGTATCAGATAGTTTCATAAGGTCATGAATTCAATGTAAAATTCACCCAGGTAATATTATGGGGTATGCCCTTACTTAATGATCTTTTAATATTTTTATGTTTCAACAAAGGGAAATTTTGAGCATGTTTTTGAATGTGTGCTGGAAAGTAGTGTGTATTTCCTTGATAATATTGAATAGCAATTTACAGGAGGGATTATGGGTACTCTTTCAAATAGCATGCTTTCAATGAGTAGCAGTCTTCCTCCTCTTATTTTCCTCTTAAAGGCAGGCTTCTTTTGAGATTTATTTAGAAATTAATTTACTTTACATAAAGACAAGTGATTATGAAGAGCCCCTGAAGTGGTTTGAAGGTTTTCACAGTAAAATTCACTAAGGCAGGCTTATTCTAAAATAGGTTAATATTAACATATGCATACACACTTTTGTGCCTCACACTATATCAATAATATTAATAGAGTATACAAAGTTAATGTAGCTCTTATGCAAAACTATATGTGTTTTAATTAAATCTTTGTGTATATAATTAGGATATAGGTGGAAACACACAATGAGAATCTTTAACTTCCCTGAGTATGTGTCTTCAAAATGACCAGGAAATAACATTATAGATGTAGCCACATTTGTGTCTCATTTGTCATAGGATCGCTTCCAAATTGTTACAATTTTCTTGAAATTCAAATTATTTGGTAAGACCAAGTTGATGTAGCTATTTGCTGTATATGCCAGGCAAACACTCTATACTTGAGCTCCATCATGAGACCTTTAAGTTTACACATAGAAGCCTATTCTTTTTGCAGATATTTTTGTCCCTCTTAAAGAAAGCAGTGAATCAATAGAATGGGAATTCTCACAGTCACCAGTTAATTTGGTTCTGTGACCTTTACTGTGTCCTTGGATGGGTCCTCCCTAGAGTCATGCATTTTCTGCCTCAGCTGCCCTTCCCTGTGGTGTCATCTCTGGGTAAAGGAGGGAGTTTTGCTCAACATCAACAAGTATCTCCTGTATTCTAACAACTCCAACTCCATATGGCTCTCTCAGGCATCAACAGACTAACCCTAGTTCCCATGTAACCCCAACAGACACACTGCAAACCCAGGACATTGACACATCCTATGAGTTTATATACTACCTCCCCCTGCATGGGATGGATCCTGCCTTCTGCTAGTGTAGGCCACCGTGGTGTACTTTCCTTGTACTTTCAGGAGCTACCTGTAGACCTCCAGTATAGAGAAAAACAATCCATCTATGACTATCCTCCATGTGGAGAAGCAAGGATATACTATTATAAGTAAAGGAAAATGTAACCTAGCATAATAAAAACAAGAAATCTCTGTGCAAAAATAATGACAGGAGTTCAGATTTCCAGCCGCCATGTAACAAGCCAGATATGGTGGTATGGTGTTGGCAGGTATAACCCAAGGGCTCACTGGCCACCCAGACTAGCCAAATCTGTCAGGTCCAGGATCAGTAAGACAAACTTTCTCAATGAATAAGATGTATATTAATTGAGGAAGACACCTAATGTTAACCCCGTGGTATACATGGGTATACACCACCACACACACATATAGAAACACGCACATGTACAAGCACACACACATATGCATGATGCACACATATGTACACACACACACAGACATCTATATTATCATAAACTCATCTCCTCCCACTGACTGCTAGCCCACTTCCCAAAATTATCTACCATTAATTTCTGTTCTTTTTCTCATTAGGGAAGTACACAGAAGAAGGTTATTTCTCTTGAAAAAGTTAAAACACACAAACACACACATACACACACACACATCCCTATGATTTTAATGCCATAGCCAAACAGAGAAAGTCATTCATTGGTAGTTAATTAACAACACCTAAAATCACATAGGAAACAAATCTCTGAGGATAGTTCTAAAGAAGTTTCTAGACTGTCAAAATGGAAGTGGAAAGACTCCCTCCTCCAACCCATGCTTTAGGCAGCAACATGGAATGAAATGGGGTCCTGGACTGAATAAGAGCGGCAGACGAGAGCTGAATACCAGCCTTCTCTCTCTGCTTCCTGACTGTGGTTGCCAGGTGACCCACTGCCTTTTACTTCTGCAGCCTGCACTTCCCCACTATGACAGACTGTCCCCTCAAGCTGTGGAACAGAAGACATCTTCCATTGGTAAGTGATGTTTGTCAGGTATCTTTGTCCTAACATTGAAAAAAATCAACTGCTACAGAAACATATGTCCACAAGGCTACAATATATATAGTCTGCTCAGACTTGTACCGTGGGTATGTGTATTTCCCCTTTCTGTTCTGTATCCTCAAAATGTTTAGTGACTCCATGTCCTCTACACACAGTGAGAGAAACTGGAAGCAAGCCCTGCATGGCAAGAGGGACTTATTAAATCAATCTCAGCAAACCTTTCTCTCAAAGTAAACAAGTGTCATTTACCTGAAGTGAATCTCAGGCATCCCAATAAACAGAAAAGCTTATGGTGGTGGAGAAGCACATTTATCCTGTCTGAAGAGTCCTGTGCTGTGGTCATGTGCCCATGTGTTCCTCACCCTCACATTCAACTGATCTTCAACTTTCAAAAGTGTTGTAACTTCTCTGGACATAAATGGAGTTTTCCTCCTTGTTATTCTTTGGGCGACAGACACAGCACAGTAGCTATTTACTTAGTGTTAACACAGTGGTGAAGAATATAAGCTTCACAGAGAAAACGTAAGGTATAAATGTAGACCAAAGTCTACAACTGCTTTATTTTAGGGACTTGGAGTTCCTTAAATTGGGCTCTCTAGGGGCTCTTGGTCAGCCTTCTGTAGATACTTAGGAACTGCCCTTTGTAGAAGGAGGACACAGGCAGGATGGCATATTTATGCCTTGGGTGGATTTTTAGGAATCTGAGATATTTAAGTCAGAAGACCTTGATGATAGGTCCACAAAAGACCCATCCTTTCAGAAATACAGTAAGTCTGAGCCTATGTATGGTCAACAGAAGGGAAAAACTGAAGTTGTTTGTACACTCACTGAATGTGCTGCATGTTGGGCAGGAACACCCACCCTCTCTGGAGCCTGTCTTGTCTGAGAGCTTCCAACTGATGAAGAGGCTCAAATGACTAAGAGGTTTGCATTGCAAATTCTGTCAGTGTTTCTCCAGTTCCTTCAACTCCCCCTTACTCCTAAGGGCCTTCCTTTCCTTTCTGTGTTTGCTTATCCTGATGTCTCTCTTTGCATAAAAAGCAATCCCATAATCCTTTGGATCAAAGAGACTGGGGTTTATTGACTGACTTCCTGGTGTCAGAGGTTAGAGCACACTTTCAGACACGGGGGATATTAGGAAATAAAAAGGGTTACAAATTTGAAAGTCAGGGATAAAATCCCAGTACCCAGAGAGATCTTCGGGGCTGTAGCAATCGCTACCGTAGATTTTATATGCATCTCTGGAAGTCAGTCAAATAATCTAGGCAAGAAAACAAATCGCCCACAGATAAGACTCTCAAAGAGGAGTCGCTGTCCCACCAGACTGCACAACTAAACAAAGGACTGGAGCCACTGCACCCCAGGAGCCATATCACACACCAGGATCAGAAGACAAGACAGAGGGCTGAGGCCTGGGCTGAGAGCATGCCAGGGTGTTGTACTTATGAAGAGAGAATGAATGTCAGCATGGCACATTCTGAAGATGTAGTGGAAGAGCCTCGGGGCAGTGATAGAGCCTGAGAACACAACCAACAGCGGAAATCTAGCTTGATGGGAGCTGCTGCCTGTGGGAACCCAGCACTGCCATAAACTGCTATTCGAGAGTGTTCAGAAGCTTGAGCAGAATAACTCTCAATTGCAGCCTCTGCCCAAGATGAGGATACTAGTTAATTCGACTAGATCGTCTACCTCTGCTGTGGGGGTTGCTATCATTTTTATTGACAGGTAGCAAGTGCACAGCCAAGGTGGCTGATGCAACATCCAGGCAGTCTCTATGACTGAAGTCTCAGTCCTACCAAATAAGGTTTGAGGGATGTGGGCAATGTGCAGGAGCTGAATTTGATATATTTGGGGGTGGGCAGAACACACAACATATAGTGGCACTCTGAGAATACAGTATGAGAACCAACTACTAGAAAATCGAGAGAAGCATGGATCCTGTGATGAAAGGAAAGTCCCTTGATCATCTCTGACACAGGACTAGATGTGGGCGGTTGTCATCAAACAGGTGGTCTTTATGGGAGGGACAGAGTTTCCTCTTCTCAGATTCTGCTCATGATTGCTTTCCTGATTAGATTTATCATATAGATACAGAACTGCTTCCTGCTCTGACCATGATGCCCAGAACCACTGAGGCACACAAACAAGAGTGTGCTACCTGGTACTCACTTCTTTAGTGGAGGAAGTGAGGGCCAAGACTTTTATAGATTCCACTATCCAACCAAGCCCTGGGCCATCACAGGCGATGCAGCTGTTCTGTGCATGTGACGGAGGAAGAGCCCTCTTCCCTTTACCCTCAGTCCTCACTCTCTCCCCCTCTCCACTTTTTATTTTTCCTCCTCCTTTCCTTTATTGTTTCCTCCCTTTCTTCCTTCTTTCCACCTTCTCTTCTGTGCTTCCCTCTCTTTCCCTCCTCTTCTTCCCTCCCTTCCCTTCTGAAGATTGTTCCAACTTCAATGGATTGGAAGAGTCTCCTATCCTTGATTGCCTCTCTGTAAATAACAAACTGCTTCTATAATTTGTGTATGAACATGGCTTGTCTTATAGACTTCTGGCAGTTGTTAAAACTGTACCCCAAAATATAAATAACAGACAGAAGTAACTCCTTCCTTCCTTTCTTCCTTCCTTCTTCTTTCCTTCCTTTCTTCTTTCCTTCCTTTCTTCTTTCCTTCCTTTCTTCTTTCCTTCCTTTCTTCTTTCCTTCCTTTCTTCCCTCCTTCCTTCCCTCCTTCCTTGTAGGGGTAGTAGTTTAGAAAATGACGCCTGGTCTAGCTTGTTCCTGGGCAGCCACCATGCTCCTGCTGCTCTTCAGCTCTGACCAGGGTTCTGGCTAGCTAGATGCACAGGTCCTGGCATCCACAAGACTCCAGCATGGGGGATGGCTCTGCCAATCCCCCACACTGCATCCAAAAAACTCAGCTGAACCCAAGACAATATCTGCCATCCTCACAGTACCCAGTAGAAATGAGACTATTAAAGCTTAATGATTATCTAAAGGATTTATATATTTAGAAATGTTCAATTAACAAGATGCTCATACAATTACAGTTGTTACCTGCGATCTAACCTTTTGATAGAAGTTGCTACCCAGGACAGCTATCTACCTATCCGTGGTTCTTCATTGTCCATAGCCTCTGTCTTCTTCTTCCCTTCCTCTATTTCTCCCCTCTCCTTCCTTTTTTTCTCCCCTACTCTTCCTCTCTTTCTCTCCCAGCTCCACTTCCTCTTCTACTGCCTAATCACCAAGCTCCACTGCAAATACAATGTAGCAGAATAAAATATCCTGTTTCCTTCCTTCCTTCCTTCCTCCCCTTCCTTCCTTCCTTCTTCCCCTTGCTCTTTCACTTCCTTCTATCTACCCACCTTCCTCCATTAACACAGACTCTATAAAGCCCCACTCACTCAGAACTCTTTCATTTAACCACAAAACTTGACGTGACCCACACAAGAACTTCTTTCACTGAAGTTATTTCTCAGCACTACCCAGAGAGCGTTTGACACATAAAAGCCATTTTATTTTAATGAAGGGCACAATGTTGTTCCATGTCTGCTTCTGCCAATCAGTGAGACCATTCCTGCTTACCTCCCTTGAACCAAAGGATCTGCTTTTGTGGGATTCTGATCCTCCATATACTCTGTATCAGCTTCTCTGAAAAAATAAATCCTCCCATCCTACACCAATCTCTCATCCTTGGAGAAAACTCCCACTTCCTGAAAGACACAGAGCTCATCAACAGGACAGAGGAACAAACCCTTCTAGCTACTGTGTCCTGGGCACCAGCATTTAGAATTTACTCAGACTAGTCATCCAGGGCATGCTCATGCATTATATTATATGAACAGTAAATTATATGAACAAGGTCAATACAGTGAGGCAATAAAGGGTAGAAAAAAAAAACACCAAATTTATTATGGGCTCAGCCCAAGGCTGAAGAAACTCACCTGAGTGGCTGAAGCATTTTCTTTCTGTGTATTCATGTGTCATGGAAACTGGAGCCCCTCAAAACATGGGGGACCCACTCTATGTATATATCATCAGGTACCCATTTTCAATTCATGGGGAAAATCTTTCCATCCAATATGAAAAGATACAGGCTCTGGTATTTGAGCATTTCTCATAATCATTTCCAAGAAGCACAGGAAAAAGGCATGGGTTTCTCACTCTTTTCAAACAAGGTGTTGCCTTCCAGAAATTTCTATCATTATTTTAAGAGCTACACACAAGAGTGGAGGAAGATGAGGTCTATCTTAACATGGATCCGCAAGTCTCACTGGCCCTTATTAGTCGTCAGGCCATTCTTTGCCACTTCAGTCACCTGCTTGCTATTGTAAGCCGATGAACACTTCAACAGTGGAGTGATTCATTGGTCTACTTTGGAATCTCTTCCTGTGCCTCGTGTCTGTTGCTAAGAACATTAACAAACATAAATTAACAAAGCAAGCTAAAATTAGAAGTGATGTCCTATAACATACTTCAGTAACACTCTATTGGAAGCAGTAATTTTGGTAAAAATTTGCACACCATATGGTGTAGCTGACTGAATTGTTTACAGAACACTTGATATAAAGGTAATTAAAATCTTTGAAGTAAATATTCAAAGCTAGCAAGTGATCCTCAGATTGCCATCAAATATTCTCTGTATTTAGTATTAATGTTTAGGACCCTGTCTGCATTATACAATTAATGGGAGATATAGGTTCACTGAATGTGATGTTCTGGCTGCATGAAATTATAAACACGTGCCTAGATGGTTTGACTCATGGGACTAAGGTCTCAGTGTGAGTCTAGTTTTTGTGGCTTTGTCAGTGTCAGCCATGTAGTCATTCTCCCTGCAAAATAATGAGATGTTTATCCATGTCTATAGACCAGAAACTGACTAAAAGTACTTGCTGTTCTTCAAAGTGGGTATGTTTCAGAATCCCAGGCACATTACTGTTGCATCAGGGTAAGCAAGGAAACATTTCTATTACAAGGTCTGTAAAAGTGAGGACAGAAAAGTCTTGTTCTATGGGAAACCATGATCTACTAAATTTGGTGAACATTGAAGGACACTGAGCATCCTCTTCTGCCAGGTGCTGTGGGTGGGATCCGAGGGTGGAGACAGTCCATGCACATCATACTCTCTAGAATAGTTCTCAACCTGTCACAATCCCAAATAGGGGGTCACCTATGACCTCCAGAAAACACATTATTTACATGATGATACTTAAAGTATCAAAATTGTAGTTTTGAAGTAACAATGGAAATTATTTTCATCGTTGAGGGTCACCACAGCATGAAAAACTATTAAAGAGTTGCAGCATTAGGAAGATTGAGAACTGCGGCTCCAGTAGGGTGAGGTCAGATTTGCTCACCTTTGAGACCTCAGTACGAGTCTGTCATAAGCTATCATCACTAAGAGTATAAATTTGTAGATGAGCATTTCCTTTCAATCAAAGGCAGCTGTTGTTTAGCACCCAAGATAAGGAAATGACAAATCAATATGAATCTAGGAAGCACACAGTGGTTTGTCCCAAAGTATCAGCCAGTCCTACATTATCTTACATAACTGTCTCTTTCCTAAGGTGCACTGTGGTCACAGCAAGGTATCTGCTTTCTTTGCTTCTGAAGAGCCCAGTTATAAGTCTGGGGGACCTCATGATCACTAGAAGTAAGAGGGTGAGTTCTCAGAGAAAAATGGACCACTTCCTCCAAGCTCCAGAAATAAGATGGTTAGTTTAGCTCGTCCTCAATCAACAGGGACAGTGGGCAGAGGTCTCTTTGGAGGAAGGCTTGTCTTGGAGGTAATGCTGTTCCTTCTATACCAGAGGCCTGGAGAAATTTGTGGATGAGAAGGTATCTGCCAAAGGGTGAAAAAAATGCTATCCTGGAGAAAAGTTGGAGATGGCCCTGGAGAGGTAAGAAACGACAGGCCACATCCACAGGATCCACAGTCCTCACAAATATGAACAGGAAGAAAGGAAAAGGTGATATGGCTTCAGAATGGGTGTACATCAGACATGGTTCGAAAACAGGGCAGCAATCATTCCTCTTAGATGGAAATGTCCTACGGTCTTTGTGTGACTGAGCATAAAGCCAGGAACAACCACAGAAATGTACTGCTTCAGTTTAGCTGGAGCAGAAAGTGGTCCTCAGGGCCCATCTACAGTCTGAATCAAGAGTCTCATTCTTAGGTGGAAGCAAAAGACATGCTCCTGAGGATGTTGGAGTTAAGTAAAAGCTAGCACCTGATATTCTTGATATCTCTGAGTTGGGTGCAACAGGGAAGTGGTATTCATTCTGAAGACTCAGGTGCAGACTCACAGCCCTCCCTCTGGCTTCTGTGAGGAGAGCCAATGGCATGGGTTGTAAACATTGTGGTCATCAGTCTTCTCTAACAGTCAGAGAATGAGAAACCAGCATATAGGTCTATCTGATGTGGGAAAAGCATAGATTTAATGGTCTGTGCATTTCATCATGATTTTCACATGCTCACTGCACAATTTGAAGAAAATGCAATTTTCATACAAAAGCCAAATTCCATAGAATTTTAACAATAACAGTCTATTTTGGCTACCAGACATGTAGTTCAATTAGACATTATTAGCATGCTTAAGTTACAAATTATGTTACAGTTAGAATAGACATCCCACAAAGGCCTCTGCATTGAAGACTTAGTCCCCAGGGTAATGATAATTGGGTAGTAGTAGAACCTTCGAAAGCTGGCATCCAATGAACAGTCATTAGGTCATTGTGGGAGGCCCCCAAAGTGAGTGTGGGAACCACATAACTTCTAATTCACTTTCCATCTTCACCTGAGGTGGGTGAGTGGTATGCTCGTCCACCCTCTTCCTGCTGCTGCTCTCCAGCACACGCTAGAGGCCTAGTCAATGTTTTAACCACGGTGTGAATTAGAACTTCCATGTACGTTCCCAGTGCTAGAGCCATTTTCCTCTCTAGGATTAATTTTTCTCTCAGGCAAATCGCTGCATCCTAAGAAAGCTGAAGAACACAGGAAATGGTTACCATGAATGGGTTGTTGGCTACAGATATTCCGGACGGTGTGGAGGGGTGTTTAGCATTGGTGTCTGGAAAGAAATTGAAAGAACAGGTTCAGAAAGCCAGAATGTGGCAAACAGAGGATAATCATTGTCTTAGCCAGGGTTTCTATTCCTGCACAAAACATCAAGACCAAGAAGAAAGTTGAGGAGGAAAAGGTTTATTCAGCTTACACTTCCACATTGCTCTTCATCAACAAAGGAAGTGAGGACTGGAACTCACACAGGGCAAGAACTTGGAGGCAGGAGTGGATGCAGAAGCCATAGAGGGATGTACTTAATGGCTTGCTTCCCCTGGCTTGCTCAGCTTGCTTTCTTATAGAACCCAGGACCACCAGCCCAGGGATGGCACCACCCACAATGGGCCCTCCCACCCTTGATCACAAACTGAGAAAATGCCTTACAGCTGGATCTCATGGAGGCATTTCCTCAATAGAGGCTCCTTTCTCTGTGATAACTCCAGCTTGTGTCAAGTTGACACGCAAAACCAGCCAGTACAACCATTTTCTTCTGGTAGTGATTAAGAAGGCAGGCGGGGCATGGGGCACTTCAGAGATAGGGAATGGACTGATGGGACTTCAGGAGGAAATGAGGACTATCTTAGGCAGCAGCAACTGGACTGGAAGCCACAATGAAGGGGAGTTATGTGCTTGGAGGACAAACAGCTTTGAAACTTTTAAGGTTTGTTCTACTAGGTTTTGGATTTGGTTTGGAGAAATCCACCCACCACCCATTTTATTACCATATCCTCATCCCTTTGGAGTAGGAACAAGAATCCTGGGCTAGCCCTATGGTATATATTTTAAGGACAAAATTTTGTCATTTTTCTAGGAAATTGTGGCTGAGTTTTTCTTGAGACTAAGAGACTTCAAATTAGATGTGTGCCCACCATCACAGGAGAACCATGATACATAGTATGAGCCAAGGAAATGGACAAAATTGAGTATCTGAAGTTTGATTCCTGCCAAGCGTGTATCAGATTCACAATGAAAAAGATGTAAAAGCATGTCAAATCATTGGTAAGAAAGGATGTCTCTTTGAGGTATCAGCAATAAGCAGAACTGAATAGAAGAGCAGACACATCCTATACTATAGTAACAGCCTATGTGTATCTCTCCATCCTAAAATGTTCACTGAAAACTTACAAAGCAAAAATCAACTTTAGGAAACCTTGGTATCCTTAAATGCACACTCTACCTCTATTGGGAACATTCCCCCGATTGTGTGCTGACAATAACTGAAGTGCAGGTTCCAGAGGCACCCAGGCTGCCAGTGAGGAACAGGATCCTGGCCATCACTCTTGGACTCTGGTAAATCCATGCTGTTTCCTTTGCACTTGCAGTGTTTTTACAGGAAGGCTTGAGGCCAGTCTTGCTTCTGTCAGGGAGACCAAGCTTTTACAAACCTTGTCTATCAAACTATTGAAAGGGTTCTTAGTTTGTGTGTTGTCCTAGGCTTGCAAACAAGAGCTAGGGCACCACATTATTGCCACCTAAGGTAGAGAGAGACAAACAGAACATATGTGTATTATTTATTTGAACATGAGAGCATGCCTTCTACCTGCAGGTAGTGAAACGTGCTGCTGGATGCAAAATAAACAGTCGACACCACATGACGATGTGAGAAATTGAAGCTAACCCTGTGCTGTAAGGACTACTCCACTCATCTCTCCTCAGGAGTGTAACCTGGCTATGGATGTTTGCCAAAGGGAGCCAGAGGAAATTTTTATGGGCAGCCCCATTTCATACAGAGAACATTCTTTACAGGTGAGCCACCTGAGAAATCCTCTTTCTGTACCCATGAAGATTTGTGAATGATTACTGACCTCCAGGCTCTAGCTGTATTCATCTTCTCCTTTGCTACTTTATTTAAATTCTCACTCACATCAATTGGCTGAACAGACACCCTGTCTTTGTCAGATGTCATGGATGAAAAGGTGATATCCTCTCCCACCTGACCTGTTGAGGCTAGCAGATCCCATGGACAGGTGCAGAAAAGGCACCCCAAAACCAAGCTGTGATAAGGAATTGGCTTGCCTGTTGGGCCCAGTCAAAAGACAAGTTTACTAGATGTTCCTCGTGAGAGAGCATAGTGAGGGGCTTCCGCTTCCTGGGATTCGCAGTAGGAAGAGCCTTTCCCAAGGCTGGAGACAAAGTGACTGAGTGAAAAGGATCTCAGAGCAGAGGGGATGACCCCATATTGGTGCTGCTTAGCCAGGTTGAAGACCAGAGAGGCTAACTGTAGAAATGGCAGCAAACTGTACCCCTCTTTTATGGGAACCTCGAATGAGGCTCAGACAGAGACACAGAGCTCTACGAATGGTTATAAGCAATGTTGAATAATCTCCATATCTAGTGCTAAGATTTGTAATAGCTGCAGACCATAATGAAATATTTAAATTGTTTATCCCAAAGTGTTTGGTCAACATGCCAATTTACCTGTCAGAACTTTACTGTATGAGATGAGTACCTGCATGCCAGGCATGTTCATCCTTTTAACTGAAGAACAGTATCTTAGGGTTTTACTACAGTGAACAGATACCATGACCAAGGCAACTCTCATAATGGCAGCATTTAAATGGGGCTGGATTACATGTTCAGAGGTTCAGTTCATTATCATCAAGGCAGAAGCATGACAGCATTTAGGCACACATGGTGCAGAAGGAGCTGAGAGTTCTACATCTTTACACAGCTAGGATATGGGGTCTTCAAGACCACACCCACAGTGACACACTTCCTCCAACAAGGCCACACTTTCTAAAAGTGCCAAGCATATATAAACATC
Source organism: Mastomys natalensis (assembly GCA_021653895.1). Lineage (NCBI taxonomy): Eukaryota > Metazoa > Chordata > Mammalia > Rodentia > Muridae > Mastomys > Mastomys natalensis. Next base: position 102,148 of record JAJTUV010000423.1, on the reverse strand, counting down.
ACCAACAGGTACAAGCAGAAGACTCTTCGCAATGTCTGAGGGCCAAACCTCAGTCTCCACTTTCATAGGAACCAATTTACTCTCATTCCAGATGCATCTATGAAGCAAACCAAGGCATATCCTAGAATATAAAACTCTCAAATGATGCTCTCACGACACTTGCATTTATCAGGATGATTTGGGGAGTGAAGAAGAACTTCCTATGACTGTTCAATAAAACCTAAGTGATGGCCAGTTCCATCGTGGCACCTGTGGGGGGTCATGTTGAGCAGACAGCTTTTAACTCTAAAAATGCATGATGTGGTAACCATTCTCCAATGTCAGTTTGACTGGATTTGGAATCGTCTAGGAGACACACGTCTTATTCTGTCGTGAGATTGGTTTCCGGACTTGTCTTTATAGCACAGGGAGAGTTTCCTGTTTTCATGTCTATTTCGGTGATATTAAAGATCCTGAAAAATATCATCTTAGGGGAGAAAGGTTTGCTCACAATTCCAAGTTTCAGTCCATCATTTGGGAGAAGGCGGGGCAGAGAATGTGAAGCAGTTAGTTCCAAGAGTCAAGGGCATGGGAGAATGAGAACATACATACCTGCTACTTTCTCACTCTTCCCACTGTTGCAAAACCCAGGACTCAAATCCATGGAATTGTGCCATTCCCACATCAATTAATCAACATAATTAAGATGATACACCACAGATCAACCTGATCTAGAAAATTCTCATTTAGACTCCTTTCCCAAACGATTCAAGATTGTATCAATTTGTAACTAAAACTCACCTCTAAGGAGAGCTTCCCAGATACCTGCTAACAGGAAGTAGAGAGCTGGTGCCTGAAGGGAAAATTTCTGATTTCTCTAGAGACCCAGTTGTGTCATGTGATGATTTTCTGGAAAACTGTCTTATGAGAGGATGTTTGTGCTGAAGCAGACACAGGGGAGGATGTTCTCCCGAGAACAGACATGGGGTGTTTTCCTGGAAGCTTGGAGAGCGTCCTCCTAGATGCTTAAAAGACCGTCTTGTCCTGTTTGTCTTCAGAACAAGATGTTGAGCCCTCAGCTCCTCCAATGCCATGCCTAACTGGATGCTGCCATGCTCCTTCCTTGAAGATAATGGACTGAACTTCAGAACCTGTAAGCCAGCCCATTAAATGTCATTTATAAGAGCTGCCTTGGTCATGGTGTCTTTTTACATCAATGGAAACCTTAACTAATAAGTAAGTATTTAAGAATTAGTTTTACATTTTGTCGTGATAGCTTAGGTGTCAATTATCAGGGAGCTACAGCTGATAACTAGAGTTGAGATTTTGAGTATCCTCTCCCATTGACTGTTTTTAAGTATGCAGTAATTATACTAGCTTGTTTTTCAGCCACCAGCTACAGTCAGACTGGTCATGTAACCTTCACTTTTGCAATCAGAAAAAGAAAGATATAACAGTTCACATGGTGAAAGTGATGAGCCTATGGTCCTCTTCTCAGGGTCCTAACAAAGCAGTAAGGAGCCCACAGTGAGCCTGAGATTCCAGAATCTAGCCACACCTTAACCACAACATTTGCTTCCTAGTTACGTGTCTAAAGGTTACACTTGTGGGTATGGCAGCTGTCTTGATTGGACAATCCATATAGACTTGATCCCCAAGCTTAACAGCAAGCTATAGGCAAGAATTAATTTTTTAAGAAAATTGTGTGAATGTAAATGCACACATGCGTGCAGGTATCCACAGAGGCCAAAATAAGGTTTGGATACTCTGGAGCTGGAATGACAGGAGGTTTTGAACCAAACTCAAGTCCTGTGTAAGACTAGGGTCACTGAGCCATCTCTTCAGCCTCTAAAAACTAACTTTCAAAAGAGTAAGTGAGCATGGGTGTTTTTAATTGAAAGAGAGAAGAGGGGGATGTGATCGTCTTTCCTAATGCAAAAGCTCCCCAGTGGGGCAGAGGTAGAGACTGTGGTTTGGCTTAAGCCTGAAACTGAACACTCTGTGGTTGAAAAAAAATCCCTAAATAGACAATTTCAGTTTTTCTTCTTCCAGACTCAACCATCTGAAGTCGGCTACACAGACCCAGCCACAGTGATTAACTCTACCCTCAGATACAGTTTCTGAAGCAAAATGCGTTTTAAGCGCCTCTCGAGGGGATTTATGTTCAAACCTTGTATCGCTCTGGCATGCTCCCCTCAACTTCCCCAAGCTCTCTGGATTGTACTCATTTTTTTCTCATCCCATTATATCTGTCAAACTCAACCCATCATAAGCAGCTGTGACAGTTGGGGGAAAAAAAACAAGCTTCAAGATTTTCAGTTTCAAAGCCCCAGGAGCTCAGGTTCTATCTTCAGGAGCCAAACAGCAGGGCAATCTTTGTGTTAAACAACCAGAAACGTGGCCTGTAAGTGGGGACAGATGCCTAACGTTACAATACAATAGACACTTGGCAACACCACTCCAGATCTGCAACATACACAAGGAGCAGTGGAGGCCAATTTTCAAAATGATTCCTAATTCTTTCGTGACAATATATCACTTCACCAATGACCCAACAGAAGTAGTTAGTTGCCCCCGTATCACACAAATCCCAGAGGAACATGGAGTGATTTCATGCATAATATAAACAGACATTTTGAAAATAAAATCAAATCACATAAAACCACGGTGAAGAAATGGCCGTAACTGGGGAATAACAATCTCCATTCCTGGAAATATATTTTTTTTAATGTATGGTAAACAGCAAGAATCAATGGTGGGCTGTAATAACACACAAACAGATTGTGTGATTTCTTCACAATATATATCTGATGGTTGTCTAAGAAAATGGCATCATATACAGTCAAAATTATGAGTACAAGTCAACTTGAAAAGCAATTTGTACCCAGAATTGTTGGGGGTGCTTATCACTTGAAAACAGCTAAGGAAGAGATAGGCTTTGTTTTGCCCCATGAATTAGACTCTGGAACAATGACTGTGTGCCCCTCTGACAATATGTCAGTGTAAGAGATCAAGACAAGAGATGCAGTAAGAAGGGAAACTTTGAGCTAAAAGCAGAATTTTGGATCAGCAGTGCAAACCTGAGACCTGGGGTTCAGTACCCCATATTTGTGGATACAAAAATTTCAAGGGAGATATGGAAGCCTATGTAATTCTACCACTGTGGAGACTGAGACAGGGGATTCCAGGGCAAGCCAGATTAGCTGAACTGATGAACTCCATGATTGGGGAGAGGAAACATTGTCTTAGAAAACCAAATGGAGAAAGAGGAAGAAGTCTGACGTGAACTTCTGATCTCCAATGCACACATATGTGAACATGTACCCATACACATGTGTGCATTCACACACATGGACACACACAACTAGATATACATGAGTCTTGAACTGAGAGGCATTTTAAGGAGCAACAGAGATTTGTGAATATGTGTGCCCCTGTACATACATGTATATATGTATGTGAATGTTTATATGTGTGCCCCTATGAATGTGTCTCTGTCTCTGTGTTTGTATGTGTATATGTGTTTGTGTGTGTCTGCATGTTTGTGAAGCCATGAACAACTTTGATGCTGAAAAGGAAATTCACACTTAAGCACTTGGGGGAAATACTTAGTTTTTTTTACTCCCAGTGTGAGAAATAGCCAATAAACTTGCTTAAATGAAGAAAATTAATTTGCGGTAAATGTTCCAGAAGTTTCTGTCTGTGGTCACTTGACCCCACTGATAGTTGTGTTGAAGCTAAAAGTCATGGCTGAATGGGTATGGTAAACAATGCTGCTCAACTCATAGTGTCTGGGGAACAGAGACATAGAGGAGAAGGATCAGGAACAGGGTATATTATTCAAGGATACACACTCCAGTACTCTGGCTCATTCAACTTGGTCACATCTGCTAATTTTCACCACCTTCCAATCCCACACCAAATGAGCCCATCAGTAGATTAGTGTCCTCCCCATTATCTTGGCCCTTGAGGTATCCCATTGCTTCCCAGAAGTCCTCTCTGACATCAAAATGGGATGAGTCTCTGGAAGACATGTCACAGGGAGAACCATGAATATCACAGTTACCTGAAAAGTCCAACAGAAGGAACAAGAATTATCCCTGACTAGACCAGGACACGACACAAGCAGCTGCCCCAAATGTCACAAGATACCAAGGTCTCAGGAATGCATTCAATGGTCTTTACTCCTTGGAGGCCATCAAGTGTATACCTTAGGTAGGTTGGTGGCCCCAGTTCCTGTGTATATTGTACCATGATTTAGGACAGGTCAGCTACCCTCAGCTTCACTTGTATAATGTACTAGGATATCCAGCTGTGATGGTTTACATATGCATGGCCAGGGAGTGGCACTATTAGGGGGTGTGCTTTGTTGAAACAGGTGTGTCACTGTGAGTGTGGGCTTTAAGACTCTCTTTGTAACTGCCTGGAAACAAGTCTTCTCCTAGCAGCCTTCAGAAAAAATATAGAACTCTCAGCTCCTCCTGCACCATGCCTGTCTGAGTACTGCCATGCCCCTGCCTTAATGATAATTGACTGAATTTTTAACCTGTAAGCTAGCTCCAAATTTATTCCTCTTTTCACTTATGGAAAGAAATATATAATTATTCTCAAATAAAGCTTTAAAAATTAATAAAATATTTAGATAGAAGGTTACAGGCTGAACCGTAAATTTAAAGTGTTTCCATGACACATAGTAATAACTGTGAAGAGAGAAAGGACCACTGGATCTAAACCCTACTTAGGATAACTCACTAATCTCTATTATCACATTTATGACATATTCAGAAGTGATCTTAATATTTCATCCAGTGTGAAGCAAATAGACTTTCAGTCCATATGTTATATGGACTAATCATTATTATTACATTAGGAACTAACAGCAACAATAAAGAACATTTCTCTCTACCCTGAGTACTAATATTTTCAGTAATTCTGTGGTTCTGATCCTAGCCCACCACCTCATTTCTGTTTATTTCACAACTTTATAAAACTGTAAAGATATTATGAGTAAAATCTTAGTATAATGTGACCCAACAAGTCCATGAAAAGGAGTCTAGACTTGTTAGTAGGCCATGCTCCCTCCACGAGCAATTGAGGGCAGCTGGGAAGTTTGAGCCTTTCCTTGGATAGGCAGCCATGTGAGAACCACATGACATTACAACTGACCCATTAGGGCCATGAATGTCTTAACGTGGACTGGAGTTCTAGAGAGGAAAGCTTCATAGTGATTTGTGATCAATAAAGCTTAGCCATGGTTGGCAGAGGGAGGTGTTAAGTAGTCATAAAAGAAATTCCTAAATTATTTTTTCCTTAATTGAAAAAAAAAGTTGCCTCTAGAATGTTTGGCATTTAGTGAAATGTCTTAATATTGTCTGTCGAGTTTGTTAATTTCCCAGAGGGTCCTGCAGAAAAATGTTGGCCTTTTTCTGATTTGACCTTAAGAAACTAAACCTTTAGTGAAAAAGTTTGCCTTGACTGTACCTTAACCATTTAGTACATTTTATAATACTAAGAATTTGTGAAGGTATCCATGGGTGTCTTTCACCTTGAAGAGAAGCTTAACTGGTACTTAACATCATCTAATGGCCCAAGGACCATTATGGGAACTCAGACACCATACACTGTGTGTACTTTCTCCTTTTCTGAGTTGAGGGTGGAACACAGACAACATAATATTATAACAGTATGTGTGTGTGTATGTGCATGTATATATTTATGTTTTTCTGTTGTGTATTGTGTGTGTGTGTGTGTGTGTGTATTGTATGCACATGCACGTGTATGTTAAGGTTTCTACTGCCATGATAAAACACCATTACCAGAAGCGATTCGGAGAGGAGAGGCTTCATTACAAGTCACATTCCACCACTGAGGGAAGTCAGGGCAGGAACTTGGAGGCAGAAACAGAAGCCATGTTCCCCAAGGCTTGTCCGGCCTTATTTCTTATATATAACTCAGAACCACCTGCCAGGGTGACATCTTCATGGCCAATCCCTCTCACATGAAGCAGCAATCAAAATATGCCCCACAGATTTGACTGTAGGGTGATATTTTGGAGGCATTTTCTTAATTACAATTCTTATTTTTTAAATAACTGTAGCTTCTATTAAGCAGATAAAATAATCAGAACAGTGTATACGTGTGAGCATGTTGTGATATGTGTACGTGTGTTAGTGTATGTGTGTATGCATGGGCATGTGTGAGGATGTGTGCATATGTAAGAATGAATATGTTTGTATACTCATGTGTATATGGTTTTATATATATACATATATATATATGTATATGTATATATATGTGTGTGTGTGTGTATTTGTGTGTTTGTGTATTTATGTGCAGGCATGTTAATGTGCATACATGTTGTAAATGTGTATATGTGTGCATGTAAGTTAGCATATGTATGATATATGTACATATGTAAGTGCATGTATGTATACTCATATATATGAGAATATATGTGTATTTATGTGTGTGCATGTTAATGTACATGCATATGTGATATGTATATATGTGCATATGTATGAGCAAATATGTGTAATAGTCATATGCATATGGGTATAAAAGTTTATTTATATATGTACACATATGTATGTATGTGCATGCATATGTGCATATGTCATGTTTGTACATATGTGTTAGTGTATGTGTATACTTGTGGTTACTGGGAACTCAAACATCTAATGGATGCTAGGGTCTGGCACTGGTCACTGTGTTGAACAGCAGCCATCAGTTTATGATACAGAATTACTCTATGTAGCCTATGCTAGGCTGGTTGTGAAGCCAGACTGGCCTTGAACTTAATGCAGTCCTTCTATTCTCATTAATTTAACAACTTACTGAGGTACACACAGTCATGTGGCCTGGCAGGGACCAGGACAAACTTGTGCAGCTGTGCTATGTGCACTGTGGACTGGAGGTCTCTGTGCAGCATCCGCTTTCTATTAACAGTGATATGGTTCAAAACATTTTTAGAATTCATAGTTTAGCATTGCCTCAAGTACTCTGCACATCCAAAGAAACAAAAGTAAACAAACCGGATCCGAGACGTGCCAGATCTGAACAGAGAGCAGTGTAATCTCCGTTTATTTATCCAATGCCTGAAAGTCGTCTTTTGTTTTCTGCTTGTTGTTTGTTTCAGCTTTGTGGGTTAGTCCTTGTTTTTGCTGGATTTTTACATATGAAGCAGCTGGGATTCAAGGAGATTAAGCAACATGAGAAACCTCGACAGTTTGTAAACTCCTCTGTAGAAATACATTTTGATTTTTGGAAATGGTAAAAGCCGTTCAGAGCCAAGTTTGTTGATTGATGTGGTTACCAGACTATGGAATTTTGTAAACTCTCTTTTAAAACTGGTTCTTACATTAAAATGGCAGATGCCTACAGGCCAGTTCTGCTCTCAGTCCTATAGCCACATACCACACACATGTGAGACAAAGCCTCCACCTAGCAACACCCCATCTTTGTGTCTTTCAGGCCTCACCAGGCCTCCACACAGTCCAGGATCAGAACAGCATGGCTCCAGTGGAGTTCATTTGTCTGGTCTGCAGTGAACTTCCTTGGACCCAGGTCTGCATCCTGTTCTCTTTTTAACCCGTTGAGTGTGGTTTTTAACCTCTCTCTTTTCTTTCCTTATTTGTTCAAGATTGTCTCTAGACTAGTTGATTTCCCATCAGGGTTTGGTAGGTGATTTAAAAGTCATGACCTCTGCTATACACTGGATGGAATACTTGATAACCTCAAAACTTCCTAAAGATTATGTCAAAAGATGTAACACTGGCAAGGAGATGGTAGAAAGGATCAAAGGAAGCTGGAAGAGTTAAGATGAGGGTAGAAGGCAGGGTAGAAGAGGGACTATGGGGAGGGACAAACAACACTAAAGACCTTTCCAAAAAGCTGTGAGAAGTTGCTACTGTAAAGTATATACACTTGGAGAGAGAGACAGGGGTGAAGTTTCCCTATAACAAAAGTTACCATATTCTTAACTAGAAATAGGTGCTAGCATTTAAAAGTCTCAGTACCAGGACTGGATTACTTCTTTTTGAGTCAATAGATTCCCAAAGTCCCCAATCATTAAGGCTGTTTTATTGCTAGTGGTTACTCTCAAGAGGAACTTGATGGAAAAACCCAGTTACTGAACATATTACATACTTGAGTCACAGAATATAGAAAACAGAGACAGACAAGTAGAGATGGTTGAGATAAATGATAGATACATAGATGATAGATAGATGATAGATAGATAGATAGATAGATAGATAGATAGATAGATAGATGATAAATGATAAATAGATACATAGATGATAGTTACATAGATGATAGATAGATAGATAGATAGATAGATAGATAGATGATGATAGATAGATGATAGATAGATGATTGATAGATAAATAGGCAGACAGATTATACATAATAGCTAGATAAATACATATATAAATACATAGATGATAGATACATAGATAAATAGATGATAGATGATAAGTGATAACTATCTAGATAAGTAGATAATAGATAATAAATATTTAGATAGATCATAGATATGTGATAGAAAATAGATGATAGACAGAAAGATGATAGGTGATAGAAAATGATAGATAGATAGATAGATAGATAGTAGTATAGATAGATGACAGATAGATGATAGCTAGCTATCTACATAATTAGATGATAGATAATAGATGGATATTTAGAAAGATAGATGATAGATAGATAGATAGATAGATAGATAGATAGATAGATAGATGATAGATAGGTAATAGATGATAGCTATCTATCTACATAAGTAGATGTAGATAATAGATGGATATTTAGAAAGATAGATAGATAGATAGATAGATAGATAGATAGATGATAGATAGATAGATACATAGATACATAGATACATAGATAGATGATAGATAGATAATAGAGAGATGATAGCTAGCTATCTACATAAGTAGATGATAGATAATAGATACTTAGAAAGATAGATATGATAGATAGATAGATAGATAGATAGATAGATAGATAGATAGATAGATGACACAATGTGGAGATTTACTATGAGCTCTTGCCCATTTCTTTCTGAAGATGTAGCTTCCACAGCAGTGTTCATAAATTGAAGAACTATGTGAGGATCAGTCCAAGTGTAAAGCTTGATAATTTCCCAGTTCTAGTCGAGACACAGTGGCCACTATACCCTCCCCCCTCTCTCTCTCACCACACACACACATTTGATGATGATGATGATGATGATGACTATAATTTAAAAGGTTGCTACATGTGTAAGTCATCAAACCATTCGATATGCTGATGAGGAGCTTTATGAAATGAAATCTTCAAATGCCTGGTCTCTGGCAGGTCTTGGATACTAAGTGTGAATAATTGGATCATGATTCTCTCTTGACTATATTGCACAACTAACTATCTAAACGCCACATCATGGTAAATGAACCTGGGGAGGAGAGTTCTGATTCTACAAGAAGCAGCTGCTGAAACAGTGAGTAAGGGCTTCAGCCTCAGGTGGCTACACATTTGTCAAATCTGCATGTGGTACTCATGCTGATGTCACTTCTCCAGTTTATTTGCAACCTATGACTAGATTCTGTTCCTAGGAGGTGGGCTCTCTACAACTAAGTGCTTTATCATGCATCTCAATGTTAAACCTTGCAGCCAAGCTCTAATAAGGACAAAAATGGTCGCCAGCTCTTGGCTACAGGAACAACTAAGGCCACAGTCTCTGGAAAGTCGTACGCAGATGAGCTAGTAGAATATCCTACTGAGACATTGTAGGGATGGACAGAAGTCTTCCATTCAATGGCAACTTTCATTAAAACTTTAAGAGAAAAGAGATATTTTAGTATTTGAAGTATTGCAGGACACCCCTCCCCTTCAAACTCATCAATTACACTGTGAGTTCAACTAAGTACCACAATAAAATTGACTGAGTAATGGCTTCTCCATTTTAGAATTCTCCTTACCCTGTTGTGGAGGGGCCCTCTATGGACACATCCACCATTTCTCGGTTATATGAGGCTAATTCTCTCACCCTGCCTTTCTCATTCCTCCCTCAAGTTCTGAAAGCAAAGCTGAAGTTTACTGCATGCTATAAATATGTAATACAAAAGCTGTGATGGCTACAGCTGAGCTGGCTAGCTGGGAGTATTCCAGGCTTAATGATAGCTCTCTAGATGGGAGCATTGAAGATCCTCGATACAGCCGCATCTGTGGTGTTGAAGTCAGACTGCTGCAGAATGTATTTGAATATTTCAATATTTTAAACAATTTGCATGTATCCAAGACTAACCCGAACTGGGAACCTCTGAAGAAGCACTTCACTCAAGACTTTTTAAAGAACCACAAAAGAAGAAAGTGGGAAGCCCCACTGAAGAGACTTGCAGATACCCTGCTCCCTCTGAATTCAAAAAGACACGGCTAGAAACTAAGCTTATTGGATTTTTCCATTCAGACAGAAAAGAAAAAAACAAAAACAAAACAAAAAAAACATACTGAGTTAAGCTTAGTGATCACTTTTAAAAACTGCACCTGCTCTCTGCTTTTAGAGGAATTACCAATTCCAGCAGTGGTTATGGGATGGTGAAATTCAAATAAACACGAAACAGTTAATAGTCAGTTTTGTGGGCAGTATTGCTCCCGCTCCAACATTATGATTTGTTATACAAAGTGTAGACTAGGAGTTACCTCTGCAACTTGAGATTTAGTATACCTCCAGCCTCTGCACACAGCCTTAATGCGTCATATAATTTAATGTTTGCTCAAAGGTACTGATACAAAAATAAATAAGTTCTGATTATTCATATTATTAGAAATTTTATATGCTTGTTCATATTTGGTTTTCAGAACTTAACTGGTTTGGAATCTTTTCCTTTTAAGTTAATTGCAATTTTATTTTTGAGATGTAATCTACTGTATTTATTAAAATCCCCAAATTGTATAACAAATAATACAAATAAAGGGAAAAAAAGCCAGTTTGGTGGATAAAACCAAGATGTTAACTAGATGATACATAGATAATTAAATCAACTGATTGATGATTAAGAGACAGATAATAATAGATGATAGATAGTTCTTAGATGATGATATAGATAGATGGTAGATGGATAGACAGATGATAGATAATTATGTTGGCTGATTTTTGTCAATTTGACACAAGCCTAGACATATCTAGAAAGAAGAAATATTAAGTAAAAAATGTCTTCAGAAGATTAGCCTGTAGGCAAGCTTGGGGTACTATATTGATTAACAATCAATGGAGCCCACTTTGGGTGCTACTACTCCTAGACAGTTGATCTTGAGGTCCATAAGAAAGCAAACTGAGCAAGCTATGGAGTCAATCTACAAAGCAATGTTTCTTAATGGCTTCTGCTTCAGTTCCTACCCCCAGGTTCTTTTCTTGAGTTCTTGCCATGATGACCTCAGCAATGGAGTGTGACCTGAAAGTTGTAACTGAAATATATTCTTTCCTCCCCAGGGTGCTTTTGATCATGGTTTTATCACAAGCATAGAAACCTTAATACAATGACATTAAGATGTCTTCTCTTCTAATAAACTTAAGATTGTTAAGTTGTATGCCCATCACCTAGATTAATATACAAAATTAACTTGTGAGATGAGTCGGGAAGTGAGACTTGTCTTCCACTGGATTCTGTTCTAACAGTATGATTCCCTAAGCACCATCCATCCTGTTCTGGCCAACCTGTCATGGACACTAGCTCCAGGAGCAATGCTAAAACAACTCAATAGCAAGACACCACTGACCTCAGGGACTCACTCTGGCTTTATATCTGTCAGGAAATTAATGTTCATATGTGTTACTGGGATTTCCAGCATACCACAACTGTTAAGAGGGACTAGAAGGAAGGCTCAGTGCAATGAAATCTCTTGCTCTTGCAAAGTGTTGGGCCATGGAGGGCTACCATTGGCCTGGAAACCCTGAGATTGCAGGTGTGGCCACGCCCCCAAAGCCAGGCCCCAGAGCCCCTCTCCATTTCACCTGTACCCTTAAGTCACGTAAGACACAGGTAAGGAGTGTGCCTAAGAGCCCTCTGCCTTGAGATTTGCATATTAATGAGGCCGGGGGACATAGGTAATTAAGTTTTCCCCTCCCTAACTCCTCCCCTTGATACTCCCCAATATAAGGAAACCCCTCCTGGCTTTTGGGGGGAGTGCACCAGATTCACTATTATCGCCAATAAAGCTACTTCATGGAAGCCCAGTCTTCTTTGGCCTACTTCTACTCTGTGACCACCTGACCATGTGGGAATACAGCGTCCTGGCGGGAAGTGCTCCCAAACCCAGGCCTCCGCTTCGTCCTGCTCCGCCTCTGCTGCCTCATCCATCGTGCGGCCAATCGACGCAGCGTGAGACCCCACCCCAGTCCAGGCCTCCTCCGCCACACGCGGGGGCTTTGGGGCCCCGGGCACCCATTTTGTTTCCTACAGCAAAGGATTCTAGTTCAGTTCCTAGCATCTGTCAAGCCACTTGCAACTGCTAGTACCTCCGAGACATCTGATGCCTTCTTCTGGCCTCAGAAGGTTTCCACACAAGTGGCATATACATATATAGATATACATACACATAAATAAAAATAAAACAAATCCTACAAAAGACTACCAAATGAAACACAGTGATTTATGTCTCAAATCTTAAATTCTAAAAACCCAACAAAAACAGATTGATGTTGGAGTCTTTTGAAAATCTCTAAAGATGTTTCCCACCAATAACAGGCATGGATGCCCCAACCTATACTATAGGTGGAGATGTTACCCCTTGTCTTAGTTAGTGTTTTTATCGCTGTGACAAAACACCATGACCAAAAGACAGGTTGGGATGAAAGGGATTTATTCAGTTGCATATTGCTGTCATTACCAAAGGAAGTCAGGATAAGAACTAAGCAGAGCAAGAACCTGGCTGATGCAGAGGCCATGGAGGGGTACTACTTACTGACTTACTTCCCATGGCTTGCTCAGTGTATTTACTTATAGAATCTAGGGCCACCAGCATAGAAATGGAACCATCCACAATGAGCTGGGCCCACCCCATTGATCACTAATTGAGAAAATGCCTTACAGCTGGAAGCTCATGGAGTCATTTCCTCAACTGAAACTCCTTCCTCTGTAATGATTCTAACTTGTGTTGATACAAAACCAACTAGAACTCCCTAGAATGTCTTCATTTGCAATCTATGTTCACTTCAATTTTACAAAGTTAATTTTTGAAAATGTATGAGAAATCAGAGGCACTTACACATATATCATAGAAGTTGTCACAGGTCTCCTGATAGAGAAAGGTCTTCTGTGTGCAATGTACCCCAAAATTCCAAATTTCAATGGGTAGCAAGTTAATGTTGTGAATCTGTGATCAAAGGAAATCCAAAATAATCAAATGTTTATAAATATAATGTCAATGAAATGTATTCTATCACAAATAAAGGTTGTATTTGCTGTGAATGATGAATGTATACATTCTTGCTCATTTATTAGGATTATTGTGTCTCCTCTTCTGGGTGTAAGGCTGGAACACAAGCCACTGTCAATTCCAGTTGGTTCTGAGGTACATAAGAAAGCAAACTTATGAGGCATTTTGTCAATTAGTGATCAATGGGGGAGCCCGTTGTGGGTGGTGTCATCCCTGGGCTGGTGGTTTCTGGGTTCTATAAGAAAGTAGATTGAACAAGCCAGATCAGCCATGTTTCTGCCTTGCTTGACCATTAGAGAATTATTCAATTGCCTGAAAATATTTTAATCACTCTTAACACAGAAGATATAGTCGAGGTGTAAATGGTAAATTTCCAGCAGTGTAAACTGTGAAGGACTGCACCTTCTGTGATAGAAGTGGATGCTTCATGCCTGTCTCACAATTCAGCAATGAATGGGAACACGATAGAAATAGGTGCCAGAGGCTCACACCAGAGACCAGATATGGCTGGGCTCTTTGCTAACTGAAACCACGAGCACAGGAAGCCTTAGCATAGGAATAGAAGAACAAAGAAAGAGAAGGAAAAGAAGAAGAAAGAAATAGGATAGGGATCATGGATAAAGGGTGGATGGGGCCAAAAACATAAAGAGGGATGAAAGGGAAGAGGAGACACTGGAAGTCTAGGCTCTACTCCTCAAGACCAACTGCAAGGTGACTAAAAAGGGTAGGCAGGTGTGGATATCAGAAAAGCACAATTCAACAGGAAGAGCAGGGACCTCTTCCTGAACACTAGGGCACACTGAAATTATGGCCTGACCTAAGAAGGCTCCATCTCAGGTCACATCAAGAACAGTAGGTCCCAGCTGAGGGCTATCCATGTCAGCCTAGAGGCTCAAGGTGAAGATCTGCTGTGCATTTCAAATGCATGTAACAAATGATTTAATGCAGATATTAGTGAACATACATCCCTGTAGCCACAGAGATGCTTCTGTTCACAATTTACATACATGCGTGCATGGATGCCTCCCATGAGATAGTTGCTGGTATGGTGCTCATCAGGTGAGACACCAGTGGTACACGTTAACACCTTTTACACTGCAGGGCTGAGAAAGCAGGCAGCAAAATCTGGATTCAGTCTGCTTCTACAGAGATGGATACAAAGTAGAGATGGGTATTGCAGAAACTCAGCTTAAGGATACCTAAGAAAAGGTGTAAAAAAAAAAAAAGACAAAAAAAAAGTTGAAAGAAATGTATTTAATAAGAAAGATAGAGTGAGACATGTTATTCCCATGTGACAGGTGTCTAATAAGGATGAAAATAAACATAGGCAGGGGTGGCTCATGCCTTTTTCCCAGCATTCAGAGGCAGAGGCAGGTGGATCTCTGAGTTTAAGGCTAGCTTAGTCTACAGAGTGAGTCCCAGAACAACCAGAACTACAGCGAAATCCTGTCTCAAAAGAAAGATAGATAGATGGATATTGAGAGAGAGAGTTATGAAAATTGTCATGGTCATTTTGATAAAAATAGAAACAGAAGCTTTGAAGGGGTTGATCATCGATGAAGGAAATATGAAGTATGAAACAGCTGGAGGGCACATTGGAGGAAGACCTAATGAAAACAAACGAGTACCAGAGATTTCCAGAAAAAATTCGTTGAGAAAGTGATCGAAAAAGTTAGGAAAATGTTCTATAAATATGTCGGAGCGACGGGGATGGGAGGGGCAACCCATTCTCATTCACTTGGAGCTCAATGTTTCCCCTTCTTACTTCGGACAAAGCAGGCAAGCCAAGGATACAACATGCTGAAAGTTAGCTTTAGTTAGCAGGAGACAAAGATGTGTATGAAGGAGGTTAGGGGCCAGAGAGATGGCAGAGTGGATAAAATTGCTTGTCACCAAGCCTGATGACCTGAGTTCACTCTCTAGGACCAACATAATGAAAGAAGAGAACTGACTCCGCAAATTATCTTCTATCGCTAAATGTGTGTGTGTGTGTGTGTGTGTGTGTGTGTGTGTGTGTTTTGTGATGGTGCTGCGTGCACAGAATAAGTGAATGAATGAATCAACATTTTTTTAAAGGAGCAAACTGAAAGCAATACATAGAAACAAGGAGCCTTACAAATATAGTTTTTCAAGTGGAGACATAAAAACAATGAGAATCTCAGAAGCACTCCCCCCCTTTGAATAAGCTAACTCTAAACTCTACATGGAAATCTAAATATATAGTACCTAAAATAATCTTAAGGTATGGTCATACACACCTGTACCCCAGCACTATGAAAAATGAGTCAGGAGATTTGAAGTTTGAGACTAGTCTTCTCACATAAAGGAACCTCTTTCTCATGTATGGAAGAGCCTGTGGGGATCCTGGTTTTGCTCTGGCTCTGCAGCAGGTCAGCACTGGGAGCTCAGCCTAGGTGCCAGAGCAGTGGTCTCCAGCTCTGCCAACCAACTCTTGACCAAGATTCCAGCCTATCCAGAGATGAAGAGAAAGTATTCATAATCATAATGTTGGACAAAAGAAAACCAGACAACAGTGTATGCTTGGATCTCATTTCTTTCCCTATACAAAGTATTAGCACAAAGCTGGTCATAGATCGCATGGTGAGAGAAATAACGGGTCTGAGATAAACCGAAGAACGAAATGTTTGTACATTCTTGACAGGGACAAGGACTCTGAGAACAGGACACTAAACAAAACTCATAAAACTAAAACAATTTGTTTAAATTTAACCAAAATTAAAGATCTCTGATAATCAAAAGATCCCAGTAAGAACCAGTTTCAGGAGGCTTATGCCTATACTCCCAGCAATCAGGAGGCTGGAGAAAGAAGGTTGCTGTGAGTTTCAGACCAGCCTGACCTATAAACAAGAGGCTCTGTTTCAAGGAAAACAGCAAGCATGGACGAAGTGAAGTGGCTCAGACCCGTACTGGTGTTGCTGCCTCTGACAGCCTGAGATGGATCCCCAGGTCCCACATAGGGAAGGGAAAAACTGGCTTCTGTGGCTCTCACACATATTCTGTGGTATGAATCTCACAATAAATACACAAATAAGTAACTGTATTAATTTTTAAAGTAAAACTGAAAAAAAAAACAGAAACAGAAAAGATTTTTATTTAAAAAATGAATTTTTCTGGTGGGTTTTCCCTGGAGAGACCTGCAAACATGAACTCACACAGACACACTCGTGTGCAAAGAGCTGCCAGAAAGCATGGATCAGCTTTATTCAAAATAACCTGAACTGAAAATAACCTAAATACACTTCCAATAAAGGGAATATTTTTAATTATACTCTATTACTTATACTCAAAGGATGGAATGTTCTTTACCAATAAAGCACGGATAACTGAAAATATGAGTGAATTTCAACATACTTGGGTTAAATAAAAGAAAGCAGCTTGAAGAACCCTGGCAGCATGTAATTTCTTTTATTAGAAATATAAGAAAAGTCAAAGATAGCCACAGATCTCTGAATGTTCCCGTCCCGGGGGAAGTCGGGAGACTGACTTGAAAGGACACAGGGACTCTAGGGAAACATCAACATTCAGAATGATACCGAGAGAGGCAGTTGCCAGGGTGCACACACCTGTCAAGGCTCATCACACTAAAGACTTGGATTTCTGCATTTTATTGTAACTTAATATTCCTTCAACTCGGGAAGATCAATAAACGTCAATGAACATAATTATAAGTTTCCAATTTTAGAAAGCCAATGAAACAATAAAAGTAAATTATATAATTTTAACCCCTAATTTAAACCTCATCTACACAGTAAAAGGGTGAAAATAACAAACATGTGCAGTGAACTAGGTACATAGGAATAAGTCATGATATAAAAATAATTACGATAAACAAATAAAAGCACATTAGACTCAGCAACAGAAAGACCAAAATTCCAAAGTGGATTTAAGAAAACATCCATCTTCCTCACTCATAAAATCAGAAATGGAATGCTCAAAAGACCACATCATGGGGATACTGTCCTACTGGCAGCAGCAGTGACAAATTTAATATTTGACTAAATATCAGGACAAAAGCATCTTTAAGGGAAATGAAACATTACAATAGTAAAAGTGGAATATAAATGGTATGGATGGATGTGTGCTGCTAAATGAAGTCTTTAGGAGTTTATACAGCAAGTGACAGACTGAAGAAGCAAACCCATACAGAATCAACAAAGTGTCCATTAATAGATGGATGGAAAAGTGGCACACAGGTCTACCCTGAACATTAAGATGAGAATTATGTCATCTGCAGGAAAGATGATAGAAGAAGATAATTTAGGAAGACAAGTCAGATGTTTTCTCTCATATACAGAAAAGGGGTAAGAAAGTATAAGGGGATTGCTACCTTAAGAGAGGGGCTAGCTAGGAAGGAAAAGGATGGGTGTGGGTAGCAGGCAGTAAACACAAGTGACCTGCACACGTGTGGACATGCCCTAGTGACAGCACAGTGTGTGAAATCTTAGCCCACTCACATCAACATGAAGAGCGTGAGCAAAAAAAGCAAGGCTTTGCATATATGCTAGTCTGTAACATCAGTGATAATTTTGGAACAAAGCATTACAGAACATATATGTTCATTGGCCTTTCTGTGTCTCACCGTTGTTTCTAATCTGCTACCATGGAATGAATATGAAATTGTGTTCATAACGTGTGATGTTGCTGAGTCCAAAAAAATTTGCAGGATTGTTTTACTGAATTTCAGAAAGTGGTTTGTGATAGACTAAAAATAGTAAAGAAAGCTTACAAGACCATGCCAGCATGATTTGTTTATTCTTGTTTTCTGAAGATGGAACACAGGGCCCTGTGTGCACTGGGCAAGCACCATAGCCCTGAGCAGTACCAGAGGCTGAGAGCCATCGCCTTTTAACATAACAAGGACAGTTATAAATATTCACAATAAACGAAGCCAAATGGATCCCCAATAAATATTTAAAACCATGCTATAAGAGGATGTTTTCTGTCGACTAGAAATTAGTATTAAGTGTGACTGCAAAACTCTCCTACTTCTGGAATCCCAGCAACACGTATTTAGCTGAAAGGAAATTGTGAAATACTTGGAAATGAATGACATAAAACTCATCTTAAAATGTGTGGGAAACATCTCCAATGGTATGTAAAGTAAAATTTATATGTTATGATACATTTTCATGAGACAAGAAAAATTGAAAACAAATGAGCTAATTGAAAGAAAATATGTCGAATTTATTACATTAAAATAAGGGTTGATCCTAATGAAAAACACATGGGGAAAGTCAGCAACAGATAGAAGGAGAGGAAATATTCACAGTATGTGAAACCAACAGGGGACTGTGTTTATCTAGAAAATGTAAGAAATGCCCATAAATCAGAAATGTGAAAATACAACAGATATCAGAGGTAAGAGATTAAAGGAGGAAGAGCGCTGGCCACAAAGCAGGAAAAGATGCCTGGTGTCATTAACAATTAGAAACTAAAAGTTAAAACAAGATGTTCCTGTAGCCACAGATATCAATGGACCAGAGTGAACTGTGTGGATACAGTGGGAACACGGGCAGTGTTCTGGGGAGCACGGATGCACTGGAGAGTAATAGACCGGAGGCATGGTGATGAGCTATGTGTGTCAAAGGAAACAAAGAGGAAGAAACAAGGTATTTACATCTACGGGCATCACCGTGGTTATAAATAATAATGAAAAGTACATTTTTTTACAGTTGGTTATGCAAAAACTTTAAAGTGTTCTCACCACAGAAAAACGTGACAGCATTGGAGGTGACAGATAGACTAATTTGCTTGATTTAAACAGAATATGCCTGTGTGTGTGTGTGTGTGTGTGTGTGTGTGTGTGTTTGTGTGTGTGTGTGAAAGAGAGAGAGAGACAGAGACAGAGGAGGGAAAGGGGGAGGAGGGAGGGGGAAGGGAGGGGAAAGAGAGGGAGGGGGAGAGAGAAGAGAGAGGAGGAGAGAGGAGAGAGAGAGAGAGAGACTGTGTGAGGTGCATTAACCTGTGTGTTTGAGTGGGCGTGTGTGTGAGTGTACATTCACCTGTATGCATGTTTGTGAGGGCATGTGAACATATGTGTATGTTTGTGTGGTTATGCCTTATTCTGTTTCCAAAAAAAGCAATATAACTATACTTTTTCAACTTACAATAAAAAATAAAAGGAATACATATCGATTTAAAGGGCTACATATATTGTTGGTCTTCTTCCTTCCCTCTCACTATCAATGCAGGGATTTGGGGCGCTCACTCTGAAGACACATGATCACAAGTTGAAAGAAGCCTAGAATGGGGATAGGATCATGATCAAAAACCATTGTGTACTTGTAGGAAAATACTGTAAGTTTGCATGCCTATTATGCATAATTAATGTGTGCTAATGAACATCCTGATGAGCCTGTAGGAAACTTTTACAATAACAATTATCTGCATCTGTTTGGCTGTCTCCATCTTGGCACCCTCTGCAATGTCTGAGGACACGTGCACCATGCTAGTGACAACAAAGGAGAAGCGGGCAAGAGTGAACCCTGTCCTTGGATCATTTTGAACTCAACCTTTTCCTTGTCAGTCACTTCTGTCCCAACACTCACTTCCTTCCTGCACTGGCAGATGAAGAACAGATTAGCAGGGAAGAACATCACTCATGGACAAAAGAATCCCTGGCACAACATGGTGGTCTCAGTCTCCCTGGAATGCTACCAGAGATGATTTCACCACTGACCAAGAAATAGACAGTCACTAAGGCTGGACCCTGAAAACTCTCCTGTAGGCATACATTTTTTGCAACCTACTTTTAATAAGGGTTCAACCTCTCTTTAGCCCATGACCCAGCAGACATAGTGGAAAAGAAAAGTTATTAGGATATGGAAGAGGTGAACCTATTCAGCAGGAGTTCTTTGAGGGTGAGCTCAATCTTCTTCGGCAGCAGTTTATTCCCATAACAAACACCAAATATGACAAATATGACTCAGCAGCTGAAGAACAGTTCTCTAGGCAGGCAGAAACCAGAAACTACAGTCCAGTCCTTTTGGCAGGCAGACACCGGGCATGAATCAACAATTGTAGTTCAATCCTGAAGAAACTTCAAGGCTTAACGACTGGCCTGAGGTGAGTCCATGGAAGCAGCAAGCTGCCTCAGGAACCTTGGGTGAGTTTCTCTTGATGGCTGTGTTACCACAAGTTGAGATCAACAGTGCTATGTAAGGCAAACCAATACATACATGTTCTTAGCAAAGAATAGTGAGACAGAGCAAACTGAACCAATGCTGAGTGCTTGTCTCCCACTGTCTGTGGGATCATATTTATATGCCTTCATCAAGCATCCTTTCACCTATCTGCTATACCAAAAAGTCCTTTCACCTATGTCTGCTTCAGGAAAACATTCTTTCCTGTGTCAGCTTTAGCAAGACACCCTTTCACCTGCGTGCCCCAGCAAAACATCATTTAACATAATTGACTTTCCAAACAAACTACAAGTTTCCACTTCACCCTCCTGTGAACCTACAAGAGTAGTGTGCTGCTGTCATAGAAAAGGGAATGGGAACAGAGAAACCAGGGCTTTCATCATCGCCTGACTCTCAGGGCTGCTGAGTCATGAGGCTTCTGAGCATTGTGTACTTGGAGACACTGAGGGAAATTTAGTCATTAAGACCAAAATGGGGTTACATGTGTCAACTGTAACAAGAAAGTAAGTAAGCTGCAGGTGGAAGGGGTCAGACATATGACAATTTAACAACATGAACCACCGTCACCATAGCCAAAGACTCCACTAAAAGCACAGACTTTCAAAACAGCCACTGCAGCCCCATCAGCTTATGTAAGGATAGGTATCCAAAAACTCTTGGTACAACCTGTGACATTTCCTCTTCTGTATTCACTATGGCCAGGAATTCTTGTTTTGGTGTCTCAGTAACCCTCATTTCTATCTTTGAAATGACCCCTTGTCCTGACTGTCTCTGGATATGCCCAGAATTCACTGAGGCACATATATGATCAAAGAATGTTCTGTAAGTTCTCCCGAGAGGAGTGATCTGATGTTATAATTTTTATTCACTTATATTGACAGCTCCCAGACAGAAAATCAGCGAATGGAGTCTCTAAAGCTAATTGTGCAAACACAGAGACCCCCATCCTGGGAGTGGTGTCAGGGCCAAGAGTTCCTCTGAAACTGCAGACAACGTGGGAGGGGAGGGAGACTCCACCAGCAGACAAGTTCTGTAGAGGAAATCCTCCAGCCTAATAACTCAGTGAGAGTCTGGACACGTCCCAGGAGCTGCTAGGGACAGTGAAAGAGAGAAGGACTTCTAATTCAGAGGAGCGCATTTCAGTGATGCTATGTAATTCACTAGAAATGTGAATTGTGGCGATGAGGAATTACAAGGTCATGAGGACTGGATCACATTTGCCCACCCTCTTTTGTAACTTCTTTCCGCGAAACAAAACTCCCTCCTAAGAGACTGCCAATTATAGAGTTCTATTGTACGTGGAGTAACATTCCAATTAATAAAAATGTTAGGGGTGGGCTTACCCAATGAATGAGTAATTAGTCAGTGGAGGATCTGGCCAGAATTATTTTTCCTCATGTCATGGGAAATTTTTCTAGAACATTTTAGTTTGTTCTCTTGCTGGGACAGACTGTGAAGTACTTGATCGTGCTATGGGATGTGCCTGCAGATGTTTCTCATTCATAAGAATGCAGCCGGGTGTCAGCCAGGTGCTTTGCATAGAAACCGGAGGTGTAAGAATTCACTCTTGAGCATCCTAACAGCTCGTTTGTTTTATTTTTGCTTCGCTTTCTAATTTTCATTGTACAGAGTGGGATAAACCAGGACCTTGATGGTTGTAATAGGATCATCAAGCTCCAGCCTTTCACTGTTTCTTTGTTATTTTGTTACTGTTGCTTTGTTATTTTGTTGAAATTTTGATCATTCAGGTTTACTGTATTTCCCTTTACTGTTCATCAACACAGTTTTTTATATTTTACTTTCTTCTGCTGCTTTTCTGGGATTCCCTGCATTTCTAGACAAATACTTATTCACAGAAATATGAAAATGAGTCTACAAAATGGGAAAGTTTTTTATACCATCTACATATTTGAAGGAGGCTTCATATCTAAAATATATAAAGAACTCAAAAAATTAGACATCAAGAAAACAAAGAATCTAGTTGAAATAGGGTTCAAAGCTAATTAGTTCTCAAAAATTGAAACACAAATGACTGGGAAGCACTTACAGACATGTTTGACATCCATAGTCATCAGAAATGCAAATAGAAACTACTCTGAGATTTCATGTTACACCGATCAGAATGGACAAGATCAATAAAACAAATGACACCTCATGCTAGCAAGAATATGGATTAAAGAAGACAGTCATCCATTGTGAGTGGGTATATTGCAAACTTGTATAGCGACTGTGGAAATCAGCATAGCAGCTCCTCGGGAAGCTGGGAATAGATCAATCTCAAGACATGGTTATTCCACTTAGACATATACCCAAAGACAACCACATCATACTACAGAGATACTTCACCACTTTTCTACACATAATAGCCATGAATTGCAAACAGTCTAAACATCCATCAGAGGATGAATGGATAAAAAAAAAAAAAAAAAAAAAAAAACATGGTATGCTTTCACAACTGGATATTATTGCTGTTAACCAAATGAAATTTACAGGTAAATGGGCAGAGCTAGAAAACATCATCCTGAGTGAGAAAATCTGGGTCCAAATCCAGAAATTTGGTATGTGTTTCCTTAAATTTGGATGCTAGCTATTAAGTCTTCACTAAACATGCTACTATCTGTATACCCACAGGGGATAGTAGTTATGGAGTAAGGGACTAGGAGGGAGGGGTAAAATCTCCCTGGTAAGGGAAAATAAAATATATAGTTACAGATAGATGGGTTGAGTTGGGGTGACTTGAACAGGAGGTTCAGATGGGGAGAAAGAGGGAAGAAGGGGATAAGGGAGGGAATCTGTGCACATTTAAAACTATGAGCCATTTGAGGTTTTACATGGAAACCTTATACAGTAAAAACTTCTTAAAATAATATACATATATGAAAGAAATCTAAATGGAATCACAAAATAATGGGGGAAACAAAGCTCCAACTAGATATCTCTAGCTAGCCCATACAACCTCCAGTGCCAGGAATGAATTACATGTAATTAGGTTAGTGACCAAAAGTGCCTTCTTGAAAATGCACAAAACAACTCATACTGTGGCTATTTATTGGTTGCTGTGTCCACAAACTGATGATAAAGTTTTATTGCCGAATATAACATCTATAGAACTCTCTGGACATAGAGAAATTGAGCTAGTCCCTACCTTGAACCCTCACCCTACTGACTAGTCTTCATGGCACTGGAAGGCACTCTGCACACTACCAAAGGGGAAGAGAAAAAAATCAACCCAACTATTAACCATTCATGGTCCACTATCTTATGGATGTAAGATCTACTTCATGAGATAGAACCTATGCCTGATACTGCTCAAGCAGCCAAGAACCTGAAATTAAGCCAAGCACCTAGGGGAAAACCAAATAAAATGTGCAATCTCAAAATAAAATGACTCCTAATGACATTCTTCTATGTTCATAGATCAATGTCTGCTCAGCTATCATCAAAGATGCTTCTTCTTGAATAAGATTAGAACAAATATGGAGACTAACAATTGGACAATGTGCAGAGAGCAAGAGACTTTAGAATGCTCAGTTCTAAATGGGAAGTTTCCATCAAACTCCCTCTCTCCGCCCCCGGCCCAGTGGAGGTGCTTAGAGAACTTTCTGGAAGAGGAAGTGGAAAGTTTAAGTGTGATACAAATCACACTTGAGGGCAGGCTCCATGCCCCAAAATAGATGACCAACACAAAACAAACACTTAAATGGTAGCTCATTAAGTGGGTCTTACATTCAATCAGATAGTGATTAGTTACACACAACAATTTTGTGCCACTATTGCACCCGAATATCTTGTAGACAGGTCACTCTTGTAGATAGAAGGGTTGCTAGGTGTCTTGATGTTTACCTTTCTCCTGTTGTATTAGGCAGAATTCCTTTCAGTGCCATGAGCACTAGTTAGTAGGGGAGTGAGGACTCTAGTTAGACACTTGCTCAATTTCTTTATGTTCAGTGAGTTATACAGGAGTATTCAGCAATAAAATATTGGAAAGACAGAGGGGATGTAAGACACCAAGAAAGCAATAACTTCTAGACACACAATAGAACTGAGAGACATCTGAACTCACACAGACTGTGGCAGTATGCACAGGGACTATACAAATCTAAGCCTGACATTGACACAGTGACCAGACTGAACTTGGACACAGCCCTGTTCATAACCTGAAGCCGTTTTAATTGATGGACATTTCCAAATGAAAATATCATTGTCTGGATTAGTCTCACAGGTTGTATAAACCACCCTTAAGGGCAAGCCCTGTGCGCAAAAGTAGATGGTCAACACAAAATAAACTCGAGGGTTTAGTTTTGAGCGTTATTTTTCCTTCCTTCCTTTCTTTCTTTCTTCCCTTTCTTTCTTTCTTTCTTTCTTTCTTTCTTTCTTCTTTCTTTCTTTCTTTCTTTCTTTCTTTCTTTCCATAAAGGTCTTTTTCTTATATAGTTTCTGATTTTATGACTTTTATTGGATTTCTGTTTCAACAAATGTGTGTATCTCTGTTTTTATGTGTGTTTCTTATGGATTCTCCCCCTTTGGATTTTGTTTAAGTGTTTTGATCTATTCTGGTTTATTTGCTTTTTATGTTATTTTATTATTTTAGATATTTGTTTTTCTTTTTAATGAGAGAGACCAAAAGAGGATGTGGATTTGGCTAGACAAGGAGGAAGAGAAGATCTGGAAGCTGTTCTGGGAGGAAAATCATAATTGGGATATATTATATAAAAATTTCTATTTATCCATAAAAAATAAAACTCTTGTCTTAAAAATAAAATATAAAAATGAGATTTAGTTAGGTAGTTAGTTAAGTCAGTTGTTTTCTTTTCCTTGCAGCCACTTCACACACCCTACCCCACTGATATGCAACTTTCTGTTAACACATTGAATGAATATGCTGCTCAGTCAGCCTCCTCTACCCTCACATTGAGGAACTCCCTGGAACCAGGTTTTGTTGAATGGGTATGGCAGATTTGGCAACCAGAGTGAGAATTCCCTCTTATCTGCCTCTTTCTTTTTGAAAAACACAACAATATGTGATCATAAGGTGGATGGAGAAAGACAAAAGAAGACATGGAGTAAGGTGAAGTAGAGAGGAGATGAGGTAAAGTAGAATAAGTCAGGAAAACATAAGAGAGGGGAGACCCATCTGGACTAAGCATGGATCACAGAGTCTGTATTTGCTCTCATTCTGACTCAGACCAACTTTCCTGGAGCAGCTGACAATCCTCTGGTGTACCTGAGCATTTTGCTGCATGCATATCCTGTGTCCATCAACATAGCACAGCAGGGTATAAAAGTCTTGAGGTGTCAAATTTCCAGGCACTATTATCAGTGTGTTTGACTCAGCTTCAGTGGGATTCACTGTTTCGGCTGTACATTGTATAAACACATGAATGAAGGCAACACCCTTCTTTTATTAGTGGCTTGAGCCTTGAGGCTGGATACTTATTTGACCTTTTTCTCTGATTTTAGAGATATATTGCTATAAATATTAGCTAGTCATTTCAGACTGTAAACGTTGGGTCTCCTTAGCTCTCCTGGGTCCTGAGTTATGTGTTGAATCAATAACATTTGCCCCCACTCCTTCATGCTCAAGCACTGTCTTTGCTTTGGTTCTTTTATCTTCAGACCTCTGACTTCTGTTGGCACAATATCTATCTTCTTTGACTAATTTTCAGATTTTTGTATTGTTTGCTTTCGTTTCATGTTCTCGTTTATGCCTTTGCCCATGGAACTCCCCAGTCAAGTCAGAAGACAGAAAACAGAAGAGGATCACCTGTCTGTCCCAACTCTCATGGGAATGAGAATCAAGAAAATCAGATGAGATACCTTTTCCCAGAATCACATGATCGAGATGAAAAATATATTAAGGTATATTAAAAAGTAAGAGACTAGAGATGTTGCTCAGCAGTTAAGAATGTTTGCTGCATTAAATAAGGTTATATTTATGTATTTGTGCATGTATGTATATATGTATGAATTACATATGCATGTATGTATTATGCATGTACATATGTATGTATGTAAAAGTGATAAACAAATAGAAAGAGGCTACCAAATTAAGAGTGAGGAAACATGGCAGGAGTTGGAAGAGGGTAGTTGGGAGGGCATTGAAAGAGGAAAAAGAAGTAGAAAAATGAAGTCATTCTATTTTAATTAAACATATTAAAGGAAAAAAATCAGTGCTTGCTACTCTTGCAAAGGACCAGAATTTGTTCCCAGTATCACAACCAATACTTCACAACCCTGTATAACTTCTGCTCCAGGGACTTTGACACTATCTTTTAGCATCTTCAGGCATAGTAAACACATGCAGAAACCCACACAGACACTCACATACACGAGCGCACGCACACACACACACATGCACATAGTTAAATATAAGTCTTTAAAAATAAGAAACAGAAAAGAAGTAAATAAAATGTATACTGACATGCTCTTACACTCACAAATTCTTACACATGCAAAAAATTTACATACAATGCATATATATACATATATATATATATATATACATATATATATATATAATACAGAAGCACTCATAAACAGAGACAAACACTCATGTACACACATATATATGCAAACACACGTAAGTACAGACACATGTCGTATACACATATATACATAAATATTACAAATAATAAATACGCAATCATGTAGCACATAACAACAGCAGTATGTTTTGAGAATAGCATGAGGAAACTACTTTTTCAGTACAGTACAGTACAGTACACTCACACAGTCTAACACAACTCTGCCCCCAGGTGTTAATAAATTAGGGGCACCATGGTGTATGTGGTCTGGGGTAGACAGAAAGGTAATCACATAAAAGAGAAGCATCAGTCTGTTGGGAAGGATGATGAACACGGGAATCCTTAGTTGGGTTTGATGTGTCATCTCTGCTGAAGCTGCAGACATTGTCCTGGGGCTTTGGTTTATGTCTAGAGTTAAAAGGTAGCCAAGAAGAAGGCGAGGCAGATGAAGGTGTTGGGCATACTGGCCTCTTGGGGTAAGGATTTTAAATGGCTGTCCCTGGAAGCTATGTGTCCACTTCCCATCCCCAAGCCTACAGCTCAACTGCATACCCGGACTTGTGTTTCTTCTGGAACTTAAAGCTTCTGACTCTCCAACAAACTATGGACATAACTGTCCAAACTTAAGTTCACTGAAGCTCAGGCAGGCTAATGCTGGGCAGCTGTAAGAGACTCTACTGAGTTGGTGCATCCAATGCTGCATTCTCCACATGCAGCACAGCCCAGAGAGCAAAGTTCCAACACTATACAAGGCAAGCAGATGTGAATTGACCTTTCACTGCCTTTTGAATGTGGGTACTATTGACGCCCCTTCCCGATGACAACTGTAAACTCTTATCTCTTAAGCTTAATGGTGACTAGCATTAATGCACCAAAGGAAAATGCCCCTTCCTATGAAAGAGTGGTGCAGACTGAAAGCCACAAGGTGCAGGTTCATAGAAGAGCCCTGGCAAATATTTCCCAGCAGGCCATGTGACTGAGCTGTAAGAGAATGATAGGAGAGTTCTACGAAGCTGAAGGATTACTGTCCTTGGTGAATAGAGGCCTTTGAAATCATCTTCATTCCGGGAAGTAAAAGTGTGGGGTTTCTATGTAGCTTTGGGAAAGTAGGGTAAGCGAGTACCCACTCTCTGTGTGAAGGTTCGGCTAACCCAGGCAGTGGTCGCACACACTCCATGGGTTTAAAGAGCTTTCTACAAAGTGCAGTTTATATTGAATTTCTTTGTTTCTGGTATTGATGGTCCCTGAAGACGTAGCAACTACAAAGCAGCCCCTGATACAGGGATATTGGGACAGACGTTATGAAGGCATTTTCACATAATAAAGACTTCTAAGAATCCCCTATGCCCAATTAGCCTAGCAGTTACGCCAAAGTTTTCACTTGGTGCATGGTAAGTGCAAGCAGTATTGACTTGAATAAAACCACAATTATTTAGAACACAGGTGATGCCAATCAAAGGAGACATCTAAGAGACTGAGTAGCTCATTTTGAGGATCCACATAAGCCAATAACCCAACCTTGTACTAACATAGAACCAATTAGTAAAGTAATAATTGCATAGTAAAGACAAGGCTCTCTGTGGGGAAGGATCTTGGATTTTCTTTACTGCTAGATGGCACAATGTCTACCCATGGCCATTTTGGGTAACACAACACTTCATCCTTTTTCTAATTATAAGGTAGTGGTATACACTGAGGAAGAAGGTGTGACTTTCTACAGAAATCTTATTTGTTTCAATATAGAGAGGTCAAGGGACTAGAAAGATGGCACAACACTGAGGAAAACATATTGCTTTTGCAGAGGACAAAGATGGTTTCCATATCAGGCAGCTCATAACTGCCTGTAACTCCAACTCCAGGGGATATGAAGCCCGCTTCTGTCCTCTGCAAGCACCTGTACATGTGTGGCACACACAAACCCAAAATACACATACATGCATGGGCACACAAACATACACACACAGAGGAACAAATACCAGTAATAAAATAAATCATTTTTAAAGTAAATAAAATATTGCTCAAAGATAAATCCAATAAAAAATGGCAGTAATTTACTCTAAGATCATCATGTGGTAAACTACTCAGAAGATGTTATTGTATCAAAACCATAATACAATGTTACAGAAAATGTTCTAATGACCATTTAATCATACTTTAAAAAAAGTTACTAAGTGTCTGGAACTTTGAGAACTGTTTATAATAAAGAGAAATAGGTTGATGATTTTACATTACTGATGTGACTGTGGCAATTAGTAAGTTTTAATAAGATAGCAACTGAGTTTCATTCCTGTTTCTGTGATAAAAAGTCCTGACAGAAACCACTTACATGAGAAAAGGTTTGTTACAGGTTATAGCCTGTATAGTCAGTCACTGCAGGGAGGTTACAGTGGTGAGCGTGTGAGACAGCAGGCTACACAGCATTCACAATCAAGAGGAAGACAGGAATGAATTACTGCACACCTACTACTGTTCAGCTTGCTTTCACTACTATTATACAACACAAAATTCCCTGCTATGGAATGGTGCCGCCCACAGTGAGCAGGTCTTACCACTTCAATTACTACAATCAGGATATGTCACATAGACATGCCCACAGGCCAACTTGCCCTCCCGGAGACTTCACTTCCAACTGATCTTGGAATATGTCAAGTCGACAAAGCCAACCATCAAGAACTCATAATTATTTCAATGTTCCAAGTAATAGTGCCAAATGATGTCATTGTGTGTGTGTATTAGTTACTTTGGGTTGCTGTGATAAAACATATGACCAAGAGTGACTTATGAAAGAAACAGTTTGTCTTATGGCTCCAGGGAACCTGTCACAGTATGAAGGCATGGTAGCAGATGCTTAGAGCAGGAAACTGGGACCATAAACACAAAGCAAAGAGAGCGAACCTAGAAGTGGAGCAAGGTTACAAACTTTCAAATCCCACCACCAGCGATGAACTTCCTCCAGGAAAGCTCCACCTCCTGGAGATTCTATGACCCTCCCAAAGAACACCATCACCAGGGCAAAAAGTGTCCAAAATACCTGAACCCATGGGGGGGACATCTGTGATTCAATCCACCTCAACATGTATATATCTAACTTATATCTAACACACATTAAACTCTCAAGGAAAATAAGTTCATTCAGTTAGAAAAATCTAGGAACAAAAAAAAAAAAACAACTAGAAATCCTTAAGACTGTAACTAACAGACTCTGAGTTTTCAAAACTCTACTTATCTTTCTTATATAGTTTAAATATACACAGAGACATACAGGCACACAAACAGACATATAGATACATAAATGCACAGAGGTAGGCAACATCACACACACACACACACACACACACACACACACACTACACCACAGCAAGGTGAGTATTTCTACTAGGCATCTCTCCCAGTGCCCAAGAAGTATGCCTGAGTTTGTTTATCCTGTAAGACAGTTATGGCCTCAGGACCTTCTGCAGGAGCATGAGAGCTCAGATTCTGCATCAGCTTCTCTTCCATGTGCAGTGATTAAATTTTCACCACAGACATCTTCACAATAAGACAGAAGAAGGCAGGGATCAATGGTGGTCTTGCACCTTATGAAGTAGAACTCCCAGGGCCCATTTCTTTAGTCAAAATAAAACGATTCTGAACAGAACACAAAGAATAGAGAAATACCACTCCATGGCGAGTTAGTACTTCCAAGATGTGTGGTTTCTAGAAGTTTCCCTCCATGTTTCAGTGTGAGACCCACCCACACAAAACACACATGGACATATATGCCATCCAAATGTCTCCCAGTACCAGGAAGACTAGCATAGGTCTGTGTGTGTTCAGCATGCTATTCTGGGTGAGTGGTTTGCTGGTCTGCTGCTGCTCTATATCCGAGGAAGCTGCTCTCCTTGGAGGCTTAGACACTGCCCAACATGCACTGTGCAGTTGGGTAGGTGCTGCCCAGCCTGCAACCCCAGGGGCACCTACAGGAGGATCAGTCTGCAGAGTGAGATCCGACATCCGCCAGCTCAGCTGAAGCTCTTCCCTATAAATCCTGGACCATCAGAAACTGAGACTGGATTTCAATTTAACCAAGTGAAATGTCAACTTTTTTTTTTTTATTATCAGGAACTCTTTTAATAGATTTCTAGCACAAGCCCTCAGGTCACAGAGAGAAGTACAGGGCAGGGAGATTAGCCCAGTACTGTCACTGCACTTGCTGGAACGAACTGTATCCACCCTATAAATAGTCAGCCTCATGCACCTTGCAGGATTTTCAAGCCCATTTCATGATCTCTGCTTGGGCCCCTTGGAAGTCATTCTAACCAAATGTCATGAGGTTTACAGACCTGAAGATGTCCAGGAACAATGTGCTCTAGTCTGGCTAAGTCTCACCTCTTCCCTCAAATACCTTCCCACTGTATCCTAGACAGAAAGGAAGTAGGCTGTGTGGGAGAAGAACCTATCTATCTGAGTGCAACGGACTGTTGGTTTCAGTGCTTTGAGCCTCAATTTGTGTCTTCATATACTTTAGTTAGGTCAAATGTCTTCTTGCTCTGCAGACACCCACCAGCCTCCCTTCACCCAAGGAAACAGCCCAGGTGAGCAACAGATAGAGATGGAGGGAGAATCAGATCTAAAATATTCCCATACTGCTTGGTGAAGATAAGAAACAGTCATGGTTTGAATCTGAAACGTGTGCACAGACTCCTGCTTTGATGCTGGATCCCCAGTTTGTGGTGCTATAGAGTTTTAGGAGACTGGGCCTAAAAGGCAGATCTTAGTTGCTGAATGTTATACACACCTTTGTTTCTGGCTCCATATTCTTGCTTACTGTTACCACCATGTGAACAGCCATCCCAGCTCATGCTGTGTCCATCACAGACAAAGCCTTGCTGTTATGCCTTCCCACCGGGGTGGACTGAGATCCCTGTGAAATTCCATTCCTCCTTTGCACTGTTTCTGCTGGGTATTGGTTCATGATAATGCTAAGGTTAGAACCACATGCTAACTCAACAGTGTGAGTCAGGGCAGCCTCCAGAGCCACATGAGCACCTTAAACATGTCACTACACTATGTAACAGTTCCCGATTCTAATTTATTTTTACATTATTTGATGCACATGGGTGTTTTAGCTGCATGGATGTCTGTGCACCAAGTGCATGTATCTTGTTCAGAGACCAGAAGAGGGTGCTAGATTCCCAGGAACTTGAGTTTCAAAAGTGGTAAACTGCCATATGGGTGCTGGGAATCAAATGCTGAGCTGTCTCTTCAACCTTCTACATCAGAAACAGGAAGACTCCAGAAAGTTGAGGTTATGTGCCACATGCCACCAGTGTGGAAACCTGGGACAAAAGTATAGATGACAGCCCCTAAACTACCAATGTCACCTCATGAATACATGGACACTTTGGCCCTGGTGAGATCTCAGTCTCAAAGGACCTTGACGATTTAACCCAGAATTCTACTAGGCAACATTGTTCCAAATATTGCAGTTAAACTGGAATCACTCTCCACAGCATGAACTTTTAAAATGAGTGTCATCTACAAACTAAAATAAGCCTAAAATAACTCGTGTCCTGCCAGAATTAACTTGGAAAATAAGTCGGTTATGAAGATCCCAACATTGTGCCTGAGCTTCTCAGAGCTGCCCATATAGGGAAAGAAAATAACATTAGAAAAGAAAACTAACACAAGCTCCATGAAAGCATTGAAATTCAAAATCCCTTCCCTGCCCTCCACCCCTCTGAGCGGTATGTCTATTGACTCTCACTTTCTATCAACAGACTTGGCTCCAATTAAAACCTCATCAGCCTGCCACCCACAATGCACTCAGACTCCTGGCTATCAGATGAACTCTCCAGCATCCCTAGAAAGAATAGATCCAGGGGAGGGGAAGAAAGCAACAGAAAAGAAAGATAACTAGATGCTCATGCCATCCCCTGATAGAGCAGCCCTTGCTGATATCCTCGGTTATTGCTTACACGGGAGCAGTATTCAGCCCTATATGTAAAGATGAGGCCATCTCTCTTCTCCATCCTCAGCAGAGTACACAACCTTGACATGCAAGAAGCTTTGAGTCCTTTCAGAATAACTCAACACCATGTTCAGCAACTCCAGAGCCTCTGGAGCTCCTTCCTCAGAGGTGTTGACACACCAGGGTATAGTCATCTATGTTCTACATTGTTCTGCAAACCTGTGTGGGTTTTGAACAACCCTCTTATACATTCATACTTCAATAGAGACTATCTAAACAATCCACATAAGTACATTCATAAAATCTGGTTGTCTGTGCCCCTGTGAGTCTTCAGGGTGCTGAGCATGTGTACGATTTAGTATCCAATCCTACAGACAAGAAAATGGAGGTTTAGAGGTGGCTCATTAGAGTGGTGGGTCTCGGTTCAGAGGGTCTAGCTGGCTCCTCAAACAATATGGGGCCCCTTTCCTCAAGTTGTTCCTACCAGGACAAAATCCAGTCTCTAGCATCTGCCTTAAATATGTTTTAAGTCTCATAACTACAAACTGCTTGACCAGCAGGTATGGCTCTCAGCTGATTCTTATTTTACATCCCTATTCTTGAAGAGAACAGACTCCAAGTACCTGGGTCACAGACTAACTCACATTTCTGGAAATATTTGAAAGCGGCAGAGGTCTCTCTCCTCAACTTCCTTGATATATTGAGTACTTATGAAGGAGAATAGTGTCTTCCCTGTCAGGGAGTCAGGGTAATGCTCAGGGAACCACCCCCAAGGTAAGCTGTGAATCTGTACAAGTCAACGCCACACACCAGGACTCAAGACCTGTTCTTTTGGTTCATATCTATGACAATCTGGGCAAACTTCTGAAAGGTGCAGAGATTCCTACATTCCCTTCTACTTGAGCCACCCCACTGATAGATCCAGAGAGAAAAGTAGTTTCTTCTGTGAAATCAAAGGAAGCCATGGGCTGTAAGAGAATATAGAGGGGATAGGAACACACAATTTTGAAGACAGTCATGGGAAAGGAAAAGATAAATGTTTCTAACTATCTCTTACTAGAGACAATCTGGACCACAGAGTCATCCTCATGAACATAATTACTTTTCTTCCTTCCAATAGAGGGCTGCCATCTTGCAAACCCAAAAAGGCATCCTGAACCTAAGAGGTATGTTAGGATGTGTCTCTGCACTCTGCCTGCTGTAACAGTCTGGCAGGACATTTACTTCTTGAAGCTTAAATGTATTGTTACTTTCAGATTTGGAAAGGAGGCATCAGAAAGTGGATGTGGCGGTTTGAATAAAAATGACTCAAAATATATAGGCTCATATATTTGGATTCTTAGTTGCCAGTCGCCATTTAAAGGGAATGGAAAGATTAAGAGGCATGACCTTATGGGAGAAAGGTTTTGAGACTTGTTGGCTTTATACTTTGAGGTTTCAAAAGCCTGAGTCTGTCTCCCTCACCACCCTCTGCCTATGTATCAAGATGTAGCTCTCAGTTACTGCACCAGCCTTTACCTTCATGCTGACATGTTCCTGTCTTGATGGTAATAGACTAAACCTCTGAAACTGTAAGCATGCTTACAATTGAATGTTTTATAACAGTTTCCTTGGTCACTGTTATCTCTTTACAAGACTAAAGTAGTTCTTAAGACAATCTTAGTATTATCTGAGAATCTTGTAGACACCTGTATCCTTACATAACCAACTTTGAAGGTACTCAATCCATTAAATTTTGCAGCTGATGAACAAGGGAGCCATTGCCCAGTGGCTAAAACATTGGTGAGCTGATCCACCCAAGGGGAAAGCACATCCTCAGTATGAGGAAAAGACAGTAAGATGTACCTCGTGGGTCCAATAGCTTTCACCACACAGAGCACCTCTCAGCTCTCAAGGCCTTTGACCTTGGGCATGGGGAATTAGGGAGGTATGCACAGCAAGCTTCTCCTGATTGCTTGGCACCCAAGGTGGGACATAGGCTCATTGTCCTTGTCTGAAGCAAGAATGTGTTCACAGAGCTTGCTCATGTCCCCAGCACACTCAAGGAAAGAGAGGGTCATTGTCTAGCTTGAGGACAAAGACATGAAAGAGTTCATGACTTGTCAATGGTGTGACTAAAGTTGTGGTAAAAGGAAGAAGCAGCAGGAAGGTCTGGTGGAGGATTCACAAACAGCAGCTCAGAATTCACATGGCTTACGGACATTTAGAACACTCCTCAGATTCACTCAGCTTCCTTTCCTCTTCTAGGTTGGAAGCCCTGCTTATACCTTCCATGACTGCTTTCCAGGCTTTATGAACCTATGTTTAAATGTACATCAGAATGAGTTCAAGGCTTACCTCAGCCACAGAATGTATTTCAGGCTAGCCAAGGCTTCATGGTAAGACCCTGTTTAGGAAAAACAAATCTTTAAAGAAAAAAAAAAATACTAGTATGTACTTAAGAGTTAGTCTGCAACTCCAGACCTTTCTCTTCTGTTTTGGAGTAGCTGAGAATGTAGCTTCTGTATGAGATGGTCTGGCCCTGGTATAGCCCGTTGACTGACTTCACACAACTGGATACGCCTTGACCTGTTTGGGTTTCTCTTTTTCTGTCTATAAATCTTTAATGGCAGTTATGTTCTCAGAGTTTTGGGAACATTTAAAGGTAACGTGTGTGAAACCCACCGGGCTGGGCAGAAACCATCCTCTGCAGATGTCAGCTACCAGCAACTTCTTTTGTTCATGAGGAGACTGTTAACAGTGGACTGTGAGCCCATTTGCAGCTTCTGTTGAAAAGCAGCTGAGCATGTGGGCTGGACTGAAGGAATCTGACATTAAGGGATGAGATGAGGCATTCTGGTGAGGTGTGTATCCTGTAAGGCTGTATAGAACCCACAAACAGCTCCAGGAGGAGCTGAGCCTTCCTGTAAGGGACATCCTGCTATTTAGAAGACTGTCAATAATGATATTAGATTTGTACATTCTTGTCAACAGTAGCAGGCTTTATCCTAAGACAAGACAGATCATAAATCCTTTCCAAGATCATTACAAGTAATTTATACATTGCTAATTAATCACTCTGACGTCATGGGAAGCATATGTTACCTTTATGTTGAAGAGGGGAGCAGGCGAAACTTGGAACCTGAGGAGAAAGATAAATCAGTGGGCCCGCAGAAGCATCTCTCTTGCTATTATCTGGACTGAATGTCATTGATACAGGATTAATGTGTATCAAATGCTAATTTCTTTTTCTGTTGAAACTGTTTTTCCTGGAGATCTTGTTATAGAAAACATATGGCAGCCTCCCAGCAGGGCCAAGAAAGGAGCCTCAAGCTTTAATCCCAGCCTGAGTGGCACCCACAAAAGCTGTAAATAATTTAACAAAAGACTAACCTTCTAACAGCCCAGGAGTGGCAGACACAGAGGCAGTCTTCAAACAGGTAAGGAGCCACCCCAGGCAGAGAGACTCCCCAGTCTCCCTCTCCCTACCCAAGATGCTCTGCTGCCTTCTCCTGCCCCATTGCTTTCTGTCACAAAACAATAATCCCTGTGGTTTTAAAGTATCCTGTTGTTTGTTTGTTTAATATTAAAATATTAAGGCTAAAAGAGAACTTGGGGTCAAAGAAAGCAAGCAGTACTGGGGACTCCTTGCAATCTCTCACTGGGAGGTCTGAGGCAGTTTGTGCAGGTTACATCCAAGCAGGTAAGGTCTCTGCACAGTGTTAGGAGTATAGCAGTGTGAATCGGGTTCCAGGCTAGACCCAGAGGTGGGACCCTAGGCCAGCCTTGGGGTCACTCACTAGCAAAGCTCTTCCTTTGCATGTGGGGTCTGACAGGGAGCAGGTAGACTGAGACCTGTGATGCCTGCACCCCTAGGGCCTATGAACTATGGAGTGTGGAGGGAAATAGTGGCATTGAAAGCCGACCACACAGGAGGCCTCAGCTCTGAATGCAATGTAAAAAAATAAAACGAGGAGCAATGGAGGACTCACAATAGGTACTTGAGGGCAGGAGCCAAAGCACACCTCACAGAGAGAGCTTCTTTCTCCAAGCAGAAGACTTTCCTGACCTCGTGGCCCTTTCTCCATGACTTTCTGTAGCTGTACAGCTACCTGTGAGTGTCTTCTAGTGGGAAGGACCTGGAGAAATGGCCACTCTGCCACAAATGAATCTCTCATCATCATTTTCCAAAGCATAATCGTCTTGGTTGATAACTTCAAAGCACTGTAGCATTCTAAGAAAGTCTGAAATTCATGAAAACAAGCCTAAGGTTTATAAAACGGTGCTTAGGAAAGCAGCCTGTTTCATGTAATAACGGAGACACTAGTTTGGTATATCCAATATTGTTTGGACAAGATTCAGGTCTATTTTTAGGAGATTTCAATTTCCTTTCCCATAAACCCTATGAAATACAGTGTGTGGCATATTTATAGTGACCCTTCTAGGGAGTGCTACACTTTTGGCCCCTTTAATAAGCCTAAATGAGTTGATCTCCCCCTCACCTCACTGAGCAAATAAATAGATGGCCATGACAATCATGGATTACACTGAGTTCCCTTTTTCCCAGTTTAACACCCTCACACCCCGCAGTCCCACTAACAAATGCTCTCCAAAGATGGGCCTAAGCAATAAAAGACAAAATTCAAGGCCATCTGGTGGCTCCATCCAATTTATTTCATTGACAAGACTTATAAATAAGAAGGCATAATTTCCAAAGGCAATCGTGAAATTTGCTATGCAAACTACAAGCCTAAGCTCCCACTGGTCCTTTCTCCTCCTGGTATCTGTGTGGGGCCTCCTCCAGTCCTGGCTATTTTACAACACTGTGCATTTTCACAAGCACTCTGCAAAATTAACCAATTTATTCTCAGGGAGAGAAGGTAGCAAGTTCAGCATTGGTAGAAATGAAACAAGTTAGCATGAGCGACTTCCACCTGGGACAGGGATGGTGCAGTCTCACTCCCTCTTGGCATACGTTTAGTGTTATCCCCTTGCATCTTTCTGGATTCTTCATTTCTTAAGAATCAACTGTGACAAGAGATGCTCCACATTCTTCACGGGGAACAGCAGCAGTATATCCCTGACAGGCAGAAGGCTTGAGACCCAGGCCCTGACAGAAGGAGGGGCTGGCTGGAGGAACTTATCCACTGTGCCCGGGACACAGTTCTGCTATTCACCCACACTGCACACACCACACACTGATTTCCTTCTGTCTCTTGTATTCTATGATGATTTACATGAATTTACTTGTTGTGGGTGTCTTATCTTCAAGTCAGGAGTGTCTAGGCTACTTGGTTTCCTGCTGAACCCCTTTCCCAAAAAAGCCATGGCACATGGCGCTCACGTAAGCATTCACAGATCTAATGTCCCTGATCATCACCCTGAGTAAGTTACACACCACGAGCACAGCCTGCATTTTGACAGAAGTAGATATTCAGGAAACTAACCCACATATATCTGTCAAGTGCAGCTATAATGTCACCCGTGAGAACTTTAAGACCATCAATGTGATCCAGGGAGAGCATTGGAGTAGCAATAGGCAAGACCTGGATGACAGGATCCTGCTGGGAACAGGCCTCAAGAAGAGCTATAATAGGGGAAGTAAAGGCAAAGGAGCAAGGAAAGCAAGCATCCTCTTCCCCAGCCACTATGACGTGATGTGTCTCTAAGAGCAACTGGTATTGTTGCCATGTGCAGCCAGTACTCCCTAAGGGATGCTGAAGGGACCCTGTCATTTGCTCATCAGTGTAGGATTAAAAGCTGAGCTCAGATGGCTCTCAAACATCAGTGTGAGCTCTGAAACCTCAAAGACAGCTGTTTCCAGTCACTTGCATTTCAAGAGAGGTAGAAACCATGCTCCCATAGGAGGTAAATTGTAATGTACCCTAGTAAATGTCAGCACCCAAAAAGGTTCTTCAGAAGACACACACAATTGATTGAGTTTGTGCCAGCGTTCTCCATTCTGTCAGTCTAGGGTAGTCAGTCACAACCTTTCTGAACCCAGGTGTCTGGGAGGTGCTTCTGTATCACATGCCCAGGGGTCAGGTGCATTCCAGGGCACTGTCCATCAGTTAGTGTGCCTAGACAGCTGTCAGCACCTTACCATTTAGGATATGTGATACTTAATTATCTGCCTCCCCTGTTTTCCCACCAGGATACTCAGAATAGAGGTTAGGAATAGACAGGCTCAGTGTGAAGCTGAGCTGACCTCGTACCCTTGGGATCTGGACCCTCATGGATGCCTCTAATGCATCCATGCACCCCCTTGACATCATCACCCTAACGATCCCTACACTCATGTAACAGTATCTAAGTTGAGATCATATTCCAGTTTTTAAGTTCCCAGGACATCATTTACCCTTCTCTGCTTTGTTTCTTCAACAAAGGACTCAGTGGAATTGAGTGTTGTACCCAAGTTCTCCATTCTTCGGCTCTTATTGTCCTTCTTGATCTTGACATTTTGGAATAGTCCCAGAAAAAAATCTTTGTTATTTTATAATCTGGTTTTGTGTGTGTGTGTGTGTGTGTGTGTGTTTCATAGTGATTAGACTCAGCTTAAGATTTTTGTAAAATATCTGGTGAAAAAAAAACCAAACAAACAAACCTCCATCTTCCCTATCACCTTCTGTTGCTTCTGGTATCACAAGTTCTTTTGTGGCCACTTGGCCAGGGTCTGCACACAGGGGACATGTTGCACACAGACTGGATGGCCCTCACATTGGCATCCTGTGAGAAAACAGGAAGGAACTGGAGAAGGAAGTCTTCGAGATTGGAGCAGAGATGTCCAGTCAAACTGAGAAATTGAAAGAAAAAAAAAAAAGGTGTGCGGACTCTCTGATACACATTTTTACTGGAAAGAAGGGCAAATGCTTATTTATATTGATTACTTTCTGAAAAAATAAGGACAAGAAAGACACAGGGGAAGGTTAAAAATGACTAGTAAGGACAGGAATAGAGGGTAAGAAAGGAAAGTTGAGGTTTAGGTACCTTTAAGATTCCCTAGGGATTTGGTTTTACCTTTCAAGCCTGCAGGTATTACCATTTTCATAAAATATCTTGTGGAAAAAAAAAAAAACCTCCATCTTCCCTCTCACCTATTGTTGCTTCTGATATCACAAGTTCCTATGTGGCCACTTGACCAGGCTCTGCACACAGGGGGAATGCTGCACATATGGAAGAAGGGGAAACTCTGTGCCTTATTATTGTGGAATAAAATTCATGTGGATGTTTGAGAAAACAGCAAAGGGATTTCAGAAAAATAAATAAGTAAATGTAAGTACCACCCAAGCACCAGCTACTGCCATGGGTGTACAGCTGAAGAAAATGAAATGCACGTCTTCGGAGATGTGAGCACCCCGTGGTCCCTGACGCTTGAGCACTGAAGTCAAGCTGCAGAAACAGACCAAGAGTCCATTGAGAGCTAAACATTCTATTAGAACATACCAGGATGGAAAAGAGGGAACCCCTGCTAAGGTAACAATGTGGATGAACTCTGAAGATGTTACACTAAGGGAAATAAGACCAGAAAGACACAGAGCATAGGGACTTATTACATAAGGCATAAAAGAGTAGAACCCCAAACAGACCCAACTAGAGCATGGTCTGTACTTAACACTGCCATATTCCACCAAAGGCTAGAACAGTGGGTCTTAAGTATGTATGCCCATGAATGGTGACCCAATGGGTTATGGCTATCTTTTAACTTTATTGATTCTGATCAATATTCCACAATACAAACATACATCAAATAATCACTTAGAATGTGTACTATTATATTTGCCCATGGTATCTTAATGTGGCAGGAAAAATTAAAATAATAAGGTAGAATTGAAAAATTCTGTAG
The DNA here is from genome assembly GCA_021653895.1 of Mastomys natalensis. Classification (NCBI taxonomy): domain Eukaryota; kingdom Metazoa; phylum Chordata; class Mammalia; order Rodentia; family Muridae; genus Mastomys; species Mastomys natalensis. The sequence continues at coordinate 61,300 of JAJTUV010000423.1, read as the reverse complement.
TTATTCTCAATAACCAGGATGACTCCTGACTGCCTTTTAAATAATTATCATTATACCCACAGGTAGGTGCAGCTCTCATCCCTCATCTCAGAGACTTCTTTCTGCATTCAATAGGTGCCATTAGAACTAGTCAAAACTCTCAGAACAGCAGATCTCATGGGGAGCTCAGCTACGTTTGACAAATCTGCAGCATAATCCTTATTCCTCAGGCTTCGGGAATATGGCAGAAGAGAAGGCAGAAAGATTGTAAGTGATGAAGGACAGGGCCTCTGCTGCATATTGGAGTTCTTGACATGACCACTGGGAAGTACACCAATGAAATTACAACAATATGGCCACCTAAAGAAGTTCTGAATGATGACAGCACCAAGTGTAGGCAGCGTGTTTACAGTTGTAAAGTCATATGAACCAGCAACCTGACAATGTAAGCAGCTGGCTTTCCAGAGTGGCCACTCAGAAACTGGTAAATCAAGTCCTTTGGAGCAATGCTCGGCCTCTTGCCCCTTCGGAGCGGGCTTATGCCTAATAAGGTATTGGCAAGCTAACCTATCTGGAGGAACAATCACCCATGCCGAAGGGCAGTTTATATAAGCAGCTCCTTTCTGCTGCTTGGGTCCAGGCCCTTCCCTTCCTGGTCCAGGCCCTTCCCTTCCCTTCCTGGTCCAGGTCCCCCGTCCAGTTCCCCATCCCTATGTCAAGAGTCGTTCCTGGAATAAAGCCGACTGAGAAGGATCCTACCGTGTCGCGTCTTACTTGCCGGCCAAGGCGGACGCGACACCAGTGGATATGTCTATGTGACATAGTGAGGAGATCTCATAAGTCCTGACCCTTAGATGAAGAGCCCGAGCAATTAACAACCACTAAGAGAGATAGAATTGGTTTTTCCCAGAGAAGAGTCACATAATTTTTGGAATTTAATATGTGGTCAACCCTAAAATCATATGTATATGAGCCATATTAAGTGAACTCAGCAGATTGTGTGTATGTGTGTAAACACAACAATTAAACCAAAAGAGTTCATGAATTTGAGAAAGAGTGGAGTGGAACACTGAAAGAGTTGAAGAGAGAAGAAGAAATAAAGGTAAATTTTGTAAACAAATTACTCATATGAAAAAAGAAAAGGAAAGATAGGAATTGTCACAGTAAGTTCACCATAAAGAAAATATAGCCATAATAGCATTGATTGTCTATCTATGGAGAAAGTGAGACATTCATGAGTGAGGGCAGACTTCACTGGCTGTCCTAGATGAGAAGATACTTTCTGTCAGTGTCAATGCCACACAGATGCCCTGGCTTAATAAGTCCACACACAGCTATATTTTAAGTTGTTTGGAAACCAGAATGACTTTTTCCTCAGCCACAGTCAAGGTGGAACCCATAACTGACGTGCAGCTTAGACAGTGCACTAGCTCAATGAAACAAGCTCTGGCTTAGACACCACAGAAGAAGCACTGATATGGAGACAGGAACTACTTCCAAGGCCTTGTAATTCATATCTCCCAACGTGGCAATCCATTTAACAAGTCAACCACATTAGGCAGTGTCTATGTTTTGGTCTATATTTAGGAATTGCATTCCCTAAAAATGTAGTTTGAATCAGTATTCAGGGCCAGCTAGGTCTTGAGGCAGTACTGTCCACAGCAGCTCCACAACCAGGACAGCAGGTGAGGCTACTTCAATCTCTGGACTAAAAGTAGGCACTAAGAAAAACGAAGTTACCTCTGATTTCCCTTTGTCCTAACACTTCAAATTCTGTAACAACTGTGCAGCCTCCATGCAGCCAGATGTCTCGGGAATGCCGTTTTATCTCGACAGATGTGGCTTAAAGGCGTATAAGTGGCACCTACTGAGAATGTAATGGACTGATTTCCTGGGCTCTAAATCTTGACAAAGCGTTCCCTATCTGGATTCAGATGAAGACCACGAAGCGTGCAAACTCAGATGTCTCCATCAGATACATCACAAGAGGATTGTGCGGAAGGGCCAGTCAATGCAGCCAGCATCCCTCCCCTTTCCTAAAGATGAAGTCACCCATCATAATTGTGTAGATGGCAGCTGGGATCCCTATAAGCCCTGAGTTCTACCTAGGGTTTATGGAGAGTAAGATTTTAGGTATGTGGCATATGCGATCTCGGGTTTTTATAATTATGGTAATTTTTCACAGAAGTGGGCTGTGTGATCCTGCCTCTGTGAATGTGTGGTGTAATGTGGGAAATGCCATTTCCAGACGACCACACAGTGTGGTGCAAGGCTCAGCTCTTGCACCACCTTTATGTTACCTGGACTCACAGTGGGAGGTCAGAGACCTCTAGTCTCTGTTCTCTCTCACTCTCCAAAAGCCACATTTTTTTTTTTTACTAGCCTTGTGTAGTTGGCAAATGATACATAGAGGGGAACATTTAATGAGAAGATATGTCTGCCAAGTAAGAAGCTTTGGGCAGTGTTACAACACACACACTACACACACACACACACACACATGTGCAGTCGCACGCGCATACACATGCACACAACCTGGGGAAAGCAAGCAACACTAGTAAATGATAATGAAGGTACCTGGATAAGGCACCTGGTTCCACATCTCCAGCATCATTGTCTGGTCTTTCAACATTGCATCATGAATCTGTGATCTACAGATGTGAGCCACATTCATAGCTACCTTGGGACACATGTGCACAGACTGTTGAAACACATGTCTCATATACTGTTGGGTGTTCATGTAAAACTACTTGCTTCCCACAGCTTAGACTTCTTCTTGGATATCTCTTCCACTTGAAGTTTTTGATGTGGAAATAAATGAATCCTTTAGGTGTTCACGTCTCTGAAATGGGATGGCACATGAGGAACCCCAAGAAAAGCACTAGCAACTCAGATTGAGGTTCACTATTAAAACTCACCCCAAACTTGACCTGAACCAAATCTGAATATCCCACCTCTACCTAGATCTGGTGGAAGAATCCAGCTGTACTCTGGTACGTGTTATCAGGGATGGGCTTCTCATATCTTCCCATGTTTCTTGACAAATTCCATCCCACAGTCATTACCTATTGTCATGTGACTTTGCAATGTTCCCCATGGTCTTATAGACATCATCTAAGTCCCAAGGCTGTAAGGTTACTGATTCAGTGGTTCAGTGTGGCACATTTGAGAAGTTATCACATCCACTGGAGAAGGAATTAGACACAGCTGCAGAGGTGAGAGTTCTCTTGTGAACCTGGACATCTTCACATGTAAGGCATAGGTGGGAGCCATGTCCAGGAGCCTGGTCCTGGCTCCTCAGTTTAGCAGCTAGGAAGAAGGATACAAAAGAATCTGTTGGGACTGCAATCCCTATGAGACTGTTAATCCCCAGATTATAATGGCTGTGCTACTTGTTAACTGCATATAATCAGGCAAGCTTTTTTCTCCAAGCCCACTGTGTGTTCATTGTAAGATAAGTGAATCTCATCAACAGAGCTGCTGTGTTGGTCACATCTTGGCACCACTGGCCAAGTTGGATACCAGGGGCACAAGACACAGTTTGTGGCCCTCTACTGACAGTAGCATCTCTGAGTGAGAGTCATCTATGTACCACTATCTATGCACAAGGGACCAGAAGAGTCCATTGTGACTCTTATGCCCTTCCAGGATTTCTGATTCTCTCCTGGCTCACAGAATTCCTGAGAGCAGATGAGCAGAGATGCAGCTCAGGCCAGAAGCCCAAGAACACTCAGGATCCACACATGTTCATTTCCCCTTTTTCATTCCCAGCCATCAATGTGAGAGCAAAACTTGACCATAAATCCCCTGCATACATGAAGTAGAAGCACATGGCATTAGAGTGTAAATGAGTATTTGGAGATCCAAATTCATCAGCAGCTGTCAGGATTCCAAGAATGAAATCATGGCAGGTTCTTGTGGCCTGGTACCCCTGGAATGGCTGTGAGGGTCTATTCTTAGTAATAACCAAAGTAGGACTTAATTATTTGGCTCCCTCCTGAGGGTTCTCTGAAAAACACACTGAGGAAGTTTCAGCAGGCACCCTTCCAGCAGAAATGCAGCCTCCTCTTGCTGATCAGGAAAGCACTGTGACCAGGCAGAGCTATTCTTAACACAAAACTTACATGTATACAGAAGGGAAGAAAAATCTAGTGGAATGTTTGTCCATCCCCAAAATTGAGCTCATAAAATATTTTTAAGAAAATGGCTCTGCTCTTAGGAGTTATTTACTGTTTTTTTTTTAGTCTAGTGTTAACCAAAGTCATAAAAATGTAATGAGTTAGACTGTGCAGAAGTGTCCTGCTTTCAATGGCGTTTCCCAGAATAGTAATGTGTGGTTTGCATGTTTAGTTGGATCATCTGAATGTCCCAAAAATGTGTTATGAATTGTTTCAGAAATCAGAATTAGCTACACAGAAAGAATGAGACACAGTTTGTCTCCCCCTTCCTCACTCATAGCCTTACAATGTTATCCTTTGTCTCTGGCTACCTCAGATACCAGTCCAGATGACAAAGTTGACACCACCAAAGGCCTTACTGCTCAGAGAGAAATCTTTTCCTGGATTCTTCCTGGAGTTTCCTAACCCCGCTGCAGCATTTTCTGAGATATAAATCCTTGGGAAAAGGTCTCTTTCCTCTTAAGCTTCTTGGTAAAATGCATGCATTACTAGCAATAGTGGTAGTACATGGTAAAGCTGTCTATAATCCAGGACAGCAGCTACTCCTAAGTATGTTCTACACCTGTGGCTCACCTGGTATGAGAAACAGGGAGTGAAATCATTGTGTTAATTCACAGCCCAGTTCTATAAGTGGCAGATGTAGGGATTTGAAATCTATCAAGGAGTCCCAGACCAGGAGTGCTTAGATGGTGTCCCTATGGAATCCCTCACACACTGGTCTTGGCCCAAGTTTCCTTCAATTCCTCCCAAAGGTCTATCAGGAACACTCAAGAAGTGTGCACCCAAGCAATCCACACTGAGCTCTGGACCCTGAATAGCCTCTGTTTGCAAAGGCCCCTGATGACACCAGTCTATGAGCCTTATTAAGCTAGAGTGGGAAAGCAATATGCTACACTTCATATAATGTGTGCATAATGTATGGTTGCAATAACAGAAACAAAGACCCAGCTGAAACTCTAGTGTGCTGACAGCAACCAGTCCTATCATTACAATGAGACTTGACTATTTATCTATGTGGTACACTAACACTGCAGCTATTGTAGGTATTATCATTCCCTAGGCAGGTGGTCCTGGGCTGTGTAAAAAAGCTAGGTGAACATGAGCCTGAGTGAACCAGAAGGCAGGTTTGCTCCAAGTCCCTGCTTCAGTTCCTGCCTTGACTTCCCTTAATAATGGAGTGTATCTAGGAAGTTATGATAAGATGTGAGATAAAATAAACCTTTCCTCCCCTAAGTTGCCTTTGGTCATCATGTTTGGTCATGGTTGTGCATCATCATGGCAATAGAAAGCTAGAACACAGGTGAGACAATGACATGGTTCAGTCCTCCATCCTGATAATGAATAACTTGTCCTGATATGTTCATTCTACAACACAAACTGTGTTTGACTGGCTGGGAGTCATTGGGCCTCCACATCTGAGCCATAGGTTTCTGCAAAGCTCCCAGTCTCTGGTGGATATAGCACCCAAGGGCTCTCAGTCATCTGGGAGCCTCTGACACTGCTTCTCAGTGTGCAGAACAGATCCCTCATTTACAGTGCAGAGGGATCAGGTGTCATCTCACATAACCATTGCCTTATGTCACTATAGAAATGATCATAGAGAGGGTTTACCCAGGATTCTTCCAGGCCAAATCCCAACTAAGTAAAGGCCTGTGGACTTTGAAGTCTGATGCTGGGTTCTTTTTCCTATATTACAAAGAACAAGTCAGATCACTTGCTTCATACCCAATGGCCTCCTGATCAGGTGTGACTGACAGATGGACAATTGATTGTTCTGTGCATAGATGAGTAAGTGAGCTGATGACCACTGAAAACACATCTGTCTGCTCACATAGTCACTCAGGAACACCACTGTTGAGTAGGGAGGACAGTCATACCTTTTCTTGTGAGGACAGACAAGATAAAGGCAGGGTACTTGTTCCTGCTTGGCCCCTTCCTGTGCCCAAAAAACCTCAGGGGCTTCTTGAGGAGGGAAAAAATAAGAATTATTTAAATTAATTCCAGGTTTATACTCAGGACCCAAGGAAGCTTGGAAAGAAGATGGAAGACACTACCAAGCCTTTTTTTCTGTTGGTATACTCTAGGATACCATTAACATCAGCCTCTAATGTTGCTCATTACTCATGAAGGCTTTCCTCCTGAGTGGGTCCTACCCACAGAAGACCCAAATTCCCTGGTGGAGTCCTACAGGGTTTGAGTGCTGTCTAGAGGTCCACTGATGCCTTCCAGCCTTTCCAAATTCCTTCTAACATGTTTTTTCTAGACATTTCCCCTTAACTTTGTACCTAGACTAAGACTCTGAGTTGCATCCTAAGGTCAGCAGAGCCTCTGGAAGCAGACCAGGAAGGTAAACCAATGAGTTCCACAAGCAGTGTGGAAAGAGAGTCCCTGGTCACAGTCTCTGGCAATCAGAGAAGGACTTGTGCTATTGAAGAGAAATAGGTATGGCTTGGGAAGAATTATGCTGGAAGATAATGATCATGCTTGCAGCATACTGGGGTGTAAGACTCAAAAGATATACACACATGTGTCCCTGTTTGTCTGACAAGAATTTATTTTTCTCCTGGCTGGACATAGAATAGAACAACCAGTGAATTCAGACCTTAATCCACTGCCATGCTAGGATAAGAGCTGCCATACAGCAGCCTTGGGATAGCCTCCACCCTTGGTAGAATCCAGGAAGGACTTCCACATGTCTCTGATGTAGAGGCTATGGCACAAACTGAAGGGAGCTATCAATTTCACAGATGAAGTTAATCCTGGATCCTGAAACTAGATATCAGATGATTTTGTTCCAAAATAAGGCTGTCAACAGCATCATTGTGGAGAAAAAGTTAAATATTAGTGAAGCTAACATGCCAGAGTCCTAGTAGGTTCTTGGGTACCATACTTCCTCCAGAGAGAAAGGAAATTGACAGCCCTGATATAGAAAGAAAAAACATGACCAGGAGTGCTCAGGAAAAGGGTCCCCCTAGAGAGTAGTGTCAAGCCTCCAGAATGATTCACCAGCCCTCTCCAAGCATGAATTCCCTTAAAATGTTTATGGGCTTACCCTGCAGAGAAGCTTGAATGTGGCACAAGTCTAGCTAGGAGCTTTCTCTGGGCCCTCTCCAGCTTGCCTCAAATCAGCAGAGTATACTAGAGGCTTTCTGAACATGCTCTGTGATAGAATCACCCTCCAATCTACCTACTCTTACTCCTATACTCTTTCAAAGGGTTCTGAGCCCAATGACAAGCATTTGTCAAGTGACAAAGAAACTCCTGTCCCCAAGCCTTTCTCTGCAACAAACCAACAAGCTGAACTTAGAGAATGCCACTCATATTTATGGGGATGCCTGTAGGACTCTGAAAGGACAGCATGGTTTCTGGTCGAGCACTGGCTAGAAATGGCTGAAGACCCAGCAGATTGGAGACCTCAGAGGTTTCCCTGCAAGGGACAGCATGCATTTCCCCACGCTCCCAGACTCCAGGCTCCTGACATGAAGCTGAAGACCTCCACCGATCTGAGCCTTTCAGGCACATAGGAAAACACCCCTTTAGCCCCTCCCAAAGAAAGGTTTGTGGCCTTCGGTCATGTAGCACAGGTAGAGGGCGTGACTACAGACCATAGAGCCTCAAGTGATCTCATTCTTCATGAGATACCTAAAGGCCAAAGGGCATAGCCAATTAAACATTCCTTTCCAGACACTCCTCCTACTAGCAAAAGGTATTTAACATCAGGCCTTTCCTGAGAACACAGGTACAGCTTCATCCACTTTCTGCCATGACAATAAACCTTTTAAAACCATGGACTACCTCTCATCTTTTGTGCCCACCTTGGGGGACTGTGGAGAAGGTCTTCAACTACTCAGCCTCTGTCTAATCTCTGCCGAGGACCCCTCTTCATTCCAGCCACAGAAACCTGCCAACTCAAGCAAGCTAGCCTAGCCAGCCATCACCCAGCGATGACCCAGCTCTAATCCTAACTCTGACCAAGAATCTCTATCCCACAGGGCACCGCCAGAGCTTCTCCCCTTGTCCCTTTCAGCTGCAGGTCATTCCAGCCCATATGCCTACCCCCTTCTGTGGCCTCTCAGTGGCACCTGGGAGCCCAGGGGCTGAGACAGCTGGTCTCTGGCAGCCGTCTGTCCTAGAGATCTCCAACCCATGAGCTCCAGCCTGTGCAGGATCTCAGACTGTGTTTTCCCCACTCCCAGGGTGGAGTCCTGCAGCTTCTCACACTCTGCTTGGCGAGGGTGGAGTGAACTCACTAACTTCCTGTGCTTCTGCCTCCTGAGCCACAGCTGTAGCCACCTGGGGTGGCAGACACACAGGACCCACAACTCAACCCACAGAACCCATGCCCACGCGCATGCGACACAACCCCACCGATGCCTATAATGTGTGCAGAGCAAACTGAACATTAATGTTCCTCCTTCCTTTGAGACATGATTTTCATAGTTTCCTGTTATGCCCAGCACCAGGAGTTTCCTCTTCCTTAACTCCAAGGCTCTACTTTGCCATGTGATGAGCACCCAGGATCTGCAGGTCAAAGTGTTTTCCCCAAATAGACACTCCAAAGTCTGGAGAGAGACTGCTGAGAATTCCAGGCAAGCTACTCTCCATCCATCTCTTCCTCATTGTAATCTTTTGATCTTCCTTAACTGCTGTGAATAATGGGCAACCAGGTGCAGGGAAGATCCTTGGTCTGCTTGCTTATGCAAATGGTGCAGAAAGAGTGAGCATGTATCACAATGCAGGACATGAAGCTCTACAGTGATGAAGACTTTGATTAATAACTTAAAGTCTTCAGTGTCCTCTTCTACGCCATTGTCTCTACTCTTCCAGGCCCTGGATGGTCCTGGTCCCAAGTTTCCAAAGGGGGACCTGGATTTCATGTGATGGGGATAGCCATTTCTGACCCTATATCTGTGACATGCAGGTAAAAAGACCTCTCGGAGAGATTGGCTGGGGGGATTTTTGAGACTAGAGAAGTTCCACATTTCAGCCTCTAATGGGGAAATGAAGCTGGCTGCTCTTCACATTACAGAAGCTCTGGGACTCTTGCAAGATATTACTACCAAGAGGCACCAGTGTGAAAACAATTTGGAGAAAAACTTTGTAGTTTTAATCCCTTGTGTGAAAGAAAGGCTTGAAGATGTCACCAACTACCCAGCTGACAGGAGACTTCCAGAAATTATACTGAACTGGGATCTAAGGACCTCAGTCTAGAGGAAGTACAAGCATAATGAATGAAATCACCCCCCCCCCCCTACATACCATCCTCCCAAGTAATGCCCTCAGAAAACCAGAGTGGTTTTCCCCTCATAACCCCTAAGAAAGAACTCTTAGACCCACGGTACCCCCACATTACAGACCTTCCTGCAATGGTCCCCCCACTGCAGTCCCGCCTCACAGTCTCCCTCTCCTGTGGGGTAGATAGAGCCAAGTGTGTAACTGTTCCCTGCTTTTTTCCCACTTTTTGATTTATTGCTTCCAGTCCTGCAGGCCTTTGCCAACAGGACCCATAGACACTCAGCCAGGATGTCAGGATATCTTTGGTCCAGGTAACATTACTGACTGTCACAGACCTGGTGCTATTCTTTGCCTTCCTTTCTTTCTTCAGTTCCTCCCGTTCATCAGACCCCCCCTTCAAAGTAACTGAACATTAGGAACTTCCCTCTCCCAAGGAACACCAGAACCTTGATGCAAACTGGGGAGCAAAGATTTTTCCCTAGTCCCAAACTAGCCCCAGACATTCACTGAGTAAATAATGACTAGGGCTGAGAGGAGGAAAACAATCTCTCAGATTCTTCCTCTCTACTGAGAGCCCTGCTTACAGCTTGGCTCCTTGTTCACTGAAGTTCTTCTTTTAGTAGGACCAAGAAGGCATCCACATTGGCCCACCCTGTATCTTAAAGAGTTAATCTCCACAGATAGCAATAGGGTCCAGAAAGCATCAGGGACCCATCAGAGCATGGTATGTACAATCTGTACAATCTATATTCAAACAAGTGTCCAGGGTGGTTTCAAAAGTGACAGACAAAAGGAGGGAGAGAAATGAGAAATGACCAGGACATGAAAAACTCCACTACCCAAACTTTAGGTCTGTGCCCAGGAAGTAAACATTTCCAGGACACCAGGGACATTCATGTGTATGTGTCCATGAGCACTTATGGACTGTCTTTGTCAGGTTTCTACTCCTACACAAAATATCATGACCAAGAAACAAGTTGGGGAGGAAAGGGTTTATTTGGCTTACACTTCTACATTGCTGTTCACACCAAAGGAAATGAAGATAGGAACTCACACAGGGCAGGAACTTGGAGGCAGGAGCTGATGCAGAGGCTATGGATGGATGTTACTTACTGCTTGCTTCCCTGGCTTCTCAGGTTGCTTTCACATAGAACCCAGAATACCAACCCAGGGATGGCACCACCCACAATGAGCCCTCCCCTCTTGATCACTAATTGAGAAAATGCCTTACAGGTAGATCTCATGAAAGCATTTCCTCAAGGGAGGCTCCTTTCTCTGTAATAACTTCAGCTTGTGTCAATGGACACACAAAACCAGCCAGTACATGGACCCATGGATGTACAGGTGCATGTATATACACTCATACATTTGCATGTTTTCAAAAACAGCAGCTCCTGGCAGACTAAGGTGCCTAGAGTTACTTGACAGATCTCATCATTAGACTGAATACTAAATCCAGGGAAAGATGATGTGAAAGGAGCAAGTTTAAAGGCTGCCCTCAAAAATTGGAATTTTAAGAGCAAAATAATCATCAGAAGTCTCTAGGCTAAGTGTCAACTCTCCCCCCTCCAATCCTGTAGTTCCTGATCTGGTTCTTTGAGCTTCTCTGGTACAAAGATGACACTGTATGTATCATAGCACTACAGATGAGGTGGGGACATGGAGAAGAACTCCTTTTAGGACCCTAGAGTCTAAAGAACAGGAAGAAGTCACCCCACATTCTAAAGAAGTTCCTGGGCAGCTAGGAATCCCTCCATGGGCTTAGCAACAATGAGAGCCAACTACTGTCTCCCCACAGGAATGGCCGCATCTCAATCCCTGGATTTATTAATGTGGTCATCTTGTGAAGCAGTATCCTTGTGGGTAGATTAACTTAAAAGCTGCAAGTAAGTTAGTGGGATTTGACTCAAGTAAAGAGAGGCAGCATGCCCATCACTGCCAAGACTATACTGTTAACCAGTAAAATGCCATGTCAATCACTGCCAAGCTTATACCATCAGCCAGAGAGGTACCATGACCATCATTACCATGCCTCTCTTGTTATCCACCAAGCATCATGACTACAGCTGCCAAGTCTATACTAAAACCCAGAAACAAAACCCACGTGAAGAGGACTAACCACCCTGCCTGCCTGACTTTTTCTTGTATTTGGGTGTTCATGTTCACATGGAAAGCATTTATCTTTGAGCTGTTTGTTAGCATAGCATGTCCAGCTGTTGCTTGTTCATTTCATGTTCGTTTGAAGTGATCCAAACTTAAGATACTCATGCTTTCATGGCAAGCAATTTCCCAATTGAACCTCTCCGTCCCCCAGTGAGTTCTCTTTTTAATGGTAAGAGATTGGCTAAAATGACAACTGATTAGCAGGGAAAGTATGCACAATTGTGTCTGGGCACACACCAGAGAAAGAGTGTAAACTGATATATTGTGGTCTAGAGGGTGAACGGTGGAATTTAATGTCATCACAGAGTGTGTCCCGACAGGTCCAGATTCCAAAAATCCCAGGCAAGGCTCTACCCACAGAAAACAAGATGCTTTGACACTAAGGACCTTGTTTCCTCCTTCTAGCCCTTTTGAGAGATTGGGAGATCTGGGAGAATGGCTTGTAAATGTGGTTCTATATTAATTTTAAGAAATCAGTGAGATTTTCTGCTGGTTTTAATGGAATTCTGTAACACATTAGACCAGCCTTCACTGTCTTTGAAATGTAGTGTGTTAAGAATGGTATGCGCAGGTTAAAAGATTCTGGTTTGGGAACACCAGGATTTACATGAAATTATCAGGCAGACTTTGATAGGGGCCTGGACGGACTCAAAAGAGCAAGTTTCATACAAGGCTGTCTCATTCCCTTTCAAAGCACCTTGATCTCCGAGCAGTCATCTATTAATTATATTACAGATAAGGTAAATAAAAGCTTGCAACGTTGAGATCACAGCTCCTTTCTTCTGGTGCAGACTAAAGGTAGGGATGGCTGTGAAGTCTGTGGGCATGAGGGATGAGAAGGTATTCCGTAACCGGGAGGCTGCGTTTATTTTGACACGTGATGGATAGATCTGAAGTTCAATGCCAGAGAGCTTCATGGAGAGGGCTGCAAAGAAGGCTGCAGGAAGGCCCAGGGCTCAGACCCTTCTGTTGGGGTTGTTGGGGTTTATATTTCAATAAATCTTATTTTAGAGAAGTCTTAGCATAGATGAAATAGAGAAGGCCATTCCAAGTTCTCATGGTCTCCCTGCCCTCTGTTATACCCACAGTGTAGTCTCCTTATTAGTGTCCCACTGCAGTGAGAAGTAATTCTTACCCAGGCTTACCTAGCTTGTAGGGGGATTTAAAAGAAATTCTACAAATGATGTCATGTGCCCTGACACTGTGATCTTCTGGCTCTGGCTGCTATAATCAAACAATTCAGGTGCCAAAAATAATAGTCAGCAAAGACTAGTTTCTCAGAACCGTGAAGACTGGGTAGCCAAGTTCAAGGCTCCAGTAGATTTATTGTGTGGTAAGGCCCCTGGTGTGCTTGAATATGTTCCCTAAAGTACTAGGTTAGTTAATCTCTAGTCTGACAGTGTTGACTAAAGAGCTTTGAGATGTGGCTAGATTGGTAAATGATTATATTTGTTGTAAAATCTGTTCTAACCCTCTCCTACATGTTTCTCTTCATATTTTCCCTCTTTGTTTCTACATATGGTCACCTGGCCTGTGTCAGGTGCAACTCTTGAGTCAGACTTCGGGAACTAATCAAATAAGGCTTCCTTCCTTATAAATTATCCATATCCAGCCTGTAGCAGACTAAGATCATCCTGGTTTGCATTGTAGATCTTTCTTTCCTAATATTTGCTCTTGGGTGAAAAGATATGACTGCTTCTTCAGACTTCTCATCTGGAAAACATCATCCTGTAACTCATTCACTCTTCAAATGTCCACCCCTAACGCTATTTCTTGGTGCTTAGACCAACCCACTGTTTGGAAAAAGATAGGTTTCAAAAAGACAGACAGACTTTCCAAAGTCCAGCACCCCAAACCCCCATCTTTGCCAGCTCATACTCAGAGTGGTAGCTGAGGAAGGTGAGGTGGAGTTTTATGAAAACTCTACAGTGCCTGCAAAGCAGTAGTAACAAAAACAAAACCAGTCATAGTTTACAAAGAAAAGCCATGAACTTTACTCCAACTTAAATGCAATACAGTAAGCCTAAAGCTGATATTGACACATGTGTTTGCTGCAGAATATTTCATGCCTAGTCCTAAAATGATCCAAGGTTATTTATAGTACAGTCACAGATACCAAAAACGTTATAAATTATGTCCATAAAGTCAGTCCTTTGGTGGTAAAAGTGAGAGCAGCTGAAACAGAACATGGGAGTTAAAAGGAGAATGCTCTTAGTGTGAGAACAGAGACCTCACCCAAAGGGCTTCTGCTGGAGATTTAGTGTCCCAAGTCATTGGCAAGACCCTCCATTGGCAGAAGGACCTTCAGGCCTTCCCATATCCATCACTGTCAAGTTCCTCAGAGTCCGTATTCTAAAATTCTGACCCTAAAATGCAGAGTGTGAAAACATTTGGAGATGGGACCTTTAAAGAGACAACTGAATTAAACGTAAGCATCCTACCATGGGCATGAGACCATCATGATTGGGAGGTAAACTCATCATAAAGGACACAGACATTTGCACTTTCCCTGACAGTGCTGGGACTCTGTCTGGCTTGAATCTCTGCAGGTCTTGTGCATGCTGTCACAGTCTCTATGAGTTCATATGTGCATCGATGTATGAAGATAAATAAATACAATTATTTCCAGAAAATAAGCTTTCTCAAGGCTGTGTCTAGCTAGGTTAATACTCCTTTCAGAAAGGAAGAGGTAATCACCAAGTTAAAATATGATAAGAGCCCTGGAGGAAGGCTTCTGAACATTGCCTACCTGGCATATACTCCCTCAGCACATATATCTGAAGATGGGAAGACTGGACTTTGAAGGCTGAAAACGTGAGAGGCTTCCTGTCAACTCAAGCCTCACTGTGCTGTGTAGAAGAGAGAGATCAGCTGTGCCTGGTGGCACAGGCCTGTCAACCCTGCCACTATAGAGCAACCTTGGACCATGGTACTGCACACCTGTGATCCCACCACTTGGAAGTCTGAGACAGAGGATTGCCTCAGATTTGGGGTCAACCTAGACTACATAGTATATCCCTGTTGGGCTGCCTTATAGTGTGAGACCTTGTATCAAAATAAAATATTCATCTTAAGGAATTTATCAAGATACTGTCTCAAAATTAAGCCTATGAAGGGAGTTGGGAGGGAAGGTCAGTGGTCACACACTTGCATTGTCTGGCATTCACAATGCCCTGGGTTCAAGTCCAAGTTCCGGAAATAAAAGGTTTCTTTCTCCAAGCCACTGAAGTGTGGAGCCGGCCAGCTGCAGGATCAAGGGAAGGCAGCATCTCTCTCTGACCCCCCCATCATCTTCCAAAAGATATCAAAACCACAGTAAAGTGATTGCCAGGGAAACATGGCTGCACCAAATTCATAGTCTTCCTTCAACCCCTAAGCCCCAGCAATAAAATCTCCAGGGTGAGAAGACAGAGTCATAGAGCGAGCTTGCTGCCACTGTCTAAGAGCAAGAGGCTGCTGCTCAGGTGGGGTTGCCTGAAGACTGGTCCTGTGACACTCACTCCTCTGCTTCAGCCAGCTTCGTATTCCCTTTCCATCCATCTCTAACAAGACCACAATGATAAAGTGCAACAATTACTCATTCGTAGCTACAGAGAACCCCAATCCCACATAAATTTGTTTAGCTAGCTATTAATCCTGATCTTTTCATTAGGAAGAAAAGAAAGAGCTAAATGAATTCTGGGTGACTGCAGTGGACACAGACGTAAGAAGCTTTATAATCTTGGGGCAGTCTGTTATCAATGCAACGACACTTTCGATTGAAAAATCAATTTTCCCCTTCACTCCTTTTAACCTCTCGTGCCATCTCCTTCCCTTGCCTGGATCCGGATAACATAACTCACCATGAAAGCCAGACAGAAACAGCCTTGGGCATGTCCACAGGACATGCAAGTCCATCTGAACTCAGGAGGCCTGATTCCTCCCACTCAGGCTGCTTTACCCAAAGGCACCTTTCAACTCTCCGTATTAATTCTCACCAGTCCCGGGGAAAAGTGAAGCCAAGTGCTTTCTGTTAATAATGCACACAGACAGGCAGGAGCTGTCCAGGCCATCCAGGAAGAAAGGAACTTGGAATTATTAGCCAGACATCACATCAGCCTGAGCACAGGCTTGTGCCAGGTGTGTGGCATTGACTACCTGCTTGGCTGTGAACACAGAGCCACATTTGAACGTGCTTGTGGTGGATCTCACACCTGAACACACAGCTCCTTCCGGCTAGAGTATTGCTTTGCTAGTCAGCTGCTGACAGGAGATTTAAGGAAATCATAGTAAAATTTGGTAGTACTGAATCTTCACAGCCTGACATCCCGAGTATGGAGCCCTGTGTGTGAACCTTTTGATGACCTGGGGCCCCAAGCTTGCCTCACACCTGTGCATGCCCTTAATGGTCCATATCCTTTGCTTCCCCAAAGTTCTGCCAGGAAAACCAGTTTAGCTTTTCCAGAGTTACCCAGCTCCTCAGTACTTCAGTTCCTCTCCTGAAACATGGGACTTAACGGTTTCTGCCTCCCAGAGATGAAATATGTGGGAACCATCCAGCCTCCTGGAAACTGAGTTGCTAAGGATATCTCAAGACCCCTGTTACTTTCAAGCCCTACTCAGAAACAGCACATCAACTAAGAAGACAATACCTATGTTGCATATCTCTGGGGCTGAGGTCTCAGTACTTTACCAGCAATGTCTGATGAGATGTTACCCATGGTTCTTAGCTGGCTAGCATCTGGGTATATCATTGTAGAGCCAGACAGGCCCTTTTGTCACCTTGAGACCCCAGTCACATACTCGAAGGTCCCAATCTACTGATCTGCTCACCCCCTCAGGGCTCAGCAGCAATGCCAGCCCATTACAGCACTTTGACATGGGGCTATGCTGTGTGTAATGAATAAAAGACTGTCATGGCTCAGGCCGATGATTTCAGTTAAGGACTGATTTCTCTTCCATTAAAAGAGCAGATAAGTCTCATGGTGAAATATGTGCGGTTTCCTTTAAGAGACAACCACTGGCAGCTCACAGTCATGGGACTTGCACTGTTGAATGCTCCCCACCTCCACCCTAGCATCCTGAATCCCTCAGTATCAACTCTGTAGGAAGAGTCCCTGGCTCAATGTGTGCATTGGTAAGATGTGGGTAGATTGGACCAACACAATTGGAAGCAATCTGTCCTCACCACTCATTTTGAAGGGCAAGATAGCATGGCTCAGACTTGATGGGGGAAATCAAGATTCCCCATGTGATTACCAGGCTGGAGAAGCCCATTTGTGAGCCAGGTGGGGACATGAGACCAGTGAAGACGACCAGGCTACAGGGTCTCCATCAAGGATCATCCCTGTTTATATTCAGGATCCTCTAATTGGGTGAGCTTGTGCAAGGACTGAGCAAGGAAGCCTGAGCAGGTGTCCTTGAACCTTCCAGAAGGGTAGAGCAAGAAAGGATCAACTAATGATCAGGTGTAACTATACAGCAGTAAACCCTAGAGCTAACTCACCCCAGTAACTAGAAAGGTTAAAACTGTGGACGCTAACGCCGCTACTGGACTGGTTTCTCTGTGCTGAGCACAAGGGAGGTCAGTTGTGACAAATGCCACAGAGAAGCTGCATGGAGAGAGGAGAGGAGGGGGAAGGGGAGAGGGAGAGGAAGGAGAGGAAAAGCGAGAACATTCTACTCGGTCGATAGACACAATGTCTCACATGGGAGAAGCTGGGAGCAGAAGGAGAAATTAGTCCTGGGAATAAGGATAGGAGAGAAGAGAGTTGAGGGAGTAGACCTTCTGAAGACACTAAATAAACAAGGTTAGCCCATATAGACCCTGCTTTTTCCAGGCTAGGGTTCTCTGCTTCTCAGTCACTGGGGGGTGGGCGGATGTTGAGACACCATAGACTGAGCTAGCAGAGCAAACAAAGAATGGGAGAAGACAGAAAACAGAAACCAAGTGACTAATCCAAGTTTAAGGGGCAAACAAAGGACCCCACAGCAAGGCAGGGCCTGACCTTGTCATAGAGATGAGAGGGGCTAGCTGCTTAGTGTATCGGAAGGTGAGGTGCTCTTGGTTGGCTCTGGCCATTGGCGAAGAGTGCAGCCCCTAAGTGCAAGGTGTGTGTGTTCATGGAGGTGAAGCACTAGCAATGGCTCCTGTTGGGCAGACCAACGCTCATAAGCACACCTCCATACTCCACAGCATCTGCAGGGAGGATGGCAGGGTTTCCAGATGTCAGCACACTCACAGTGCTCTTCTCTTGCAAAGAGTTCCCAATGTGTCTACTTTAACCAGACTCCAAGAATCCAGAGGGGAAGGGAGGTTGGGTAGTAGTCAAGAGGACAACAGACAATGCCCCTTTGTCTTGACCTCTCCCTCCTGGCCAGTGGCAATCACTCCCACACTCTGGACAAGGCCTTCTGATCACCCCAGTGTGAATGACTATAAATCTGACATTTCTGGGATACAGGAGGACATGAGCATGGGATGGAATCTAACCTTGTCTAGTTGGACCAAAGGGAGTCCCTCCTGCTGGCTTATGGGAGATGGTTTAGTTGCTCATAAAAACTAAATTCATGTGGGGGAGTTGTAATAAATTAAATGGGAATTGTCCCCCCATAAATGCTTTCTATCTCATGGTGTTGTCTTGGCAAGGTATGGAGCCTTTGAGAGATGGCCTGGATGGAGATATTAGGCCCCTGGAAGGCAGTCCTTAAGAATTCCTTAGCCAGGCTCCCCTTCCTTTTCAGACTCTGTGCCACTCTGTAGATCTATGTCTGTCTGTCTGTCTGTCTCTCTCTCTCTCTCTCTCTCTCTCTCTCTCTCTCTCTCTCTCTCCCCTTCCAAGTTCCCCAAGATGTGATCAGGCCCAGCCCCACACTGTAGGTCTATCTCTCTGTCTTTGTCTCCCTGTGTATCTCTCTTTGTCTCTCTCCTTGTGTCTCTGTGCTCTGTCTCTAGATCTCTATATGTCTATGTGTCTGTCTTTGTCTCTCTCTCTCTTACTCGTTCTCTGTCTCTCTCTTTCCAAGCCCCCCCAAGATGTGAGTAGGCGCAGCCCCACACTCCTTCTGTGCCCATTTACCCTCTCAAAAAACAACAACTCAGAATGAATCCTGACTTCTTGAAGTTGGTCCTGTTAGATATTTTTGTTGTATCCATGACCAAAGCAATCTGATTGTTAAGATGCCAGATGTGTTGTTCTTAGGACTATGGAACATCTGTCCTGAGAAACATGAAGTACTACCTCCTCTTACCTGAAGCAGGCGGAGCTCTGGTGACTCATGATTTCTTAGGATATAACAGCTATTCACAAAGCTGGGAATAGCTGCCTTAGAGGACCACACTGTGGAATAAAAGGATAATAGCATTCCATCCATCTCTATGTTCACCTAGTAGAGCAGGAAGCAGAGTACACTATCATCACCTCTCACAGAGGTATGATTACTACATCTGCCAGCATTCAGGGCCCGGTGTAAACATAGTTGGTCACAACAACATATAAAGTGATGGTAGTTTAAATTAGAACCCACAGGGGTGTTCTACACAATGAAGTAAAGGTCATCTTCATAAGTCTTTCCTTCAGTCATGTGTCTCTCTTAGGCACACATACATATTGCTATGTATGTATTTTCTGTGTCATGGTATACAATGTTTCAGATTTCTGAAAAATGGCAATTATGCTTGAAGTGACTGTGCTAAGTGATTTTATTCCAACCTAGCCCTCCCTAAGAGCTTGAGTGACTCACCCCAGATTCCCTAGTGTGTTTGCAGGAGATACAACAGCACCTGAGCTCCATAGCCTCATGAAACTAAGTTTTGTGATTGTTGAGAGTGAAATGTTCCATCATAATTGTGGCTATTAGAATCCCTCACAGATAAACATCCAGGAGTTCTTGGAGCAATGACAATATAAACAGGGCCACTGTGTTAGTCAGGATTCTTTACAGGAACAGAACCAATGAAACATAAATACATTACAAAGGCATGTATGACATTGACGTACATGGTCTGGTCTGGGCAGTTGGACAATGACTGTCTTCATGTAGGGGAGGCTGGGAATCAAGTAACTCCCCAGTCTAGAAGGCAAGTTGTCCTAGCAGTCCCAACATGATGCTGATGGCCTGGAGTATTGCTAGTGAGTTGCTGGCCTTCAGTCCATGTGGAAGGGGCAGGGGACGAGCTCTTATGTCAGAGGAGGAGGTCAGAACCATGGTGGTGACAAAGTAGATGCAGTCACCAACAACTCATTACAGTGACAGGTGAAGGGAAGTGTTGCTCACCCCTCAGACCTCTCTCCATCTAGTCTTCCAGAAAACGTTTCCCATGTGATGGTAGGGAACCTTGTATCTCAGATAATCCTTTCTAAAAAATGTCTCCTCGGACTCACTCAGAGGTATATCTTTTGTTTGATCCCAGATTCAATTAAATTGACTACTAAGATCAAACACCATAGATGTTACATTTTAAAACTGGGAGTTATCCATAAGAAGTCCTCAGGCATGGTGTCCAATAGTGACAATGTGAAGTCTACCTAATCCAATACTGAATAGATGGGACCAGATACGTGACCACTCTGCCTCATTCTGAAAATGCATTTCGCAGTCAGAACATTGGTTATTGGAAACTTCAGGGTTTCCAAATATTTTATAACTATTTATTTCATGTGTCTAGTGTTGTGTCTGTGTGTTTGTAATTAGCTCCATGTACATGATGCAGGCATCAGAAGAGGTATGAGATCCCCTAGAACTGGAGTTATAGGTGATTGTCAAATGTCATGTGTGTGCTGGGAACTGAACCTGTGTTCTCTTCAAGAGCAGCAAGTGCTCTTAACTGCTGAGCCATTGTTGGAGTTGAAGTTCTCAAACAGGAGTGTCATGAGGAGCATTATCTTGAGAAACTGGGCTGATGTCTTCAGTGGAATGATTGAGACAGTGAGGACCTTGTCTCTGTTATCGTTCCTACTATGGGTGGATAAAGACATAGAGGACCTCGATGCCTCTTTCCCCCTTAGGACACACAGTTGGTGGTTGAGTGTTAATTCCCAGGATGTAATTCTGTAGGCCTCACTGCATTTAGCTACAGCGGATGTGGGTACTGAGGGCACTTAGATATTGAGTTCTTTGCTATTTGCTTACCTGAGAACTCACAGAGACAGCTCAATCAATGACCGTTCAGGTATATATTCATGTGCACACACACATACACATGCACTCACACAGACACTGCATACACTCACATAATATACACATATACATATTACACACATACACTCATATCACACACAAACATACATACATATTGCATATTATACAGATATTGTGCTCATACACACACCTCATACAATCACCACTCACAAACATACATACATATACACACACCTCACACACACTCACCACACACAAACATACATATTACACATGCACATGCACACACATATGCACATGCATACACATGCACACACACAAACATTACACATACATACACACATACATAATACACACATGCACATGTATATACACATATGTACACACACACACACACATACACACACACAAATCATTTAATCTTCCAAGATACTCTGGATATAAACCTAGGTCTCAGAAATAACTAGTTTCATTAAGTTTATAATGAAAACTATTACTTAAGTAACCACAGAGTCATATTTTAAAATTGTAAATCATTTTTTTTACCATTAAGTAATGTTAAACATCTCTGAGAGGCTCCATCTACCAACTGACTCAAACAGATGCAGACACACCCACAGCCAAACAGTGGGTGGAGTCTGGAGACTCTTATGGAAGAACAGAAGAAACGATTGCAGCCTCTAAGGGATAGAAACTCCACAGGAAGACCAACATAATCAACTAACCTGGATCCTTGGGACTCTCAGAGACTGAACCATCAACGAAAGTACATACATGGGTTGGACCTAGGCTTCCTTTCACATATGTAATAGATGTGCAGCTTGGTCATCATGTGGGTCCCAAACTGTAACAGGGACTATCCCAAAAGCTATTGCCTGTATGTGGGATATATTCTTCTGGCTGGGCTGCCTTGTCTGGCCTCAGGGGGAGAGGCAATGCCTAGCCTCAGAGAGACTTGATGTGCCAAGCTGAGGTGATACACAGGGGGCCCCACCCGCTCAGAGGAGAAGGGGTGGGGAGATGGGGAAGGACTGTGGAAGGGGTGGCGGGGCGGCAATGAGTGAGATGTAAAGTGAATAAGTTAATTAATTAACTAATTAATTAACTAATTAAAAGAAATATTAGACATTCATGCCAGTCTAAAGCAGCAGGACTGAGCAACATCTCACTATCAGAAAGCAAGATCCACAGCAGCTTTCCCGTGCTCTCTGATGACCCTCGAAGCATGTGTGGGGGATGGAAGTATGGCTTCAAGTCATAGGCCCAAGCTTTGGATTAAGTCACAGATGTGGTCCGTCCACACCATTGCTGTTTGGAAGCATATTTCTGGCATGACCATCATTTGTAACATTTATCATCTTCCCGTGATGGGAATGTTCCAGATCCTTTTGCCTAGTTGTCAGGAAACACACTCATCATTACTGAGTCTCTGGGGTGTGCAGCAGAAGCATTGATGTGAGTGGTAGTCCATGAGAACTGAGAGAGGCACTGTGGTGTCTTCTCTTCTGGAGGAGATTTGGTGTCTTTGTGGATGGGACAGTATCTTCAGGGTTTAAATTCCCCACTTTGTAGGAAGCTAAGAGCAGGTGGAACTATTTCTTGGTCACCATCGTTGTGACCATGATTCACACTCAGCCACATTGACTTCCCTTCCATTTCTTAAGAGGTTGTTGAACACGGTGCATCTCCATTGCATATGATCACAGTATGGTAACTGTGAGGGCGGCAAACACCTCTCAGAAAACTCAAGCTTTCACCTGGGCCCTTGGAGCTTTAGAACTTTCTTCAGTTCTAGTACCTTCCATCCTCTCCTTAGTCTCTTACTTCATTCCAAGTCCCTCCAAGTCCCTGCTCAGAAAATGTCATCATGTGAAGTGGAAGTTTCTGGATATGTCATGTGATGCAGACTCACGTGATGTTTTCCTGCGGCAAGAACCAAGGGAGGGCACGTGATGTTTGGAGAGAGCATAAATAGGACTCAACAGACTGTGACGACGTGCACTTGCATAGCTAGCTTTGCAATGCTTCATTGGTTTCGAGTCTTCATCTTCACTGATCTTCACTTCATTGAAAGAGGCGTGGCAGAGAACTTCTTCTGTTCCAACTGGCCCTGGTCACTCCTGCTGACTCATACCGACTGAGCAGAGGCCTGATTATTTCTGCTACATTATGCCACTGCTGCTGATTCGTGTTTGGTATCCTGACACTACTAAACTGGACTTCTAGATCCTAACAAAGATTGGAATCACCTCAAAGAACTACTTCTAAACAGGTCCACACCCCCTTGTCCTCTTTACCATCGTGTTTTCCCCTGCCTTTGGACAGTGGGCTAGAAGCGGTTGGGGGGAGGGGGTTAAAGCATTTGAAAACCCTTATTAAAAGTAGGTTTTAAAAATCTAAGCCTACAGCACTGTACCATCTTTGAAACACTTTTGTTTTATTCTTTGCAAGTATGTGTCAAGATAATGCTTTTCATCTCATTTTTATTACCAATGGGACAGGCAATGGAGCAAACTGGACCCCACAGATGAGTTATCTCAGCAAATGAAACGATCATGTGGACAGTTCCCACCACTCTGGGCTGGCCTGACAGCAGGGGACAAGCTGATCTATTGTCATACAAGAGCTAAGGCAGAAAGACCAATAGCCCAGTTGTCTCATGATGAGTAGAAGACTAAAGGCAAAATGTCAGTAGCCTGTAGGGGAACAGGGTTTGACTCAACCAGGGGCAGCATTATCTTGTAAACTCTATGGGAACAATGGGAATGCAGACAGCAATGTGGCAAGAAAACTTAGGATTTCCATACAGACATTACCTTAGCTCAGGAGGCCCCACAGGGTTCTGAGCAATGGCTCCCACATGCAGGTTGAGGCTGCTGTGGGCAAGTTTGCCTCACAGGGTGTGGGAGAGCTTCCTGACCCACCAACACAACACAGCATGTCATTCAGACCCTCTTGTTGTGAGCAAAGACTTAAGTAAAATATGTTAAAGTTGTAACATATGTACAACTATGTTATGTTATAGTTTGGCTCACTGTTTCAGAAGGTTACGTTTATCATGGCTGGAAAGGAAGACACAGTGTGACACAGGCATTAAGTCAACCAGCATTGGAAAGACAAGAAGTGACCGCAGCAAGAAATGGTCCCTCAAATATGCACCCATAGTGACCACTTCTCCCTGACAGGCCCTCCTTTCCTTGGTGTCCACCATCTCCCAGTAGATCATTAACCTTTTAAATCCATCAGTGATCTAAACCGCAGATCAGATCAGAGACCTGGAGCTGTTCTGTCTAGCAAAGCCTTCAAGTGGGCGTTCGACAGTTTTCTGGACAACTCCCAACCCAATCAAGCTGACAGTCAAGATAAACCATGGGACTGTAAAGTGAATCCTCAGAAGTCTGTGCTGTATGGTGGAGGATATACTAGGTTTTACTGTGTGGTTTAAAATTGTTTTGGCACTGACAAGAGCTGCCACTGGGGTCATACTATCTTAGTGGTGGTGCTAAACATGGTCCCTTTGATATCCCCCAGGATGATTAGACATCTTGTCACTCTGTGTCCCATGCTGTAACACAACACAGTGACCTAGAGACCAAGAATTCAGCCTTGCAGGGGAGTGGTCACTTACTTAAAAAAACTAAAGCCACTCTGGTGGGTCTATTTGCCCAGCAGCAGGAAAAATTAAGCACAACTATATGGCTTTCCTAAGACATCCACTGATGGAAAAGGTCAGTTGTCTCTCTGAATTATAGAACACCTATTTGTTTCCTGTGGTCTGCTGTCAAAGAGTCACGTATGAAACATTAATATGGACTTCACGTTTGGATCTTAGAACCCACATCTTAGGCACACTCCGCACGGCAAGACAGAAACGAGTAAATCCCCTCACTTCGTGGTGACCTGAATTCAGCATCAGATGCTAAAACAGGACATGAGATTTTAGTGGGGAGATAAAAGAGGGACCACATGTGGCCTGATATTGGTGGCAGATGTGATTGTCAAAGGGTGGTGGCATTTCCTCTGACTTGGATGCAAACATGACTAGCGAGAGAAGTATGCTTTGTTCCCACCCCACGTGCTCTCAATATTGGCAGTTATCATTTCCTTCTACTTTTTAAATCAGACATCATCCTGCCCACTGCAGATGCTCCCCTAGTGCAGCATTCGAGGCAAAGGTACCGACGGCCCTTTGTAAATCTCCAGATCCCTGTGCTAAAAATAAGGGCAGTGGGACTGCTCCTTCCTATGTACCCAAGTATATGTGTTTCCATATGCACATTCCTACGGCTGCACAAACAACCCATTCTCTGCGGCTTCTCTGCCTCTCAGTCCTCAGACCTTTTCTCTTCATGTCAACACCCCCTCACATAGCTCCTTGCCCCTTGACACCCTTTAATTGACTGCAAATGAAACTTTATTGCAAAATGCCTGCAGCTTTATTAAGCAACTGGATTTACAGGCAATAACATAATCAATATAACATTAATATTGCACATAATTAAATAAGATTCCTACAAGGCCCTGCCTGTATCCTGAAATATAGAAACACTAACTCTTTGCATCCATAGCTTTAACCTGGGGGGATTTGAAACCAAACTTGGAAGCACATAGTTCCTAGTTGTTCTTATTTTCAAGTATTTCATCCGACACACATAAGGAATGACCCTGCCAATCCACAGGAAGGCTCTGTCACTTTTTGCTTCCCCTCTCAGAACACCTCTTTCTCAGGCCTGGAGGAAAGGGGAGCAGTGGGCTCTGGAATGGCTAATGCTCTCAGGGTGCGTCAAGACTGAAAGGCAAAGAGCTGATTGAGTGATTTAGTTTCCCCACAAGGAAAAGAAGCCAGAGTCACTGAAGGCTCTTGGGACATTCCAGTAGAGGGTGCCACATCTGCCAGGAAATGAAGAACTGTGGCCTAGAATGGCATCAGACAGTCTCTTCCCCAGGGGCTTAGGGCTCATATTTTAAATTCAGGGAATTTCCCTTAGAATGCTCTTATAAGAGGCCCAGAAAGCAAAACACTACAAGAAGAAGGCGTGTTAAGTGGAAACACTGCACACGTGCACAGACAATGAGAGGTGTGAAAGACAAACACCACATCAAGAATCTGTCACGAGGGGAAGCCACCAATTTGTTAACTCCACATGAGTTTCACCCAGTGTCACCAGTGCAGCTATTCACTGTGATTCTGGTCATCTTGTAACTTGCAAACCAGTTTCCTCCATAGTCCATTCCCTATGTGACCATGTACACCACTGCCTATGGCTGGGTAACATGCTAGAAGTGAATATATCTATATAACAGATGAGTGTGAGAAACATCTGCACTATGCTGACTGTGGTCTCTATGAGAAGAGTGACCCCATAGCAGCAAGCCCTTACCACAGGACTCATTGGCCTACTACAGGTTCCTCACAGAAAGGCCTCCTCCTCTGGGTGGCTGTTGTCTTCTAGGTAGAGTGTGACTCAGACTGGGTATAAGATTCCTGATGCAAATGAGAATAGATTGAATATCTTCAATGCCTGAAGTCTGGCATAGTCCCAGAAACTAAGCAGCTGCTATTAGCAAAATGAGTGTTGACAATCTTTTGGTAGAGCTATGAATACTGATGTTTACATTCAAAGGGCACAAGACTGTCTTACCGCATCTACCCAGTGGGAAGGACAAAGAGACTCAATATTAGGAGGACCAAAGCATGAGTAGGCTAGAAACCCTGAGAAGCATGGTGCCTAGGAAGACACATCAGGGGCCTTCCTGGCACAATCTCAAGTGAAGAACACCTAGTGGGTCAGTCCCCAGGCCTAGGGGATGAAAGCTGACCATCTGATAAGGATTATATTGAAGCTGATGGGTCTGTTGAGCTAGGCATGAAAAAGTCAAGCCTTGGAGAAGTTCAAGGCTATTTCCTCTGGACCAGGTCTCCCTGGTCAGCAGAGTGGGGATCACCATAAACATTACTTTCTTAGAAACACAGTGACTCACTTTCTTAGCTGTAAACTGCATCCAGGACTCTAAGAGTGGATAGGAGACCCCAGGTGAGCAGTTGTTCCCATGATCAGTGGGAGGAAGGGTTTGAGGGCCAGGTTCCTCAGCCTCCTGCCTTAGAACTGCAAAGTTTCTTGTGTTTTTACTTCTGCTTCCTATTTTTCTCAATCCACCTCAGCAACTGTGTCATTTGTAAATGGGGCTGGGGTTGAGCATTTGTTCTAGATTTGCATCAGAGCACCACAGGCTACTGCAATCCGGCTGGTGGCATTTCCAGATTCTTCGTTCATGATGGAGACATGTATTGCTGAGTGAGGATGACAGCCAGAAAGCAAAATGCTTGAAACAGAACACACACCAGGCCAGACTTCAACATACACATGTGCATACAGAGACGAACATACCAGACACACACACACACCAGGCACATGCACACACACACATACCAAGCACACACATATACACACAAAACATACAAATATACACACACACAAAGTACACACACACCAAGCACACACACACCAAGTACATACACAAAGCACACATCACATACACACAGCATGCACAAACATACCCACCAGGCACATACACACACACCAAGCACTCACACACATACACACATCAAGTACATACATACATACATACATACATACATACATACATACATACATCAAGCACACAAACACACACAGAGAGAGATATATCCACCCTCATGCACACCCCAAGCATGTGCCTGTACCCACATGCCATACACAGAGCTATATCTGTTACAAACACCTATATACACACACTTGAACTATTTGGAAATGAAGATCAAAACACCACAAAACAACCCAGTCTTTTTACTGTACTAACTCATAGTTCTAGAGCCAGAAGATATCAAAAGAAGTCTAGAACATGAAGCAATACAGTGCCCAAGCAGAAATACTCTCACTGGCAAATATCTCCCAACATTTCCTGGAGTGACTGACGTGTCTGATGAAAGCCTTCTGCAGCTGATCAGTTCCTGTTGGAATCATCTTTCCGACACAGCTGACTTCTCATCTCTGTCTGCTGCAGTGGAAGGTACACCCTCTCAAAAGAAGGGACCTTGCTGCAGTCTTCAAAGAGCAGTATGGTCGGATCAGTTTCCCCTCCTGCTGACAAAATCCATCAGCAACACTCTCAGTCCTCTTGACGATCTTGAAGATAAGTCATCTGCTCAAATGGAACCTGGCCATGACACAGGATGCCTCTCTGGCAGGATAGGAAACCCTATTTCACAGAACTTGCAGAACCATTATAAATACACGTACAAGGTTGTCATGTTTGACTTTTGGGCCAGTAAAGGTATGGTGATCACAGGCAGAACGACTGACCAGAGAGAGCCTTGGTCCATGGAGGAAATGCAAAGACACATGGCATTTTTGTTACTGGACAACTCATCAGGCACCATAGTGGGCCATGGAATACATAACAGTGAACTCAACTGCAGCCTTTCTCTGCACAAAGGAAAGGAAAATAAGCGAGCTGTCATTAGTAGGTTACAGTTTTCTTGTATATTTTTATACAAGAAGGACCTTGTATATTTTTAATGAGTAGTCTTTGAAGAGATTAAAATACTAATGGCCCAATTCTATACCAGCATCTGCTGACTCAATGCCTGGGCTCCTTCCCTGTAGCTCCTGAGCCTCAACAATTCAGACAGAGCATCCCAGGAGGTGAACATGTGGCCCACTTGTCTCTAAGCTCTTGGCTGATCCTGGTGTGTGAGACCACCTACTGTGACAGACAGATACTTGTCTGTGGAAAACCCTCAGGGTACCTACTCTCCTATGTAGCTTTACCCATCCAAGAAGAGAGGAGAAGAAATGTCAGCAGAGGTTCCATGCTCTGATGGGAGGAGGTTGATGAGAAGGAACGGGAAATGGTGAGTTGCTGGACCCCATCTTACAGAGCAGCAAAATGTCTTTGACTAGTAAAAGCCAGCATCTCTGTCTTGCATAGATAATGCTATCAGTGACATGTCAGCCTGTCCTGTTTTAGCATAAAATATTCTTAAGAAAATAAATAGTGGTCTCTAGTAATGGTTTAAGAAGTGGAATCAAATTGAAAAGTAATAATAATTGACTTCCAATTGGACCAAATCAATCCCAAGAGATCAAGGGAATAATGAACCACACAGATTCTGTAATGCACAGTTCTTCAGGACCATTGCTGGGTAACAGAAGAGGTGCATCTTCTCAGACAGCCATACTGAGTATGCTTCCAGAAGGTTCCACAAGAGCCAGTCTCTAACCATCCAGCAGAAAACTGCTAATTATTGAGAACTGCAGTCAACATGGACAAGCAATGATCTCTGAACTAGCCTGCATATGGGTTCATCTGAGCCATTGGGACATACTTTATGTGAACATTGTCTGGGACTGTGAGAAAGATTTCACCTAGTTACCGTGTGAGCTATACTACAGATCCATGCATTTATTGACTTTAGCTCACTGAAGTGAAGTTTTCATCTGTGGTTTCTCAATTGAAACTCCTCTGGAAACAGGAAGTAAGACACAAGGAAGGAAGACGGGACATGTAAGACAGACAAACTCTTTTCATCCCTCAACACCATGGAAGAGTCTGAAAATCTTCCCTGAGAACCACTTGACTCTCCTTCCAACATGAACATACATTTCACAGATTCATATAACTGAAAACTTAATTGTCAAAGGAACTGAAAGACTACACAGTGCACAGGATGCCAAGGTAGCACAGCCCTGAGAAAATGTCCCCTTTGGCTGTCAAAAGCAAAAGGGGTTTGCAGAATGATTTTTAAGAGTCTCAGAAGAGTGCTTGGACATCAAAAGCCATCAAAATGAACAGGGAACTTTGATAACTGTAAATATATTACAAACATGTGTGTTGGATTCAACCCCTCAAAATAATGGATGGGTGTACCCAAATGCATAGCCTTTGAATACCTCAAACTTCTGAAAATATTTGGGGTTCAAAATGGAAGGGTTTTAGAGAAAAGCAAAGCCATGTGCTGTGATTCATGTGTGCATATCATATCAAGAATATTTTTTTGTTGTTTACTTCAGATCTTTGAAGATTGGGGCATATTTTTTACTAATGTTTTTTTTTTCACCCCCAGTTTCTCTTCTTAGGAATAAGATATATGTCCCAGGGGAAAAGTGTCAACTTCCATCCCATGGATTAAGTCAGTTTCAAACTTGGTTGAGAAATTCTTTTGGGGCTGAGAAAGTGACCCAAGTGGGTGAAGTGCTTGCTCATGCGAAAAGACCTGAGTTCATATCTCTACCATCCACATAAAAACTGGGCACGGTGGTGCTCATCTGCAATCCCAAAGGTGGTGGTGTGGAGACAGGGCATTCACTGGCTTGTCAGGCCAGCCAGTGTAGCCTGGAAAGGAAATGAAGACTCCAAGTTCAGAAGTCACAAAATTAAGGCAGAAAACAACAGAGGAAGACACCTGACATCTAACCTCTGGCTGGGTGAGAGGGGTAGGGGGGAATGGAGAGAGGGCAAGGGAGAAAGAGACAAGGTGAGGGAGAGGGAGAGAGGTTGAGGGAGAAGAGAGAGGGGAGAGGGAGAAGGAGATGGAGATTTCTACCTTTGCTTTCAACTGTGGGTTGAAATGGACATCATTCTTGAGATGCCGCCTTCTCTGTCCTTGTGCATTGTCCCTCAACTCTCTTTTGCACATCTCATGATATTTCTAATCTCTTTCTGACCTGTGTAACTGAAGTCCCATCAGCAGCCTTCAGTGGACATGGGCATCCAGTGGGAGGCTCTCCTTCATAATCCCTTAGCTAAGTCTTAGGCAATTGCCATTACTTTGGTATTAGCAGCTGCATGAATATTGAGAAGGGGGGAAGGGAGGGAGGGAGGGGAGGAAGAGGGAGAAGGAGAGAAGGAGGAAGAGAGAGGGAAGAGGAGGAGGAGGAGAAGGAGGAGAAGGACAGTATTGCATAGGTGTAGATTAACTACATGCACGGATGACCAGTGAACTACAAACGGAGGGAGAACTTGTTGGCACCTAGCCCTGGATGAGAAATCCCAGAGGAGCTGCAGACACCACTTGCACTGCATAACTGACAATCTTTCCAGCTCCCATCATGAGTTGTAGATCCAGGCAGAGGTTTATAACCCATCTTCTTCTATGGGACAATGAAAAATGGTTCTTCTGGGTGAATCAGAGAAAAGCTGGAAGAAGATGAGTAGGAGGGTGAACCTTTAGGAGGACCAGCAGTCTCAATTAACCTTGATCCCCTCGATCTCTCAGACACTGGACCACCAACCAGGCAGCAAACACCAGCTGATATGAGGCCCCAACACATATACAGCAAAGGACTGCCATGTCTGGGTTCAGTCAAAGAAGATGCATCTAACTCTCAAGAGACTGGAGGCCTCAGGGAGTGGAGAGTCAAGTGGGGTGGGGGGTGAGGGAGTGGGGACATCCTTGTGGAGACAAGAGAAGGCAGGAGGAGTTATGAGATGTGGAACAGTCAGAAGGTGGACCAGGAGGAGATAATATGTGGAATGTAAAAAAAAAAGATTAAATAAAATTAAAAAGAAAATGGTTTTCCTGACTGTTGACATAGTAGAGTATTTGTAAAGATCTGTCATCATGAACAATTGTATATAACCATCCATGTGCCTGCTATAACTCTCAGGCCTCTAAGTGGCAGCTATCTAGAGGATATTGCACCATGCCTGGGGAATCCTCCCCTCGCTACCACAAATCAATAGCCTCACCTGTCAAGACTGATTTACTAGGAACCTTCCAGTTCTAGTTCAAGTGTCCATTAACCCAGAAAAGTGACACATTCTGTGCACCAGGAAGTGGATATCTGTATCTCAGGACCCAGGGTGGATCTGCTGTCCCCCTTAACATGACCTAATCTAAGATGCAGATTCCTGGAGTCCATCCTAAGAAGAAGTGGGGAGGAGGCTGCAGGCAAGTTCACTGTGATGAGTTTCTCTGAAGACCTCACAGCTCTTCTCCAGCAGCTGAGGCAATGAGAAGTGTCTTGGGAAGGATACGGAAGGACGCAGGAAGATGACAATTCACCCGGAGAAGAAAGTTCAGGGCCAACCTTCTTCTCACCACTACCCCTTAGATTTCTCCCTCCCCCAACTTGAGTAGCTCTCTTGAATCTTAGACTCCTTGTACATAGGCATGAAGCCAGCATCCCACGGCTTGCCTTTACTGCAGACAGGCAAGATCCAGCACAGCACCCCTCTCCTGCTTGGCAATGGTTCCTGTTGGAAAGCTGGGGCAGCCTTTTTAGTTGGCGAGTCATGGACCTCTTCAGATCTCCCCCTTCGACAGGTCTCTGTGCCTCAGAACTGAGGATTCCAGGTACCACCATCTAAGTCTTCTTGGTACTGGTACAGAAGGTCTGACTCTTCCTCAGAGTCAGGTCTCTGACTCTCTCTCAGGTGCTAAGCATACTTTATTATTTTCCTGTTATTGCTACAGTCATCATTAATTTTTTTTTCCTTCATGAATATAGTGCTGTCTGCCAATTGCTCTCAGATTATATGTGCAGACTCAAACCAAAGCCGTGATGAGCAAGGAAACCAGTGGTAGCTTCAGACTCGGCTGCAAGAACCGACACTCTGGATCTCCCCTGGAGGAATGAACCAACAAAGGAATTCTAATACCTGGGAACATCAAGTTCCTGGCCTACCACTGAGTCTTCATGCTGAATACTAAACAAGCATGCTAAAGCTCTAATACAGGGGTAGAGAGCCCAAAAATATCCTGCAACATTCCGGGTGGGAGTAATTCACAACCAGATCAGTCAGGTAGCTTAAGAGTCTAGAAGAGTCTGAGTTTTAGCATCCCCTTAGGAACATCTCAGAGGGCACATGCAGAGCCTAGCAACATGGAAACACAATCAACCAAAAGACAGTCCCCCATGCCTGTAGCCCAGCATCCATCAAGGCAGGCAGCTGGGACAGGCCCTACGTTGCAGAAGTGATGATGTCAAGTTTGGGAGGAGGTGAGAGGTCATCCCAAGAGGGTGCACTTAACTGCAAAAGGATCTTTCAGCCAGAAACCATCTGAACTCCCAACTGCTCAATTCACCGGACACTTCCACTTAGCGAGTGTAAATGAATACCCATAAGTATAAACCAACAATGCAGAAATCTGGAGGGCAAGAAGGAACAGTGTTCCCCAGAAACTGGAACTAACCTATATGACCTCCTCCATAACGCTCTGTTTTGAATTCTGCCAGGCTGAGTCTAAGTGGAGGTTAGCATGGCAGTATTGCTGCCTCTCATCTTTTATACAAGTCACCACAGGAGACCAAAGTCAGAAATACACCATTCTGATCAGCAGGACACATCTGTGGTGAATCCACACAGAAGTAATTAGTTTCCTGGTGGTGTTTTTACACTGGGGGCTTAATGCAGGACCCCATTATATAAACAAAAACTCCAGACAGCTAAGGCTGCCTGATAAAAAATAAATCAGATTGCAGAAGGGGGTTTGGCCTAGCAGTGCTACAGGCAATGACTTGTAATGAGGTATCCCAACACTAATTATGAAGCTTATTAAAGAGAATTGTCAAACTTGTACTAAAGTGCACACTATAATCATGTTAAAGTAGGCAGCCGGGAGAGTAAGTAGCCCTCGGTCACCTTGCGAGGCGGAGTTGCCCGTGCAGGCGCTGCCGGTCCGCGGTTCAAATCACAGGAACAATATTATCTTGCTTGGCAAATTGGTCAGAGTAAATCTGATGGTGAGTCAGGTGAGAATCCCAACAGCTTGGTGATAATTCACACATCAGAGCTTCCCTGTTCACAAACAGCTGCCAGGAAAGATCCCAGGAAACTGTCGGGAGCAAACACCGCCAACACTGTGTTTTATTATTAAACTTATTCTGAGCCTTCTCTGAGGTTGCAGAAGCAATATTTCAATGTACTCTTTCAGGAGGGAAGGGGAAAAAAAGATTAATAAAGATGTTAGAAAGCTGAACTGCTGTGAGATGTGTTTAATTATTCCCCACAGGACTGCCCCAGCAATCTGCTGACATTTAGCCCCGACCTTGCAAATCCTCAGTAAATATTAATATATCAACTCAAACAGGGGCCGTTGTTTTATTGGTTCACGGAGCTCGGAGAGATTCGCCACAGCGGTGAAAAATAATGTGCAGAACTGAGGAAGACGGGCCGCTTTGATTTCACCTTCTGCTGCACACATGAGCTGGGGGCATCAACAAAATGGCAAGGCAGCTGCTTCACGGCAGCCGTGGAGTGACACTTCAGATGGCTTCGCCTCCCTTTGTACAGCCTGCTGGAGTAATCCCAAAACCACAGTGGCCAGAGATTAGAAAGCAGGCAAAAGGGAAGACCGTGCTAGAGAGGAGAAATCTCATTTCATTATCTGGGAGCGAACAGAGATTTTAATAAGACAGAGGGTCTAGTTAGTCCCGCCAGCTCACCTGGTTTGCCAGCAGAGTAGACCCATACAGGTCAGCGAGACCAGGGAACCACCTCGGGGCCTAGACTGAGCCTCCAGGCTCTGCTTCCCCTTCAGAGGCCCTTCGTGGCCCCAGCCCTCAGCCTTGTGCGCACGTGCATATTTGAAAATGGATATGGCATGCCTATTCAGATTTTCTTAAATAGATGGTGATCCCCAAAACGATGGCTGCTTTTGTTACATTCCTGAGTGTGTGTGTGTGATGGGGGAGAGTAGATTCTTAATTGTTTCCTTTGTCAGTGCCTCAAAATTAGACATCTATTACTGCCTTAATACCTCCTGTTATCCCAGAGTCCCTGAAGGCTGTGTGCTTGCAGTGGGACCAGGAGGCCCCCCGAAGTTCATGGGTGCAGGCAAGGGGCTGCAGGAGCACACTTGGCTTTCAGATGTACGCACTGCTGAGCTAATGCGTGATTAATTTTATTCATAAAAATGTTAATCACTTCATTGTGAGATCCTTTTAACATTCAGGGCAGCCCACACCTCTCTCACCGCCCTTGCCCACATCTCGCAGCCCATTTTTAGCTTTTCCTGACATTGTTGAGGCTTTCCAAGGAACCAGCAATTAAGCACACACTTAAATGTCAATAACAAGCACAACCGCAAACAAACAAGCCAACGGGGGTTGCGGGGGATGCAGGACAGACTCCAAGACTCAGCCCAGGCCGCTCCATCCAGAACCCTCTCCCATCTTTTGACCCTCTACAGCACCTACAAAGAGCTGTCTACCCAACCGAAAGATAACTAGAGAAAAAGTCAGGCTACTTTCTTCCCTATTCCAGAAGAGCATAGAAGGAAAGAATTAGAAGACAAATTTGGAATTAAAATTCAAATAAAAGCCCTCCATTTAGGCAGTTGAAGCTGCCTTCCACAATCCAGGGCTGGCCTCTATGGTTGAGGGTCCAAAAGCTTCCTGGTCAGGGTGGGGAAAGAAAGGTGGCCTTAGGTCATGGGTTCACTAGTTTATCTCTGTCTCCATCCTCTGTGCAGCCCAACCTTAGCATCCCCTTGTTCAATCTATACACCCAAGAAGCTGAAGAATGGATAAGGAAATCTGCAATAGCCCAGGAGTTTTCAGAAAACCAGCAGTGGCTTAAAGAAAAAGCTGGTCTTCTGACTCTGCCCAAGGACAGCTCTTCCTTCACAGGCTGACAGCAGCAACCAGCAGAGTGACTTCCCACTCTAAGTCTCATACCAATACTCCAGAGTACTGTGAGGGGAGGGTCCTACCCTTTGGGTCCCTTATAGCAGGACCAAATTCAGAAAATCCATGCAGGGGCCAGCTAATTTATCTCATCTTCCAGACTCTCCTCTCTGCTGCTCCATTTCAAACAACCTTAGGATTTTAAGCTATGCAAGAGCCCTCTACCATGGTGGTAGAATGACTTTTAGAGCTCTTCTCTCCAACAAAAACAACTGTTAAACGTACATAATTCACCACTGTTTTGGTATTAAGACCATAGTTACAGAAATTGCCCATTTGAAACCGTTTCCATGGGCCCCCAGAGTGTGGGGTCCTAGCCCACCTGGTTGGAATGACCCGGCATCACTTGCTGTGTCACTCTCAGCCATATGAGCAGGTCCCACTTTGCCAAAATACAAAGGCCTCCAGCAGCCCCCATGTGAAGACCTTTGGAGGCCTTTTAGCTCCAACTCTGAAGCCATAATTAGAGCAGGCCTGCTCCGTGGGGGCACAATGGAGATTGCAATGCCTGGTGGCACTAAACTGCTCCTGGGATCACTGCAGGGTCTGCATGGAGACCATGCAACCGAATACCCACAATGAGCTTCAACCCAGGACAATTTCTTGGGCTGCAGCTGCAAGTAAGTAGCCTTTGAGGTGAGACTTTCTCATTCTGGGCACCTCACCCACCTAGAAGCCATGAAGGAATTCCTCAAACTGGGCAAGCTCCACCACCATTCTCAGGGCATGGCCCAACTTCAGCTCCTCTGTCTCCTGGCTCCTACTCTGGATTCCAACACTATTATTGCCAATCCAGTCCACATGTCCTTCCCACAGCTTTGCCTCTGAGAGCCGCATCCGTGTTCTCCCTCACTACCCATCACACATAGAATCCTGTACCCTAAAGCCTCCCTGTCTAACTCAGGGGACCCCGAGAACCTGGATGACTCCTCCTACAGTGCTCCATCCCATAATGAGGTCAGAGATGCCTAGACATCAATCTGACTGTGCAAATCCCTGTGGTTGGTGTACTCCAAACATATGGGTCCCTCTGAGTGTCCTATCCTAAACCCCTCTCCCCCTCACTCAACAAGTGACCCTCTATGGGCTCTGCTTCCTTCCCTATTTTCAGAATTTCCATTTGCAGTAAGTATTGGCAAATATAGCCAGTCAGTTTGGGAGTGTGTTTCCTGTCCTATAATCCTCTAAACTCCCAAGCCAGTGTCCACCATCTCCCTTGTCCATTTTAGAAGGTTCACCCCTTTCTGGTGGAAAACACCCTCTATAAGATGGAGCACGTCTGGGTTCTCTGCATCCTCAGGAGAGGAAAAAAATCTGATCATGGACTTCACTGATCTCCCACTCAGCTGAGCTTTGGAGGATTTGTGAAATGGACTAAAAGCCAGATCCAAGACACCCCCAGGTGCTGTGTCTGGTCCTGCCCTCCCTCTTTCTCTCTCTCCTTCCTCATTCTCTGCCTAAGTCTGAACCAAAGGACAACTGGAACTCAGCAGGACATGATTCATCGGCGGCGCCCTTCTGAGCCAAGACCCATATTACATTAATCAGTGTCAGACCACTATAATGGAGATATGAATATGAATTCTCCATATTGCAGGGAGATAAATGTGCTTTTATATAATGGATCAAGGAAAGAGGGCTGGACTCCGGGAGCAGGGTGGCTGCACAAGTTCCATCAGGTCACCCAAGGGGGTGATGCTCGCTCCACAGGAGATGGGCTGGGCACTGAAGCATGGAGCCCTAGACTAGAGTTGTTTCTCACCCTTCCATGTCTCTGTAAACTTCCAAAGAAGCTTAGCAATAGAGTCTGGGCAGGACCCTGAATGTCCTTGAAAGGAGGCGAGATGTTCTATGCAGAGAACTCCAGATCTATGGGGAGTCCTAGCACCACACCCAGGTCCTCACTTCCTATCCCAGAGTTGTCTTCACACTGGGGAAAAACTTCCCAAGGAACATTTGTGGCTCTCGTGGTAGATGTTGGTATCTCTGAGTTCTCTGAGACCACATTGTTTTGTTTTCAAAAGATTAAGTTCTCCGGCATCCAGCACTCAGCACCAGCACCAGCACCCAGCACCCAGTATGGCCCAACAATACATTTGTACATGTGTAGCAGCTATAGAGAAAGATATAAACAAATGATGCAAAACAATGCTTTGGGGCTTGATTTAAAAAAAAATCATACTTAGCTTTTCACTGAGGAAAAGCAATTCTGACTGAGATCTGCCCTGTGTATTATGAAGGTTGATTCTCAGGAGAAGGACCCAAGCTGCTCAGCCCCACCTTCTAGACTACTAGGCTCCTATACTACTAGGATTCTGTCAGTAAGGCGCAGGGTAATTCAACAGCTGTACATGCCAGCAGAGCACCCCAAATGTATTTTTGCAAGAGACAAAAAAGGAGATGGAAGGGAGGTACTAGGGCAATTACTAGATTCAGAGACGTGAAAAGGAGACCTTACCTGCCTGAGCTGAAGGAGTCCACCAGAGTTCAGCAGCAGCTTCCCACAGTCACCCAGAACAAATCTCCCAGCATATTTGGAAGGTCTGAGCAGCATGCCAGTGTGCCTGGCAATCCCATTCCTCATTCCAGACACAGGCACGGTTGGTCAGGTTTCTTCAGAGATGCCATGCTTCATCAAGGACCCCACTCCAGAGCCTCTGGGATGAGGGTCCAGAGACACGAAGCTCCACAGAACCTCAGCAAGGATGTTGTAAAAGGGTACTTTTGACTTAGCAGACTCCATCAGGGCCAAGAAAACACAGCATACAGTCCAGGGCCCACTTATGCCTCCAAATGCCAGTGGCCTGGCAGGCCCCCAGACACACACCACACACATGCTCACACACATGATTGATCCCAGGAACAAGCACTAAGCCTTGTCACGACAAATCCATGCTTTTGCCTAGGGACCCCCAAGGCCCAACTGTCCCAGAGTTTCAAGGAGCCCCAGAAACACCACCAGCAGGGGTCAAGGTCCCATTCTGCTTTTGGACCATAGAGGGCGCCTCGAGCTTGTCCATTCAGACCTCGGAGCTCCCACCCGGTTAGCAAAGGGAGTCAATGGGACCTAAGTCTACCTAGTTGGACAGCCCAGCTTCTCAATGTAGGATGCACTGAGCACTGACTCGTGATTCCACGTGTGGTATAGTTAGTTGCTTGCTTTGGCAGCAGCTGTGAACCTCTCTCCAGTCTGGAGTTTCAGAAACCCAATCCTCACCCAACCGGTGGACAAGAGTGGGAAGAATTGAGGAGAGGGGGAGCATGCCCTGAGGGCAGTGTGGCTCGGCAGTGCATGGGGGTGCCCTTTGGTCCTTGATGCAAGCAAGTAACGGTGGTCAAAGACATGCAGACACGCGGTCTTCCCCTGAGTGCGCGCGCACGCAAACCACCACACACACACACACACACACACACACACACACACACACACACACACAGAGTAACTCTTCTGAGCAGCCCGGGGAGAAAGCAAGTTTCCTGGCAGCCAGGATGAGCTAAGCCTAAACTGGGGAGGAGCTGCCCAACTTTGTTCCACACTTAGCCTGTTCTCCCCACAGTTTACATCATCTTAGGAGCTTTTACTATTTGCTTGCACAGTCATCAAGAATCTCAATCCCGCAGCCATCAGAATCCTCAACTCTACAGTCTTCAACTCTGCCGAAAACTGCATACGGGACTAGCTGGTAAAGCCGCAAAGCAGGAGTGGTGGGATTCAGAACTCTCCACTGTGGTTTTCAAAAAACGCTTGCCGTCCAGAGTCAGCTCCTTCCCGCATTGTTGCTACAGTCGTTCCCAGCCTCTTCTAGCCCTGACTCAGGCTTCTTAGGACCATTAGTTCGGGCTTCAGTTGATGCACGCAGATCAGAGAGTCCTACCCGGATTTAGAGAAGCGCCCTTGGCAACCCTTCCACTATAATCGGCACTCACTCTTCACCCCAGAGCGCACCTTTTCTCTGAAGCCACTGCCCAATCTTGAATCATAAGCCCAGGGAACCCCGGAACCTGGAACCGCACCCTATGTCGCTTGTCCACATGAGAATATTAAAAAAGAACCTTCCATTTTCCCCTCTTTA
Organism: Mastomys natalensis; assembly: GCA_021653895.1. Taxonomy (NCBI): domain Eukaryota; kingdom Metazoa; phylum Chordata; class Mammalia; order Rodentia; family Muridae; genus Mastomys; species Mastomys natalensis. Next base: position 21,880 of record JAJTUV010000423.1, on the reverse strand, counting down.
CACTTAAACAAGTAGCTAAACACATTGCGAGCAATATTTCATACTCCATTACGTCCATGCTCTGCCTCGAAAACGACCCTCTTCAAAAAGGAACCGCTCACACAACTAGTGAGTAATTGATTTCGAGCCCGAAGTTCCCCTTTGGGAGTGTGATTGAAAATTCTCTTCATTTTCCCCATTTTGATCCACTTTAAAACATCGTTTTTGTAAACTGCCTAAAATTGAACACATTTACGTACTGAGAAAGGCTGCTCCAGATAAACGCTAGTCTAAGCGTGGCAAAGATTTAAATTGCCAACAAGAGTCTGACCTAGGAGCAAAACGAACAAATTCAACCACTATCACCACCGAAAGACTGTGTGTCTGACACAGTGGTTTGCTCGGTGGAAACATTGTTCCAAGACCCTTCTCCCAAAGGAGTCTCTGGCTCTGGCGTAACCACAGCCCCCTGGACTGTGCCCAGGATTTCAAGATCGCATACATCATCGCCTCCCCCAAAACGCAGGAGCACAGGGACAAACAGCTGCAGCCTCATGGACGTCGTTTCATTTAGTTTATTAGACAAAAATATATGATTTAAACAAGTTCGCTGACGCGCTATTTACAATCTGAAATCACGCTATATACAGAAAGGGGGAATAAAGAAACAAAGAAGACACAAACACGGAGGGGGGCATTTACCGAATCGGATAATCAACCCGAGCGGCAGGCTGAACCTTACTCCCCCCTCCCCAAGCGTTTAGGCAGGATGAGCCCCTTTCTGCAGAGAGCGATGTGTGAGAATCACTGACGCTGCCGTCACGTTTGTCCTTTACACAAGTCTCAAATATTTGTCTTAATTCTTCCCTTGTCTCCTCCCCCAAATCCCTCCCCCTCCCCTCCCCCCCACAAAGTAAAAGACGACCCCCACTTAATCAGGCAGACGACAGGGCTGCAAGGATCCGAGGCGTTCCCTCCTGCGGGGCCAGCGAGCTGTACGAGAAACACAGCAAGAAGACACCAGCAATGAGTAAACAGATCCAGCGCCACCACCATGCCCCAGCTTCTTCCGGCAGAATCTGGGCTGGAGCTAGACCGCCTACCATCAGGCTCCCAGCTCCAGATAACTAGAGCAGGCTAGTCGACTAGTGCTCGCCAATTAGGACTGTACGACCCTCACCGCCACATCCATCACGCCCCAGGGCAAAAGCAAAAAGCACTCACTTGTCGCGCACCGGCTGGAAGGGCGACTTTAGCTGCTGCGGGGGCGAATCCGGCCTGGTGACTAGGTCTCTCTCTGCGAGGAAACAGAAGATTTGCAAGTTTAGGAAGAGTTAGGTAGTGGGGTGCTCAGGTTGGAAGGGTCTCTATGCCCAGATTTCTTGATAATGCTTAGGTAAATTTCCTGTGACCAATGTTTGCTCCTATACTTCGTGTATACTTCCGTGGAACAAGCCCTTGGATACAGCTCAGTGCGTCGGAGAGACCTAGGCCTAGTTACTACATCAAGTCTCCCCTGCCCACCAGAATCACTCACTCATCTCTGGGTCTCTCTGTATGTCCGGGAACCAAATAAGTAGATGAGACCTTTTGGCTCAGTACCTGGAAGTGCAGGACTGCTGCGCGCCGAGGCCTTCTCACCATGGAGTACCCCGGTGGCAACCTGGACAGGCGGCTGCGGAGGTGGTGGTGCAGTCAGGTGTGGGCCGTGAGGTGCTGCATGCGGCGCGCTGACGCCCAGGAAAGATCGCATGTTCAGCAGCGAGCCCTGAGCTAGGAATGCGCCGTTGGTCCAGTTGGAAAACTTGCCTATGTGGCAGGTGTACAGTCCATGGCTGGGTAGAAAGGCCGGGTGTTGCAGGGGCGAGCCGCTGGGCGGCCCGTGTGCACTGGCGTGGCTGGAGGGTGGCGGTGGAGACGCTTTAGGCGCACCGTCGGGGCTAGTGGCTGTCTCAGCCAGCGACCAGATCTTGGGCTTACTGTGCGGCGCGCCCTGCAGGCCGACCGCCGCGGCGCCAGGACTCAGCAGGCGCGTGCTGCCGGGCTCTGAGACCTCCTTAGCCAGGCCCAAAGGCGAATCTTGGGACTTGAGTGTTTCAGCGGCCGACAACGGGGAGCCCTGGTCCCGAGCTGAGGCTGGAGGGGCTATGCGTGCCCTAGGAGCCTCCGCCTTGTCCTCGTCGTCTTCGTTGCTCTGGTCGCCATCACGCTCGTCGATCTGATCGATGTCAATGCTCTCCAGGTCGATCTCCTCATCGTCCTCGGCCTTCTCGGGGTCGCCCTCGGTGTCGCTGCCAAAGAGGGCGCCGTCTTCCTGGTCCTTGCTGCGCGCCCCCAAGTCACCTTGTTCTCCTTCTTGAGGCGCCGGCGTGCGTTAGCGAACCAGGTGGAGACCTGTGTGAGGGTCATCTTGGTGATAATGGCCAACATAATCTTCTCTCCTTTGGTGGGGTACGGGTTCTTGCGGTGTTCGTTGAGCCAGGCTTTCAGCGTGCTGGTGCTCTCGCGCGTGGCATTCTTGGGCCGTCCAGGATCCCCGTATTGGAACTGGCCATAGGGATAATAAGCAGGCGTTGTGTGGGCTGCGAAAGTAGCTGGGTGCACCCCGGGGTTGTCCTTGAGTTCATACTGAGAGCCCTGAACCGCAGAGCAAGAGAAAAGAGAGAAAGGAAGTGGAGAGAGAAAAAGAGATGGAGAGAGATGAGTTTGAGTTTCAGGAGCTAGGAAAGAAAGATCCGTGCTGCTGTGGACCCTGGGGGCGCTTGATTCACCAGGCTTAGAAAAGGAACACAGCACACACACACACACACACACACACACACACACACATACACACACAGGCACCACTACTTAGAGAGTCAAGAACAGCTGGAGTCTTAAACTGGATGGTAGGCGCTGGGTTTCCACTAAACAGATTAAAAAAAAAAAAATGTTGTTCACTCTAGAAAAACTTCTAGAAGCCCTGGATTTTTAGAACTCCATGCAAGGCCTGCCCCTCCCTCTTCCCGGAGTCTTTCCAGAACCCTTGGTCACTAACTCCAGCCCTTCGCAAAATTCAGATTTTCAAGTTCAGCTTACACTAGCTGGAGGGGGAAACGTTTTATGTAGGCTGATGAAACAGTTTCTCCAAAGTGAAGCACTCAGAATTCAAGGCCCCTCCTTCCCATCCTGAAGGACTCAATCAAAATAAACCATCCAGGGCGCTCTTCAGTCTAAATTCACCACCAATTTAAAATGAAAGCAGAGCTCTCCTTTTGCCTCCAAAATTAATCTGCATATAATGGTTCACTCACACTTAGAGGTCTGTAGTGGTGACAGGTAATTTAAAATTTAATCCTGGCCATCCTCGGTAACAATGACAAAACACATTTTTTTAAAAAAATACAAAAGGAGAGCTTATCCGGTAAAATATTAACGTCAGGCCCTGGAGCCACAGGCTGCAGCTCAGGGGAACCGGTTCAGTTTCCTGGGCCTCTTCTTGGTTACTTTATCTCTTAAGTTTGACTTTGATCTGCAGCCGAGCAAACAGAAACTGTTTGCAGGCATTTAGAGGCCATGATTTATTTGCAATCAATATTCTTTTTATCATCAGTAGTAAAACACAGCAAGTCAAATTATCCCATCAGGTTTTTTGGTAAATAACATTTTATCTTTCTAACAGCCTCATTAGGCCTCATTATTACCATAAATTGCCCAGACAGACGTTCACTCACAATTTTATCTTTTGGGTTCCAAATACCGGATCATAAAAGGTTGGAAAGCTAGGCCTCCGCTGAGGGTTTGGATTTAGGCTTACTTTCCAAGAACCCAGTAGGAGACCTGGAGGTAACAGGAACACCTTAGGGGACGAATTTTATTTTCCCTTTAGTTTAAAGAGAAAACAAAATTAAACAACAACGAAAACCTCCTATGGACTTTCCCTATCTCACCACAATGGGAGCGGACCCCCTCCCCCACAAGCACACAGGCAGGATTCCCAAATGGCTCACATCTGTATTCAAATTTTTACTTAAAAAATACTCGCAAAAATAATAAATAAATCATCCTTCCTCTTCCATTTTAAAATGGATGCAGTTACCAGGTTAGCAAAAAAGAAGTCGGAACCCTAAAAAAGTTACTAAAAGCTTATTTCTTTGACTAATTAGTTTAGTGATCGAGGCCGCGCCAAAGAGGCTTCTGTGGCCCGGATTCGTTTGTGCCTCGCCATAGTAAAATGTACATTTCGCTTTTCAAAATTATTTTAGTTGTAATCGTCAAGGAGAAATTCGCCTCGTCTCTACTGGGAATTGTTTTTGAAAGGGCACCTTGTAAATCTCTCATCGCTCCCGGGGCATACTGACTGTCTGAACAAAATGGGGGTTGATCTTCCTGATTGGGAAGCATCGGAAAGGCAACTGGCTGGGCGGACCACTGAGAAATAGGCTTTCTTTCTAAACTACAAGAAAAGTTCGGGAAATCGAGCTAGCCTCTTTGCTCCTGCACAGTTGGAGGCCAATCTTTTAGGGGGTCTTGTCTGGTCTGTTTTCCCAGAGACTGGATAATTCAGGGTTCTTGGAAATTGCGCTATCCAGAAGATAGCAAGGCGGCAGGGGGCTGCCTCCAAAAAAAAAAAAAAAAAAAAAAAAAACCCGCGCCCGCCTTGCAATTTGCTAGCGGCCTCAAGTTTAAGCAGCTCGACCTTTCAGTCAAACCAAGGAAAATTGATCGTTTGAAAGGACAGACCAGCCAATACTCCCGTGGAGAATTAAATTTAAAAACACACCCCCATCTGACACCCACTGGCACAGGAGATGGGAAAGCACCATTTATTTTAAGCACTGGGACACTGTTCCTTTAACTCTCCCTTATGTAACACGGGAAGAAAAGTGCTTTTCTTTCGGCTCAAATGAAAAGAAAAGTTTGGCAACTTACGAAAGTAAAGGCAAACACCGTTTCGGAAGCCAGAATTTATGTCAACTTAGTATTTTTTTTAACCCCGATTCCTATGGTCCCTACACCCTCCATTAAGAAACCTCTCTGTTCTGCCGATGTCTATTGTTTGTTGGGAGGTTTTTGACCAACTCTGCTAGGTTTAACCAGTTCCTTTTGGCAAAGTCCAGGGCAACTATCTCTGCTCTGCCAAAGAGGAGAAGGAAGGTCTTCTGGGCCCAAGGGAAAGCTCTTAGAGCGCTCAGGCGAGGCCGACCGCCAGGCCAGGGCAGTGTTAGTAAAGCGGCCCTGGCTGCGGGGGCCCGGCGGGCCTGCCCTGTCGCACTGGAAGCGCCTGGCGGTTTTGCCCCGGACCTCCAGCTCCTGTCGCGGTCTCAGGCCTGCTCTCCAGACTTCACTCCACTAGCGCGCAACCCTCTTTTCGGCTTGGGTCTCCAACCTCCCAAAACCGCAGTGGTCACTGCCTGGGCCTCTGGGCACTCCGGAGTCCCCAGGGAACAGGTCTCCGCCACCGGATCCCCTCTGCAGGACCCTTCTCGCTCCTTTCCCAGACACTGCCTGCGGGTTCTCTGTTTCTCTGTTCGGCCAGCCGCTCCCGCTGTCCCCGGGCGCCGTGATCTCCCGTGGGTGCGGGCCAGGAGGACGCGCGGGAGGCGGGAGCACTCACCATCTGCGAGAAGAGGCTGAGGTCGGCGGCATAGGGCAGGAAGGCGCTGTAGTTGGGTGCGCCCGCGTACGGTCCCGCCGCGGCATACATGCCCAGCACCGAGGTGACCGCGGCGGCTCCCGCGCCCGCTCCTAGCTCCGCAGTCCCCGGCCGGCCCGACGAGGCGGCGGCCGCGGCAGCTGCGGCCGCAGCCAGCACCCCAGGGCGCTCTCCACCGTAGGCGCCCGGGCCCGCGGCGCTTAGGTATTGCGGGTAGCCCAGCTGCGGGAAGGACATGTCCGCGGGCTCGGTGGTGGCGGAGGGCAACACTAACTGCGCGGGCAAGGAAACCGGCTGGCGATCCGAGGAGGCGCGGCTCGGGGGCTGCGGGCCGCGGGCCGGGCGCGCTCCGGCCGGCCCGGGGGCGGGGGCCGCTCGCTGTTCCTCTGCCCAGTACTCTCTGGCGGCGCCCGGCTCCCGGCTGCGCCCGGATCCGAGATCGCGCGCCGACTGCGGCGGCCGCCCTCCGCTCGGCGGCGGGGCTCTCAGACACAATTTGAAGTTGATGCTTTGATTGGCATCCCCTTGAGCACAGGCCCCGCCCCTGGCTCCCCTCCCGCCCCCTCCCTGCCTCCAGCCCGCCCTCGCTGGCCGCTCCCGCCCCTCACGGCGAGCACGTGGTGCCCCGCGCCCGCCGGGCCACCTCCTCCTCCGGTGGGCGCGCGCGCGGCCCGTCTGCTGGTGTGGGTCCGGAGGCCGCAGGCTTCTTCCCAACTAGCCCCCGCGGCTTTTGACAACCTGTCGACACCGGTTTACAGCTGTCTGACACCCGGTTTTGCATCCGAGATCTGTTCTCCCACCCCCTTTTAACAAAAGCAACTCGGGGATTGCGTTTCTACAGCTGGGGTGGCAGGGAGAGAGGCCTGGGGCCAGGGGACAGTCTATAGCGAGAAGCCTCTCTCCTCTATGGCTGGCGCTGCAGCACCTCCGTGGGACATACTTGGCTGAAGTGTTGGGATAAATCAAGAATGGCTAGATACCTTGGATACAGGGTGCTTCGTCTCTCTGGCCCCATTTGATATCAACAGATCCTCTGGAAATTGCTGGCCCCCTTGCACTTGAAGAATCGGGATGTAGCCGCACTCTGTCAGCTTCTCCAAATATAAAAACTTTGAAAATGGGAAAGCCAGCTGAGAAGTCGCTGCCTAGCGGCGGAGAAATCCTAGAGGGAGGGGAAAGGAAGTGTAGGAGGGAACGGACCTTCACAAGGTAAAAGGACTGGCGAATCTTGCCTATAGCCACCTAACACCCTCTTCCAGCTTTGGAGAAGCCTGCACGGCCTGGGCGCCCGCTTTTGTCCACTAGGTGTACAGACGCGGAGAGTCACCTTGTGTAGAGCTCAGGCACCTGAGGCGGCGCTGCGACTAGCCAGTCCGACTAGCCAGTGCGACTAGACAGTCCCCTGGCCTTGAGTTCCCTCTCCCCTAACTCCTCTGCCCAGCTCCTATCTCAGAGGCTAGGACAATGAGAGCTAGGCAATTCGAAAGCTCTAGCAGCAGTTATGGAGCCTGGGCTAGGGGCCTGGCTGCTCTGTTCTCAGGGCAGACTTGGAATGTGCCTTTCTCTTTCATGCAGCAGGGCCGCCAGAAAAAGATGCTTCGGTGCTGGGTTCTCTAGATTGGAATTGGAAGTGCAGAACCAAAATGTCCAGAAACTCCTAGTGCCACGTTTCTTGCTGCTGCCTATAATGTGGCATATGCCTGAGTGTGTCACATCACATCATCCTGGTGGAGCTTCCCCTTCTGGGTCTAATGCCAGCCTTAGAAAATTAAGGGGTACAGGGGCAGGCTTGACAGAGAGCCCCAACAGGCATACTGAAATGCTGCTGTCCAGGGACACCGGGACCCTGGACACCAGCTAAAGCCCACTTGCTTGCCTGTAGTCCCAAACTCCTGCAACATCAGGAAGTCCTCTTGTATAGATCTTGAGGAAAATCAGACACTGAACCTTGCCTGTAATTAGCCACAATACAGCTGGCAAACGTAGTTATTAATTACCAGAGGGAAATCAGGCTTCAATTCTCTGCTCTGGTTTGGGTTTTCTTACTTATTCGGGTTGTTTCCTCCATCTGACCCTGCATACTTTATGTCCCCAACACTCCTAGGAACCTCAGAACCTGCTTTCCTGCTTGGATTTAGTCTGGAGGGTACCCGAGGGAACCCCCCAGAGCTCTAGCTTATGAAGCCCCTAATTGTGACCTCTTCCTGGTTCCCAGCTCATCAGTCATCTTGTAACCAGAATCGGGATCCTATCTTACATCCTCCAAACAAACACATCACTGCAGGGAAGCTCTAGTAAAGAGCAGGTCTGGGGTCTGACCATTGTTCTGGCTCTGTGAACCCAGGGTCTCATTTCAGATGACAGATAAATTCAGGAAAGATAAGACCTGAGCTGTTACCTCAGAGAAGGAGGTGGGAAGTCAGTCTGAATACATCTCTCTGCCAGTATGCAGTGGTAGAGAGGTCACCAGCTTTCGATCACTCCCCATAACTGCCTGTCTGAGTTGCAGGTGTTGGGCCGCCTGTCTTAGGTCTATTAGCCCTCTTAGGAAGGGGTTTGGAGAGTAACTGGGGGTACTTTGTTCTCACCCCCACTGGGCCAGCCTTGCTACTTCTCACTCTATGTAGGTCACCTGCACCAAAGACTGGGAAAATGGGTGAAAACTGCAAGATAATTCCAGGGAATCCAGCTGGGCAGTTTTGGTAACTTTCCTCTGAGCACTGGATGGCAGCAAGAGTGTGGACTCAATTGGGGAGGTGTTGGCAAGTTGACTGTTCTTTGCCGCTGTAGATCAGGGCTGCAAGAAAGACACTTGTGCTTAAACCCAATTTCTGGAAGGTGCTACTAGAGACTGTGAGTCCTCCTTTCTTTCTCCTTGGCTCCTTACCCTGAGGCTTGAACCTCTAGCAGGGGGAGCAACAGGAAGGTGTAGACAGCAACATGGGGAACACAAAAAGAGTCATAAAATTACCCACAAACCTCCAGCTGGATGGGTCTGCCCTAGCAGAGGCTGGAAACTCCTGTCACTAGCTGCTGAGCATCTCCTTTGCCCAATATTTAGCATGCAGTGGAAAATTGGGGCCAAGATCATCTGTAATATGCCAGAAGAAGGGTTCCCGGTCTGTCTGGAAACTCTATAGGGGTCTTGTGTTAACAACCTTGTTGGGTGGGGAGCACTTCATTGCTTATTTTGGACAGAGGATGAAGCAATACGGAATAGGGAGTCCACTGTGAAGGTCATGGAGTTTGCTTACCAACACCACCAGAATCCATGGATCCCTCCAACAGGAATGCCTTCTGAGCCTTCCCCAACTCGATGGGAATAGTGAGAGGCTCTGGCAAGAGTGGGACTCTCTGGGAGGTCAACTGGTCTTGGCTCCACCCTTGTGAGGCAGAAGTGAATGTATGGTGGAGCTAGGGGCAGGTAAGACAGACACTGGGGAAGAGGGAGTGAGGGTGGGGGCTTTTAAGGTGTACCCCAGGATCAAGCTGGTTTTAAGGAGATCTTAAGGTGTGATGAAAATTTGTTCTTTGGGGACACTTTTCTACATGAGAGAAAGTTGGGTTTTAGTGCTGCCTTCCCAGAGTCTTATTGTTGGTGGGTAGTCTCTGCTTCCTCTCACTGCCCTTTGCCCAGGGATTTATTTAGTTAAGGTTGATATCAATCAGCTAGTAACTCCCTAGCTTGCAATCTTGTTTCTTCAACAATCACCACTCACTGATAGCCACAGTATACTGTGGAGGCACTGCCAGGGTCCGAAATTATTTTAGGAACATTCGAGTGGTGACTTCATTATCAGAGCAGAAAAGCCACGGATGCAAATAACAAGAATAGGTCTCTAGAGATGGGGACAGCAGCGCCACGACTGGGCTAATCTGACCAAAGCCACAAGGACTTCCACAGGCTTGCGCCCCTGATTACATCTCTTGTTAAGTACATTTAGGACTTTGCGACTTCTCCAGTAGGGCCAGATTACAGCTCAGCCCACTGCCTTTCTCAGGTAAGTATCTATTGGTCCCCTGCATATCAAATGCTGAGAACCGCAAGAGAGCTTGTAGCTGCAACCTTCACCCTCGCGGTGGCATCCCTGTGGTCCAGGGTCCCCGTAAGCCGGGTCTCCTACTATGCCTTGTAGCATCAAGCCAGGGCTCCGAGGAGGAGCTGGAGACAGCTGTGGCACACAGCGAGTTCCCAATAGGTTGAGAGCTGCAGAGGCTGTGGCAGGAGATGCGTGGCCAGCCCTGCGGAATAAATGGCCCTCTGCGCCAGTGACTCTGTGGAAACCTGAAGAAAACGCTGCAAAAGAAAGGACTCATGGATCGCTCCCCACATGAGGAAGAAACCCTTAGTGTCAGGAATCACCACTAGCTGTACTAAGCCAAGCCGACTGGTCTGTGTTGAGGATTTGCTAGAGAAATGGGCTTTTCCTTTTCGGTTGCTGGGAGATCCAGGCCTGAAAAAATCGCAGGGGATTAAGGACTGCGAAGTGGATCTCAGTGGATCAGTCTAGAGAAACAAGATATCGGTATCCGAAGAATCGCAGGATGGAGATTGCATGCATGTGCACACACGTAAATATTTTATAAATTTCCCCTTAATTAACCAGATCACTCCCATTATGCCTCCAATACTATCAACAGCGACGGTGTGAATGAAGGTTTTCAGGGCTTATAATTTGATGTCACCCGACGGTCGCCCAGGGGCAGAAGCGCAATCGTAGTGCCAGCTGCGCTTGTATTTATTTGTTTTTCCGCCGTGTTCCTGTAGGGCTCCATTATGCAGTTTTTAATTAGTTTGTGTTTGTATTTCACCCGTCCCAAATCAATCCCATCCCAGAGCAAGGCCATGTAAATTCTTGCAGTACAGGTGTTGCTTCCTGCTCCCCTAAGCTAGCAAACGCGTGTCTGACAAATGAAAACCCGGACTGCCACGCAGAGGACTGTCAGCTCCCGGCAGCTGAGATCGCAGATCAAAGCCAGTGGGACTTCTGAGACCTGTGAGCGCCAGGGAGGATGAGGAAGTTCACAATGTCTTTAGAGGGAGGCCGCCAGAGCACAGGTCTGAAGACAAAGAGACTTCTAATTTCCCTCCAGGGCTATGGTCATCCATGGGGCTGGCAACATCTAGGGTGGCTTTTCCTTTTGGGACAAAGGACACACCAGTTGCTGCTGGGTTTTATGGGTGGATAGGGATAGTTACTGCAGGATGTAGTGAAGAAGCTGGTGAATAGAGAGCTGTTCCACTAACCCTAGCATGATCAGGGCTGAGAACATACTCTGAAGTTTTTAGACAGGAGTCCCACCTCTTGTCTTTTCCCCTGGAAATGAACCGTGTGAAGAACTTGTAAATCTATTCTTCCATCCATGGAGAACTTAGTTTAAGTGCTCTCTCTCCTTCATATAAGAAATTGTGCATCTTTTACTGAGGCACAAGGAAATTATGATTCAACAGCGGTGTATATTTAATTAATGTAATCTCACTTGAATTTAATTACCTAATGAATTATTTGTTTAAAAGGTAGACTGCCTCATTTGCAGAGTATCCAGCAGACCCCTGATAACTTGCTGGCATTTAAGGGCTGATCTTTAGCTCTCAGAGTCTGTAGCTGTTCTGGACAGCTCACAGATTCATCCAGGAATGTGGGTGATGAACAGCCAAGACATCCCATCAGTACGAAGGTCGGATCTCTTCTGCTGTGTACATGGGGCCCTTTGTGAATTAATATCCTCTGACTTTTTGGCATGTAAATTTAGTTTATACTGTAAGAGTTTCATGTACTTAGTGGCACACCCCAACCCCTGCAAGCCTGTGAGAGGACTCACTTATCATCTGCATTATTATAAAGTTGTGCTTGCATCAGCCAATGGCAGACTCCAGGGTGGTTTTCCATCCTCTCCTGATGGTGAAAAGTCCTTTGGTTATATGGATATCAAACTATGGAAATTGAAGCTACCCTGGTACAGAATTTAACCTGAACCTTCCGGTCCTAAACCTTGCACCACACAATTTCCTCTTTCCTCCAAAGGTGAGAGCAGATAATGCCCAGCTGCTGTCTTCTCTGGAAGGCTCCAAGGATGATCCATTTGCAGACACATTCAACTCAATAGGTCTAGTGCAAAGACTCCACATACAGACTAGCAGGTCTGCTGAAATCTTTCTCTGGCTACTCTGGAAGCTGACCCACCTGGGCTCCTGTTCTCTTGGTTTGAAGAACCTCCTCCTTTCTGTTTGCCTGTGGTAGATAGGAGCTTCATCAGGGGCATGGATGGATGGATGGATGGATGGGGGGTAGTTCTTGTGGAAAAAGCATGCTACCCTGATGAAAAGAAAGAAAAACATGAGACCACACAGATATGTTCCTGGATGATCTGTTCACTGAATGCTTTAAGTTCAGGTGTGGTCAGTATTGTCATGTAGCTTGATAAGAGTTATTAAATTCCATTTCTTCTGAGAATCTCTGAGTTTTACCATGGCCATGCATTTTGAAACGGATGCTTTAATAACCAATAGTGGGTATGTTATAATATAAACTTAATCACATTCCATTATGGCTACAGTAGCCTCTTTCCTAACCAGCAGGATGGTAAGGATGGGCTTTCGGGCTTATTTATGGATTTTCTTCACATACTCTTCCAAATAACAAGTGACAGTAACAACTGGAGAGGACTTGAGATAATAGCTAAGCAATGATAACACATTTCTCAGATCTGAGCAAATCCACAGATGACTTGCTAGTCAGACCCTCAGAGGAAACGATACACACAGGACGGAAGGATCCGAAACCAAAATGGTATTTTTTTGTGCTTGACACTTCCAAAAAATGTTTGAAATTTAGACCAAACGCTGATAGGATTTCTATCATCCTGCAAACGTTTATATCGCTGTAGATAAAAGTCGACATGCTAGACATTCCTTACAACATCTATTGACAAACACACACCCTCAAAATGTAGCCCAGTAGAACTCGTAACACATGCCAGGGTTTGAAGGGATGTACATGCCAGACCTCACAGGTTGATGGGTTAAAACCTGTTTTTTGCACTTAGAGTTATCTGCTCAGCAAAAAAATGGCAAAGAAAAAAACCTAGTGGCTTAATGGTTCTTGGGCATCTGGGAACTTCTAAGAAATCCAGGATACATCTGTGATCTGCCAGCATTTTCCAAGACTGGTCTTACAGATAAACACAGACAAGACTCAATGCCATTAGCTACCTGGCTATTGACTTTTTCTTAGTTAACTGTTCAGGTGTGGTTTTCTGGAGATGTTCTGCAGTTTGGAGCTCTTGGCTGGATTTCTCTTGTTCCTTCTTCATTTTCTAATGCCACATGAAATATACGACATGGTTCAGTCTTCCTGGCCTCCAGGTTTCTTGGCCTCACAATTTTCTATGAGTTTTGGGAAATTTCTGTGTGCACACACACCCCTGACAGCCCTCTGGGAGATGCATTTCCAAGCTCAAGGGAAGCAACATACCCATGACAAAGTAGGAAGCCATTGTAGGCAAAATCCCTCCCCTCCCTGTGCTCGGTGCTTCTATAGATTCTGTTAAGGCTCCTCCATTTCAGAGCCATCCTCCATGCCCTCAGGTGGCGTACAGGCTTCCCACCGTTTCCTATGTCACATGATGACTAGGGTCCTTTTAGAAGATGAGTCATGAATTTTAACTTTCCCCTGGTGTTTGTTGACTAAATAGACATCCAGGTTGCAGAACAAGCAGGTCGATTTCTGCAGACCATTCCAGATGCACCATTTGTCTTTTCCTTGCAGGACATGTCAATTGCACTACCACGATACCATTTCTGGCATAGAAATCCCCCAAGCTATCATTTTGTATCAATATCCTTTCCTCTCACTCACAGAAGAGCGGCTTTCAGCCATCATGACCACCAGAAGAACTCGCCTGGGTCCACAGTCTCTGATGAGCTGGATGTGCTTCACGCTTGGTCAAAATGACTCCAGTATAAAGAGGCAGTCTGAGTCTACTCCTGTTTTCCAGTAGCTGTGCCTTCCTGCCAGCACATGCATGGTGCATGGTTACTCTGGCAGTGACAGTATTGGGGATGGACCACTGGTCATTTCACAAGCTGAAGACTGCGATGTCATCTCTACAGATGAGATGTGTGGTTTGTTATAACCCCTGGCTTAGAACCATGGCACTTGGCTCAGGGGCATGTGTTCAGAGAGGGACACACAGGTCACATGGCCTCTCATTGTCCCCCCACCCCCAGCCTGCCACCACCCCTGATGTCAGCTCCTGATGGCTTGATACTCTGTTCCCCTCCCTCCTTCCACCATCCTTCCTTCCTCTTCTTAATTCTTGTTTATTTCTTCTCTTGAGTCCATGGAGAACCAGAGTAAGAAACAGAGAGCATTGTGTGCTGTTGGAGAAGCTAAAATAAATCACTTGTCTAAGTATCTAAATGTCTAAATTAGACATTAAGTGCCACACACAGACATCTAATGATTCTGCAAGGCAAGACGCCCTGGGTCAGACACCAGTTATTAAATTTAAACTCAGGTTCCCATTGCCCGGTATGTTCCTAGAGCTCTTCACAGCCCTCTCGTCTCTTCAAACTGCAAATTGGTACCCATTGCAACCTGTAAGTCAAGGAGAGGATGAGGGTTCATTTCCTCTGTCCTATGCTGAATCTACCTAGCTAGGTGCCTTTACCAGGCAGTAGCCGCCTGCTGGTTTCCAGCATTTCTGATGTTAGATCACTTTGTCTGTTGTTATTCCTCTGAGATCCCAGAACAAACTCAGCAGCACCTCTGTCTGAGAGTCAGTCTTGGGTAAACTTTACTTCCTTTCTGTCTTTGGCTCTTCAGCCCAAGGGTACTACACTTACACTACATTTTTTTTTTATCTCTTCCTTCATTTTCTGTTATGATATGAATATGAAGTGCCCTCCAGAGGCTCATAATGGTTCCAAGCTGGTGATACTGTTTTCAGGAGGTTCTAGAAACATTAGGAGGAGGGATCTAGCTGGAAGAATAAAGTCACTGAGAGGCACTACTTTGGCAGGTTACTAAGGGAGGGTCTCTTGGCTCTGGCCAACCTCTTTGCTATGTTCTTGGTGTTGTAATGTCCTGCCTCTATTTGAGGAGCCAAGCAACCATGTACAGCCTCTAAAATCACACAAATTATACCTTTCCTTCCATGGTTTATATCTGCAGGCCTACTCATAGCTCTAAAAAGCTGTTACATTCATTAGAACACTGAATGTTCTTATGCTATTATTTCTTTACTGGAATCTGCTTCCAGGGAGGTTACAACCAGATACCACAGATTTGGTTTGTCTTAGTTTGGAGGCTGAAAGTTCCAAACCAAGCTGTCTGCTAGATGAGTTATTTTAACTGTTGGGGTTGGAGGTTGGAGTTCTGCTCTGGGCTGTTTGTCCTAGTTTTAGGTGATTGCTGGACAATCGATTGGTAGATATACCACCCCAATCTCTGTTTTCATCTTTAATGTTACTTTTCAGTTTTCTTTTTTTTTTTAATTGAAACAAAATCTCACCATGTTTCTCAAACTTAAACTTGAGCTTGATAGCTCCAGCTTTAGCCTCCTGAGTGGTGGGATTGCAGGTGTGCAAGGATTGCCCTGATAGGACATATTTGGCACACCTGACCATGGTCCGTCCGCCTTTTCCAACTTCCCTTCATCTTCACTAATTATAGCATGAAGGCTTTACTTCCAAATGAGATCACGTTGTAAGACATATCAATGACCCAGATTCCCACATGTGTCCCATGGGGATCACTCTTCTACCCACAACAATACCTAGTTCAGAGTTCCTCACAAAGAGCAAGTCGTCTCTGTCCAAGCCATAAGTGTTACTTCTGTCTCCTGGCTAGGCTCTGAGTGATAGACTTGAGAATTTATATCACTGGGGACAGTCATGAATCTGGCAAAAAGGAAGGACTACAGTCATCATTAACTGAAGGTGGATTTGTCACACAGAGAACCTGAATAGAACGTGTTTCATAATCTCAGACAAGTCTAGGGACCCATGGAGGACAGAGGCAAAGCCACAGCATAAGGCTTGTCAAGAGATGTAGGAGACACTGAGGCCTAGTCACCATGAAGACTGGCTGAGACACAGTTATAGGTAGACTTTACTCTCAAGGGAAAATGGAACCTGTAGATATCTAGATGGAACAGGTGCAGATGTGATACTGGAAGGGGTTCATTCACACCTGAGCTGTAGGATCTAAGCAGTTTAAGGCAAGAATGATGACTGCACAAAAGTTTAAAGCCACACATAGTAGGACTGACTATATGTCAGAACCGACCTCCTAGCCCTTGATTTATTTCTTATCTCTCCCATCACTTGCGTCCCTCTGAGGATAAGAGGTAGTTGTGATGAGGCCAGACACAGATGCTGCCTGGCAGCTTGTGTGGGTGCACAAAGCCAGGTGAAGAGTGTGCTTGTCTGTTTTGTTCAGTATTGGAGATGTCCTTCCAAGTTACACCCAGACCCCCCTCCTTTTTTTTCCATTTAAGCTTGAGACAGAGTCTCAATAAGTTGCTAGGGCAGGCTTTGGAGCTCTGAACCAAATATCTTCTTCTCCTTCTTCTCCTTCTCCTTCCTTCCCTTCCCTTCCCCTTCCCTCTCCTCCTCCTCCTCCTCCTCCCTCCTCCTACCTCCTCCTCTCTCCTCTCTCTCCTCCTCCTCCCTTCCTCCTCTCCTCCCTCCTCCTCTCCTCCTCCTCTCCTCTTCCTCTCCCCTCCTTCTCTCCTCTTCTCCTTCTCTCTTCTCTCTCCTCTTCTCCTCCTCCTTCCCTCCTCCTCTCTCCCCCTTCTTCTCCTTTCTCCTTCTCTTCTCCTCCTTCTCTCTCCTCTTCTCCTCCTCCTCCTCTTCCTCCTCTTCTTCTCCCTTCTTCCTCTTCCTCCTCTTCTCTTCTCTCCTCTTCCTCCTCCTCCTTCTTCTTTCCTTCCTCTTCTCTCTTCTTCTCCTCCTTCTTCTTCCTCCTTCCTTCTTTCCCCCTCTTCCTCCTTCTTCTTTCTCCTCCTTCTTCTTCTCCCTTCTTCTCCTCCTTCTTCTCTCCTCCTTCTTCTCCTCCTCTTCTTCCTCCTCCTCTCTCTCCTCTTCTTCTTCCTCTTCTTCCTCCTCTTCATCCTCTCCTCTTCTTCCTCCTCCTCTTCTTCTCTCTTCCTCCTCTTCCTCTCTTCCTTCCTTTCTTTCCTCCTTCTTCTTCCTCCTTCCTCTTCCTCCTTCTTCTTTCTCCTCCTTCTTCTTCCCCCTTCTTCTTCCTCCTCTTCTTCCTCCTCCTTCTTCTTCCTCCTCCTCCTCTTCCTCCTCCACCTCTTCCTCCTGCCCCTTATTCTTTCTGTAGCCTGGCTAGCCTTTAATCTGTTGTCTTTCCTATCTCAGCCTCATGAGTAACTAGGACATCAGGCCTGTGCCATAGGATCTTTTGGCCCTGCCTTTAGGAAGAGCAGTTCACTTTCTGCATTGTATTGACTGAATATCAAGATATGACTTTTGAGTGCTGGAAAAAAAAGGCTTAGAAGTTGAAAGCACATGATGATTTCGCACAGGACCTAAGTTGAGTTTCCATCATCCATGTGGCATGTCATGCCTGTTTGTAACTTCAGTCTCAGTGTCACCAACACCCTTTTCTGTGCCTTAATGCTGTGCTCAGAAGATAGAACTGTGCTCACATGAACCTTTCAATGGCTGAGTGCGCTATTTAGGGATGAAGCCTTCTACACATGAGCCTTCTGGAAGATACTTCGTACTCTAACCTTAGGTGGCTTACTACAGCGGCCACCTCAGGTGGAGACAACAGCTTCTTCAGTTAGAAATCCACATAAGTGGCTAAGGCAGTATTCATTGCTACATATGGCAATGCAGAAGCCACTCACTGTGCACATACATCCTACATGCCTACATCAAGCCTTCCTTCTACAAGAACAGGTGCTCACACAAATCTCTAGTGAGATCTTTATCAATACAGAAGCCAGCAGGAAGAGCTAAGGGAGATGATTAGGCCTAGGTACCTCTCCAAGCTCTGGCCCCTCCTGGTTTCAGTCTTGATGTGAGATGAATGAGTAAATCTAGCACTGGTCCCAGAGTCCCATCATAAAGTAGATAAACTATATCATAGGAGATTGTCCTCAATGATAGAATTCTTGGACCTCAAATTAGTAATTATTCTAAAGCAAGGTTATATTGCTGTTGAGTTGGTAATTCATGGACTATTCTGGAATTATGCTCTCAGAATAAGTAGTTGCCTCGGTTTTTCTTCCTCTCAGGAGACACCACCTGTAAAGGATTGTTCTCAATGTTGAAAAGGGATCTGTTCTTGGCTGCTCCACAGCTGTGAGCCTGCTTCATGGAGTTCAGTGATGACAGTATGGGAGGCTCCTGCTGTGACACAGGCTCATGTATAGTGAGTTAGTTAAGTGGTGTTTCTAAGAGAACACACGTGCCCCAGACTCCGGGGAACAGGATTGAAGCTGAGAATCACTGGATCCTGGACTTTAAAACCTCCCACAAGAACGTGCAGAAGTTTTTGAAGAGTAATTCTCATGTATGTTGAAAACGTCAACCTTCAATGACTCTTCCAGTGGATGATAGGGTTCAGGTACCGACTGTGCACACGGTTTTCCTGGAACAATTCCATCACGGATGAAGAAATGGCTGCTGAGTAAATGTTTACCATGGATGAGTGTGCACAAGGCATGCTGGGCTTCACAGTGTTTGCTGGAGAGCTTCCTGGATATGGACAACCTGTTCATTGACATTAAGGGCCCTCTCGGACTTTCCGAGACAAACTCTTCAAGCACACATCACCTTGTACAAAACAATCGCTCTTTAGAAGAGCCCCCAAGAAATGGCAATTCTGGGCATGTAATCCAAGCTGGCAGTCCCCATCCCAGGATCAGCAAATGCAGGCTGGGCTACTGCATGTAGTCCCAGGAAAGCATCTATGCAGATGGTTTCTGAGGAAGGCCCTGCCATTCCTCTACACTCCACTCTTACCACTAGAGAGAGACAGAACCACAAAGCACCCTTCCTTTTCCAGCCTCAGACTGTGTTCCTTCAACCAGGTCTGTTTTCCGCTGTCTACATTAATAATGCCTGGTATCCATATTCTACTCTAATTTTGAGAGTTCAGAGGTTTTTATGATCAGTGCAAGTGTAATCATGTAATGTTTGTTTTTCTGAGTCCGGTTTACTTCAACTAGACAATACTTTCCAGGTAGAGCCTTGTGGCAAATGACCACGATTTCCTTTGTATGAGCTTCACAGTATCAAATATGTAACAGGGCCATATTCTCTTGTCTACTCAATTACTGATGGGCAAGACAGATTCTGCATCTTCCCTCTTGTGAACTATGAACATAAAAGCATAGATATCTATTTGGTATACTGATTTCTTTTCCTTTGATGCATTACACAGGAGTGGGGGTGCTGGGTCAATGGTTTGTTGAGTAATTTTTCTACTGTTTTCCCTAATGGTGACACTATTTGATGCCTCTCTGCTTCCTCACACTGTTAGTGTGTGTGTGTGTGTGTGTGTGTGTTTTGTCCATTCCTACCCCTGCCCTGGTGTTTCTCAAGATGGCTACTGTGACTTTACCTGCCACCTGCTTATAATAAGACCCTCTCCCATATCCCGCAAGAGACATTTGTTATATTTATGGTTTTGGAATATTCTGTTTTACTTCAGATTAAGGCTGCATCATGGTGAGTATTCTCACGGAGCCCTATAGAAACTTGGGGTTTGGCCATCAAGGATTTCAAGGCAATCTTTGCAGTATAATGTTTTTATGAATTCTGGCGTGCAGCGGGGATCCTGACACCACGGCAGGGCTATGTCTGCCGTGTGACTGAATGTCCAGTAAACATGAGGGACCTCTCTGGGATGCAGGACAGGCACAGGGCTCTGATTGACAGTGCCAAGTTTGTCTGCAGTTGGGCTGTATTGGATTGGTTCATTATTCATTTGCTTATCTAAAAATAGATACTTTTCTCTAAAAATAGTTAAATGTGGAAAAATTATAGTCTGGTTTACTATATTGTGCTATTAAATGAGACTTTGATCGTTTGGTTAAAATATATATATATATGACTGGCGCTACCATGTCAAATGAGAACATCTAAGGGAATATGAGGGTCATTTCTTTTCAAAGTTCTTTGTCATCCATTATGCATTTGGAGATGTTTACTTTCTACTGGAAGTGGGAGCTGATGGAGCAGAGACAAGATCGAAGTGTGACAGCAGGAGAGGGCTGCGAAGTTTTGACAGGGAGCAGGGTACCACTTCTGTGGGAAGCCACATCTTTCTTGACATCTGTCTTGGGAGGCGCGACTGTGGCAAGTCAGGCTGGTGCCTGGGGCAGGATGTCAATTGGGCATCTTCTCTCCTTCAATTATCCAGCAGTTGATAAAAAAAATAAAATAAAAATAAAATTTAGAATTTGACACGAATCACTAAGTTAGTCATCACAAGTTTGCATAGAATTCATTTGGGAAGCTCTCTCACCAGCCTTCCCAGCGGGACAGAATTAGACAGCACACCCAGGAAGTCTGAGAAGCTCAGACAACCTCTTGGCCATGAGTATCCCATTTCAGGTTGTGGTTTGGGGTCTTTTAGATCAAACCATCATAGTAGAGAGGCTGGAAGATCAGGGAGGCACTTCTTGATTTAGAGCTTCCCAGTGTCCACCTTGCTACGAGGTAGACAGCCTTCAATGCTGAGCCAACTGGGTTTATCACAGCTGGTAATGTTTGACGGTTTCCAGGCTATTCTTATTGTAACTGAGATACGCCACAATGTTAGGGTCTATGACATTTATGCTAGAACCAGAGTTGATGTGGCACAGTGCTGTGCTGTGCACATAGAGGAAGGGACTGGCTATCCAGGAGCAATCCACACATTAAGCCAAGACTCAATTAATCTATCCCTCTAAGGACACACTCAAACCATGCCTTAATGGCTTGAAAGGCTGAGTGGGGAGCATCCACCTGACTCCCTGGGCGCCACTTACTATTACAAAATGTCTCTTCTCCAAAAGACATTCTGGTGAATGGGGGAAAACCTACCACCATTGATTTTTTTTTCCCCTTTGGTAAAATAATTTAGGTACATTAAAGAAAACACGCATACAAAAAGATACTAACAGAAATACCCTTCTAGCCTAGCAGAATCCTCTGTGCTTGTGTCAAAATGCAAAACAAACATTACTATTGTTTGTATCCAGTTTCTTTCAGTAAAATGCTTTTAAAATTTCCTCATGATAGGCAATGGTCTTAGACCTACACCACCCTATTAGAGAAACGAAATCCACATAGCTATTCTTTTATTATCAGACATTGAGAGGATTTGCAGATTTTTATAATTTTAATTGTATATTTATTATTTATTTGTTCACCAGTTTGCGTGTGGCCGTGTGTGTGTATGTGTGTGTGTGTGTGGTGTGTGTGTGTGTGTATGTGATTCCAGTGCTCCTACAGGGAGATTGAAGGCAGTCACAGGAGAATTGCCTGAAGGTCATGGGCCAGCTAGTCTGGAGTATTCATCATACAAGAAACAAGAGAGATGCTGTCTCCAAAAAAATTCGTAAGAAAGAACTAACTCTCAAAAGCTGTTCTTCAGCTTCGATTGCACACTAGAGGCGTGTGCACACACAGAAATGCATGAGTGTGCTCCTGGAGACAGGGCTCAAGAGTGTGTAAAGAGGCCATCACTTAGGGGAACAGCTTTCTTGTAATGCTGTGGTGCTGTGGGGTTTAGTTTTTGTTTTTGTTTTTGGTTTTTTTTGTGAATTCAAAATCAATACTTTTTTTGTCTTCTCTAGACACAAAGATGTAGCAAAATATAACATTTATTACAATGTATTTTATTATATCAGTTACCTTTTTCTTTTTGAGTTTCAACAGGCTTCCTGTTTCATTTAATTAGCTACACCCATGGCAGAAAGCCTTACAGGTTAAACCTGAGCTGCTAAGCAACCCTAAGACATGCAGGGGATAAGTGGCTGCATCTGTCTCACAACTGTGTTCTGTTGCTTTCTGTATCTAGCTTTGAAAATACTGATAATCACCCTTAATGTGAAGATCTACAGGAAAATGAACACTGGGCTTGCTTTCTAATGACAACATGTTTTAATGACACCTTTGGATATGGTCTCATGTTCCAATTTACTGTGGTCAAGTACTGGCTGGGAGCTTCTGCACCATTCTCCTTGTTTTCAATGGCTCTTTTAGGTTCTTGGTAGACAATGCCTACCTATTCCATTCTCCCACCAACACCC